>OZ005742.1:20319171-20974711 GCA_963930735.1 Dioctria linearis | reverse complement strand
ATTCCAGAATCTTCTCACGAATGTTCTTTAAAGCTCTTCAATTATTTGCGCAATTTTGTTTAATGGTGCTGCACTTAATGTTTTTTTCAATCAACACATCACCATTTTTGTTGTACTAATTTATAATGGACTTCACAGTGTTTTTATTGATGCCAGCGATGTCAGATGATTCACTGATTGTTCATAAAATTTTATTAGAATGTATTGTTTTATCATAACTGATGCGACTGTATGCAGGAGACGATTACACTTCTTGACCTGGATCTTGATGTTTCTGATGACGTAATTGCCAGCAAATTTCCAGAATTTGACTCAGAAGATAAAATATTCGTTGTGTCCATTTTCAAATTAATTAATTTTTGGGGTTTATTATAAAAATGTCTTAATTGAATAGAAACTATTTCGTAACTGAAATTAACCCAAAATGGCAAAACTTCTGCAGAAGACATTGTGTGGAGCTTGCATTCACTCTGCTTGTTTGCCCCTATTAACTGCAGTAAGATTCCGCACGTCCCATTAAGGTTCCTTCTTGGCAGAGTTTTTGTTTTCAAAAATTTTTGTGTAAACCATTTATGCGTCTTAATAATTATAGTAAACTAAAAAATACTTAAAGGGTGAAAATTTACTACTTACTTGTAATAAGGGGTTTTCATAAATTTGGTACCCATTTATAATTACAAGTACTAGTCAAGTACTGGGGAAGTACTGAAAAAGTACTGGCACTGGGCAGTATCAATATTTTTACTGGTAGGTACTGGTAAATTTTCGAGTAAAAGTAAACAAAATTAGCTTGGACTAAATATTTTTTTGGTATGAGTATTGGTACTTACTTGACTGGTACTGGTACTTAAAATCATACAACTCTGCCACTAACATTACTTGGACAATTTCGAATAAGATTTGTGATGCTCAACTGTTGTTTTTTAAACTGATATACATATTTTAATTTTTCGGGTGTAGCAGTCAGTGATTAATAAAAAATTTAATTAATCATGTTATAGTCCTTTATTTAAATAAAAAACAAAAATCATGGCCAACATGAAGCTCGAACAAATGACCCTGAGACGAAGTGTCATGTTCTACCGACTGATTTATTCGGTCACCTTTGTTTTAAGTGATTGCAACATAGATACTATTTATATTGAATTGAGTTCGTACTCACAAACTCATAATAATATTATATTGAAAATCAGTAAGTTTAAGTACTACTACTACTATTAATTTTAAGTCTGATTTTATCGATATTCAACGAACTAAAATTTGTTTTGCCTTACTTGAAAAAATTGCAGGAAAAGTAAATCAAGCAAATCATTAGCTAGATTTTCGATTAAAGTTTAAGAAAACAAATTTATTTGCCAAAAGTTGAATTTGATTTGCAAAGAGTTGAATTTGATTTGCAAAGAGTTGAATTTGGAGTGCAATTTATGTGCAAAATATGTGTAAACAAATATTTTTGCTTATACACATATTTTTAACCGCCTTAAATTTTAGTTTATTTTTTTCAATATCCATTGAAGAACTTAAAACTATTCAATCTATATTTCTACCAAATAAAGCACTAAATAAATAAATGCAATAAAATAAAATGCACAAAGTTCTTCTTTGCCTTGCTCATTAGCAAAAAGTTATTGAGATCTGTAATGTCTTTCTTCGGTTCGCAGGCAAATCATTATACACCAAATGACAACTATTTATATTTGTATGCATTGACCAATAACAATTCTAATATTGTATGTTACCTGTGTAGCTAATAATGCTTGAATTCATATGCGCTGTTAATTAGCACGATTGAAACATTTCCTGAATGTGAGCTATGATTCCACTCATTAATTACTTTTTCATTTATCTGTGTTTTTTGGTCGTAGTCACTTCCTTAACCACTTCTCTATTTTAAAACAGTTCCTAAATATTTTCGATGGGATTCATATCGCTACGGCGAAAGAGAACTTTTTTTTTAATAACAAAGCTTTTTACTTGATTTGGGCCCATTCCACGGTGCGTCGACCACCTTTCGAACAACTTTCTAAAGCGATGTCACCGATTTAGCTGGGTTTTTTTCCAATTTATTGCCTTATAGGAATTTTTCATGCAATTTAAATATTTTCCCGAAATCCGCTTATTGCGAATGTTATAGCTGTTTGAAAATCACAGAAAACTCCAATTATTGCCTTTTTAAGTTAACTTCAAAAATTCATATTTCCGGTTATACTAAGCCGATTTTAATGAGCGTTTCGGAAAAAGGATTTATTTCAGGTTTTGTTGGAAAAATACCCCGGTGAAATTTTTGTAAACAAATTATATTCGAGAATAAGGGTTGTTCTTTATCATTAAAAAAATTCCTGATTGGACATTTATGGCGATTTTAGTTTTTTTTTATAGCTATAAAGGCCTAAATCGAATGAGCAATTTGTAAAAATTTCAAGTTGGCATCTCTATAAGTTCACGTAAAATAAGTATTTCAGTGAGGAAGTTGGAGAGCATTGGAAGGGGACTGAGTTATTAAGTATAAATCACTTGATCTCCTATATCATCAGTGTCGTGATTATAATTGTTATTAAGGGATTTTTTAAATTTAAAGTCTAATTGTTTATGAGTTATTAGTGCAGGTGTTCACAGGTGCAGTTTTTCCGCAGGTAGGTAATTGATGTGGAATGTATAGCCGCATTCTTAAATTCAAAGTTTCGTGAGACCTGTGTAGTTAATTATTTTTCAGTTATTTTGTATACGGAATTATCATTTTATTGTACACATGCTTCCCTCTCGTATAAGCCCATCAGTATTTTAAAACTTTACATTAACTATGTACAAATGTAGTTTTGTAGATCTAGCGCAGTTCTGAATTTCTGACCATGCATATGAAGAATCAATTTGGAAACCAGTCACGCAGCTGAAAAAGCAGTTTTATTTGCAAAGTCTTCTTGTAGTCCTGTTTTATTGTCCCTTCAACGAAATACAAATCATCTATCCCTTTGCTGTTAATTACAGACTGATCATCATCATAATCTTGATGGAACGTCTTGAAAAGATTTCTCGTTGAGACATGTTCTAATAAATTGGTACTGATTTGCGCTCAAATTTCAATTTCACAAAAAAATTGTGGATGACGCAACTTTTAGTGGTATCTTGATGATATTTAATAACATTATTATAATACCATATTTACCGAATTTCAAACGTTTAAATCTAATTTTTTCGGATTTGTTGATCAGTTAAAATGTTTAATTTTGGTTTGTGAATTTTCAAACACAATCCATATTCAATTTTCGTCGTATTGTTTTTCCAGATACATTAATGTTGTGATAAAATTGAGTTTTATATTTTCTATTTGTAGTAAATCTGTTCTCCAAGTAAATACTCTTAAGACATCTTTCTGATATTGAAGTGAAAATGAGACTTCTCTCACATCTGCCAGATCTTTTTTCCGATAAATCTTGTCTAGCTCCATTTTTTTTTTCTTACAGAACTTTCAGATATATTTAATTTTCCTCCAAATTCTCTATTGTAGAATCATTCAGCCTTAATTCAAGACTTTTATCTTTGAAATTTTGCCCGGCGGTAAATTTGCTATTTCCAACCATTGCTTCGAGCTATGCTGCTCAACGTTTCTTCAGGAATTTGCAAAAAACTTAAAACCCACTTAAAATCTTTATAGCATACTGAAAATAAAAGAACGTGCTTTGACACTTAGCGGCCATATGTATTTTATAACTTGTCAAGAAAGACAACTAAAGTGTTCTTATTATTCTGACATTATCTTGATTCAGAAAAAGACCGACCTTCTACTCCCTCTGCCCCCCGAAAGTCCTCGTTAGGAAGGAAATCAGATTCGGTAGAACAAAAATTTCCCAAAGAAGTGGTAGACAACTTTAAATGAAATCCCAACATGTCATTGGGAAATAATAATAATAATACTATTTATTAGCATATTCATAGCTATTTACATAAATCTATGATATTTAGTTAATTGCTAGTGCTACTGATATGCTACGGTCTATCGAATTAAAAAAAGAGAAGAAAAGTTTCCATGTTCAGAAAACACCAAACAGAGAACCAGAAAAGAACTAAGTTGCAAAATTCCGGAGCTGGATTTTCTATGAAAATTTCTTAACGAAATTCGACTGTCGCATAATGGATGATGGCGGATTTCAACCAGCTTCCAGGGTAGGAATCTTATGTCGATAAAAAGGGTGACGCAGATCCTAAGTAGTAGCCAAAGAAACGAATCATCCAAATTGTGTGGAACTAAGGCAAATCGAAAAATATTGGGCTAAAATTATAAGAGAATTAAAAAATTAAAAAAAACTCCTCTAACATAGACACTTTTAAGAGGCAGTTTAAAAGAGCGTCCGATACGTTCGATAGATACTATCTCTACAAAATTTAAAAAAGTTCAGCAATTTTCAAACATGAACGCCTGTATATAATGCAGATGATTCAGTCAAGTAAAAACTTATTTAGTGGAAAAAACTCTTTTACAAACGAAAAATCTTTAAAAAAGAAATTTCTATGCAAAAGCAGGCGCTTCGTATCAACAGGAACCGTATACTCAACAGTATGGCTTGCTTCCTGCCTGCCGTATATGCCAAAGTGAACAACATCCTATATGCACTGAAAATAATTTTTAATTGTCAATTATATACGAGGCGAAATTCTAAGTATTTACTTGAATGCCTAACAAGATTAGTCCAATGTGGAACTAGCATTTCATAGAGAATTGTTCTATGCAATGAAGTCATAGCGAATTTAGTCAGTATGAAATTGACCAAATTTGCTGCCAAATCCGCAGCTCGAGAATTGGAAAAAGCTCTTTTCCAGCCGTACTGATGAGTATACGGTTCCTGCTTATACGAAACGCCTGGTTTTGTATAGAAATTTCTTTTTTAAAGATTTTTCCACTCAATTCTCGAGCTGCGGATTTGGCCGTAAACTCGGTCAATTTAATATTGACTAAAATTCACTATGAATTTATTTCATAGCAAATTTCTTAAAAAAATAATTTGATAACAAACAGAAAAAGCTTTTTTTGTTGATTTCATCATTCGTATGTGGTCGGTTTTTTTTCTGAATCAGTTCTTATTAGTAACGAATAAAATTCAATTGATTTGGAAAAAAAATGCCTATGCGCGTACATTAATTTGTCGGCAGGAACTGTCATGTTTTCATTGAATTTGCATCTCATGTATATTCGATAAACAATCTGATGACCTGACTGCATCAATAGCATGTTAATTGAATCTGGAGTTCTCCTGTGATTTCATAACCAATATTTTTTTCTTTTTTTTTTCCTTTCATTATTGCAGCGCTTAGTTGAGTACTCTACTGAATTCTACTATTATAGATTTCCTTATACGTCTCTTCTAAAAACTATTGAAGATCCTTAAATAAATGAAGGATATGGTTTATTGTGGTGTTAAATCCATATTTCATATTTTCTAACTATATTATTATGCATTAGTAAGCATCGCTGGTATAAAACCACAACATATAAAGATTGAGATACTATTTGCGGGGTTTCAGTTTTTCTGTTTTATTAGATTTTCTTTTTTGTTTAAATTACAATTTCATTCTTCCATCAAACCAATTTTATTACAATTAACTGTCGCTCAGCAGTTTACATTATATTGACGCTAAATATTACGAATTTAATTACAATTTAATTATTCTTATGGTCCTCTCTTACGGAAGTACAAAAACATGTTTTATTAGAAAAACAAAAAAAAAAGCGTTGGTGAATGTTAAAAAAAAAACAGTATTTATCGATAAAATAAAGCGCAAATAGTTCTCCTTCAATCAATTTCAATCAACTTCCTTAAATCCTTCTGGGAGCATATGTGTTGCTTTTGATGGAGAAATTCGTCTGTTTCTTAAGAAATACGAACCCAGGATTTTTTCGCTTGTGAAATATTACTCCATATTACAACACCATCCTTGTGCGGCTACCAACAGAATGCAATAGTGCGACGACTCGAACTCAAATCCTTAGAACTATGAATAACTCTATCTCCCGCGGAAATAAGAATGGAAGTTAAACCATTTTTATATTATTTTACAATTTCTTGTCCATAAATCAAATTAGAACATAATTTCAATTCTAATTTACAATCACCGCCTTTTGCTTGCTGCGTAGTTTTACTTATCTACAAAATGATTTAGAGCCTTAGAATATATGTATGTGTAGAGTTAAAGAGCTTGAAACGGTACTGGCACGTTTCAAAATTATATAATAGACACGTTCCCATTACGTGCTTACGTTTTGTAAAACATTATAATTAAGATAATACTAGCTGGGATTTCAGGGTTTGGTCAGGTGTGTGTTAAATAAAATGTATGAATTACAAATAAAATAAAAAGCAAAATCTCTGTTTTTTATGATAATAATTTTTCAAGGCTACCTGGCTACCTAGAGTAATGCTCGAGCATATTAAGAACCTTTAGTTAGTGTGTTCCTGTTCAATCCTCTTCACTTATAGGATAGAACAAATTTTCTGAATATTTGAAGGAGGCTATAAAAAAAATGCTTTCACGTCTATATTTTGGAAAAGAGTATATTTCTAAGAGAAATAAGGGTACCAAAACAGACAACAGTAACCACTTTAGAGTAGTGGAACATTTTTAGCAGATAAGAAATTCCCGCTTTTGATAACGCCACATATTTAAGTGAGTTGTTTTTTCTTTTTGCTTTTTTTTTCCAAATATATTGTATCTTATCACTCCAGTACAGTGATATAGCTTTATCAGAATATGCAGCATTGAGGTTGTAGGCCCCTCCATCTGTCGTTTTGGTTGCTCAACGAGATAACATTAGAGATAAGATAAGTTATGAAAATGAATACACCAAGCTTGAAATTGAAGAACGTGGGGTTTTTTATGTTCAATTTAAAATTAAATGCCTTTTTACAAACTATTAATAAAAAATTTTAATGTTTTTTTTTTTGTATATATTTATCAATTAATATTTCGTGGTTATACATCTCCTTTTTTAATTGATGTTTCGTAAGTGCAATAACAATTTGATTGAATATAAATTAAGGTAAGAATAATGTTTCAAATTGTAAACATATATTTGTGACATTTTTTTTTTTATATTTATGTATATCGTAAAGGTAAAAAAATAATGAAAACAATAAATTGCCCACCTAACGTTGTCATAAGAAACTTAGTAAAACTTAGTTTTAGTTAAGAAAATCATGAAGCTTATAAAATTGTTTGTTCTTTCATACTATTCGTATAAGTTAGACGATACTATGAAGCTTGGTAGTACATTTTTGATGTGATTTATGTCAATTAAAGCCATAAATTTTGCTTTTTCCTTTCCCAACATATTTCTAACCCTATTATAAATTTTTTTTTAATTTTACCGGCTTTTATATTGCTGCTAAAATTTTGAATACTTTATTTACTTATTCATGCCCGATTTGATAACAAAATAAATTTTTGTTTGAATCCGTACTGATTTAATTTGGTTCACAATTTCGTAAGTTAGCTTTAAAAAAAAAAACTTATATGGCTTACGCCGGATGAGGAGATGTTGTTCGGTGTTAACTCTGTCAAAACGCTTATTGGTGGAATTTGTGCATACAAATCTCAGTAGCGTAACAATTTTCTTCTAGCAGTAAATAAAAACACGCTGTCACTGCACAATTCGTTAATGGAAATTTCACTTAGTGATGCCCACCAACATTTTTGGCCGAGTGAAGACAATTAATGCCGAATATGGCGACTAATTAGTCGGGATTCGACTGATCTATGTATGTATACATATATTACCCTCGAATGTATTAGTATCGACGCATGCGTGATATATTTACTGAGCAGAATGGGAACGTAATATTACATGGATTTTTTTTTTCAGAGTTCAAACTGAACTCTATAAATCTATACCTATAAGACTTGTGTATAAATCTATCCGCTAACAACGATGAGTGAAGACGCATTGCATGTGATTTCTTTTTCCTTGACTATCATGTTTCATTAATATTTGATGGTGAATGCACTCCAATCCCTAAATGCATGCTCTTTAATTATAAAGGACATCATACCGTAATTTCTCCAGTAGATTGCAATATAAATTTATATTTCACTGATATTGAGACGCTTGGAACTCAAAACTATGGACGGTGTCTTTTTCCAAAGTATATTTGGTAAGAATGTTTTAAATGAGACTATTCTCCTTCTACATCGAGTTCAAAACTACCTTTTTTATTTTTATGTATCAAAATTTTTAAAACATTTCTGAGAAAAATGCAGAAATTCAAAGAGAAAAAAATTACTATTTTTTTTTATTTATTTTTTTCCTGCGGACGGGAACTGAACCTACGCTTGTTAGAATCGGTCAAGGATGAAGAATAGTAGAATTTTTAAGAACTTTTCTTTTTAACGATTCTAAATCACATCAAAAATACAAGAAGAAAAAACAACCGCCTTGTCCCGGGTTTGAAACCGGGACCTTCCGCATGCCGGGCGACTGCTCTTACCACTGAGCTAACGGTAAGAGCAGTCGCCTGGCAAGCGGAAGGTCCAGGTTTCAAACCCGGGACGAGGCTGTTGTTTTTTTCTTTTTGTATTTATGATTTGATTTAGAATCGTTAAAAATTAAAGTTCTTAAAAATTCTTCTATTCTTCAGAAAAAAATTATTAATTTTTATAAATAAATTACACATTCGAATTAAATAATGCAAACGAAATTAAAAATAATATTATAATTTTTCTGGGAATTTTTTACTTCCCCTTTTCTCAGGCCTACATAGGTGTATCGAATTTACAAAGCTTCTAACAAAATGAATTATCGCAAGAGAAGGGGCGTTATTCATGTTACACAAATCAATTGTTCATAAAATTGATGTTCAAAAATACCACTTGAGGTGATAACAGCTATTGAATCATACGTGGAGCTAATATCTTTAATTTCTACGCTAACGCCATCCACTTTGTGGAGCTTTTCTAGCTGTTATGTGAAATAAAGAAATTGTGCATATGGAAAGAGATTAAATATCAAATCAAAATTGTTTTTTAAATTTATATAGACCTTGGAAAAGATTAATTTGCTTTGGAGAAGAGCCTCCCTATCCCCTACCGCGATAAGAGGACCATAAAGGCAATGGAATTTTTGACTGCCTAGCCAAAAGAATAGCAGAAACTCCCTTTGTCGAACCAGAACCATTTTGTGGGAATTGTAAATGTAACCTCAAAGCAACCCCAAATAATTGGAAAAATAAATAAAAATCTCTTTATTTGGAAAGGCTATAAAAAGACTTGGTCAGACAAAAAGTTTGTCGACACCTCTGACGGAAAAACAAAAGAATTCCTACTCCTCTGGAGAACAGAGCTTAAAATAATCATAGAAATCTTATCAGACCACCGCTCCTTGCTGTATCACCTAAACAAGATCGGCTTGGCTGACACTTCATCCTGCCTCTTCTGCCAGAATGTTCATGAAGTTTCAGAACACGTACTCTACCATTGCGAAGCATTAGTCAGGAGGAGAGAGTACTCCACCTCGAACATGCTTTTCATTCCTCCACAAAACTACGTGTGGAATCTCAATCTCAGAATGTTTCTAAACTTTCTTTCTTAACAGTCTTAACCTAGAAAGGGAATAATTTGAAGAGGGACTCACAATAGATCTTTCAGGTCGCAGTGAATCCGAACCGATCGCACAGCCTCTTCAAGATTCTAATCTCTAATCTACCTCAAAATTATATACTCTAACCAACCACTACCCCCTCTTCTCCTCCCCCCGCCTCCTCCCTCCTCACATACATTTTTTTTTTGTTCTTATCAACATCTCCTATAACTCTTTTATATTAGTGCAAAATTTATTTAGATCTGTATATGTGTAAAAATAAGTAAAAGAAGATTTTTAAAAATTTATCGTCTAAAAGTGAGTTGACCATGACTTAATGGTAGGAGCTTAAGTGCACGTCATTCACTTATTTAATTATTTAATAGTAGCCTGAAAATTTCAGTTCGTCGAAAAATAATTGACTCCCACATTGAAATTTTTTTACTCTGAATTCTGATGAAGATTTAAATAAAATGACTAATCCAATTAAGACGAAAATATTTATTACAGGTAAACTCGTAGGTATGACGCATTCGTTAAAGATTTTAATTCGTCATCATTTTAATTAAGAAACAAGTAAAATTTACGTTTGCATCGATAATAACCAGAAATTTACAACAATTTTTTTAATTAACAAAACCTTGAAAAAAAAATAATGAATAAAATAAAATTTATATAAATATCTGGTACCGAAACCTAATTTAAATTTAACTTAGAAATTATTTTATTTTAAACGAAACATGCCAATTTATACAATCTGAGCGCAAAATACGTTTCTCAGAAACTCAGCAATTCATGAATATTTTATTACTTGAGCAGATGCACAATATTCAGTCAGATAGACGATAAACGTTGAAAACATCTGCTGCTTTGGTACAGCTAAGATTGATAAAAGGGGGGATATCTTGCTTCTCTTAATTGTTTCATTTATGCTTAATGTTTCAAAAAACCATTTTTTTTTTCGCAATTTCACTTTATACACGTGTAAAAATTTTTGAATTAAGATTTTAGACTCTATGGCTCTCTGAAAGTCGTTATTTTAGATTGTAAAAAAAAATTGTATAATTAACATGTGAAATTATATGGAGTTCATCCGTTTAATTGATGAAAACTTATCATTTTTGGTATCTTCAAGATTAAGAAATCTTCAAGATATTATCATAGATAGCACAAGAACTAGATGTCGCATGCAGTATCAAAAAAGTATACACAATTTATATGGCTGAGTGGTCCATTCCGTAATGGACTACAACATTTGAAATGATGGTATACGTCGAGTGATTCATATTTATTCGTATCTGAAGTGTTGAGAAAGTCGACAAATGTATACAAAATTGCTATTATAAAAACATTTGCTTTCGGTACGCTCTAAAACATGTTATAGTCCATTCCAGAATACACTACCCATTTTACAATCTGTATACTCTGCTCTGGTAGGCCATGGAACATCTAGTTCTTGTGCCATCTATGATATTATGTAGGTACGTGAAACAAAATATTTTAAATAAATTGCGAATTAATGTAAATTAACTATGAACTATCAAGTAAAACCACGAGGATTGTCCCAAAAGTAATGCACAATTGGCTCTAACTCGAAAAATATTTATTGAAGAAAGAGATACAAATAATAACAGGCCTTATATAATCCCATACCTTATCAATGCACGCTTGCCAGCGGCGCAGAAGTGCTTAGATTCTGTTCAGTGTCCCGCTCTGATTGAGCATCCGAATCTGTCTTATTACTTCTCCTCGAATCTCTTCCAGCGTCGAAAAACGCCCCCCCCCCACCCCAATACATCTTGGCGAAGAAATCGAAGTCATGTGGTCAAGTTCAATGATCGGTATACTGATATGCGGACACGCATTATCGTGCACAATCAGCACACCACTTTGCAACATTCCTGAACGCAGTGACACTAGTACTCGTCAAACTCGATCTTTTACGATTACCTGACAGTATACAGCGCTCCGAGCGCGGATCATCTTCGATGCTTGTTCGACCTTCTCGAAGCCTCGTGTAAACCTTCTACACGCTTTTTTGAACGCGGCATGATTTGCGGGCACTTTTTTACCGCGCACTGTTTCGATGCGAATATATGCACGTTTCTTTATTGCTGAAATCCGACCCGATGAACTGTTCTTGTTACTTTTCGAATTTCTGGCATTTTCCCTTTATTTTTTATTTTTATTTAAATGCCACATGATCCCTTCATTCAAAGCTTTAATCTAATTATTTCTTTAGTAATTATTTATTTCTTACAATTCTATAGCAATTAAAAGTTTTTATAGCATTACAAATGAATATTCGATTATTGTAATTTGAACTTTAAATATGATAACTATCCACATATTGGTAAATACTTTGACCAAAATAATTAAATAATTCACACTTAATTACAGTAATCCTTAATCTTTTGGAAGTATGTAGTTTGCAAATTACTTAATTATGTTCAAATTATGTTAAAAATCTTCAATTACTCATGATTACTTTTAACTATACAACATTAGCTATGTTCTTTTGTTTACCTTGAAGCGAACAACTTTTTTATTTTCATTACTTATGTTCATTTCATTCGAATTTTGTATTACAAGCTAGTGATAGTTATTTGCCAATTTTTCCGCTTAAAAATTAATAGAAAGTAATTACCAGTTGAAATTAATTAAAGTTTCAAAAAGTGTTTTTATGTAATTTTGAAAGTTGTTCTTAAAGTATATAGACCCGAAGTAGTTAAAGTAATCTTCAATTACTTTGTGTAATCAAAAGGGTTACATTATTGGGTATCTATATTTAATACATTTTTGTATTGATATTTCAAATAAATTTATTATGATTATAAATAAATTGTATTTGTAATTAACAAATGGAATCTTAAGTAATCATCATTGAAAGTTGTAACTTATTTGATTTTGCGAAGTCGATTGTTCATACAAACATTGTCATTCGAAATTGAATAGTGTAAACAATTTTGTTTCTTTTTCGAAATAACTGCAAGCTGCAGTACAAATTATTTACCGTTTTATTGGTAGAAATACTGGTACCGGTCGTAAATCTAGCTTAATAGTTGTTAAAGTGTTAAGCTTGTTCAAACAGAACATAAAATTATTAATCAAAAAGTTGCTACTAAGGCGACGGCTCCCAATTACCGATTGAAATGTCATATCTCCGTCATTTGTAATATCGCCCCACCCCTTTTTGTTTTGTTTTTATTTTCAAATTATAAACAAAACCAATGTAGGTATAAAATAAAAATCATTTATATATATTTAATAGCTGCGTCGAAAATTTATTTGTTTTTTATACCCATTTTACCAAGCACCAAGGTGGTAATAAGCAGGTGTAATAGAATTTTTGTCAATCTTAGTAAGAGGTTAGATATCGCGATCGGAAAAAATAAACATTGATTACCGGCAATCTAGATTCGATCCTTGATACTTTAGTTTGTACTTTATCCCTTATTAACTGGACCCCATTTAAATTTTGGTGCAGAATCGTCGAATCCACAGCTCGGCCGTTCTGAAAAATCCCATTTGCCTTTGGATGTACATCTGCATCGTTTACCGGCGCAGTTTGGAAAAGACTTCATACGACTTTGAATCTGCAGCGACAATAAAAAGTTGATACGGCGACAATAGGAATAAAATACAAAATACGAAGGGTACGAATCATGGATAACAATAAAAAAAATTGTGTCAATGCTCACACCCCAATTTTAGTGAATTAAAGACTTTTCTCATAGTTTTGACGAATGTTATTAAATATACTGTTAAAAATCAGTGTTAGACATAATAAATAGTATAAAACGAAATTACGTACAATCATTAAAATTTGGCCAAAGAAAATGTTCTATCTTGACGCCAGTCCACACTATTCGACAAGAAACGAGCACAGCTTCTAATCTATCGGCTGAAGTCGTCGGTTCGATATATATTCCTTTTTGGTTATTCACTAGGTCCTGCATCTTCGATCATTTTATTTGTGTAGGTGTTATTCGAGTTCTTCCGCTATTGTTTTGAGTTGCTTAACAGGAGCAACTGAAAAAGATATAGGTATAATTAGAACAATATTTTAACGTCATTAATTTAATTTTTTCTGTCTCTTCTTATCTTATAAAAGAAAAACGGGTTTTTTGTTTAATAATGGATACACGCAAAACTCAAATGCAGAGCTAGCAATATGTGAATTGATTACAAAGCACACAAAGCCTTTACAAACAAAAAACATTCGCAAAAGCAAGCAGTAAAGGGAAGGGAAGCAAATTGATCTTAACCAACGGAGATAAGATTGTTCCTTTAGTTAAATCCTCAATGGAATGGAATTTGCTTATTCCTTTTATAACCTGTGCACCTTTCCATTCCTGTTTTCTTTATGTATCTACAACGAAATATCTACCTGCAAAGAGGACCCAAGGTTTATTGCTTCCTCTGCCTATCTCTATATTTTTTTTTTTATTCTGCTTAAAATATGCCTGGTGAATATAGCAGAGTAAAAAAAATGTTTTCTGGATTATATGTAGGGATTTTTTCTATTTTTTAGGACTTGATAGAAAGCATGGGAGAAGTATTGTATATTTAAGAATCATCTTGAATCATTCAACTTCAATGTAAAGTATGAAACACCGGGTTTCTTGATTTTACTTCACATCGTACAATGTTATATCTGGAAAAATGCAACAGGATCGCAAATCGTCATAACTTTGATGGATCAGCACAAGATTTTTTTTTTGTTTTATGTGAACTCACCAGGTTGCTCTATATATTATCCAGAGAGACTAACATTTTGTATAAAAATCACGGAAATTTTTTGACTCTCCTGGAGTTATGAAACAGGAAGAGCCGTCATTTCTCGACATTCTTTATGATCCTATTCATCGTAGTTTTTTGATAAATTTTCGTTGGTTTTTGGATAAATATTCACAGGTTTCCATGTTTCAATGGGAGACGTCTTACAATAACATATAATCTTACATTGACCTATAACGACTTTGTTACTTACAAGCCTGTTGCTATAATAACCTTAAAAGGACAATTTGCACAGATTGTATTCATTTAACATAAAATAGACTAATATCAAATTATAAGTAAAAATAATAGCATAAATATAAAAGTGCTGTTCTTTGAAGGGTAGTTTTTGCCTATTATTTGCTCCTAGAAAGAGAGTTATGCTTTCCCTTATCGAAAGATGGCGTCATTTTCGACTTGCATTTCAGAATGCCTCTTGTTTATTTATTTATTTTAAATCCCCCTTGTATCTTACTTACTTACTACTAAATGAGGTTTTTCATCTTCCGTTCAGATTATGATGCCCTGTGCATATGAAGTTGCAGTTGGACTATCGGTTAAAAAATCCTCAGATGAAAATCGTATGGGAAGAGCTTTGGCCCTTTGGTCCGTGCAACGTTTTGTGAAGCGTATTTACTCCAGATAATCACAAATGAATATGTATTCTGAACTAAAAAAAACATATTTGTCACTTACAAAAAAGAGTAAAATGACACAGACAACAAAGAACATTCGGACCTCTCCTACAAAAAACAATATTGATCGAAACTTATACACGGATTTCTAATTTAAGTTTCACTAAACATTTTCAAGAGAGCCACGAAAAAAATGTTTGTAATGTGTTCATACATCTTTTTTGCTAAATTAAGGTGAGATTGAAATTATTTTTGTGTATTGCTCCACGATTCCACTTTTGTCAAAGTAAAATTATTTCTGAAAATAGCTTCCAATTTCTTGGATCTCTAGAATCATGTAGATCAATGTTTTCACCGCAGTAGACATATTGCTTTCTAGATTTTGGAATTATCAGAAATTTTACAAGTATACGTCCATGCTAATCTTCCAAAGAAATACATGTGTTTCCAGCATTGAATAAATAACTAAAGTAAAGCGAAATGTATTAGTGTGCTATAAATTTCTAAAACATTAAAATTGACCCTATTTAAAATTTCTAATGTTTATTAATAATAATTAACTTTCAAAAGTCGCTGAACTCCTGGAATTCTAAAATATTTTTTTCAGAAACGTCAAAATAAGACAAATTAAATTCAATCTGAGTGGCTTATTCACATACACTGGACGTGTGTATCTTTATTCTTATCAGAGCACTCCGAATGCTCTGAACACCGATTTCTTGTAACTTTATTTACTTTCAGAGTAATTTGAGCGCTCTTCATTATTGCTCAGAGTTCTCAAACAAGTCGAAGCTAGACTTCTGAGCATTTATGTGAATACTTTTTTAAATTCCATAGTTTCTTCCTTTCCTTCAATTTTTATTTATTTTTATAACTTTATTATTATTTATTTATTTATATATATATATAACCTTGTATTATCAATGGATATTTCACAAATCACAAGTGTTGCCAATATAAAAAAAATTATCAGAATACTCAGAGTACACTGGATTTGTACCTTTTTTGTCCAGAGTGCTCTAAACATTTAAAAAATCTGTTCGATCTACAGAACATAAAAGGATACACGCCAACTGTATTCCCAGATAAGATCGCTTACTGTTTAGTTATTTATTCAATTATTTCCACACTTTATGATATAAAAATAACGCGCAATTTGTATTTTTCTTTGGCTGCAGCTGCCCGATTAAAGTTTTGTTTTTTAAAGTTGATACACTTTTCTTCAATCTTTAGCCACTTTGAATATTTTTAGTTTACATTTAACACTACTAATTATATTTAAGCAAGAAATATTATATTGCCTTTTGCTAGAATAGAAATATCTAGATTCGGAAAAATTCAAACAGAGAAAAATCGAATATTATCTCTGTCAATTTTGCAATCCGGGTTAAATTTCAAGAACGAGAAAATATACTATCATTTTTGAGAAATGTGAGAAAAAAAATGATTTTTTCGGTTCTTCTGAGGTTTCTTTTGTTCGAATGCACAGAATAATGTTTCCACCTAAGTGGTCCATAGACCAGGAGGTGATAGTACTCACCCAGGCAAACAAAAAATTCTGTGACAAGGGGAGTCAATATCAACCGTTCTAGTTTTTTAAAAACAGGTTTTTAAAAAAAAAGAAGATTCGAAATTTTTAGTTCAGACCACAATAATTTTTGAGAGAATAGTACGGGGATTGTTGAGCGGTCGTTGGAAAGGCCATCTGCATACAATCAGCTTTAGACGGTGATCGTACACCATGTACTTTTTAAGATACAGGGTATTTTGTGAGAATCTAGATATTTTTCTTAATCAGCCTGCAACTCCGAAACGATTGATATTGACCCCCACCCCCCTTGTCATAGTTTTTTGTACTCACCTAGAACAATCACCTCCGCTCTATGGACCACCAAGCCAAGCCACCCTGTATACGTGAAAATTATTTTGCACAAACTTGTAATAGCAATTCGACGGCTATTAACGATTTTTTTATGTATTACTTTTGACGTTTTCGTCGGCATTTGACGTGCTTGACCGTCCTGTTCTTTTTCTCTTATTTTCAATCTTTTCTGAAGAGCCATCTTACCATAGCCTATTTCATTGTTGATAGACAATTTAATGCAAATTAATTGATGATTTAGAATGAAAAATCAACTGGTGACTCCCAAAATTCATCTAACTTAATCATATGTTAAACTAAAAATTCAAAATGGACGAAAATGTAAGCCGATATAAAAATAATGATAACTAATCAAAGAACAAAAATTCCATTTAATTTGTGATCACACTTACTTAGCAGGCAGAGGCGAACTAGGGGCATGGGCGATCGGGCACTAGCCCATATGTCTAACTAACTAAAAAACATATCATGTACTCTGGCTGAACGCTGCTGTGGCGCAGTGGGAGAAGAGTTATGAGTTCTCATTTTGCATTTGGATTATTTTTCAATTTAAATTCCATAAATTTCTCCTTGGAAGGTTAAAGTAATAATAAATGGAACACTGTAATGTGAATGAAGCCTGCAGATTTAAAAATAAGTACACATAGTCTAAAGATCCGATTTCTGCGATTTTCGATTTGTGTGGACATTTTCGTAATTGAGTAATTGAAATGAAACTATAACAAAAAAATACGGTTGAGCTATTTTCATATTCCATACAAACTCTAGAAGTTTCACTCAAATCGGAAATGGTTGGGTGGGTCCAAGACACGTCGTCCATTTTAATCGTTTTCATGTGGAATGTGTTATGCAATATTTTTTAATAAATATACCCTAGGTATCGATACTTCAGGGCCCACCAGATGTCTTGTGTTGTGGTTGACAACAAAATTGCAACGCGTCGTAATTGAGTGCTAACTAGAGTTGAGTTTTTAGTTCTTTGCACACACTAGCTGTCTTGATGTAGTGTTTTAATTTAATATGGCACGGAAGTGTTGTTTAGATACCTTGGAGGTCTTGAGACATGAGTCGCTGAGTGCTTGAGGCTCTTGACATAGTAGAAGTAATAGCAATTTGAATGAACTGAATCGTTAGCACAAGAGCGTCCTTGGTGTGATACCAGTACATGCGGTCAGTACCTGTCATGCACGTAACAACGTCTGATAATTCTGTAAGGAATTTAGATAAAATAAAGAAAGAGATGCAGTGCGATTTGTTGGACGAATTCTTCTTGGGATAAACCAATACATCCACTTTCGACCTCTCGACGCTACTGTTGTGTACCGATAACACCAGTTGACCCTCTGTCGAACTGATCGAGGCGGTTTTGATGGTTCTGACGTTGAGGCTGTGGTCGAACCAGCAGATGTGCTGGATGTCCGTCTTCACGAATATTCTCTAGCGGGATCGCCGTTATAACACAACTCACGTCGGGCCGTCCTAAGGAAAGTACCTGTGCTACCTGTGCTATTCGAGTGGGCATAAGCATAATCCTCTTGTAACATTCGACAGATTAAAAGTCGTTGGTTGTTGGAACTTTTTTCCTGCTTCTTTTATTATGACTCGTCTCCTTCAGCAAGAGTTTAAAAAACGTTATAAATCTTGTACACAAATTCGGACAACAGAATGAATTTCTTATTTCCCGTTACCCCTATTTATTTATTTTCTATCCTTTAAAACAAATTCGAAATTGGAAAACAAATATACAAAAACTGTTTTTGAGATTTTTTTTTAATTTTCTTATTTTTAAAAAATGCGAAAGTAATTTATTTCATGTCAATTAATTTGCAAGTAGAGTAAGGCTCAGTAAACAAAATTATTATATCCAGCCTTTATTATATATTCAATTATTAAAAATCACTTCACCTATAAAAAAGTGACAAAAATTTCATTATGATTTAATGATTATTGATTTCGCCCCTGTGTTTGGAATAACTTTTGACAAAAATCACTATTACTAATAAAATACTGTATTAGTGTCAGTATTTATAAAAGTTACAGTCACGGTGAAAGCTTTCCATGTCTAAAGAAAATACAAAAAAGTCTGAATTTTTCTACATTTGTTGAAGCAGCGACATTATTATACCCTAGATCAGTGATTCCCAAAGTGGGTGATACTGCCTTCTGGGGAGCGCTGGAACGATCCACAGGGACGTTAAATAAAAATAAAGTAGCGGAGAAATCATAAAGAAGGAAGAGGATGAGGAGATTTAAGAAAACCGTTCGTATATATTTCATCTGTTTTGTAACATTATTTTCCAAATAAGCACCCGAAATGCAACAAGTTATAACCAATCGGCGGACAACTCCGCTGACAGATCTTAAGAAATAAGTGTTGGTAGGCGAACGTTCAGAGTATTGTCGGAGAAGACCAGCTTACGTCGGCAACGGTATATACGTGTAACAAAATAAAAATGATTGAACTTTTCGACCCACCGATCAGAGAGGTCTCATCAGTATGGTTATCTCTGATCGGCTACCACAGATATTATTTTCAATAAATTTGAGTCTGTTAGACGAGAAATCTACTTTGCGTGTAACCGCGCTTTGCAAAACCTACCCATGTGGTGTCACTGAATCAGGGGATTTCTCATGCTCGAGAGTTGTTAAACGAGTTGGTCGCTATGTAAATCTAGGTTAGATTGTTTCTGAATTTTGTGACAAGCAGTTAACAAATAGTGCAAGTTTAATTAGTATTTAATTCAAAAATCGATCTTTACAGATTACAACAAAGTAAATTGTGTATTGTTGTCTCAATAAAACGACAGTAGCGCACCAGGTTCATCCTTTTCATTATGATTATTTATAATGCTACTATTCGTAACGAAATTCTTTCGTTACACTAATTTTCTGTAATTAAAATAAATAATTTTATTATTTCAAGCTTATATTTAAAAACGTTGGTGGAACATATATATATAAATATTACATATGTCTTTCTATTTAATCGCTTAAAGAATGTAGATTTCCAAAGGCCGCTGAGTAATTTTTTTCTGAAAAGAGGGCGGTAATCCATTTAAGTTTGAAAACCACTGGTAGATAATGAAATCATAGGGTACATACATAATAAATTTGTCATTCCTTTTTTAACGCATAGAAATAATGATTGTGGAGCAGAATGGATTGGATGGATTAAAAGTTATTTCGATTTTTGCATGTCCATCTGTTCGTCGGCACAATAACTCGGGGACGAATACTCTTTTGTACATAAGCTTTTTAAAAAAAAAAATTATATTTAAGTTCGACAATGAGACGAATCGAGCGACTCCTTCGTAGGGTTGCCATACAAAAATTTAATTTTTGACTATATATTTGGGCACTGCCTGAGAGCGCGTTGGACTAGAGAGTTGATGTGAAATTTGGTATATGGTATTTTCATAGCAATACTAAATAAAATTTCAAAAATGGATTAAATCGAGGGCAAACTCTTCTTGGTGCTGCCATACAAAACTTTCATTTTGCACTATATATATTTGATCACTGGCGCCTGAGTTCACGTCGGCGTTTATACAAGTTATTTTCATAATACAAGCAGAACACAATTAGTTCATTGGGCAACCCTTTCTTGGTGTTGCCATACAGAACTTGGGGCTTTCTCTTTTTAACTTTTATATATTCATCTAAACCATTTGCAACTTTTTCTCTTGTTTTTGTTACTATACTGAGTCACATGTAAAAATTATTTGCAACCAAAAAAATCTGTCTTGCTCTAATTGTGCTCGGTTCCACCGGAAATCGTCCTAATAATTTGTTTGCTTTAGAAAAAAAGTATTTTTTTCGAATCCAAAGTGGCTGGTTGGGGGTTGGGTTGCCCGGGCCGGTTCTAAGACACAGCCTGGCCCTGCTCTTTTGTACTATTATCCATTATCCAGAAATCGTAGGTGTGTATATTGCGCCTTTTCATATTGTCGATTTCTTTTGAACGCTTCAATATATGTACATAGGTCCTATATTAGAAAAACACTAAAAATTATGCTTCTTACACCTGCTGATCTGTTGCCTATCGCTGAACAGCAACCTTCTATCCTCATTCATAACAGCATATTCTTACTGTTGCAGAATTCTTCCCCTACACTAGGTATGTGTTATTTAAATAGAAAGAATGTTCGTAAGTTCATAACATAACATACATAACATATGTATATAGAAATTTTTTAAATTAGTTCAAGCTCTAATAGATCTACTAATTCATCAAATGAATGTTCTTTTTTCTAAAATAACCTATCCACACATAATTGTTTACCAAGTGATGAAATAAACTTGAATATATTACTAGTTGTCATACAATTTTATTCAAGTGGCCTATCATACTTGTAATGTCTGTCTAAGGCATATTGTTTACTGACGGTCACTGCGACCCACTTAAATACTAATTATGCCAGTAGTCAATCACTTATCTTATTTTTTCTAACTTTTGCCTCGATTCATTCCATTTGTTAAGTTGGATTCATTAAAAAGTATTTTTTTTTCTTCTAAACAAAGATCTTCAAGCCCTCTTTATCTCTTCGTTGAATGTTGATTATAACAAAACATCGCTATACCTACGATCACAAATAACATTTAAGCTTTATGTCAAGCATTTACTATATAGAAATTCATATGAAGACAAAAACTTCGCCTTCAGAGATGACATGAAAGATAAATTATACACAATCTCAAGGCAAAAGAATTCATTTTTTCTGTTCACTTTTGATCATTTTCTTTTATCATCTTTGGTTGAAGCGAAGAAGATTCTCAGTCGTTATCTCCCCTCCTATTTCCAGACCACGGAGATAAAAAAAAAAACCAAAAAAAAAAAAAAGCAAAATCATAAATTCTCTTTTCCGTTCCCAATTTATATCATCGGGACAAAAAGAAGGGAAACTTCTTCAGAAAATCAATTCTGTGCCCGAAGCCAGGCAACAAGAAAAAGATCTTCAGAACCCTCTTCTGTGTCGTGTATACCAATTTTGATTTTCATTCCCAGTCCCAGCTGCAAATCCATTGAATTTATATAAGTATGGAGTTAGTGTGTATGTTCCTTTGACGTGTAATCCTCCTCTACGGCATTACTAATACAACTAAGCTAAGCCAAGGATTAAAGAAGAAGTTCTTGACGATAAAAAGGCAACGTCCGAATACCCTGGTGCTGACATTAAGTCCCTCTTGAATAGGTCTCTGCTGCTGAGACTAGCGCTATATCTGGGTATTGTATAAGATAATCTTTCTATGCTGCTGCTATTGCTAATGGAGTTAATGCTTGTATTCAGTCCATCTTCTCTTGGATTTCGAAATTCTTGTTCCCTTTAGATGTTGTTGTTGTTTCTGTTACTTTGCGTTAGATTCGTTTTTGGCTCGAGAAAAAATCAAGTTTAAAATAATTTTTCTTTTCATTTTAGGTATGCCATACGAAAAAAAAAGAAAAGAAAAATTTTTATAGTAACTACTCTAAGCAGCTTAATCGTGCGTCATAAATAAGCTAACTCAAGCTTAGATTTTCTACAACAACAACAACAAACGACGTAAAAAGCAATGCCTTCAAGTAGAGATAGTAATTTATTCTCAAATTATCTTCAAGGTTTCCTTCCTTCCCCCAAAAGACGAAAATCTAAATTAGTCTTGGCAAGATAAATCAATCCCGAAGCATTAAAAAGGAATGGAGAAAATGGTTTCAACATCAGCAAGCACAGCCAAGCCAGTCTATATCGTCATCGCCTCGCCAGTCTATCAGGCTTTTATATTTGGCATAGAGAATAATGGTTCGTTCGTTCGTTGGTTGGTTTGGTTGGGTCGTTTCGTATGCCCCTGTTCTACTTCGGATTGCACACTTTCCACCTCCTCTCTACTATAGAGGATTATTTTATGTGTACATAGAAAGTAAATGGTGCTTTCTGTATAGTATAGGTGCATATGTACTTAAATTTATATATAAAATGTTCGGGTTCGCTGTGCCAGCAACACCATAGCACGCAAAGCAGCGATACTCTTGTAAAAGTATTATGGAAGCATACATAAATGGTGAAATGGGTAGAATAGTGTAGAAAACTCAGCACGAAATGGCTCTTTTATGGGACGAGATGTGTTGAAATATCGTGGAGCATTGGAGTTGCTTTTGAAGCTCTTGGTTTTTATTATATTTTTTTTTTTCGGAGACTTAAAGGGAAATTGCTCCCATAAGAAAAGTTGGATAGCAATAATGCTTTTAACGGGTGAATGTACAATTCTGTTATTCGACCAAACAGGTTTTTCTGAGATGGGTGAAATAATGATGATCTTCATGATTAAGATCAATCATTTTGTGATTCTATTGTAGTAAATGTATTATCTCATCTAGGTCATTGTATTATTTATAGTTATTTTATGTTATATACAATTTATTTTAATTTCTATGAAACTTTATCGCTGTAAAATCCTTTTGTAATGATAGTAAATGCAATATCATGCTGAAAGCTGTCGTATGACAAAAAAAAAATACTTGCTAAAACCAATTTAATTTATGTTACAAAAGTAGAAATAAAATCATTTATTGTCTCATTTAAAGTTAATCCGGACATTTTACCCAATGTGTGTCACCATCACTTTGATGCCATTCATTCGAGGGGGGCTAGGTTTTTAAACGGCAGTAGATTCCACTTCACCAATCCCCTAGGCCTTGTTACACCATGAGCCTAACTCATTTCGCAAAAGGAAATAATACCCACTTCATACATCTTTAGGCCCGACATGAACAGACATTAGAGATATCTTAAACGAGCATATTTTATTAACAATGTTTATTTAAATTAAGCGGGGGAAAGCTTTGGCGATCAGATGTAGTTTTTTACTTCTCTTGATTATGTGGAATTGGTACGTGTATGAAAATGACTTCATATGAGAAAAAAATTTACAACAGAGCAATAATGGCCGTGAAGGAAAAAACTGCAAAAATATATGTGATATGTGGTAACTGGGGTGTATGTGACCCAAGTGCATAAAAATGGGTTTTTCGACAGAAGAAGCATCCCGAGAAAGTTACACTACCCGATAGTACTCGGCGAGACCTTTCATTTGATATGCAATATACTATATTGGAACCACCCCCTCCCTCAGCCGGGGGCTCCACCCACACCATTAAAGTATCCAGAGAAAAAATTACTTTTACGAATTGTAGTTGGTAATAAGCTGAGGCGAACCCTGAAACCCGTTTTCCTATCGAAAATAACCCCAACGAGTTAGAACCGATGTAAAGTACGAAAAATCGAATACCTCAGTTCGAAATACATACTAAGAAAGTGAGTATGGGGATCGATATTTAGCCCTCCGAGTATAAGAGTGTGAGTACTCAAAAGTTTTCTCAGGACCTAAGGAATTTTCGATTCTGTACTAGTTCATACTTTAACACCCCCCAAGCTTTCCCCCGCTTAATTGAAATAAACATTGTTAATAACATATGTTCAGATCATCATAATGAATCGTTTAAGACATCTTTCAAGAAGGGCCTAAAATGAGCATCTTTTTTTTGAATTGTATTCCCCTTATTTCTATATTTTTAGAATAAGTTAAAGCTTTTCTGTGGATCCTAGAGTGGTGCTTGGTACAAATTTATACACATCTTAACTGATTTGTGAAATTATTGTCATGTGTCTATTTTATATCCGTGATTTTTACGTAGAATGAAAATGTAAAAAATTTAAGTTAATATTATTAACAGAATAAATCAAAATTATTTATTCTTTCGTTTTCAAAAAGGAAATCGAAAAAATTCAGATCTGAAATATACCTACTCAATTTACGTTCTACTTAAGTTCCATCTAAGGACATTCTGCAAAAGCACTTGATCAATATTATGATGAACTTGCTCAAATACAACAATTTAATATTCCATAATTTGATGAATTCGTACAGTTCTTAAACATTTCTAGAAGCTGCTTTTCAACTTCCTGCCTCTGATTTACTTATAGTCGTTGCGTTTAAAAACAAAAAATTATATAGCAAAGAGGCAATAATTCCTAAATTGTTTGCGAAGTGAGGAAATCACCCTATATAATTCTGAATTAACTCTGAAACAAGCTGCTTTCCTCATTCTTTACCCTAAAGACATTTTTTCCCAACTTGAAATGTAGCTGAACTCAGTGCCTCGAAAAATATTGTCTACTCCAAGTCATACTACCAAGATTTGAACCCTGAGCATCTTGCTTGATAGATTTGATAGTTAACACTGAGCAATCTCCACTCATTTTTATCTTTTTCCCACTGCACTGTATATTATTTGCTTGTGTCACCACAAACCTATTCATAGTCGTTTTTTCAAACCTGCTGAGCCCAAGGTATACAGAAAACAAGTCATACTTACATACATAAAAACACAGTGCACCATATTGAAGAGGAGACATGTGTCTTGCTGCTGTAATACATTATATAGGTATATATATTTTTTTAAATTTTGTTATTGTGAAATCGTTCCAAATTATGTCACGCCACATATATAGCATACTTTGTTTTCGAAAAACCATAACATGTATTGATAGTACTCCAATTCGAAAGTGTCAGGCATCCTATATTCTCACCGAATTTCAGGCATTTGATCTTTAAAAAATCGAATGTGTTTTTTTTTTATAAGTGACATTTGGCCAAGTTACATCACACCTCTATACTACTAATGTCGGTGTACCACAAGGTGCAGTTCTCTTTCTTACTCTCTTTTTCATTTTTATCAGTAATTTGCTAGCTCTCACTTTCAATTCTGTTCATAGTTTTTATACACTCACTGTGATCTCTGTCTATTTTATATAGGATAATAGACTCTATTCTGAAAATT
Organism: Dioctria linearis; assembly: GCA_963930735.1. Lineage (NCBI taxonomy): Eukaryota > Metazoa > Arthropoda > Insecta > Diptera > Asilidae > Dioctria > Dioctria linearis. The sequence continues at coordinate 20,949,038 of OZ005742.1, read as the reverse complement.
GAAAAATAGAGCTACTCGTTTCATTTCTCACAATTCCTTGGTGTTCAGAAACTCATCGCGTTACCTGCCTTGAGGGGATTTGGGATTAGATGGACAACAACTTCATGTTTTCTGGCAATAATGGCCCACGATGTTGATAATGGTGTACGCATTATATGTATTCAACCCAGGTCTTACATTCCTGTATTGAGGAGCTAGTTATTTTTTTTCTATTGTATGGAAGTGGGAGTTCGGAAAAAGTTGTCGTAAGAACAAGTAAACCAATCCGAGATATCAACCTTGATAGATGATAAACAGAATCATGTCGACTGATTGTATCACAGCAATTTAGATTATATCCAAGGACAACTTATGAGTAATTAAAACGGGCTTGATATAAGAGGAACATCACTCGGGGAGAATGTTATGTTCATTCCAATGGAATTCACCATCTAAATGATAATATCAAGAAAGAAAACACCAGTACCAACCCCTTTATTTTCAGCGACGCTCAAGTAATGATATTCAAAGGTGAGTGTTGGCGTTATGCTGTCAAGAATATCTGCGGAAATATGAATCATATGTATAATGTATCCTGGAAATATATCCTATCCGAACCTTAAGATGAATGATTGATGTTCGGATTCACTTCGGTCCACATCCAACGAACGTATCCATGAATGCATCAGACAAATAGACCACGGCAACTATTCCGTTCCTCCTTATGAAGTTAATAGTGGGTTGTCAGAATAATATTTATAGATACCTATATTATGTTATTATGTACATTTTCACAGTGGAACTCAGATTTGAGGTAATAGGAACAAGAGCTTTGCTTACGTCCTAGTTTGGAAATGACAGTACTTTTTGAGGTCTCTAAACTGTTGTAATATATCATAAGAAAATTATACCCTAAATAGCTTGTATAAGATGGAATTTTAGGCTCAAAGCACTCTTAGTGGATGGACAATAAAAACTTCATTGATGGGAGTAACGCATCGTTAATATTTCTCTACAAGAACGAACTTCCCATGGTAAATAACTCTATTTTACTGATGATATTTGACTACTCCCAAGTTTTAAGAAATATGTGTGTTCATAATAAGAATTCCGGTTGGACCTGATCTCTCTATACTTAGTTAAACTCTTATATTTATCTTGTTCTTTGTTGTATACTTAAAACCCTTCAATAATTTTCCCACTTTCTGTTGGATTTTTACAGTGTTAAAAGATTTTCCATTCACTGCCCTTATTCAAGTTAATCTTCTATTCATCCATAGGACCCCTCCGCCTTCGAGCTTTTACTTTGATAAGGCAGCAGTAAAAGCTTCCGTTGGTTTTTCAATCTACCCGATAGTTTTTAATGCAAATGCCCAGTATGTGAGTAAGTGGATCTAGTTGGAAAGACTTTTTTTTTTATTTTTTATTTAGTTCCTGATGATTTTCGATGGCCTCTCTAATCTATTTAAATTGTATTAGATTTGTCTGGTGTCGATAGTCCTTTGGAAAACCAAACGTCCTTCTTGCTCTGGATCTTTTTTGAGATTATTTCAGATCGAGAACATATGTTCTTCTTTTCCCGTAAATAGTATAAAGAGGGCGTTAAAGTCGCATCCAGTGATCAAAAGACTTCTTTCTGTCCAACTTGTTTTTGATAATTCAATGCAGCCATATCCATATGACTCCTTCTAAGACTATAATTGTAGCACCTGTCCGGTTCTGTAGAAGATAATTAATTTTTATCTAGTTAATACTGGTATTATATGTACCATAAAATAGACCTGTGATCTATCTAGTTATGGTTCCCTTAGAAGCATCTTCTTAGGTGAGTTGAAAACGAAAAAAAATATACATCGAATTATAATTTAACATATAATCTTATACAAGTCCCAATTACTACCAATTAAGTATAAACAAATTTTATTAGTAAGTGACAAACTTATTTACTAAGATTTGGAATACCCTAAATAACTGCAAACATATTTTACCATGATACGCTTAATATATGTATATAAATAAAATTTTAAAATCAACACAACTTGCATTATACAATATTCGAAAAACACCCCAACCAAACACAAAAATGTAGATAGCATACTATCTATCTTTCTCTCTCTCTCTACTAATTCCTTTTTATAGCATATTCCATTTTGGTGCAAGATCTTTATACTTCCTATCCTATTAGAACGCAAACCCCAGTATTGATTTTCTCTTTCCCACCCTAAATTCGGTTCTATACTACAGCAAAGTAGAGTTTCACTACGACCGACAACCCATACTACCTACTACTGAAACTTCGAAACCTTATAAAAGCCATATCCCCTGGGGTTTTATGTTGCGCGCAAGAAATTTTCTCGAATGACGAGGAATTTAACCACCCTTGGGTTTAATCTTCTTCAATCCCATGCTTTACCCATCCATTTATCCATGCCTGAAACCAATTTGGAAACAGCAGGGAGTGATAGATAATAAGTAAGGGACAGGTTTTCGGTTCTAAAAAAAAAAAATATGTGTATAAAAACCTGCTTTAAGCCTTAAAGGCCAACTCAGAAACTTGTTTTGTATAAAGGTATTGCCACAGGATTATATTTCACCTTGTTATATGTACCTACCCCAGTACCAGTGGTGGAATATATATGCTATGCTGCAGCAGCTGGGAGACTAGTATTTTCTAGGATTAGAATCTTGACAGCAAAATCAATAGTTTTCTTAGCTCTATATATACTTGCACAGCTTGCCAAGTACATTCTTGGCAAAGTGCTGTGCAATGATGTTCATCCTGATCAAAAACTTTTTTATTTTTTTGCTTTTTCTTATTTCCATCTATGTAAAACTATCACGGCTATCGTTCTTGCATAATATATAACTTTTATTCCATAATCTGACTTTTGTAAGTCATCCACTAGTCAACCACATTCTTCAAGATGTACCTACTATAGGTTTAAGGGACAATCTCGTGTTGTATATCTTGATCGGATTGAAGAGACTCTCGTAAGTTTAAGTACGTCTCCAAGCATACGGTTGTGTTGAAATGTGTACATGATAAAGCTTACGTAATTTTACATAAAACTTTGAATACGTTTTATAAAAAAAATAAATCTTTCTTCAATTTTTTTCTGTGAGTTGGTTTTTTTGTTTTGTTTTATGTTATTTCAAAAATATATTTATTTCAAGTTGACAAGAAATCAAGGAAGAATCTTGGCTTTGCTCCAAATTTATAAAAATTCGAAAATTATAAATCCTACTGCCTCAAAACCTAAAATATTTCGTAACTGTTCCAATTATGGCAACATTAGATATACAATCTATGTATACCTAGCCATAGCCACCTACCTACCTGTCTGCCTATTTATCTATCTACCTCAATTCAATCCCACACTCAACTTTTATTATAAATGGAAGTCGAACATTTTACCAACCGAATATAGAATCTTGCCTCCATAAATAACTCCTAATTCCACTTAAGCTAGAGCCAGTCTCACTACTATAAGAGCGCTTTAATAAAATATAATACGAGTTTCAATACAGGCATTTATTGTGGCACGCACGGCAAAGCAGTGAGAATTATCGCGTCATTGTGAATAATATAAACTCAAAGTGCGCTTGGTTTAATTTAATGTTAGTCGCTAGTTTCGCGACCCAAAAATACATTAATTTACGACGCTTGGTGAATGAAATTCACTGAAATATGTATGTATAACGCTGCTGCTGCTGTTGTTGTTGTTGATGTCGTTATTATTGGTCTTTAGAAAATATCGGACTGGCTGATAATTTGCCAAGTTTTATATATCTGCGAATAGTATGGAAATAGAGTATAGTTATTCCAATAACAATTTTTATGTCAACTATAGTTATAGCACCCATCAATAGCGGAATTGTTGCTCGTTTAAAACTTTTCTCTATGCACGCATATTATTATTTATGTAGGCTAGTGATGATTTTACGTTTTCACAAATCTATGAATAATTTATAAAATTTAAATTTCGTTTGAAATATTTTAAACTTATTGGGTATACAATATTTTTTAATGTCATGCTAATCAACTTTTTTTACTTAATTAATTAATCCTTACGGTATAATGAGACTCCCGTTTATTTACATAAAAGTTACAAGCTAACTGCAAATTACCTTATTCAAATTGTAGGAGAGTTATTCCATCATATCAAATAGGCAATGTGTGTGATATGACCATTATCAATTTTTTTGAAATTTTACATACTTTTTGTTGTTGGGTTTTATGAAAACAAAAATACAAATAAAAATGTTTCCTTATGCGTATTTTGCGAGTTATTACATTTTGAAAATTTCCCAAAAATGCTGTCCTCGTCTTCTTTAAAAATTCATATATATTTTTCTATTCATGCTAACTAAAGCAGTGAAATATGGCTCATAGAGAATTCAATTTGAACAAGTTCAAAAGTTAGAATTGGCCTAAGACCAATTCTTATGATACCCTCTAGATGGATGTCCGTATGTAATTTCGTATGGTCAGTGCGAGTTTAAATTGTTGAAGTTATTTTTCGCAGATATTGCTAGAACGATTCGTCGGACAGTAAAAATGATTATAAAAAATTTTATAGAATTTAATATTCTAAAGTATTTTTCAGTACACTAAAAACGTCTAGGATTGATCGTTTCTACAGTATTGCCGCATTCACAATGCAGAGTGATGCAGAGTGAGCTTTGATTGAGTCCAAAACTAAAGTGTTCACAATGCAGCGCAGACCCAAATTCGAAATTTTAAATAACAAAAAATCGCCATAACAACGCTAAATCAACAAACAAGCAAGCAACTATCGTTATCAAAACAATAAATTCGAAAAAAAGGGACACCTGTTGACATCATCAGTTTTCTTCGAAGCTAGCTAAAAATTACCGTACTTACTTTTTTCTCTAAATCATGTAGCTTGCAAAAGTTATCTTTTGTTTTTTATTAACATTAATTAAAATTTTTTAATCAGAAAGTAACATTAAAGTATGTTAGTTATGATAAAAAGAAATATGGAGCTTTTTCCACGCCATCTACATACTAGTAGGTCGAAATTCCAGTTTGTAAACTTTCAGAAATGGCCGCGTAAAAATAGAATAGAACTCATTTTCTTGCAGCTCCACTCTGCGCTACTGTGATCCATACAAAGATAGCTTCTCTACTCCACTCTGCCTTGTGAATGCGCATATATATAAAAAAAAACTAAATTTTTATAAGGCAACACCAAGAAAGGATTACCCGATTTAGCCCATTTGAAATTATATTTATTAATTCTATCTATGAAAACAGCGTGTACAAAATTCAGCTCTCTACATCGACGCGTTCTCAGGCTGTGTTCAAATTTCAATATTTATATTGCGAAAAACGAAATTTTTCGGAGGATATTTGTCCCATTTTCGAATATATTTTTTTTAAGTCCGTGTTCAAAATTTCAGCTCTCCAAATACATACACGCGCTCTCCAGTTATCGTGAACACAGACGGACAGACGAACATGCAAAAATCAAAACAACTTTTTATATTATGCATGGCTATCAAATTCATTTTGCTCTACCATCATTATTTCTATGCGTTACAAACGGAATGACAAGCTTAGTATACCCTACGATTTCATTTAGGCCTAGGGTATAAAAAGGATCTCAAGGATAAGTATCATATCCTTTGTCCTTGAATACCCTGGAAGACATTCTATGATTATATTTTTTTTCCTTATTGTATCCACTAAAACATAAAAATTTTAACTTGGAATATTAACGGGATCGAGGAGGCAAAATAAAGTTTTACCAATCTTGTATTTGCTCAAAATGAATTCTTTGTTTCTTGAAAATTTCATGAATTTTATGGCATTTATAACGCAATTTAAAAACAAATAATTCGCAACGAAATGAACACGGTTCCGAGCCCGAGGTAAACTCGGTAATCTCCCACATAACTAGTTTTCCTTAACAATGTTTTCTAGTCTATATAAACTATATTCAACTAAACGTCTACTTATATACGTCCGCAACTTGTCATGTTTTAAGTGCTTACTTCTCTTACCTACGTGTCGCTACCCTGAACTCATACATACTTTCCTTTTGCAATGTCCCTATCATAAACTCTTAAGAGAGAAGAATGAGCTCATTCTTAACATCAAGAAAGCCGACCGAGATTTCCCTGGCTATATCATATATAAGACATTGAAATCCTTTTCGATTTATAATTCTTTTAGATTGATATGCTTGAATATAGGAGAGGTAACTTCCTCGACTATCAGAAATGCATCTCTCTTTCGAATGAACTTTGTAGATATTTCCAACACTTGTAAAATTACGATCGCGCTATATAGACGAAGTCGAAGTTAATAAAAAGAAGTATGTAGAAAATTGTTTATAACTTAACATAATCCAAGGTCAACTGATTTAAGAGTTGTTCAGCTTTGGATGACTAGAAAAAAAAACCTCAGTTGATTTTAAGCTCAAAAATTTGTTCTGTGTGGACGAAAGAGCTTCTTAAATTACCCAGGTATATCGATACAGATACAGATGATATTCCACAACGAGAACAGTTTGATAATGCCAATATTAATATGGATGAAAACGTTGATGTTGAAATTGGGGATATACAAGACGAAGAAGAAGATGCAAATAAAGTGCCTAATGTAGTTGCAAAATCGAAAGAAAGATTTACTGGCCAGGAGGTACCGTTAAAACCACTCAAGCCTTTGGTATTTGGGGGAAGAACAATTTGTTGGAAGAAGGTTTGCCAGAGAAATTTATATACAGTAGAAACTAAAAAGATCATTTTGTCTTCGGAAAAGAACGAGTTTGTTCGTAAATTGAAAGCGAAATATAATCAAACAAGTGACAGAGATGCATGATCTTTCATTTTGAATTACTCCCCGAGAATTGGTGTGTAAAAAAATAGTGGAAGAATTCAAATAAAAAAATAAAAAGTCTTAACATCGAATCGGCTTAATGGAAGTATTGATACTGATTTCATTAAAACAGTAGAACACTTTTACTGTAAGAATTAGATAAATTTAGTGATGTCCAGAGAAAAGGATTTTTAGTTATGGTTATTATATTGGTAAAAAACTCATGTTTTCTTATTCCTAGTTTGAAGGAAAAAAGGACCACGTGCAAAAGCGTTTAATTTTGCTGTTTTAAATCCTCTCCAAATGCAAATAGAATTTTCGAAATTTGCGTCGTTTCGTCCAAAATATTGTGTGTTGGTAGAATCCTCAGGAGCACATTCAGTATGCGTATGTGTAATACTCCAGAATTTTAAACTTATGATGATAGAGGGCTGCAGTATAAAATTCTTAACAAAATGAGGCCATTCAAATTTTCAGTTCTTGGTCATGTCTTTTTTTGTGGAATCTTTATGTAATCCCCCAATTGTCCCTTGCGTTTTTAATAATTGCGTCAACTGTCCATTCAAGTTAACAGAATTTTTGGACATCTACAGATCTGTTGAAATTGGAAAGAAAATTGGAATCTGCAGACGAATATCTTGATAATTGTATCGAGCACCTATCATCCTTACTTCGTCATACATTTAATACCGGACAATATACAAATTGATGTGATAGTCGTTGTAATAGACTTTTCCGAAAATTATTCCTTCATTCTTTTTGAATTTGCTTTCGTACACAAGATAATAGTAATGTTCAAAATACTAACTTAGTAATTATTAGTGACTGCTTGCAGAACAACATCATAGCAGTTCCCCTTTTTCAGCGTTATTCAATTAGGTTTTTAACGCAAAAATTTGCTAGAGTTACAAATATTTATTATTTCGCCGACGGCTCCGCTGCTCAGTATAAGAACCGCAAACATTTTTTTAATTTTAGTAATCATAAGGAGGAAATTCAATTTGCAGCCGAATGGAACTTCTTTTGTACTGCAAATGGAAAAAAAATATCTGCGATGGTCTTAAGTGAACAGCAAAGCGGCTTGCAGCAAAGGCGCAAGCTTACAATGTCCATACAAGGATGAAATAACCAGATCACTCGAACTTTACAAATGGGCTAAGGAAAATATACCCAATATTAATTTTAACCTTGTACCCTCCGAACAATATAAAAAGGAAGAAGAAATATTATATAATGAATACGATAAGATTCAACCAATTCCAGAAAGTGTACTCTGTTATACCATTACGAAAGGACGTATTAAAGTAAAGAATTTTTCTGCTTCTTCTGAAGTATATCAATATTATATATACAGGGTGATTCAGATCAAGAAACCTTCCGGTATACCACGCGATTCCTTGAGGTAAGCTGATCAAAAAATTGTTCCACATACCCCCCCCCCCCCCCCCCAAATATAAAAAAATAAATACAAAATATTAATAATATTACAATGATCAAAGAGAAATATACAAAAGACAACAAGTGAGAACTATATCCCTCTAGAATCATTCCTTCCTCCTCAAATTTACGTTTGAAAATTTTTGTCGTTTTTCAAAGTAAGAATAGTCACTTAATTGCTCATAAGTCCTTTCAATGATATCGCATGATTAAAATAAGCTCCAAAGGCAGAACCTTTCATTTTTTTAACGTTTTCCAACATGTTATGGATGGATATTACTTACATAATGTTTACGTTTCGTCAAACCATTGAAGAATTATTTCCAAGGACAGTTTCATTTAAACGTAGAAGGAAAGCTATTAAAAATAAAACACTCTAAGTTCCTCATGAAATTTTCAATTGCTTTAGCATTCATTATTTATATTGTCAGTAACTCCAGATAAAATCTCACTCTTTGCTTTCGTTTGTACTGTTTCCTCTAATCTTTATCGCAGTGAACCTTTAGAAAATTATATAAAATTATTTACTTTTTGTGAAATTAAACACTTTAATTCCTTATTCTCTTGCTCTTCAACAAATATAATCAAACAAATCGATAAACTTAGCCTACATTAGTCGAACTCTAATAAAATTCGAGATATATGGCTTTTTGAACCTTGACATTCCTCAGATTGAGGTCCGCTACTTTGATATTATCTAATATCAGATGATAACACCTAAGATAATAAAGTTTTTAATTATCAGGGATTTATGTTTGATAAAAAATGTCTCAGATAAACTATAAAAATATAAAGACTTGCTTTTTACATACAGAGTGTGACAGAGCATTTTGAACTGCACAGCCTTGAGTTCTTAAATTCGATGAAATGTTTATTAAAACAACAAAACAAAAAATAGATGTAAAATTCCACAATTTTGATTATTTCTAACCATAACTTATCCAACACATTATCATCATATCGTAAATAGTTCAGAACTTATAACGTAATTAAACAAATAAATAAAAAATTAAATTCTTGAACCCGTCCTAAATATCGTTCCCCTATCATCCCTTGGAAAATGTCTTCAGTTAATGTGGACAGTGGATACACTTTTTATAGGAAATACAGAAGCACTTAAAATATAATTCAAAATATAAAATTTAGAAAAACATTGAAGAGAAATTTTTTATTGTAACCGCCGTTCGTATAGAAATTAGAAGCTATGAACATGTATTTTAATTTTTTGCAGTCGAGACTTCATATATAAAGAGTCTTCTAGATTTTATGACCTTTATCTAAGCCCATTTGGCAATATCTCAAAATTCTAAGCAGTTGCAATAACCAAAGATAACTTCAATATTATGTAGGAGTGTACCGACTACTACTATAATAAATTTGGTCGAATCGGTACCACATTGGATCTATAGATTTTATAGCACTGGATTCAAGCCCCATCGTCGCTTATTTCTCTACTGGAAACTGGATATTTACTTAAATTCCCTTGAGATGCTATATTTTGACAGTGATACATTACTCGGTTCGGAAGCCATCTAAAGTTATAGGTCCTATTAACTAGAAAGGAATGGATTTCTCCATCTAACCCCATATTCCATAAGAGGATGGGAGTGTTGATTGATTACTGCCAGTCTGCAACGATATAAATGGAGTAATCAATACATCTAGGTTATATATAACTCTCTAATCGTCCCTAATAAAATTCAGCACGAAGAGTTTTAGTATGGCTCAACTACCGTATTTTCTTAGTACATATCTATATACAGCCAGTATTAAAAACAACTTAGCTTTTATAGTATAATTTTAAAGCTATAAAATATTTCCTATACATATATATACTTAATGTAATTTAGAACTACAACATATTTCTTCCGTATGTCTAAAATGTCTGGAACTACTTTTTTTCCAGCCCTCTTGGAATTTTTTCCGATAAGATATCTTTTATCACTTCGTCGTATTTGTTCCTTGAAGTCTTAACATCAGAGAGGTGTATACCTATATATAAAACTATGCCCATTTGGGTTGGAACCTGTTTTATACCAGGCTGCTTAATAAAGTACCTAATTCTATGAATTTCGGATACCCGTTCCAGGTAGAGAGGTATACAATTTAATTGCCGATGTCTATCTTCTGCATCAAGAGGTATAGCCTAATTTTTTTTTCTTCTGATTTTAACCATCAGACCTAATTGCTCTTCTCTTATTCTAGAGTGAGAACTATACCAGCAACAAGGTTAAGGCAAAAAAAACAAAAAAGATCTTATTCTGTGTTTCATTTTGAGTACATTATTACATTACCATTTGTGTTGTTCAATAAATTTAGGACACATTTTTTTATTAAATATGGGTCGCGGAAAAACACTAAACGATGTGGAAAAGTGTAAAATACAAAAATTCCATGAAAACGGATATTCAAAGGGACAAATCGCACTTCTTATAAATAGAAGTTTGCATGTTGTTAAAAATTTCCTAAAAGATCCAAACAATTATGGAAAAAAGAGAAAAGGTGGATTAGTTACAGCTACAACACCTGCAGAATGTTCTTTGATATTAGAAGAATCACAGCATTCTGGCAAGTGTACGGCAAGAGAAATTGCAACAAAAGTCGGAACATCGGCAAGCCTTAGAACTGTACGACGGATAATTTCAAATGCTCCGCATTATCGTGAAAAAATGTTCGGAATGGAAGAATTAGGATCAAATGAATCTTTCTTATATTCTGGTGAGTATTTAGATACATACATTCATACATACATACATACATAGATGTTGCTCTTTTAATATTTTAGTAATTTTTGTATGTTTTGAAAATATTTTTCATATATATGTACCTACATGTTTGTGGCTTGTTATCAATGTGTTCAATTTGAAATTTTGTTTGTTTGTTATCTATTCTTAAATGTTTTTGAATATTTTCAATGTAGTTTTGTATTGTCGATATTATTTTTATAATCAAATTACCTACAATAGCAAAGATTTTGGTTGTCATATCAGAATCAGGGTCAATGTTGTCACTGTCCAATTTATTGATATTACTTTGCTTTGTTTAGTACAAAAAGATTCCAAAAATTATTTATTCCCTTTCCATTTGAATTGAATTTATGTAAAACGAATCTTACGATTTTATCACATATCCTTTGATCGCTTATCAATTTAACGGATTTGATTATCAAAAGTGTTTTTGATTATTTATCGAATTATTACATTTTTGTAATAGTAAAATTTCTCCATCACGTGGTTCAGCATCTAAAGCTACAACTATTCTCTTAAGGTTATTTTCTTTTCTTTTTTTTTAGTCAAGCAAATATTGTAGATCAGTACTAAGTAAATATTTAGGACTTTAAACTGCTTACCTAACTGCAGTCAAAAGAAAAATACTAGTCTCCAGTAGATGGCGTTATTTCTCAAACTGAATCACATAATTTTCTGTTATACAGACATGATGTGCTTATTTCGAAAAGAAGAATTTACAGTTTTGTTTTGTATATAGATATATGGTATTTGTCGTGATTTTATTTTGAAGATTAAAGGTCAGCGGTGATGGCTACATGTAACTCATGTAAATGCATTTGGTACTTCACACCAACCGTAGTAGCGGTCAAATGCGGCATTAAGTCTTCTAAATTGTTACTGTGACATCATTTTCACTTTACATATATTACCTAGATTGACTACAAACAGAACGAGAAAATGTGGCCTGATATTGACCGTCACTGTCTTGGGTTGATATTTGATTTTTCAAATTGTTTTCAATGAAAATTTTCAACATTTCTCAGATCAAACGCGAAAATGTCCCAACAAAATTCTTTAAGAATAGCTGAATCTGCCTCTCAGTGCAAAAGTTTTTTTTTTTTTTGTATTTGAATATCTTTGAGCTACCCGCAGAAATGAAAATAGAAAAACAATCTTCTTTTATATAGTTTTTAGATGGCAAATATTTTTTATGATGCTCCGCTTAAAGTCCCAGGCCATCATTAAAAAAAAAATCGTAAAACGACTTAATGAAAAAATTTGTTTGTTTTTTGATTATCGTTAACTTTTTTTTTAGATTACAACATCAGTTAACAAATTTAGATTTTAGCAATGCAATGCAACGCAACGCAATTTCATACATAGATAACCTCAAACTTGATAATTGTTCAAAATAACAAGTAATTCAATCCCGCTTCGAATATTTTTATATTTATGCAGTGTTCACAATTCATTGTGTGATTTCACCATACTCTCCTCTTACTCATTTTCCTATTCGAAACTATATTCAAGAAATTATTTTTCTTCCGATTTTTTAAAAATGAAAAGGAATTAGAACAGAAAAATGTTAGTTTTCTATTTACAGACAGATGTCGCTTTTCTCATAGAAATTAATTTACATAAATATAAATTTTTCTTTGCATTGAAAAATTGTGTTGAAAATTTAAACCGGACTCAAACGAACGTTTTGATTGAAATTTAGTAGTGAAAATGTGTGGTGTAGTTGGTTTTAACTTCATTTATAAGAATTTTTTGTTAAACTAGTTTTTGCCATCTTTTCAGCAAAACTGAAAAACATAGTGAAATTTTTGTTTTTCAATGTTCGCGAATATTTAGACTGCAACAAATGACGTTTGTCATACCCTAGATAAAATCTAAAGGATATACTCAGTTTGCCATTCCGTTTGTAAAAAGGATTGGACACCCACGCATAATATTAAAAGTTATTTTTTTGCATGTGCATCCGTCCGCACGATAACTCGAGAACGCGTTCACTTTGAGGGCTTTCTAAAAATAAAAGTAAATTTAAATTCGAAAATGGACCAGATCGGGCAACTCTATCGTAGGATTGGCATACAAAAATTTCTTTTTGCATTATACAGGGTGTCCCATACGTACCGCATTTCCTTTATACCCTGAATTCCTAACTCAATTTCGAGAAATAAGTTATATGGAGGAGAGCCGGAAAATGCACGGTGTGGACGGTAGGAGGGTTCTTTTTATCCTAATACAATGTAACTTTCTTGTTATACACCCTATGAAGGTGATTTGCATCTCAGGTGATAGTAAACCCTCTACGGTTTCCAACAAATGCCCAATCACATCTCTACTCCCTTTTCGTCGGCAGTTATAGGATGTCATTGATAATTTTGCAATTTCTTTTCAATTTTAACGATTTTCCCGCCAAATTGCATGATAACTATGCAGTTTTATGACAATATTAAAGACCCCGGAATGTTACCTTTAATTTGACTATGCACATGTACCTACCTAAATACTACAGTTTTTTAGATATTCCCGTTTTTATGATGCATAATTTTATGAATTTTGCTAATAATAATAGAAATCGCGCCTAATTTTATGCAATTCCACCCAAATTAGCAAAATTAATGAAATTATGCATCATAAAAACGGGAATATCTCAAAAACGGTAGCATTTAGGTAGGTACATATGCAGGATCAAATGAATGGTAACATTCGGAGGTCTCGAAATCTTGCAAGAAAGTGCTATCCCTGTCTTGCCTTTTAGCGGGGAAATCGTTAAAATTGAAAAAGAAATTGCAAAATTATCCATGACATCCTATAACTGCCGACGGAAAGGGGGTAGAGAGATGTTTGGGCATTTGTTGGAAACCGTAGAGGGTTTACTATCACCTGAGATGCAAGTCACCTTCATAGGGTGTATAGCAAGAAAGTTACATGGTATTAGGATAAAAAGAACCCAAAATCAAAAAACCCCCCTACCGTCCACACCGTGCATTTTCCGGCTCTCCTTCCATACAATTTATTTCTCGAAATTGAGTGAGGAATTCAGGGTATAAAGGAAATGCGGTACGTATGGGACACCCTGTATATTTGTGCGCTGCCTGAGAACGCGTCGACGAGAGCTGAAATTTGGTACATGGTGTTTTTATAGTACCTACTAGCATAGATAGCACAAGAACTAGATGTCGCATGGCATACTAGAGCAGAGTATACAGATTGTGAAATGGGTAGTGGATTCTGGAATGGACCATATCAGGTTTTAGAGCGTGCTGAAAGCAAATGTTTTTATAATAGCAGTTTTGTATACATCTGATCGACTTGCTTCACACTTCAGATACGAAAAAATATGAATCACTCGACGTATACATCATTTTAAATGAAGTGGTCCATTCCGGAATGGACCACCCAGCCATATAAATTTTGTATACTTTTTTGGTAATGCATGCGACATCTAGTTCTTGTGCCATCTATGCTACTAGTAAATAAAATTGAGAAGATGGTCTAAATCGGGCAATCCCTTGTTGGTGTTGTCATATAAAAATTTAAGATTTCTATATATACTGTGAAAACGATCAATCCTAGACGGTTTTAATGTACTGAAAAGCTCTTCATAATGTGAAATCCTATGATTATAACCATTTTTACTGTCCGACAAACCGTTTTAGAAATATATGCTGGAAACCACTTTGAAGATCCAACTTGCACAGAAAGATGATAAGAATGGTATTAGACCAATTTTAGCTTTCTTAGTTGTTTTTAATTAAAAAAAACACTGAAATAGAAGAATATATGCGCATAAAAACTTGAATATTGATTCTCCATTTCATGCCTGAATATATTTTGTTTTCATATTTATCCAAATGTATAAATAACTTAGTTTTAATTTTGAAATCATAAATGTCATGGGCACTACTAATCGCTATTGAGAGAACCTTGACATTTCAGCTGATTTCGAAATATCTCGTTCCCGTTGTAATATATTGTCAGCGAGGAACTTTCACTTTGCTGTTAAATTGTCAATGCGACATAAAAGCTATTTTAAAAACGAATTTTGACTCAAATTTGCTCTCCAAAGTTTTCATAGTTTGAAAGGCTGTGTTCATTTATTAAAAGCACTCCAAACAAATTTTTATTGAAATTATCATAATATTACAAATTTCTTAGCTATCCTGATAGTTTTCGTGTTTTCGATACTATTTCCCCCGGAGAAAGTGAAAGTAATTCAACGTCTAACATTATAGAACTAGTTATGCTAATAGCAATGATCAAATTCACCTTATATCGATCTACACTGTCAATGTCAACATTATATTATCTTTATAAAAGGGAAATAAATTTATGAATATCTTCTCATGTTAAAACAAATAAAATCAATTGATTTTCAACTAAATTAAGATTTACTGAAAAAAACTTAAGATTTAAGATGTCCAAGTGAAACAAAGTGGATAATGGACATAATTCTTATAATTTCAAAGATTGAAACTCCATGGCAGTATTGGATTGAGCTTCGAGTTCCATTTTGGTATCGGCATAAAGAGCCAATCAAAATCGTGCATAAACCAATGAGATTATCGTAAAGAAAGAATTAATAAAGAACTTTTTATAATACTTCATAAATAACTATGAAGTTAACACTCTAATTAAATTTTGAATCAAAATTAGAAAACAAATTAAGCATTTTAGCAATTTCATTGCTTGGATTTTCACTGACAAAATTTTTCTTCATTATCATGGATATTTTTTTTTTTTTTATAGTTGAATCAATTTATTTACATAAATTCCATCAATTTTTCTTCAATATTGATGTTTTCACCATTTCGCATGAACAATGCCGTCGAATATCAAATATCAATTAATATAGTCATAGAATTCGCCGTCGTATTCAAAAGTGATGCCGCGATTGGGTTAAGAAGCATTATTATAGCCAAATTTGATTTTGATTGTCTTAATATAGCTTGACTCAGCATTATTTTACGTAGATTGTCGGTAAATGTGGCGAGTACTAAATTAAGTTGACCACTTGGCTTAACGATTTTTATAGAATTCCAAACAAAGCTCAACTGTTTTTACTTATATCTCAGCCCTATCTTATGGCTTTATTAAAATCGAATCGGAACTGCCATTTCTTGCATGAATGGATTTTTGCCAAGCCTGGACGAAGGTAATTAAACATTCTTTGGAATAGTACAAATTTTTTTCCAATATTAAAATTGTAATTCATAGAAAAAGAAGAAAAGTTTATAAAAATTTTTGATTTTCCAAGCTAAACTGGATTTTTCTATTTAGTATCTATAATGTGGGCCGAGTAAGCTTTACATTTGATTGAAATTCGGCAAAGGGCTAATAATTTTAGATATACATATTTGCTGAAATTTTTAAAAGAAAGAAAGTGTATAAATTTTATTTGTAAATTTCAGTACATTTTGAAAGTTATGTTATATAAATTACTTAATAATAAAAACTAAAAAATCCTATTTTGTCGTAAGATAAGTATTTACAGCTCTAGGGTTGCTCTGGGGTGCCACGGAGCATTTCAATAATTTTTGAATTTATTACAGATATTACAGTGCAGTAAATTTCTACACTGCATCAATATATCTGCAATAAATTCCACAAATTGATGGTGTTTTCTATGACATCCTAGAGTTTTGTACTGTTTTTGTAGAGTTGATCTGAAAATAATTCTTTGCACGTGCAGAGTTATCTTAAATTGTTGTCTTTTTTTCACTGTAGTTTTTTTATTATATTAATAGGCGAACCGGAAGAAAACCTATTATTTGTAGCCAGTCTACGCTATAGTAAAAGGACCTCTCTTTGTGATTTGTTTTCTTTTAGTTGTCATTAATATTATTTTGTATTACTTAACTGTAATTTACCATTAAACCCATAAATATTAAAGATCGTTGTTGGCGATATACATACAATATCATACGTGCTGTTTTTGTTTTCGATCAGGGTATGAATATTAGGTACTAAAACAATGGAATAAATTACTGATTTTTGCAGCAGTATCCTAACGATAAACAAATGTCAAAGATGGTTCCGAAAATTTAAATGCAGTGGTCGAAAGTGATCCAAGATCAACAAAATATCAAAGAAGCTCCATTTATGGTCGACAGTGCTGCACGAGCATTTAAAACTAATTGGCAAAATAAACATAATGGGAATTTGCACACTAATATGATGTCAGCCAATAAAAAGTAGCAGAGGAAAATCTGCAATTATTTTTTGATAAAGTACAGAAAAGTACCCTTTTTACACAATGATGTAATGATGCTACAAAAAATGGATCATGTACGATAACACAAACCGAAAAAGACAATGTTTTTCTCCTATAAAAAAAAGAAACAACCATTACTACAACTGCCAAGTCAGGATTGACAAGGTTTTATTAGCTGTGTTCTTTTAAAGTAGAAAAGTTTTGAAAGTAATGGAGAAAATAATGAAATTGCCATGACTTGAATCCTTACAAAATGTCAAAATAGAACTTGACAAACTTCGGGCACAATTCGGAGGTAGGTTTAACGTTTTGTACGAATTAAAGTCATGCCACCTTGATTATTTTCTTTATACTTTCAAAACTGTTTCTACTTCTATGCACCCTACACAATTCAATTCAATTTGCAATCTCATTTGCTCTGAAGTGCACTGCACGGAACCAAAGGAACACAGCTATTGTGTATTTGGTGGTAAATGTCTGGTGTAATTTACTATGAGCAAAATGGGCTATTCAAACCAGATGAAACTATCACAGTCAATATATATTGCTAACAATTGGAAAGAAAAGCGGTCAGCACTAATCAATCGAAAGCTAGTTATTCTTCACCAGGACAATGCTATTTTAAGACAAAAATGATGGATTTATTTTCGGTCCTCGTTATATAAATAGTGAAAGATATTTCATAGAAATTCTCAGATAACTCTGTTTAGGGTGGTATGGATTAATGTAAGGATGCCATTTACGGAAATGATCACCCACTAAATGCCAAATCGAAAAGATTTTTGACATATCTGGTAGGGAAAAAAGGAAAAAATAAAATTTTTATAAAGCTTTTTTCAACGGGGCACCTTTCATGAGTGTGTTCTGATATCCCGTCCCCGTCTGGGACAGTAGACATATAGTCTGCAGCGCTGTGCCCCCCGCGCGGAAGGCCTACATCATGACTCTTCCAGTCGCTCCTGCTCATTGGGCGCAGACATTTGAAATTTAGTCGTGTCTTTTATAGTCAAAATAGGTATAAAATTAAATTTTTCTTTAGGGCAGCTATTAAATATATAAAATAATTTTTATTTTACACATATTGCATTGCATATTGCATTTTTTCTCTGCCAGACATCATCTGGAAAATAAAATTATTCTTATTTCTCATGTAGAAAGGAAATAGCTAAAATATAGCATAAGAAAATTAAAAAAAAAAAAAATGTAGAAATGACAGCGTATGAAAAAAACACTCAGATTTTTATGGAATTTTTGAATTTTAAAATTTATAAAAAATTAACGCGGCATCCAATCTAAATACTCCTATGCTGTATCTTAGATAATATTACAAAGAATATGTTGTTTAAATTTTTATCAAAATCGGTTGAGTAGATCTTGAGATAATTTGCCCGCCAGTTTGAAAAACGTAGTTTCGATAAAAAGCGCTCACTTCTAATTGCTATAACTTCGGAAGTAATTTGAATTTTGAAATGGTTAAACGTTTAAAAAATTCAAGTATAAACAATTTATATAGCACAAAAAGTAACAATTTAGATAATTTGAAAACCTCAAGGTGGCGTAACCTCGCAGCCTTAATGTAAAAAAAAGTTATGAAAATTATTATATTAAAATATACGTCATATCGTTTATATGTATTTCGCCTATAACACAAATTAACTTATTATTAATAGTTTTTTACCTCACAATTAAATGGGTTGATGAATATGGCCTTTAATAACTTCAGATAATCCCTTAAAATTTATAAAAAAAATATTTTTGTTATATTTTTAACAATTTCTATATTCTTCACAATTCAAATAGAAATGCAACAAAGCATTAACAAATATATGTATGTATGTAGGTAGTGACTATAATTTGTTTGAATTTATTACAATATTTTCAACAACAATTAGGACTCTGCAAAGTCAATGGCATTGCTTACATATTCAGCCACCGCACAGGAAAAAAAATTAAAATAAATGTAAATGTTAATATTTGGCGTGGAAAGTTTAAGCTATTAAAATAGAAAAAAACTGTGTGCTACTTTGTACTATTAAGGAAAAAGAGCTATGAAAGGAAATTTCAGATTTTCCCATTGAATAAATAACTAAGAAGGAAACGGCATATCAAATGAAAACTTAAGCCACTAGCTGACAAATTTTAAATGCTATTAGTGAGCAATATTTTTACAAAACAATAAAATTGAATGAAAATATTTACTTCAGCTTTAGAAACAACGCTATTTCAAATTTCTAATGTTTATTAATAATAATAATCTTGCAAAAGTCCCTGAACTCTCCGAATTCTGGAATGTTTACTTTCACAGACGTCAAAGCAAGTCGAACCAAGTTCAATCCGACTGTCGCGGATAGGCTTATTCACGTACACTGTATTCGCTCGATACTCCGCTTCCTTGTTAGTTATTATTATGAAAAACCCATTGAATAAATGGGTTTTCACACTATCATTACTTTGGAAATTTTTAAAGCAACACTTCATTTTTATAGAATTTTTTAAGAAAATTTACTTCAAAAAAAAATCTATTATCTTCTTTCACCGACAAATATTTGGTTTTCGTAGTTTGTCTACTTTTATTAGAATCCGGTAGAGGAAAATCTTTCTATTATTTCACAGAACTTTTTCATTTTCAAAATCAATATAGTGAGCTACTTTTCAATTTTGTAGCATTTGAGTATGTCCGTCGAGAGATATATCCACTTTGATCTGAATATACACATACTGCAACTGGCACCTCTAGTTGCAAAATCATCTCGGAGATTAACGTAGGTAGCTGCAGAGCAATTTTCCGCTAGTGGTCTACCAGCTTGGACTGATTCCGTTCATGCCACTCACATCCCTTCGATACTTCAAAGCTGTAGAAAAGATAACATGCAGTTACCCACCCATCCAGACAGACAGAAAGACGGACATGTAAAATATTGAATGTAACGCAAAAAAAGGACTAGTAACATCAGACGAACGGATAGTCGAAAACCTGTTGATAACGACTTCCTTGTGAAACCTAAAAAGTCAAAAACAAAAGTTTTTAAAAGCTGAAAAAAGGAAATGCTCAAACACCCGGAGAAGATTCAACGCCGGAAAGAAGAATGTTCGAGAGACAGCCACTGGGAGTTCCTGGTGTAGTTGGATCTCTGGTTTTGGAATTGTTTGGGCCCAATCACCCTCATCCGCCCTGACTAAGCCTCCAAAGCCTTAAATGTTTGCTTAGCCCTAATTTTAGTTTTCTTGTTATTTTAACATTGTCGAGGGCTTTGGCTACAAAATCAAATTAAATTTTTTTTTTTTTTTTGTTTTTTTGCAAAACCGAAAAGTGTTTTTCTAAACTGATTTCGGAATAATCTTGTATAGCCCAAAATACATGTTTTTCTTTACTTATGTTTGGAAGGTCAGGCAATAAATTTAAAAGAATACTTTGTGATCACCCTGTGCAAATATTACGCTCATATACAGAGTGTAGTTTTTAATTTTGAGCAAGCTATTCTTGAATTGCTCATTTTATTAGTTTGTTCTAGCATTCTACTTTTCAAAATTTTGCAAACCAGTCAAAAATATATCAGTGAATACCATCTAATCTCAGGCTTTGATTTTCAATCGATATAATGGATACACATACAACTGAATAGCTTCAGTGACCTACTTATTATCAAGATTAAAATCTGAATTGTACAGACGCACAGCTTAATCTAATCAAGCAAATTGATCTATCGACCTACATATAATTTTAAAAAAAGTACGTTTTTGACACTTAATATTGGCTGTGATAACACGTGAATATCTTAAAATACCCTTTCTTCGTTGAGTTAAATAAAATTAATCCCACTTAGGGGTTACGAGATGCTATTATTACAGCTCATGATATCTCAAATATTTAAGCTCTTCACCAATATAAAAGTTAAGTCTTTTGTTATCTTAACAATCCAGATAAAATTATTTTCTTCAAATATGTAGATAAGATGTTTTTGGTTGTTTATGTTACAAATATTGAACTAAACCAATAAATCGGGGCAAGCATTAACATTTTATAATCGTCATAAAAAAAACGTAATCGACTTCCTCTAATAAACATCACATTTCGTTTTCGATCCATCTAAACTCAGACTGCACACATATTCAAGAAGCAGACATCAAGCATCTATGATAACCTTCCGATGCTCCCAAGTTAAATTACATTCACATACACATGCCTACACTATTTGTATTACTGAGAGAGTTAGTATTAAAAATTAATAATTTGCAGCAGAAATCATTAAAATGCCGGTAGCATATGTTGCTTGATTCCCATTAATGCGACAGTCCTGATAAATTTTATTTGTTTCAAACTTGGATTTGTTGGCTGAAGTTTGCTTCCATGAATATGATTACGACCTCATGCTTTTGTCTTCTTACATTTCAGCTGGAAATTTTTCTTCTTTATTAGACTGAAATTTATTGGAAACAAATGTATTTTTCCCCAATGAATTTACAAAATTCATTGAGATGCAGACAAAATATCGAACTTTTCGACCCAGCGATCAGAGAGGTCTCATCAGTGTGGTTATCTTTGGTCGCCTACCACAGAAGTTCGATGATAGAGGTCACCCAATTGCCCATATAAATACTTTTTAACAAAAGCAAGTGTGAATTATGCGGTAGCAAGATTTCTCATTGCAATTTTCAAATTAGGTGATTATTCCCCTTGTTGCCTATGGCACTCGGATAACCCAAGTAAAATTTTAACTGGAAATTTTTCGTCTTTATTAGACATTTGGTTAAGGCTCTGGTGTAGGCTTTCATCGAATAGAATTCATTGGTCCCATATATTCTTGGAAAAATCACAACCGTGAGTTTTTCATGAAATTGATACAGCATTTTCTCAAATCTAAAGGGCAAGTAACAGCAAAGCAATTTTTAGATTACTGAACAATATTGAGTAGAGAGTCATTCATTAATGGCCAGTTTCACAGTCAAGTTTAAACAAACCATGGTTTAGTTTAAACCATCCTCCAAGTTTAAACGTAGTTTAAGCCAAATTGGGTTTCACAGTGCAATGTTTTAGTAACGTTGGTACTACTGATTATTTTGTGAACTAAATTAGTTATCGCCGCCATTGTGAAGCAATTTTTCTATCTCTCAATTTGTCAATTCAAAAAGTAAACAGACCAGAAATTAAAACAAACAAATTTTTGATTTATATTGACTAATTTTAAATATGCCATCATCAAAAAGGGCTGCAAATTTTAACAAAAGGGAAGTTGAGTTATTGCTTTTCCTAGTTAATAAAAAAAAAACATATAGTGCGGAGTGTGGAGTGTGTCGTCCCACTCATTAAAATGATTTGGCCGATTTCTAATTACTCTCGAACGTCGACAGAGTTTTAAATTTAGTTCAAAAATGATTTCTTCATCGCTAAAAATGTCTAAATCTGAATCCATAATATAATAATTTTCTTGATAGAAACAAAGAATGCTACTGTCAAAATAAAATGTCACACTTGTCAAATACTTTTATCTTGAGTTTAAACCGAGGGATGTCTCGGTTTAAACTCTAGCTTAAACCGGGGTTTAAGCCAAACTGTGAAACCCATTCGTCGAGTTTAAACTAGATATTTGGTTTAAACTCAGACTGTGAAACTGGCCATAAGAGTGATAGGATTTTAATTTTAAATAAAACAACAACGGTTTGACATATAAATTTAATTTTTGTTTTATTTTTTAAAGATTGGGCAATGCAGTTGTTCGGAATAAGATATCGTTCAAATTTCCACCGCGGTTTGGTTTACACTAATGCACCCGATCGTTCCAATTTTTGATCACCCTGTCCAACATTTGCGGCTGTTTGCCAGCAATAGTTTGACGAATATTGGCTTCCAAGGTCTGTGGTGTCAGCATAGACTTGTGTTTCGACGCGACGTATCTCAAAAGAAAATAATCTAAAGGTGTCAAATCACATTACCGCGGGGCGGCCAATTCTTCAAGTTGACATCTGAGAAAGCTCCAATTATTGCGATCGTCGTGAAATCGACAAATTTGTCCCATCGGCAATACCGGCCGGCCGGCCGCTGCAGCTGCGATATTCTTCTCACTTCGCACATTTCGTTGCCTTGTTGATGGCTTCTTGTCTTGAAAAGTGAACACACGCTTCGGCGTATAGCCTGTGCAGAGTAACGGTGATGGAGAGCCAATTCTCTAGTGAATAAATGTTGAGCACCCACAACTGAGCTCGAACATTGGTAATATTTTTTAATAATTTCTAAGCATTCGGGAAGCGTGAAACCCCGTATGATGAAACTGCAAACTATAATGAATATTTTGACACAGGGAAGTGCAAACAAAAATATATCAGCAACCGTGAAATCTCTATTGAAAAAACTATCATCCCTCTTGAAGGACCCTTTAGAAAAATAAAAGAATTATCTTAATTAAGATTAATATTTGAATTTCGAAATACTATGTATAACAGTTCTCTTCACATCTCATATATAACACTTCTGTACTCATAAAATTCTTAAAAGGAGTTAGGTAAATATAGATTTCTATTCAAGAGAGCCAAAGATGACGCGTAAATAAAACTTGAATTTTTTCATATCTCCCTAAGCATAGTAATTAAACAATAAAATATCAAAAAATATCATTTAGTATAACAAAATATTTCTAAATCATTCTAAAACAAAAAAAATCAAAGACTGGTGGTGTCATTCGATTAGGGCTATATTTTCTTACTAATAATATTCGTGTGTATAATCAAATGTGGAGTATAAAAAAAAACAAAAACAAAATTTCCATATTTGCACAATGCCCTTGATTTCTGAAGACTTATTTGGCTCTCTTTTAGAACCACCGCGACGAGATGAAAGAAGAAGAAAAATCTGGAAAAATGACCAGATGGAAGCTGCATTAGCTGCAATTAAAAATCACGAAATGGGCTATCACAAAGCTGCCAAACATTTCGGTGTTCCACGTACAACACTATTCCGTTTATCAAAAAGAAATTGTGATTCAACCGATGATGAAAAAGGTCTTTTTCTACCACCAGATATGGAAGAAATCCTAGTAAATCATTTACTACAAATGGAACAGGAACAATCCGGTCTAACAAGGAAAGATGTTATGAGGATTATATGCGAGTTTGCTGCTGATAATATACCGAATCCTTTTATTAATAACATCATAACTGGAAAAGGGTGGCTTAAAAGATTTTTGAAGCGTCATGCTGGTCGTTTATCTTTACATAAGACAACAGGTACGTCTTTTTCGCAAGAGCTGAGATGATGATGGAAAGAGAGAGGATGTTGTTTGTTCTATATTCTAAATTGGATAGATAGATTCTTTTTGGTATTAATATGGGATGGAAATGGTTAGAATGTATCATTTTTGTTGTTTTTTTAGTTATTTTCTTTTATAATTCATTGCACAAATTCTTCAGCGTAGTTAAAAAAAATACATCACTTGATCGTTACTTACTTTACAAAATTAAAAACAAATCAAAAAATTAAAATACTTAAAGCCAGTAGAGATAATATTATATTAGTAGAAAAGGTTTTGTTCACCACTGTAAATTGTAGTATGGTATAAAAGCTCTGACCTAGAAATTTGTATAAATATCTCCTTTTTTTTGCATATTGGAGATTCCTTTTGATGAGCTAAATTTCCTTGTATTTTGTTGCTAAACACTTTCAAAAAATATTTGTTTTTAATTTAAATTATTCTATACTATGTGTATATATGAATTTGGTCTTACTTTTATAACTAATTTGAATGCAACAATTAACTGCTTTTATAACAACACCAATGCGTTTATAAAATGTATTTAGATTATTCGTCACTTTTATAAGTTATTACTAACAAAAAACTGTTATACTTTTATAAACTAATACAGTGGCAGAATGAGCAAAGTTTTCTATAAACTGGAGTCGATTGCAATTGAATGAAGGATATTAAAGGCCTGTGTTATTCCTCCACTCTTTTGTTTTTCAAGATAGTGAAAAGGGATTTTTAAACATTTCTCTAGAAAACTGGTTGTTAGAAGGCAACAATTTCCATAAATAATATTACATATTTAGTTTTACATTCCGAACAATTTGTCCGGTAAACGTAAAAAATCAAGAGATGTAAAGATTTATCATTTAGTATTATCTGAGATACAACATTTTTTTTTACAAATTTTAATTCGGCAAATAGACGACCATTCGTCAATGTAAGTTTCACTTGAACTTGGTAGGAAATCAAAAGACGCTTAGTTGTTGAGAGTTTTATAAACTAGCATTCATGGTATGTGACCAGAATCTTCAGAATCCTACTAACTAGTGTTAAAAGGGGAATGCCCATTATAGGCCCGTCATGAACAGACGTGAGAGATGTCTTAAACGACGCATTATGCTACTCTGAACATATTTTATTAACAATGTTTATTTCAATTAAGCGATAGAAGGCTTGCTGGGTGGGGTCAAAATTTTATCTAGTACATTTTGGAAAATCTATTTCAACATCGGTCCTGACAAGTAGCTTGAGTACCCACACTCCTATACTCGGAGGCTTAAATAGTCATCTCCATACTCAGTTTTTTAGTATTTCCCTCTTTTTTTATTCGCACCTTAGATCGGTTCTAACTCGGTATAATTATGTTTAATTGGAAAACTGTTTTCACCGTCCGCCACACCTCATTGCCAACGGGAGGCGGAGTGGGGGGGGAGGGAGTGTTCTCGCCAAGTACTATACCGCGGAAAGAATTTTTACTGGGCAGTGAATAGGTTCAAAGTGAAGCGCTCAGTCGGGTAAATGCGGGGGCGCCGAGCGTTATTTTTTTTTTTTCACTAAATAGTGACAAATTATAATGGTAATGACAAATTATATGCAACGAGTATAGGGAAAAATAAATTGATCTGGTTTAAATGTGACAAAAGGTATGACTAGTATGAACCAGGTCGGCTATCTTGGGCGTCACAGGTTCAGACTATTGGACTAAAGATATTTTATAATAATTTCAGCAATAATGAACAAAATAATGCACCGATTAAATCTCCTGTAATTGCTTACCTGATCGTTTGCAAAAAGTATTACTTTTCATGGATACATATACATATGTAGCTGCTATTACAAATTTTTTGAAAGTATTGGAATTTTATAATATTGTTACGAGCGTAGTCTTAGTTTTTATTCAAAAACATAATATTTCAAATATAATTCACAAGTTATTTTTATTTCACTGTTTACTTTTACAAAATTCACAAACAATTACCAATCAACTTTACTTTAACTATCGGTTGTACTGTACTTCAAATTTATCGCAATCTAAATAGATCGCTTCACTGTCTGAGACAAGACTGCGTCCTGTCTCCTGTCGGTGACACGTGCCGTATTTATACTCTACAAATTTAAACGAAGATTCCATTCTAAAAACATCGATTCTCCGAACCCAATGCTGTTAATGGCCGCGTCTTATTATTCTCCGATTGTTCGAACTGTGTAAAGTACTCGCGAACACTTTCCGAATGGAACGGTAATTTGTGTTGTCAAAAGTAAAACATAATACCTGTGACACACAGCTAGTACAGATACCATAGCACACGCATAAACCACCTGTGTGTCTCATACCAGCATAATACAAGTTGAGCAAACTGGTACGGGTATATTATAAATACTTGGGTTTTTTCCATGGTGTACGGAACTCTTTAACGATTTCAGCGACACTTTCAGGTAGTGGCAAATTTATCTAACTTATGACTTTGTTCAAGTAGGCCTTTTCGGGAATATGCATTAGTTTGAGACATACACCAAGTTGACATTAAAAAAATATTTCCAACGATTTCTTGAAAAATAAATTTTACTATGTTTTAAAAGCTGTCAAATGAAACTATTATGCGATGTGTCACCTTGCAGGGTAAAGCGAATACAATGATATCCGAACTATGGTACCTATACTAGCTATGTGTCAAATTGTGGCCAATTTCTATATTACTCCTGTTCTCGATGATTTAAATAATTTTAACAAACAAACTAGTTATGACAGGTCTACAAATTTTCTGTCAAATTTCATCTATCTGACATTTCAATAACCACTTAGCACCCAAATCCACCTAGCGGCAAATTCTTGCGAAACTACTCAGTTCATTTACTCACAGACATAGAGCATGAGTAGTTGCGAATTGCGACAGACAGAAGTACTTGGAAGTACTAAGCACAGCCCAATGGTATACAGTTTTTATACACTGTAATTTGTCAAAGCTGTTACCAAATAATTTATATTAAGAATTTTTCTGAATTCGTGATGTCACAATTTAAGCGTCAAATAATTAGTAGGCATACGTTGTTATTCTGTATACCGTGGCTTGAAGTAAAGTTTTCACTGTCGTGTGGTCTTAAATAAACACTCACGTTTTTTTTATTAATAAACACAATATAATACCCAATTTCCAGGCACTTATAAATTACATGTCGTCGCTGTTTTTATGAAACCTCCTATGTGGCAAAATTATAATTTTATAGGAGAGACAAAAAACTGATCATTCTTGTCAACTATAAGTATTGAAATAGCCCATAGGACCTTTCGTTTTCTGCTTTATAAGTATCAACAAAAATATTTTTTCACAAAAGAGTATTTTTCCATAGATAAAGAGCAAAACGGGTGTTGAATTGATACCAAATCCTCAAAATAGCTTAATGTGACACATTAGAGGTTTAAACGTCAATGTGCATCTTCATTTT
This sequence comes from Dioctria linearis, assembly GCA_963930735.1. Taxonomy (NCBI): domain Eukaryota; kingdom Metazoa; phylum Arthropoda; class Insecta; order Diptera; family Asilidae; genus Dioctria; species Dioctria linearis. The sequence continues at coordinate 20,921,147 of OZ005742.1, read as the reverse complement.
AAACTCCGTTGACAAGCAGATGTCACTCTTATAATTTACATATGGGCCCCAGTTAACTAAGCTAAAAAATTCATTTCCGTCTTTTACTAAAGCATTAAAAATCTGTTCGAATACAAGTCTTCCTCTAACAGAAAGTGATGTCATACAACAAGCTCAGATATTATAAGTTGGATGAAGACGGAGGTAACCTATCCGAATTCGTGTGCTTAGCTAGATATTTTCGGTTTTATTAAGAGCTTGTGCTGTTTTATATGCTGTTTCATTCCACCCCCCGTCTATTAATCAACTTGAATGTAAAATGTGTTATGGTTTTATTCACAAAGCAGTCATATAACTCATACATGAATGCAGTCAAAATAACCAAAAAATCATAAATTGTTGACGACATGAATTATCTTGAACTACGTATAATGCATATAAAAAAGACTAAATTTATTACAGTCTCAAATTATGAATATTAGCGCAATAAGTTTATTTTTAAAAGTAGAATGAAAACAGTAAAAAGATTGCGCAATATTTATGCTTCCATTACTTTCAGCGTTCGCAAGTTTTCCATCAAGCTCGTGGCGAAGCTAACATGTTCGAATTTGTTTGCTTAGCTTGATTTCGCAGACAGCAAACAAATATAACCTCACAATATGTTATCTATATGAATAACTCAATTTAATTCTTGAGTCGAAGATCAAAGTAATCAGATTTTTTAACTTGTATGCAAAGTACCAATTCGGATAGAACTTGACATGGTGTTACGTTACTAACGAAGAGGACGTAACTTTAGATTCGGACATGTCCTAGCTTTTCGGTTAAGAGTTATCGGAATTATGTAATTTATTTGATCATAATACTTAGTTGAAAATGAATTAAAATTACTTTTGTAAGACTTACTGATATTTTTCAATTACTATACCAGGATTAAACGTTATTAATATTGAGACATCATCGGCAGTGTCTCCTGGTGGAATTTCGCTAATATGCTATCTCTAAGAATCTTATTATACTTATTATTTAATTGTGATTATCATCAATTTATAAACGTTATTCAATGACATCAGTTTCCAAAGAGCCTCCATTTTTTTTTTCGGGTTGTGTCAAATTTTCCATAACCTTTAAATCAGGACTCCATATATAACATAACACTTATCTCACCAAATTTCATCATTCAAAAACAGTCTTTAACAAATCTACTTTATGGTATGAAATTTAGTTAAATTATTATTTATGGCATTTGTCAATTATTTTTTTTTCTTCAACCTTCATAAAAATAATTTCCCAGTTTACCTTCAAAATGCTCATTTATGGCTGTTTGCAATAACTATCATCGTTCAAATGCTTCCTACGAATGAACCTTTGTAAAAATTGAGAAACCGGTATGGTAGTAATCACCTAGTGTTAGGTTGCTACTGTACGGTGTGTAATTAAATTCTTTAAAGCGGCATTTCATAGGATCCATGGCAATCTAGGCTTTGTACGCATGGGCATTGTGATGAATAGCACGAACATAACTTTCTTCCTACCTGTGGATTCTTTTAAACAATTTAGAATAGTCAACGTAGAAGCAAAGAAACATAAAGACATATATGTCTTTATGTTTCTTTGGTAGTAGGCATCTGTGATTGTTTGGTTGGCCTTCATTTTTCTTCATTCATCAACAGAATTTTTTGCGAGTATCATCATAATACTATAATTGCCATCAGATGTCCAGCTGACTGAGTGACGCGACATGGTTTTGAACGTTTTATGAGTTGCTCTATCAAAATCTCCAAAAACTACTTACAACATTTAAACATAGAATTTTTGTACAACCATGGATAATTTTGTGAGCGCTTAGATTTTTTGATACTTGTATCTTTTTACGATTTCTTCTAGTTTTAGGCTACTAATAAGCGAATAGACCGGAATAGCAACAAATTTAAATTAGAATTGGTTTTCTAGTTGCAGTTTCCTCATTCATTTTTTAGCAAGTGGAAGTGCCAATTTAGCATCACCCATAAGCACAGCCATTGTTGTATAATTAATTTCGTCTTACATTTCACTTAAAATGTTTTTTCTTCTTGTTTTGTAAAGAATTTAATTACTACAAACAACTCACTTTTTGACAATAATTAAATTACCACAAACTCATATTTGTTCTTTTGACGAATGCAAATTGAATTACTTTTAAAATAGACATGAAATCTTACATTTAGAGCCGTATTCACCAAGCAATTTAATTGAAATTTGATTTAATTTCAATTTTAGCACTCCTGTACGAGAGGGTTTAAGGCACATTTAAAATTAAATTAAAATTAAATTTTGGGTTATTTTATGTTATAGTAACGCCTATATAACTTTAATTTTAATTCAAGTGGGCCCCAACCTTCTCTAACGGGAGTACTAAAACAAAAATTAAATTAAATTTCATTTAAATGGCTTGGTGAATATGGCCCTTATAGCTCAACTCAAAGAAAAAGAAGGAAAAGGAAGCTTTTGTTCAGGTCATTAGGCCTAGCCATGCATCATCATAGTCAGTTTTGCTAGGCCTAATGGCGTAATTGTAAAGGCATCATAAAATAAAAAATGGTGCAAATAGCCATAGATCAAAAGAGATGATGCTCAAGTACAGGCAGAATAAGTCTGCATTTGAATTTTCTGAAGGACTTTTATACGTAAATATGGTGTTTAAGCAATTTGGCAAGTCCAGTTAGATGACGATTGGGGCTGAGTACTTTTATAAAATCAGCAACAGTCGCTTGGTGTTTTTTCCTGCAGGTAGACAAATTGATTTGTAAACTTAGAGCTACATACAACCATTAGGGTTATAAATGCATTTGATACAAAGTAAACTATAATTAGAAAATGAGGTAGATTAATTAGCCCAGTACTGCATCCACAGGATTACTCCTTTTATATGAAAAATTCTATTCGATATAAATCAGCGGCAGGTCAAGGATTACAGCTTGACATAGTTTGACTTTCCGATGGAACTTTGTTTGGAAAAATATTATTAGTCTTGTAGCGCGGGTGGGTCAATTTCGCCCATCTTTGAATTTATTGTAGATTACTTTTTACCTAAAAACATCTAGAGTAACGCATAATTTTCTCTATACTTCTAAATGATCCATTCTGATAAAATTCAACGCACAGAAATAATGATAGTAGAGCAAAATGGATTGGACACCTATGCATAATATTAAAATCGATAACGAGTTCAATTAGAGAGCTTAGAGCGTTTAGTTTTCTAGCTCCTGCAGAAATCGTTCGCCGCTATTGCCAGTTTTCTAGCATGGTCTCCTATGGCCCGTAAAGACCCTTCTAGATTCCTTGTATTTATTCTACTGATATTAAGGAGTTCTCTTGTCCTCTTCTCGTCATATGCAGGTCACAATTGCCTCGCAATAGGGCAGGATTCTCTGCTGACCCACCGGAGGATTGCCTTTTGATAGGTGCCCCTGATGCTCTCCTCTTTTACAATTCCGATTGGGATCCTCACATAAGCTATCGCTGCCCAAATGCCTTAGATAATTCCGTTTTTTTGAGTGGGTCGATCTACCAGAACCATATTCATCTTATCGATGATTGATTTGTGATGTTGTAACACTTTTTGGGCGAGCACTACGATCTACGGAGGTGTTATTTTTGACGCTTATACGATTACATCATCCATCCACTTTGACACAGTTGAAAATAACGATGCAGATTCATTGTAACACTTATTGTCAACTTTTTTTTTTGTCGTACCGGAATCAAACTCGGAATTTTTCGAATCAGTCATAGATGGAGTGGAAACAATTTTTCATTTATTTTTTAGAGATTCTAAATTAAATTGTTAAATACAAGAGAAAAAGATAACCGGCTCGTCCGGTTTTTGCAGCCGGCCAGATGAAAGCACTTGGGCATAATAGGCTAGAAAAAAATGTGAAATACAAGTGGTAAGAGCAGCCGCCCGGAAAGCGAAAGGTCCGGGCTTCAAAAACCAGCCGTCGCGATTGTCTATTTCTCTTGTATTTAACAATTTAATTTAGAATCTGTAAAAAATGAATGAAAAATTGTTCCACTTATTTTTAAATTTTTCTTAAATGTCATTAGCCGATAACCGTTCCAGAATAAAAATAAAAAACTTTTCACTCTCTGAACTGTGAAAGTGGGCTGTAATTGGCATACATACTTACACCTCTTACCGTGGTCCATTTCGGGTTTATTTTGGGAGAAGAAAAAGAAGCTCATTTCTGGACATTTCTTCAGTGATCTACATATTAAAGGTTTACTGAATTTAAGGAATTCATCTTACATTTGTGTCGAAAATTAGAACTTTTAAACTCTTTCATTTCGATGAATACCGGTATACATAGGGATGATTATGTAAAAGGGAGGCCACGTGCATGAACCCAAAATTGGTTTAAAAACAAAATTGTACCTCATTTATGAACTTTTATCCATCGACAAAGCTTTCAAATATACCACGGCACTAGTTAATGGTGATATATCACTAGCTATTAAAATAATAAGAATTAGTAGTTTAGATAACAGAAGAAATCCCGACTCAGAGGAACAAAATATATTCAAAATTTGGCCAGGTAAGTAATCTCTTGCTCTCGCGGTATATTCATGAAGACTTACCTAAATGCCTATCGATTTACAGAAAGCTTTATATGCCGTGGAATAAACCAGCTTAATTCAATTTATACGTCTTCTTTTACACAATGCTTTTATTCTTAAGTAACCAAAATAAGAAAAGAAAAACAAGAACAAACTCGATAAACAATTGGAAATAAAACTTATTTCATTTTTCTTTACTTTCCAGAATTACCTGCCTTAAATTGTGTGGACTTATTTCCGAATCCACCGAAATACGTTGAAGCCGAACTGGATCAAACATCAAAAGATAAGACATTCATTGAATGCAATATTGACTCAAATGAAAGTATTTCCAAGTCTATAGAAAACGAGCAAGAATTCATAAATCAATTTATCGATGATGATGAAAACACAAATGATAGCCTTGATAAATTCGAAAAAGAATTAGAGACTGAAAAAGATCATCCGGAAGTGACTGAAGAAGATCTTGAAAAAATTGCAAAACCAGCAGAAACTGAAAAAGTTGATGAATGTTCTGAAGAGGTCGCTGAAGAAGAAGAAGAAGTGCAGGGCACTGCCGATATCAATGAGGATAATACTCCACCGTGTACAGCTACTGATGTCGTAGAGGAGGAGAAACAAAAAGAGGAGGAGAATACAACAACAGCTGTAGAGGAGGCATTAAATGAAAGTCAATTACAAGAGAATTCAAATCCAATCCAATCAGTAGTAGCAGTAAATGAAGAGAAACCGACAGATGCAAAAGTAGAGGATAAAATTTTGCAAAAAGCTAACGCATCATTACCAGCATCATCACCTTCATTGAGTATCTCTTCATATTATTCTTCCGGTGACTGTGAAAGTACATCCTCATTAACGTCACTTAAAAAGAAGAAAAGAAAGAGACATTGCTATACTTGTGATATACATTTTCGGCATACACATGAATTATTGACTCATCTAAAGAATCATGTTACACAACCTTCTGTGACAGTCACAAAACTTAGTGATGAGAATGAACATGTTGTAGAATATCTCGAGAAACAACGAGAATACCCAAAAGAACCAGAAGAGCAGGTTAGTTTGAAGCTGAAATTAAAACTTTCTGGCACTCAAAATTTCGAGGTGGTTAAATCACCGACAACAGAAAAGCCAAAGAATCGAGGAATACGAATACTCACAGCAAAAGAAATCAAACAAAGTCCTCCGCACAACGCACAAGTTCAGCCCATAGATGCAATGGTCGCAATGTCCGAAATGCCAATGAAGCCAGTTGAAGATAACAATCCTCTTGAGAATCGTTATTTCGAGTGCCCAACATTAGATGGTCTTGATCAGTATGCAGATGATATGCATGGTGAAGCCACTGAAGATCTGCTTAAGAAATTGCTCGAAAGTGGTCAGCACATACCCCAAGAGGTAGACTGGTCGCCGAACACAAACGAATTCATCCCCATCGACAGATTAGCACATATGTGTACGGTTTGTCATTGCAATTTCCCCGATGCTGTTCAATTGTATGAGCATAAACGAATGACTGGACATGATTTTCATAATTCTATGCAACCACCAGGTGTTCCACCAATGTTTATGCCACCGAATAATTACAGGCCGCGCATGAATTATCATCCAAATCAAATGCCAATGGGACCTTATCAGCATCCTGGACAAATGGGTCAACTTATGAGACCGCCTTACTCAGGATATCCTCCTCCTCGATTTCCACCAGTTGGACCTAATTATGCACAACAAGCTATGATTGCAAGAAGGCCACCTCCATTGTATCGAGGTCCTAGCCCACAAAATTCTCCTAGTCCTGTGAATCACAATCAATTTGGTGATATGAACCCAGACATGTACTCACCTCATGGTAACGGCATGCTAAATAATCCAGCATTTCAAAATAATCAAATGCAAAGTAGGCAACCAGTTTTCCTCAAAACAAGACTGCAAAGGGCTATTCGTCCTAGAACTCCTCTCTTACAAGGTTCTAGTCCCAATGGAACACCTTCACCCCCGATTGTCATGGCACCACCAACTGCAGTTCGACCAAGATTTTTGGGACCTCCTTATACCGGACCAATGGGTCCACCTGCCAAGAAAGTTAAACGTGAGCCGGATGACGATTGTGAAATTGTATCACCAACGCCACGAATAGATGGTTTTCCTGTGATTCAAAGTGTTCAAGGTGGTGTTCCACAGCCTCAATCCAATGACAAAGACAAGGAAGCACCTATACAACTCAATGATCAAATTACACTTAGCTTAAAAAATAGGGAAGTAAATAAAAATCCTAAAGAAGTAGCTAGCATTCTAGCCAACAGAGGTATCACAGTTACACACAAAACAAAACAGACTCCAGTCAACGAAACCTCTCCGAAAAATACAACTGCGCAAGAAGCAGTACAAAAACTTCAGCTCAACAACTCTGTTAGTATTATCTCGAAGAAAAAACCGGACTCCCTCGATGATTCTTCGATTCCTAAGATAAGAGCTGGCGATTCTTCGTTCATTTCTTGTCCGTTTACAGACTGCGAAGAAAAGTTCCTCACCATAGAAGGACTTAATAGGCATACGCAAAGAGGACATCGCATGAACAAGGCCAATCTGAAAGCGTTCCGATGTAAAGTGTGTCCTGCACTATTCTCAACTCAGGAAGGTTTAATGGATCACCAGCGAAAGAATCATCGAATTCTAAAAACTTCCGCTGATGAACTTGGTATTCCCATCATAGATCTTAGGAATGAGCAAACCAAACAAAAACTTGCATCTCTGGGTATCATTAACTACATCCCGCTCAGTTCGAAAACAGCGACTGGATGCTTTGGTTTTCCCATCGTTTCCGTTCAAGGTGCTGCCAATCCTAACGTATGCAATATGATGGGTTTAGGAGTGAATTCTTTGCTATCGCTTGGACCTATCAAGCCTATACCGTCTAGGAAGAATGAGTGTTAATTTACCTGACTGGGAATTGCGTTCTTTTTAGTTTTACTTAAAAATATTTTGTATTATAACTGTAAATATCAGGCTTAAGGTATCCTTGATAAGTTATTTTTTAATATTTACCATTAAATTTGATCTATTTTATGAACCTAGCTTGTACTTTTTTTTTATTGTGTCTCTTCCGCAAAGTGAGTTTGAAATAGATATCCAGAAGTTACAAAGAGTTTCCATCGTTGTAACCTACATACATATATGAGAAGCAGGAGAAATGGAATAACTGTCAGAGGACGCGTCTTTATCGGATCATAGCCACGGAGGAATAAGAGATCCTGCGAAATGTTTCAAATTCGCCGCCATTTTGTACAGATTGCTACACGGTATCGATATTATTCGTATGCGTCAAAATTGCTTTGATAACAGAAACATTTACATAGAAACCGTAAAAATGTTAGAAGCAAGGCTCTGTCCCTGTCCAACTCGCAGCTGATAAATATTTTGTAAGTACCATTTCAAAGGCTTCCTCCAAACAAATAAAAAGTTTACGCGCGGTTTTTTAAATTTTAGCTCGTTAAAATATTCGTGTAGATGGAAGATTTCAAATTCAAGTCAAGCGAACAGAAAGAAGTGTGCCGTCTCAGAACTCATTGGGTTTTAGTATTGTAAATACTTACATTAGAATGGGCATAAATTTACTCGACGCTATGGTTAGAAGACAGAAAAGCAATGGTCCTAGTATTTATCCCTATAGTATACTTAACACCTTACATTCTATGGAAGAGCACACTTCTTACAGTCATAGAGTCGAGAAAATAAAGTTTACCCTAAATTTAGTCAGCCATTCCACACAAAAGCGACCAAAAAGTGCTTGTTTTGGAGCAGACTATCTCCGATTTGAATGAAACTTTCACAATTTGTAGGAAATACCAATAATATATAACATAATATTTCTCAAAAAAATAGTATTATTCACTAGAAAGGACTTGTTGCATTTTTTTTGTTTGTATTTTTATTTTGAAGCAAGAAGCTTTACAGCCTTATTATCGTTGTCATTTTAAGTGAAAAATGGCGTGACGACACAAAAATGGTATTATGATTGTCGTTTAAAGTGACATTAGTCGAAAACATACGACTGTGGACGTATTATTGTTGTCGTATTAAGTAGACAAATGTCGATGTAAGTGATAATTTCACTAACTTGGTTTTTGTAAGTAACAGATGTTAGATATGTGTAAGGAAAAGGAAAATGCAAGCGGAAAAAGATAAGTTTTATAGTGACTTTTTAAGTTGTACATAAAACATAAAATTCAATAGCTTTTTATAAATTAAATTAATTTTTTTTTGCATTTTTAGTGTAAAAACTACAACAAAAAAACAATTTGAAGTCATGATAGATTTTATGGTGAAGCATACTTTTATAGATAAAGGGCTGAAATACGCAGAATACATCGCGCTTATAATTTTTTTCTTTTATACACTTTCAAAAATAACAAAAATATCACGAAATAAGACAAAGCTCACTTTTGTTTACAATTGTAATTCATACCCTCATGCTATCTATCATCTTAAGTGACAACGATAATAAGGCTTCGAAGAAAAATGTCACGTTAAACCGTTCGACAACGACAATACGAAAAGTGAAGTGAAGTGAGAGCGACTCCGGAGCTTGTCACTTGCAAAAAATTTTAAACTCACCGTATATTCATATTTGTGTTTCGGAAGTTTTGTTGACTTATCTTTATATATACCTAGCTGTAAGTTATTTATGCCTTCCTACCTACATTTGTGTGCGTGTGTCAGGTACATGTCATTATACCCTAGATGAAATCTATAGGGTATACTAAGTTTGTCATTCCGTTTGTAACGCACAGAAATAATGATGGTAGAGCAAAATGGATTGGACACCCCCGCATAAAATTAAAAGTTATTTTGATTTTTGCATGTCCGTCCGAGAACGCGTTCACTTAGAAAGCTGAAATTTCGTACACGGACATTAAAAAAAAAGTAAAATTAAGTTCGAAAATGAGACAAATCGGGCAACTCCTTCGTGGGGTTGCCATACAAACATTTCGTTTTCCACTATTTATTTTGACACTACCTGAGAACACGTCGACATAGAAAGCTGAACTTTGGTGCATTATGTTTTCATAGTAATAGCAAATAAAATGTCAAAAATGGACTAAATCGAGCAACCCCTTCTTGGTGTTGCCATACAAAAGTGTTGGTTTTTTACATATACTTTGAAAACGATCAGTCCTAGCCATTTTTATTGTACTAAAAGCTTCTTCAGAATAGAAAATCCTATAAAATTGGTTATAATCATTTTTTTTCTGTCCGACGATCCGTTCTAGAAATATATGCTAGAAACAAATCCAAAAAATCAAAATTGCTCAAATGGGTGACCATACGAAATTTCATACGGGCATTCATCTAGGGTATCATAAGAATTGGTCTTAGACCAATTCTAACTTTATCACTTGTTTTGAGTTTGGATTGTTTTTCAATTTACGGATCAGGGGCAGGATTCACTATCACGGAGCTTTGTGGAGCTGTGGAGATGAGTATTCTTGACAGTTAACTCTCCACTCGGAGTTCTGTAACTCGGGGAATTTGTGTTCAGAATTACAAAACTCTCTGTTCTACTCGACAAAACTTCCAGCTATTTTAGTTGTGGAGACGTAAAAAGAATATTTCTCAACTGACAGTATTCTCTATGTTTTGTGAAGCTATCTATGAGTTTTCATATTAAATTATAGATTCACCGCACATATGGTATTGGCTATATTTACAAAAATAATACTTACAGAGAAGTATGGATTTTGGTGTCTCAAGATACCCGCTAAAAATTTTAAATCACGCGAAAATGGTCAATTTGGTCTTCTTTCTCCAGAAGAGATGCTATAATGTTTTTAAATATGCACGTTAAAGCTTGTATGCAGGATGAAATCGCATCTACATTTTGTCTTCTAATTAGATATGAAATTAGATTTTGAGTTCGATGGGTTTGAAGATAACTGCAAAAGAAGTGAATCAGTCCTTCTTAAGATGAAAAAATTGTGATTTTTGATACAAAAATAGACACATTTTCAACTCATTATGCAGAACTGGTAAGTATTGGAAATTCACTTTCCTTGAGAAAAATGTTCATAACAGAGTACTAATGGAAGTGAAACAAAGAACGGACAAAAAATATGCAAAATATAGAAACTGAGGTGTATATGACCCAAGTGCGAAAAATCCATCTTTCGGCGGTAGCGTTAAACGATAACGTTAAAATGACAAAAAAAAAACTACACCGCTCGATTACCCGCTCCTCTCTCTTTAATTTAAAACAAAACAAGACGTATTTTGAGCAACCCCCAATGAGGGGTGGTACCCGCCCCCCTCCCCGAGAAATTGTTCACCCATATTTTTATACTCGAGACCATAAATCCGTAGGAAAAAATCCCAATGTTCTACGATCTTCCCACACAGAGTTAGCCATCCTTCAATATTGCGACACTTCTCACGTTCTCCCTACTTCTCTAAGTATATTAGAGAATCGCGAATGAAGAGTTAGGGAGTTGTAATCGGTGAAAACGAAATTTCTCTTCACCCAAACTCGCCAACTCTCCGTGTTACAGAATCCGGCCCCAGAAGAGAATACATTTCCCTAATTTTCTCCCTTGAAGGTTAATATAATAATAAATTGTACTTTGTAATGTCATTGGCAGATCAAGTTTTAATTCCTGCATATTTAAATGTACCTAGCCTATAGGTACCTGGGATTTTGGGTTTGCGACAGTGCTCATTTTATTATTGAGTAATTTGGCAATTCAGTAATTCATACTTTGCATGTTTTACCCGAACGAGTTAGATCAATTCAAAGTATGAAATAAATAAGTACATAAAACGATCGAAACACCTTATTCGTAGCAAATTTAGTTAATCGTTTATCTAATTTTCTTAAAAAAAAACTAGAGATCTACGTGTGTGGTTAAAAAAAATGTAGTGACAAAAATATTATATTTTATTAAAGAAAAAGTACAATGAAGTGGAAATGTAGAATGATACAAAACAAAATAGTGATAAATTTCGGATTGTTAGCGCCAATTTAGTTAATAGCACGAAAATGCTGAATATGGTGTTGGGGGTAGGTGAAAAGTGTTTGCTACCTTAAGTAAGGAAGTTGTAGGGCCATCCAACCGGCAAGAGGAGGATTTGAGCTTGATCTTGAAGTTGATTTACTTTCGCTCATCAAATGGAGGTTCTAAAAGCACGTTCACCGAAAATTCCAAGGGATTTATTCAGCCTGACCTAGATTCGCTCAACAGTACCTTATTTTCAGTAGGACGCTCTCCAGTGGCTAGAAAGAAACTTAAGAAAGGAAGGTACACTGCATCAAAAAGTAATGATGTATGCAATAAAATAAAGGAGAAGGATATTCGAAGTTCTTTAGAATGCAACTGAAGAAGTTGAAGCACACAAAGACTCTGAAGAAATTATTCTGCAATTGAAAGAAAAAATCTCGAATTTTGTGCACCTAGATAGATACGGTGTCTTTAAATATTCATATCTCAATAATGAAGGCAAAGCAAATTTTTTGTACAGAGATAGAGCTTCAAAATACGAATAGAAAAAAAAGGTGCTAGAGTCCTCTCTAGTGAATAATACTATTTTTTTTTTAGAAATATACTATTATTAACAAAAAAAAATTCGTGCAGTGCTGCTATATTTATTTATAACAGATATACAGTATTAAGCTTCATTTGGCATTTGAATCAGAAAAATCAGTTGCTCCGTTCTCGAGATATGATTTTTTGAAAATGACGCTTCATCGTAAAATCGCGGAATTTCTAAGCCCCCTAGAAGGTAGATGGGGGAGGTAGGGGAAAGTTTCATTCAAATCGGAGATGGTCGATTTCCAAGGTGATCGGTTTCGTGTGGAAACTGTAGTAAAGAATGAGTATATAGAATGGTCAATGTCAGTAGAAGACATGCCTAGTTGAATTTTATTGTCAAAGTATGCATATGAGTCGGCTGTTTTCGTATTAACGTTAAATTCGCTACCTAAAAACCCCAAAATCTATTATTAATCCTCGTTAACATTTTACTCCCAACAACCTTCCTGGGATTACTTTCTTAAACTAGCCTGCCTGCGCCCTGCCGTTGCTAAGAATTTCTTGACAATCCTGATAGAAACGAAAGGATGAGGTTTCAGTCGTGCCTGTTGGCGAACTACTTAAAGGGGAAAGGACCCAAAACGCGGTTTTTTGTGTAATGATGATTTTTAATTGTCTGGCAAAGCCTTATAGCTTATTTCCATTATTGGAATTATTGTTTTTGTTTTTTTTTTTTTTTTTTTTTTTTTTTAGTTTGAAGATAGCATTTGAAAATCCCGCATAATGATTCCGTCTGGTTCAATAAAAGGAGGCTGAATCATTTCTCCTTCTTTTCTTAGACCATCAGCCATTGCATTGCCTCTATAACCTTCGCGTCATAATACCATGGGCATCTTTAACCAAGTGGAGGCCCTAGGTACTTTGGGATATGGGGCCTCTGACAGAAATTGTTTTCTAAAATAAAGATGTTAAGACTTATCGCGCATTGAAGACTTTTTGTCACGTATCTGTTTTGTCACCACCATTAATTCCATAGGTTCTAATGTAAATGTGCGCATAAAGTGACGTGAAAGCAAGATGACTTTGTCCCCTCGGTCTAGCAGCTTTTGGGTGACGAAACTATCACCGCGCCTTCACGTTATTTTTGTTGCCACCTGACTGCAATTGTTTTGGGAGACGTTGTAGAGCTTGGAAGTAACTTACGCATCGTTTCATCGTTTTTTGAAAAGTTGCTGCTGCAACGTAGTGTGAGAGGAAGATATAAATAATGAAGCATTAAAACAAGAGTACAAATGAGACCACCCCTATACAACAAAAATTTGAAGGAATACTCTGATAGCAATTCGAAGATAAAAATATGGGGAGAAATATCTATCACATCACATATTGGTACTTTGATAAGTTATAGCAGGTCTGTAGTAGTAAATCATCAAATCTTTCAATAGTCATATGAAAATATCAAAGGAATTTTTCAGGATACGATCGTAGTTCATCTGGCATTAAATGAAACTTTCGTTTAGGCAGCCTTTCGCTCCAAATTGGAAGGACCCAATAACGTTTCTTTCGTTGATATTCTCTATATCTTTATGACAAATACACACATATCACTGTTGCCTTTTCGAAATTTATATTGATGAATGGTGATATAAAACATGAATTTTTACGGTAACAGTTGTGTCCCACGACGACAGTGACCAAAAAGTTGCGTGAAAAAAAGTCTGTAGTGCCCGTTAGGCCTAACATAAACCAACAGTATAAATACTTTTACTTTTATACCATGAAAAAATTCCGGAAATTTAAAAAATACTGGGGCTGCAAACGTAGTCTCACTACGTTACTTTGTATGAAAATTTGTTGCCATGCATAAAAGTTCGAATAAATCCCACGGTCTACTTTGAGTAGCCAAACTCTTAACAGCTACACTAACTAGTAATAGGTTGTCTTACTGGTTGAAGAATTGGTAATCGGTTGGTCAGGTGCTAGTAGGCCACATTGATCGCGGGGCCCAGGCCCAGCCGGCACATAAGTGGATAATTTTGTAGACAATCCCAGACATATTTTGAAGAACAACAGTTTTGCAAGCGGATCACAAGTCCAAAAGAATGATGATGATACATTCTTCCTGATTTCCTACTTCCTAGTTTACACTGTGTATCTCCTCTTAGCTTAATTGGGCTAAAGGTCGCCTTTGTTTTCCCTTCGCGATGCAATGAAACAAATGCTTATGGCCCCAGTGATTCCTGGACAAACCAGTAGTTGGATTTTTCGTGCAGTGTAGACTTAGCTTTCTTTTTATTATCATATTGCCACCATGCTAAGACTGTAGGAGGGGATTGAGCGCTCCTGCTTGTTTACAGTCTTTAACTATGGCGATTGTAATATAACAGTTACTCCTGACATTTTTTAAGCAGATATACTTGAAAGATTTCCAAAAATCTGGCAGTAATTACCTACCAATTAATTAAACCATGTAACAATATTTTTATGAATTCATTTATATTTTATGATGAAAATGTAACAAATCTAAAAACTCAACACAAACAACTCTTAAAAACTCCATTAATATAAACAGATTAGCAGATTACTGGAATGTGCTTAATAAATACCAACTCTTTGCATTCGATTAAAAACTGAATTTCCCACGCACTTTAAAAAATCCAAAATTATGTTTATTATGAATCACAGCTCCAATTCCTACGTAATTTGCCATTAAAATAGGACCCTCCTCGAATTTGCTATATAAATCGCTCTCTTCAGCGAATACTTTTACCAGCTGCTCATACATATCTTCCACGGAATAAATTTGGCGGTGTTTCTCCAAACCTTCTTGAATATTTGGTGAATTATGAAGATCTATAGAAAAAAATAGTCTTGTTTCACTACAAAACATTTTTTTGCCAAATTGTTACCTTGATATCCAAATACCGGATGATTTTTTATAGTTTTCCATGGAATTTCAGTTGTAAAAGGATTCCATGACGTCAGAATTGATATTGGCTGCCCTTTATTCCACATTATTCTAATACCGCAGTCATTACGTTCACTGAAAATGAAAAAAAAAACATAATTAAAATCCGTGTCTTTTAATTTTTCTTGGTTTTATGCCAACACTGGTTTAAAACTATTAAAGTCGAAACGATTTGCTAAAGCTAAATTTTCTGATCCTTGGCACTGGGTCTTTCCTTTTGTTAGCATTTCCCCAGACGTTGATATAATTGACGCCACACCATTTGTGATTCCTTCAATCCTCCTTAAAGCAGCATGAAATTATAGATTATGCGTTTTTAAATACATACACGATTAATGGTAGCCTAGGATTGTTAAAATATTATCGGAAAAAATGTCGAAAAGCAGCCGCTTTTATACAGTTTTTTAAAACTATTTTATATTATTTGTGTATATAGTATATGTATGTAAATAGTACAGTAGTAGAGCAAAGTCAAGGATGTATGTAATTTGAATGGAAAAGTAGCTCATCTAAAGAGTCTTACCAAAATAAAACAAGAGTAAAGCTAGAATTGGTCTAAGATGAATGCCCGTATGAAATTTCGTGTGGTCACCCATTTGAGATTTTTTGCATTGGTTTCTCGCATATATTTCTAGAACGGCTCGTCGGACAGAAAAAATGATTATAACCAATTTTATAGGATTTCTTATTCTGAAGAAGTTTTTAGTACAATAAAAATGTGTAGGACTGATCGTTTTCAGAGTATATGTAAAAAATCAAAATTTTTATATGGCAACACCAAGAAGGGGTTTCCCGATTTAGTCCATTTTTGAAATTTTCTTTGCTATTATTATGAAAACACAATGTAACAAATTTCAGCTTTCTATGTCGACGTGTTCTCAGGTAGTGTCCAAATATATCAAGGAAAACGAAATTTTTGTATGGCAACCCCACGAAGGAGTTGCCCGATTTGTCTCATTTTCGAACTTAATTTTACTTTTTTTTTTAATGTCCGTTGTAAGGTTCTTAGCTACAGCGAACCCGTCAGCGCGCCCCCCACTGGGATACAGGATGAGGCTTTGTTGACTTACGCACGAACAGGCTAGTTCGGCCTGTTTTTGCAACTTTACTCACTCGACTGACTATATATTATTATTCATTTTACATTACTCTACCGTACTGCATTCAACGCCTCAAGCTGCTCCCAGTCGCGATGACGGGCTGCTTTTCCATTCTATCAGATGGCAGCAGGTTCTTTTAATTTTAGTAATACCACACGGGGCTTTCGTGGGTTTCCTTATTTACACTTACAGTTCGGCCATCCTACCGACACTGTCCACAGTGAACTAGTATACCATGGTAACAAAACTTGTAAAATACGACTAAGCACACAAGATTCAAAAGGAGTTTTATAGCCAGGTCGTAGCAGGATCTAACAATCAAGCCCGTTTCCTGTGCATATATATCCTTTCTTATTCCTGGATGCGCTTACTCAATTCATTGCCTCAGCACATACATATGTACATTTAGTTATACAAACAATAACAAGTAAATAAACAAAGAATTACGAACAACTTACCAACAGTGTACTCGTCAATTGATTGTCAGCTAGTGAAGAGAAGCGGTGGCATGGCAGATGACACCTACCTATCATTGCCATTTTTTTTTTTTATTCTAATCTATTTACGTAATAATTATCTATCTCCTAATTATTAATTTGGAAATTCACTTAAACGAATATATCGATTCGTATCATATCATACTACAAGGAACTACAGATTTTCACCTGAGCAAATTATTCTTTAATTAAATGTAATCAAAATATTTCATTTTCTAAACCTAGGTATTGCTCAATTATTTGAATTAATAGGTACATCGATAGTCAATTCACATTAGAAATTGCTTATGTATATTATATAAAAAAAAACAAAAACAAGTATTTCCAAATATAAATAATAAATAAATGTAATTCAATTCAGCGCATTCTCCTGATAAATTTTTATCAATTCTCCAGCGAATCGGTCTCTCCACAATTCTCCACGGGTTGGTCATCATCTTCCTCTACATCTGTATCATACATACATTCTTCGTTCAACTGCAAATCATCCAATTGACACCAGGGTTTCATCCGATCAGCTGCATATATTGATTTATACGGTCGATTCGAAATCTTGATACCTGGGGGATCAGTGAGAAGATATCGATCCCTACCAAGAACTTTAGCAACTATATATGGACCTTTATATTTAGGCAAATGTTTCCGCGGCTGCCCTATCGAAACTTGCTCACCTTTAATTAAAGCCATTTCTCCTTCTTTATATTGTTTTGGAGGTATCCGTTTTTCGTTCTCGCGATTAGCCTGTTTCGTTCTATTGTTTTCAATTCGATCTGCTACCTCCTTTCTTAAAGCTTCTAACGAAACTCCTTCCTCTTTTTCATTTGAAATTTCTCCATGAAGGATAGCCGTCAAATCATTATGTAAAAACTTCCTTGGTTCATAACCCAATAACAACTTTTGAGGGGACTGTCCCGTTACCTTATGTGGCACTGAATTTAATCCCCATTGTATGTTACTTAGGTGTGTATCCCAATCACGACCATCAATTCTCGTTGTAGTTGCAGCAATTGCTTCCGATATAGTACGGAAATAGCGCTCTATCTGACCATTCGCCCGTGGTGTTTGGACAGCTATTTTACTATGCTCTACATGATTCTCTTCGCAGTATTGTCTAAACGCTTTTGAGGTAAAACTACTCCCTCTGTCCGTAATGATTTTTCTAGGAGTTCCAAAAAATTGTGATAACTCTTCTAGAACTCTTAGAACATAATTGGTATTCGTTCCCCGCACGGCTAGAATAATAACGAATTTTGTGAATGAGTCTACAATTCCTATCAAGTGCATATTGCCTTTACTACTACGAGGGTAAGGTCCCAAATGATCAATATGAATAACGCTAAATGGAATAGGCTCCGTTTTAAACGTATTCAGTTGATAGTTCGATTCGTCTTTTCCCCTTTTATTATATGCGCAATTTAAGCAATTATCAATATATTTCCTAACGAAACCTCTAATTCGCGGAAACCAATATGTTTTTTTAATGTGCTGCACAGTTCGTTCTAGACCCAGATGACCTAACCCATCATGAGACGATTTTACAGTATACCATCTCACTCCTTTTGGCACTACGAACCTCAAACCGTGTGATGTTTTATAATAAAGACGACCATCCTTTAACTCATAGTTTTGTCTTATCTGTTTATATTGCTTGTGACTTTTTTCAGATAAAATGTCGACGATTTCTCTTAATTCTTCATCTTGACGTTGTAATGAAATAACCCAATCAGTTGGCGACAGCGTAACCACCATGACTTCTTCTCCTACTACTTCTACATCACGCCCAGCAGTATGTGCTGTTCGACTAAGAGCATCTACATGTTGCATTCTAATCCCAGCACGATGCTCCAATTCAAAATCATATTGCTGAATCTTCAGCCACCATCTTGCGATTCTTGGAACTATTTCCTTTTTATCTTGGGTGGCTTTCAATGAAGCGCAGTCAGTAATGATCTTAAAATGTTTTCCCATGAGATAGTATTTAAATCGCCCTAGACTCTCCACCACTGCAAGAGCTTCGAGCTCGTAACTATGATACTTTTCCTCACTTGTTGTTGTCCGACGACTGAAGTAAGAGACCACTTGCTTAAGTCTATCTGATGTTACCTGTATTAATATCCCTGCAAGTCCTTTAGCACAAGCATCGGTATGCAACTCATGTTCTGCTCCTGGCTCATAGGGAGCCAATATAGGTCTTTCTGCTAATTTATTTTTAAGCTCCTTGAATGCAGCTTCTTGACGCTCCGTCCATGAAAGCGGAACATCCTTTTTTAACAAGCCATTCAAAGGGGATGCAATTTTTGCATAGTTCATAATAAAACGTCTAAAATAACTAGTTAGACCTAAAAACTGCCTCACGTCTTTTAATGATGTTGGTACTGGGTAGTCTTGTATTACCTGAGATTTCGAATAACCGGGTTTAATTCCCTCAAAACTTATTTCATGACCCAAATAATGTATACTTTTCTGAAAAAATGAACATTTTTTCAAATTCAATGTCAGGTTAGCTTCTTTCATCACAATAAACAACCTTTCTAGTAGGTCAAAGGCTTCTTGAATAGTAGATGCCACTATCAACCAGTCATCCATGTAAAAGGTCATTCTGTGATCTTGTATCTTCTTAGAGATCTTGTCCATTAATCTCATGAAAACGGCAGGTGCATTTGAGAGACCAAAGGGCATTCGTTTAAACTGATAATGACCCCTTGGGGTAACGAATGCAGTATATTTTTTGCTGCTAATACTTATGGGAATTTGGTAATAACCGTTTGCCAAATCTAATGATATGAAAACCTTTCCTCCTGCCATTTTATTTAAAACTTCCTCAATATTTGGCGTTGGGAAGTATTCTTTTTTAGAGACAGAATTCAACTGGCGATAATCAACACACATTCGGTAGGTATTATCTTTCTTTTTCACCAATAACGTTGGACTTGCGTACTCGGACTGTGACTCTTCTATTATATTATTTCGCAAAAGTTCATTAATTATTTTCTGTTGCTCTTGCTCGAGATGAATAGGCACGCGATATGGCTTATAACGAATAATTTTATTTTCTTTTAGTTCAATATTCATCTCAATCCAATCAGTTTTCCCTAAATCGTCAGTGTTCATTGCGATAACTTCCCTATTTTTATTCACCAGGTCCAATAATCGCCCATTAATTTCGTCTGATCCCAGTTCACCAATATTTAAATCCTGCAATTCAATTGCCTTTTTAATAATTTTCATTTGCCTTATTCCTTCCTTTTCTATCGGAACGCCTTCAGCATTAAAATCTTTTTCTAGGTCAATACTACTGTCTCTCAAAATTTCTAACTTACCCCAACTTTTTATAACCCTTATTCCAGGTCGGTTTAGAAGATCTTGACCGATGATCATAGGTGTCTCTTGTACATTATCCGAGACAACCGCAATGCTCACTTTCTCTTCAATTTCACCAATTCGAATTCTCTTTTTAATGTGACCTAAGGCTCTGCAAACTCCTCCAGCAAAACCTCTTAAAGTTACACTTCCCTTTGATATCATCCATCCCCCGGCTTCACAATCACTAACTCGTATTGTAGAGCAATCACTTCCCAAATCAATAAATGCTCTCACTTCTTTTCCCTCTATATTCACAGTTTGATATAATTCACTATTCTCTTTCCTGAGCATTCTAATTCTTTGAGGCTCTTCACTTCGTTTAGGTAGCTCTTTATTGAAACTTCTCTTCAGATTACAGAAGTTAGCCTTATGCCCCAATTTACCACATCTAAAACACTTAATGTTGGAAATGTCACGAGTTGGGAATGTAATCTTATTATTATTCTTTTGTTCGAATGGTTTCCTTTTCAAACCTATGCGAAACTCGCCGCCATGTCGATTAAATTTTGTAACTTCAATTACGTTACGACTTTTTTCTTGTTCCAGAATACTTTCGTACCGCTTTATCTGGCTTAATAATTCGACCGGATCACTGGTTCTACTCGCAGTTAAGGTATTTATTAAATTTTTGTCACCTAAACCCGAAATGACATATTTTATTTTGGTTGAATTTGACAAACCGCCTTGCCGACCTAACGCTACCACTTCATATAAATACGACTCTATGGACTCAGATTGCCTTCGCTTCCTACTTAGTAGCCTTGCATGCACAGATGCTTCATCAAACCCGTCAGGGAACCCTACGATGAAATCCTGTTTAAACTTTCCCCAGGTGTCATTTAATACTATTCGCCCCTGATTCCAAAATTGTGCGGCCCCCTTCAATCTTAACGTCGCATATAACAAAGTGGATCTATCATCCCACCCATATATTGCGCGTAATCTTTCTATATAAGATATCCAACCTGACGCACTGAGAGAGTTCACATTTCCTGGATTGAATTCTGGCACAATACCTGTTATTTCATTAAACCCCATTCTATACATTACCAATTGACCAGAATCTATCTCTGTCGTTTGCATCTGAGATTCTAATCCTGTTTGCACATTTTGAAAATTACTACTGATGGAAGAGGAATCTTCATTACCTTCTGAAGAACTAAGATGTGGAACTTTTGACGCCCGGGTTATCATGGTATGTGAAGTGAGACGTTTCCGCTTTCCACCCATATTAATACAATAAACAGAATATACTGGAATCAAAATAATGGGAAAGTACACGAAATATAAATTTCTTTTAAAAACACATAAAATCCTTAGAGGAATGAAGAGAATGCACCAAACAAAATCACCATAAAACACAAAGCAGAATTCAATTATATCGTTTAGGGAAAAAAACAAAAACCTTACTATGACCAAAATATGATATTTTCAAAACAAAGAAAAAAATATATATATTTCACACAATAAAACACAGTAAATTTCTTTTCGTTTTCTAGAACTAAATATCCGAGAAACTTAAAAATATCCAGACCATAAATATGATTAAAATAAAATATTGGTATGTAAAAAAAGCAACAAAAACATCGTTCCCATTACTTGGGAAATCCTATTTCCTAGAAAAACTGAATGAATGCTCTACTACAAGAACAATACAAATTATTTTTAAAACAAACCCTATTTTTTTAAAGAATCTTAAATTTTATACCAAACTATAAATAAAAATATAATAAAGGAAATGCCTGATACTTATTTTCCGTTTTGTTTTTCTTGTTTGCCAGCACCACTTCTCACACTTCACCACTTTTCGTTTTTTAAAAAAAAACAACGCGATATTATATTTCAATTGCTAACTTGCGCTCTTAATCACTTCCTACCTCGAATACAACTCACAACCGAATGCTCCACGAATGCATCAACGTACAGCGGCCAAGATTCCCAAAATTATGTGTCACCAACTTTTCCTTATTTGGGCATAAAAATTGCTCAAATCTATCGGCGCACAGTTAGAGAATCAAACCTGTACCGCTGTACTTAAAGCCAATGCATTCACGGAACTCGTAAGCCTGAGCGAATCCCACTTCTGAAAATGTAAGGTTCTTAGCTACAGCGAACCCGTCAGCGCGCCCCCCACTGGGATACAGGATGAGGCTTTGTTGACTTACGCACGAACAGGCTAGTTCGGCCTGTTTTTGCAACTTTACTCACTCGACTGACTATATATTATTATTCATTTTACATTACTCTACCGTACTGTATTCAACGCCTCAAGCTGCTCCCAGTCGCGATGACGGGCTGCTTTTCCATTCTATCAGATGGCAGCAGGTTCTTTTAATTTTAGTAATACCACACGGGGCTTTCGTGGGTTTCCTTATTTACACTTACACCGTGTACAAAATTTCAGCTTTTTAGGTGAACGCGTTCTCGAGTTATCGTGCGCACGGACGGACGGACAGACGGACATGCAAAAATCAAAATAACTTTTAATTTTATGCGGGGGTGTCCAATCCATTTTGCTCTACCATCATTATTTCTGTGCGTTACAAACGGAATGACAAACTTAGTATACCCTATAGATTTCATCTAGGGTATAAAAAGAGCTACTTGCTTGGCTATCAAAATGGCTATGGAAACTAGACCTGTCCTATCTCACGTTATGTGATTCAAGGCTTCAATTGTTTTTATCTGTTCCCCTAATACGGATTATATTTTGTAGATAGTGTTACATTTGAACCTCACCCTATAATTGCCGATGTCCCCCGGAGTCTGTTATGTCTTGATCTTTCTTTTTAATTTTCATTAATGATCAACTTTACGTTACTTTGAATCCCATCCATCATTTTGCTGACTACAGTTCTTTTGATTTCACTTACTGCTTTGACACTCTTGCAGACTCCTGAGGGAATGCCACATGGGTCAATCGAGATCAATTGATTAAATCATGGAATATCCTTGCTTGGGGTAAACTGAATCGCGTCGAATTGACTGCATCTAAGACCCAAAGCTTTCTCATCTCTTTAAGACAAGATCAACAATTAGCCACATCCGTTTCTTTTGATGGAACAATAATTTCCGATTCATCCTCACTAAACATTTTTGACATTAATATTTACAGTAAATTAAACTGGACAGATCACATCTTCTCTGTTGCGAAAGAAGCATCGAAATGTCTTAGATTTCTGAAAACTTGTAAGAAATATTTCTGTCCGTCGAATCTAGTGCTCCTCTACATGTCTTACATGGGACATAGAATGAAATAAAATTACCCATATATGGGTGGGAGCTAGATGCGCAGCATTAGCTTCATTAGATACTATTCAAACAAAAGAGAGACTTCAATCTGATCATTGACGATGTGGTAACAACTTGACATATCAGCGCGATTGAGCACCGCTGGATGCCTTTCATTCCTTTATGGCTACATGCAAGGTAAATGTTCTAATAAAATATCTAGTCTGATCCCTTGTAGATTAGTTCCTGCACATGATACTCGCGCTGCAAGCCGCGCACGTTCTTACATACTTCAAAATACTACCCGCATACGAGCTATCACAACCACCACGATGCTCCCATCAAGGAGCCAGTAGAACTATCCAGGTCTCCTCAACACCGTGGTACAAAGTTAGCAATGTCGGCTACCCAATTGGTATGGCTTCGTAGTTCATAATCATAAAGCAATAAGTACCCCCAGTGGATCTTCATGCAGATCCTAGACTGGCTACTCCGTTCGGGCTTAATCGTATTGGCACAAAGTGACGGCAGTGGACCACGTGAAGGTTTGCGCCCTTCAAGTTAGGAGGGGCTTGAGAGTACAGCCAGTACTAGTTTCAAGGCGAGACTACTAGGCTATACAGGGTGTTTCCGTCAAGGTGGTCAATAGAGCAGGAGGTGATAGTAATCACCTAGACGAACAAAAAAGTGTATGGCAGGGGGTCTACATTAACCCTTTGAGAGATACAGGGTGATTAAGAAGTTATTCTAGTTTTTCACAAAACACCCTGCATCTTAAAAAGTACAGGGTAAACGTTTATAGGCGAGAGCTTATTGTATGCAGAACTTCATGGTTCTTCCAATGATTGCTCAACCAGCCGCATACTCCTCTCCTCTCAGAAGTTATGGCGGTCTAAATTAAAAATTTTGAATTTTATTACCTTTTTTTTAATTTGACCTCAATTTTTTTTGCAAAACTGTTGTTAACATAACTTTTTTTTTAAAGAGTTATTAGCTCATAACCTTTTTTCAAAGCTAGGCTCAAACCTATTTTCAAAGATAATTTGACTGAAAATCATAATTTAAAAAAAAATAGTCTAATTTCGGTATGACCTGAATAGGTTAACAGCTAATAACTCCTTAACGGCTACAGATAGCACATAGGTGTAGTAGGTCAAATTAAAGAGGATAGTCCCCAGCTTACACTTTTTGTAAAAAAGTTATGTTAACTACTTATTTATGTATAAGAAAAAAAGGTAAGAAAGTACAAAATTTTTAGTTTAGACAACCATAACTCCGTTGGCGAGAGCGGTGCGGGGCTGGTTGAGCAGTCGTTGGACAAGTCATGAATTTCTGCATACAATTAACTGTGACAGTACGCCCTGTACCTTTTAAGATACAGGATGTTTTGTGAATCTCTCAAACAGTTGATGTGGCCCCCCCCCTTACCGCACAATTTTTTGTTTGGCTAGGTGAGTACTATTACCTCCTGCTCTATTGACCTCCTAGCCGGAAACACCCTGTACTCATACCTGCACTACAGGCCTCTCTCTAATTACGCACAATCATCATTGATCAGAGTAGCTGTGTTTTTTTCATCATGAAGCATATATACAGCCTTTCTCTTGCTTTTACCCTCCCTTGGCAGCATTGCCCATCACCAACTTCTTTTGTAGCTGCCACCTTCGGCTGTACAGTAAGATTCCGTGATGCTTTTTTTTTATCTCGAACTGCGAATTTGGGACAGTCTACTTATTTCTATCTTCCTTCGTGCTTACAATCTGCGAAGGTTCAAGAGTGTCATACATCAGCACTTCCGCCACTCTCCTCACGTTCCCTAATTCGTTTCCCTATCTCCTTCCAACCATTCTGTACTTTGCATCGTATGGTATCCCCTGAGCTAGGATTAATAATATTGTTACGTGCCACAAAGTGACACAAGAGACATCTGTTGGAAATGGAAGCAACTTTAGGCTAGTGACATCTTAGTAAACTTTGGGTTCGGAAAACGGAATATTCAGGAAGGTTCTAGTATAATTTGTAGTGTATAAATACGGCGCTACTCACATCCAGGAGGAAAGACTCTGACTCCAGGAGGTGAGTCTTCTTTCAGACAGTGAAGTGAACGAAGTAAACTATTAATATTGTGATAATTAGAAGTACAGTACTAGCAATAACTATAAAGAGTTGATTTGATAATTGTTTGTAAATGTTATAAAAGTAAATAGTGAAGTTAAATAAAAGAAAGAACTTGTTAATGATATCTGAAATATTGTGTTTTAAATAAAGAACTAAGGCCACGCTCGTAACAATATTTATAAAAAGAAAATCATGATATATGTACTGTAAAAAGTGTCACGCTGTTGGGTAGCCTCAGCCTATGGTTACAGCACGTTACTGCAGATTTAACTCGAGGGAGAGTACGGATTGCACAGCCGTCTTAATATACCAAAATATAATAACATAAAACAGGTTTGGTATAAAGTCCAAAACTAATGAATTTGAATAGTTTAATAAACCGAATGATGTCATAGACAGGATTCTGACCTATTATTGCTGTTTGTTCAACTGACTGGAAGCCGCAATCTTTTATCAATCCTTTCCTACCGGTTTTTTATATTGTCTACATGCGCCGAAGTGTTTTGGTTGTGCAAGTAGCAACAACATGCATATTATGTGGGTATTATAAATATACTGCTTATCCTATTATGTTAAAAGCATTTAGCAGTCGCAACCGATTGAAATTCATCTTACAATTAAAGACAGTTCGTACTGGCGTTTTCATAATATTTCAAATCTCATTTGCTTTCAGTTTTGTCATTTGAAATGATCTCAGTTAGCTTTTAAGGCCGATTCACACCGCCTGCCGCGATAGCGATTGCGATAACGTAGCGATAGCGGTAACGAAGCGACAGCGATAGATCGCTACACATAGTTTTCAATCTAAACGCTCACACCAACGCGACAGATAACAGCGATACAAAGAATTTCTGCAGCGTTTGACCAGCGATTCAAATGTCGATCGCAGCAGATGAATACTCGTTTGTCATTTGGGCAAGTTTGATTTTTGTAGTGGTTTTTCGCATATATTTCTATAACAGTTTTTCGGACAGAAAAAATTATTATAACCAATTTTATAGGATTTCGTATTCTGAAGAACTCTTCGGTACATTAAAAACCCGTATAGGACTGACTTATCGTTTTCACAGTATACGTAAAAGTCCTAAATTTTTATATGGCAACACTAAGAAAAGGTTGCCCGATTTAGACCATTTTCGAAATTATATTATATATACATATAAGGTATAAAAAGGACAAAGTGGGGCTTGATATTGCCAAGAAGTTTAATATAGGTTGAGTTAGCTTAAGAGTTTTGGTGTCTTGGCCACTGGGACTTTGCAGACACCGCGACAGAGTTAGTTTATTGTGTCCTTTCCTAGTGGGTAAATCTAGTCAAGAATACAAGTGGGAAGTGTTAAACGAAGTCTGGTTATAGCGCAAGTACAAAAACGATTTTGGTTTTGGAAAATTTCTTCCGTTGGTCTTCTTCCATTAACTTCAAAATTTTTCAGACCCCAATTTTTGATTAAGAGGACTCTAAATGTTGAGTGTAATAATTATCGTTGCCCATCCTCTGCTACGGCTCCACGGTTTGGTGGACGGAACTGATAAGGAAATGTAACCTGGAGGTGCTACCAAAAATCCAGAGGGTTTCCTGCATGGGTATAACTGGGTGTCTGCCAACCACGCCCACTGCAGTACTGGAGGTCATGCTTGACTGAAT
This sequence comes from Dioctria linearis, assembly GCA_963930735.1. Classification (NCBI taxonomy): domain Eukaryota; kingdom Metazoa; phylum Arthropoda; class Insecta; order Diptera; family Asilidae; genus Dioctria; species Dioctria linearis. The sequence continues at coordinate 20,894,130 of OZ005742.1, read as the reverse complement.
GCCGCTGGACCTCTATTGCAGAGGTGTAGCGGCAATTAGTGGTTTCAGGCTAAGGGCAGGGGGATGGTGGATGGAGAGGGGTGTTGGGACCTCCAATATACTCCAGAAGATAGACTGTAGTTACTGCAGGGAAGAAACAGCCTACAAAATACCAATTTTGACTTTCGGTGGGGGTGCCAATGCAATGATGCCCACCAGTTATGATGAGAAAGAGTTGATCGTAGCATCCGATATTACTATTTTTATGGATGGTTCCAAGACAAGTGCAGGCACAGGGGCTGGAGTGTAGTCCAGAGATCTACAGTGGCACGAGTCTTATAGACTGCCTGACAAATGCAGTGTTTTTCAGGCGGCAACATTGGTATCTATGTGCAGAGCGCCCTCACGACACATATGCATATATAGTGATAGCCAGGCAGCCATCAAGGCGCTGGATACTGCGCTGGTAAAATCAAATTGGTGCAGTTATGCAGGAACTAGCCTTGAGGTATTGGCTACAAGTCACAAGGTGGCCCTATGCTGGGTACCTGGCCGTAAGTATATCTCAGGCAATGAGATGGCTGATGAGTTGGCCAAAAAAGGCTCTGAATTGGATAGCTCCGCGGCGGGAGCTTTTGTGAGGATCCCAATCGGAGCAGTAAAAGAGGAAATCATCAGGGGCGCCTTTCAAAGGCAAGACTCCGATGGACCAACAGGAATACCTGCCGTATTGCGAGGCAATTGTGGCCTACATATGACAGGAAAAATACAAGGGAGCTGCTTAATCGCAGCAGAACAAACACCAGGAATCTAGTAGGGGTACTTACGGGTCACTGGGCCATAGGTGACCATGCTAGAAGAATGGGGATAGCGGCGAACGATTTCTGCAGGGGAGCTGTAAGGACTCGGAGGAAATCGAATCCGTCCAACATGTGCTATGCGAATGCCCCACTACTGGGTAGCTACTTCTTTTCAAGTCTGGGGGAACTGCAAATCAAGGAATTAAATGTGTCCTGAATTTTCTGAGAGACGCAGGATGGATCTAGGTAAAGAGTCTTGGAGATATCTTGAGTTCCCCAGAAGCAGGATTGATCTGGGGCGGCTTGAAAAAATTATGCCATAGGGCTTAGGGGCTCAATGGACTCCCTAGAGGTATAAGTGATGCAGACTAGTTGTATTGCGGCACCCTTCTTACCTAACCTAACCTAATAATTATCGTTCTCATTCGCGCTTTGTAAAAAAATATTAAGAGCGTGTATGGGGCTTGAACAATTTTAATATTTTAATTTTCAGACTGTCTTGCAGTAGTATTGACAAGAATTCTCCAATTTGCGCCAAAATTCCAAACGCGTTTTAAATTATCTATGTATAAATAAATAATGTAAAAATTTAAATATTGTACTGATCTTTCTGAGGTTCTTGTCGAGCATACCTTGCTGCGAAGGACGCATCAAGTAAAATTTTAAAGGGATTCCTTAATCGACAGTCGTGTTATGAGGTGTTCTTTGATATTGATCAGGCAAACATTTGGTGGTATTCTTCGAACAAACCGGACGGACAGACGGACGGACATGCAAAAATCAAAATAACTTTTAATATTATGCGGGTGTCCAATCTATTTTGCGCTACCATCATTATTTCGAGGTGGTACAAATGGAATGACAAACTTAGTATACCCTATACATTTCATCTTGGGTATAAAAATCTTTATCTATTTTACAAAGGTTCTTCTCTCGTTTTTATCTGAATGATCGAGAAATAAACGCGAAAGAAAATTCTACCCATATTTTTTATAGAATTAATTTGTTTTTAACATTTCCATAATCAAGATTATTATTGCCTAACTAGATTTTAAGTGTAAAAAAATCTGCTAAATAAATACTTACGGTACAAGAGATGACTGAGGATAGATAATATTTCCCCTTAAAATTGTATCCACCTGACTTAGTCGTACTTTGTAATGTTGAAGGATTCGGAGAGCAATGAAATCATACTTGACTTCCAGTAAAACTTTCGTTGTTAAAATATACACCCGTTCACGTTCATGGTCCCAGTGACTTACACTGAAATAAATAAAGCAAAACAAAATAAAAATTATATTCGTTCACCTTAGCCCCCACCAACATATGTTGAAAACTCACTCTGTCAGGAGCCAACTGCCTACTACTTCAGTGTCATTTGCTGGCCTCAATAATATATTAACACAGTCCGTTACTGCTCTCTCGAATTGTCCTGATCGAAATGAAAAGAAATGCGCTGGAGAGCCTATTTTAGGTTTAATTAAAGTCGTTGATTTGCTTGTAGTAGTTGTATTAAGGCCTGAAAGTAAAGAAGAATAAATTTCGAATCAATCTCTACTTGAAAGTTTTTATTACGTTTATCGGAATTTTTTAATAAGAAGTAGGTAGGGTAAAGTACCTAGTAACGAGCATTCTCTCTCATTTAGTCGCATTAATTAGTTATTTCTGCGAATTTGTGACCATTCTTGATGTCTCAGATTCAGGTAGATGTATCCTTTCCAATTTTGTATATCCTTTGTATCGAAAGGACAGTGTCATTCAGTTGTTTGAGTAGAAAATAAAAGGTGGTGAAAAACTGTATTATCGTAAAGAATCTAGCAAGGATATCAGGTGTGAGAAGGAGACTTTTAAAATAACTAAAACGTGTAAGTTAATGAATAATATAAAATCTTCGTTGTTAAAAGAAGTAAAAATTGTTTTAAAAAAATTGTATAGTTTTGATGTCATAACAGTGCTCGGTATTGGATACTGAAATTGGCATAAAACCAGTAACGAGCATTATGCTCGTTATTGTGTAAAAAGGTGAAATTTCTGGTTCCAGTAAAGAGCATTTTCACGAATTATTAACAATCACTTTTACTAATTGTAAAATATATTGATTTTAAAGGTTGATTAATGTCAAAAAGAAGAAAAAAAAGGTTACCGAAGGAAACTTACAAAGGGCGTTACAAGTAATTAATGATGGAAATTTAATTCAAACTGTGGCTAAAACATATAATATTCCACGATGAACTGTGCAAAATAGACTTTACGGTCGCACACATATGTCTTCATTTGCGCCATCAGTATTTCGGACAGAAAAAGAAGAGAAAACAGTAGTTGAATGCTAAGTTGTTGCTAAGTAACCATCAAAACGGTTTTCCTAGAAGAAAGGAAGATGTCCAGGTAGATGTGAAAAAGTTGCTCGATAACGATCCTCGAGCCAATCCTTTGAAAGAACATATACCTGAAAAAAATTGTTTTCATTCTTTTTACGGAGACATCCAGAATTATCTCTAACGATACCGGAAGCTGTCACCAGTTTGAGTGCAAAGGTATCTGATAATGATATCCGCGGATGGTTTTCTCAAATAAAATGTTATTTGGAAGAAAAAAAACGCGTTCAATAATCAAACTGTAAATTGCTCTCGTTCTGCTGTATTGACTATGGTGAACTACATATATCAAGCTGTTACTCCATCAAGTCTCTTGCAACTAGTTTTAATGAACTTAATCCTCGTCTTAGTAAGCATTTCTGTGATGTTTAATGTCTTATTATTTTCCAAACATTTGGAAAGTAGCTAAAGTTCTACTAATACCCAAAAAAGCATCTCCAATTGATTTGGCCGACTATCGACCAATTAGCATTCTTATCTTTCTTGGTAAAGTCTTGGAACAGATAATTAAAACTCAGATTGTGGAATATGTATATGTATTATATTAGCTTGTAATAATCTCTTGACGAAAATTCAGTCTGACTTTCGTGAAAAACATAGCTGCGAAACTGCTCTACTCAAGGTTTATCAGATTTGCGGCCGGCTCTTGATAAGAGTGATATTGGTGAATTGGTACTACTGATTTATAACAATGGACTGAGCGTATTACCATTATCATATGTATAGGAGCGTTTCCCAAAGTGTGGGTCCCCGGTACTGGGCCGTAGAAAAATTTTACCGGGTCGCAAAAAAAATTGTAAAAACAAAAAAAAAATTTTTTTTTACATATTATTTTTTCTACATCAGTTTCGTCGCCAACCGAAACTTTCAGAAAAACTGAGAAAAAAACTGAGAAGCTGCCAAAAAAACAGCAATGATATATATTTATTAAAAACTGACTTTTTGCAAAAAAAAAGGACTTTAAAATGAACGTTGTGCAAAAAAACAAAAAATACTATGTACTTGAAATACGGCATAAACGCGATTAACTGGCTGTCGTCATCATAATCCCGTAAGATTTCCATTTCCATCCAAGTGGGAGGCGTCTCGTTGAACAGGCAGCCACCAATAACACCACAGTGTGGTGAGGTGACGACACATAAACTTTTCTGTTAGGTATACAGGGATGTATTAAGGGTGTTCGATAATTCGTTAATTTAGTTATAATTTTAGTAAAACCTTTAAATGACAACATAATAAAAAATGAAAACAGGGAAAGTTAGTCAGGCTAAAAACTAAAAAAACTTTCAGGCTAAAAAAAACTGAGCATTTCAGGCTTAAAAAAAACTGAGCATTTCAAGCTAAAAACTGAAAAACTGACAGATAAGAAAAACTTAGCAGTTGGCTTAGACACTAGGAATAGTAGCAAAGTGTGTATTTGTACTCTTTCATATAGCTTTATCGCCGGCGCCCGCACGTTGTGCTGTTAACGTTGCTAGATCTTCCGATTCCCGCGCACGCACCTTTCCTGTTGTCCACACGCTTGCGCATGTTTACCTGCGATTTCGTCATTCAAAATATTCCCTTCTCCGGTACATGCACCGCAAACTCACGTGTGTCAAAAGAAGCTGATAAATGTTAAAATTTTCTATTTTATTTGACAATAGTTATTAAAATTAATTATTAATAGCAACTTCATATTGGTAAGTAATAAAAATACTTCTTCTTACAAATCATCACTAAAAAAAATTCTTATAAAAGTTGCCGACCATTTTTAAAATGGATAAATGGTTAATCAACAAAACCGGAAATTTAAATGATGATCAACCAAGAACGAGCAAAGTTAAGCATCATGATCATGAAGATACTTTGTCTGAAGCCCTTAAAGGATATATGAAGTGCCAAAACAACAAGCGGCAGTCAAAATAGTTTGCCTCTATGTGTTATATGCAATGAGCAACTTTCAAATGAAAGTATGAAACCGTCAAAGTTGAAACGGCATTTAGACACACTTCATTCTGAGTACTCTGATAAGCCAATTAACTTTTTCGCTGATAAGAAAAAGGAATTGATTGCTGCTCAGAAAAAAAATGAAAAATGCACTCTTTCTGACTGGTGAGTCAAATAAAAGCCTCACTTTGACAGCATTTGAAATTTCCAAATTAATAGCTGAGACTGGGTATCCTCATAGTGCTGGAGAAAAATTAATACTTCCCGCTTTAAAAATTGTCGCAAATAATTTATGCGGAATAAAGGAAAAAAATTTATTTTCGGCGATACCAATATCAAATAATACAGTTAAACGGATAATTGACGATATTGCGACACATTTAGAAGAAGAACTAGTTGCTAAAGCAAAAAAAAGCAAGTTTTTTTCCTTGCAAGTAGATGAAAGCACAGATATCGAGGATAATGCAAATCTAATGTGTTTTATCAGATATATTGACACGAACACACCATACAAGAAAATTTTTTATTTTGTAAAATGTTACCGAGAAGAAGAGATTTTTAAGCTTACCAATGATTTTGTTACTGGTCACGGTATTGATTGGATGAAGTGTGTTGGTCTAAGTAGCGATGGAGCACGTGCAATGGCAGGCTGTCATAAAGGTTTGTTTAAACAATTTCAAGAACTAGCCATTAATTGTGTATGGGTGGACTGTAGTATCCATAGACAAGCGTTGGCGGTAAAATGCTTGCCTTTAAATTTAAACATAGCTTTGGAAGAATGTGTCAAGTTTGTAAACTACATAAATTCTCGTCCATTAAATAGCAGACTTTTTCGGAATTATGCAGGGTAATGGGGATTGATCATAAACACCTCCCTTTATATTGTAATACACGATGGCTTTCAAAAGGAAACGTTTTAAAACGTCTGTTTGACCTAAAAGACGAAACTTTGTTATTTCTGAATGAACACCCACCATCTAAAAAAGACGGTATTTTTCCATTTAAGGATAGATTCCACGATTTCGAGTGGTTAATAAAAGTAGCTTATTTGTGCGACATATTTGCTACATTCAATGAATTGAATTTCAATTTGCAAGACTTTGGTTTAAATATTTTCAAAGTATCGGAAAAAGTCGCTGCAATAATTAAAAAAATGACTATGTGGAAACAACGACTTTCAAAAGGAAATTTTAAATCTTTTGAAACATTACATAAATTTATTGAAACCCATGCAAACTATGATGAAGGAGATTTACATCTAGAAACACTATCAGTTTCAATTTAAGAACATCTTTCGGAGCTAATAAATAGTTTTAAAGACTATTTTCCGGATATTCCTTCAAATAATATTTGGATTAAAGATCCTTTTTCTGTCGAAATTGAAAAGGAAGAAATGTTTAATCTTAGTGAACAAGAAGTTGATAATTTAATTGAAATTTCATGCGACACCGATCTGAAAAAAGTGTTTGAAACTGTACCACTAATTAATTTTTGGTTGCGCTGTCAGAAGGAGTATCCAAGCGTGAGCGAAAAATCGATACAATTTTTAATGCCTTTTGTCACCACTTATACGTGTGAAGCTGCGTTCTCAGCCTTGGTGTACTTAACAAATAAGTATCGAAACAGTTTGGATGTCGAATCTAATTAATATCATTACCTCCTAATTTGAAATTGTTATGTGATGACAAACAACATCATCCTTGGCACTAAAGACAAAATATGTGGAAACAAAGTTTACTTAATTTACTAAAGTTTTAAATGAATATAATCGTTAATTTTTTAATTACTTACTTTTTCTTATATAATTATTTTGCAAATTTTGTGTATGAAATTTATTTATTTTGATTTTTATTAAGAAATAAAATTTGTTTTGAAAATAAATGGTTTTTGTTTTTTATAAGGTGGGTCGCGAAAAATTTTAAAACCTCATACCGGGCCGCGGTCAAAAAAGTTTGGGAAACGCTGTCCTATTGGAAAGGATGGCATAAGTTTTAGTTGGAGATACCACACTGACATATATAATATGGACTGCTTAACTTTCTATTTCATGTGGGCTCGATTGCTTATGTCAATAAAAGTACTTACGCCGGTGCCAACATTGAAAAAATCATTGGCGGGAAGTTGAAAAAATAAGCGCGTAGCTCGAAAAGTGATTATAATAAAACGTTTCGAATTTCTGCTTCGTATCTTATGAATATATTGCCTTTGGTAAAACAATTTTATCAGTAATAACCCTAAATAATTAATTTTAAAACATTTATTTCGACGGACCCATTTATTTATTTGTTGTTTACAGTTCTCCTCAGTTGGTACTTGGTCCTTAGACCGAAAGAGTCAGCAATATAAAAGTGAGCCCACTTTTTGCAGTGCATTTCCATTAACGTAGTCAGTCCATATTATATATGTCAGTGAGATACCAACACAAAATGTTGTTTACTGAACGTTTTCTTATGCCATTTGATGATTTTATGCTAGCTGCAGTTGCCATCACCGCAGGAATAATAAGGTAAAGATATGGCTGGATTACATTAAAATGCCGACGCCGGCGTGGTCGTCGTCGTCGTCGTCAAACGCCGGCCAAGTTACATTAACACTGGGCGGCAGCGCCGTATCTTAATTTCCCTTACATTTTACAGTTGAGTTATTTGCTTGTAATCTCTGCCGGTTTGCAATAAAATTTTAAATGATAAAAAATATATTTTCTTTTCCTTCAAGTCCACATTTTTTTAATATAAAATCATTTATTTTCAGAAATTTAAATATCGTTTCATTTTGTCATGTTTTTTCATAATAGATTTAGATTTGGCATATTGGCAGCAATGGAGCGCCAGCGTTGAATTTAGGATTAAAGATGGGTCGACGACCACCCCGACGACGACGACGACGCCGGCGTGGGTAATGTAATGCATTTCATACATGCAGTACTGTCTCTAAATATTTTTGACATAAAACGACGACCACGCCGACGTCGGCGTTGTTAATGTAATCCGGCCAATAGTGTTACCATGCTCTCTTGCTCATACGCAGGATTCAGGTAGAAATAACCTTTTGAAAATTAAAGTCGGAATGAGTTTAATTCCTTGTAAGCAATTAAAATATCACTTGGACACAAGAAAATATTTTTTTTTTAAATTTAACTCGATTTTCGGGTGAAAAATTTCATCATGTTTTTTTATGTAGTAAAGGGTGCTCAAACCGTGATATACAGAAGCACAAAATGTATGCCACATGAAATAGCAAATCGCTCAGTCCATTGTTATGTGTCAGTGGTTGGTACTTTTACTACTACTGTTGTGTATTCCAAACTACTCGGTGAATTATTTTCGAATTTTTAATTTTCTCCGCCTGTCGTCAAGTTTATATCTCATTTCCTCTCGAACAGGTCTCAACAGGTGAATGTTGATGGTAATACCAAAGAATAACTAAATAAAAGAAAGGACACAGAAGAGTGTTCCGATTGTTTTCCATTTAAATATACACGGCGAGAAAAAGAAGGAAGGAAGAGAAAAAAAATAAATCAAACACTCTTTGAACATTTTACGAATAAGAAAAAAAATGTGAATGCGAAGATTACATGCAACGAAATGGAATGGCAAATGATTTATTTTCGTAAATAAGAGAGAATGGGCGGAGTTTTCTGATTTTACGCTCATAAAATGCTCCCGCTCTTTTATGAAAACACGAATTTCAGGAATTGTCCCAATGTTCTTCGCAGAATTCCAATGTTTGTTAGTGTAATCCTATGATATGTGAACAGCACTTTTTCTGTTTACATTTGTTTTGCTCAAGTGGGGGAATCTCTTGCTCTTGGACTAATTGGGGACTGTATTAATAGAATAAATGATGGTCTATTCGAAATCTCCAAAGCGTGTAAAGATAGTCAGCTCCTCCTTGCCAGTAAATCTCAATGTATAGCGTTTTATAGCTCAGCCCTTAATATTGATAATCTTCCTCCTATTATCCTTAATAATGTGAGACTCAGAAGCGTATGTAGGAAGGGATCAGGTGTAGCGGTCGCTCCCCCTGGATCACATTATTAAAATATGGCGCCTTCAAAATAAGGTGATATGAATCCCTGATTCTCGTATGAAGCAACTTATTTCTAATACTTAAGTACCTATAACTCTAAAAACAACATCTATGTATATTTCGTCATAATCGAAATAGTGTTTACCACCCCTAGAAATCCAGCTTGCAAAACCCTTAAAAAATACTTCCCAAGTCAATGAAAGATATTCATATGTGTGATGCCATCTGATTCGATAAAATGCTTTATATTAATACATATGGAAAAGTGGCTAGACATTGATTTTAAATATGTTATAAAGCCTAAGCTATTTTTTATCTACACAGGAATATAGTCTTCCAGTAATTTAAACTGGGCTCCTTACCTTTCCAGAGGCTATACTTAATACTTATTATAAGTGGAAAATATTTGTCTAAAAGACTGAAATTTATTGAAAAAATGATCAATTCATATTTGCTTTTTGTAAAAACTACATATTTTACTTAACATAGTTAACTCTTCGTTGTAAACCGGTTAATTTCCAGAGGCTTTGTAGGAGTCCCTTATCATACCTATACAAAAAGTCAAAAATTCGAATTTATATGAGAACCTTAGGCCAGCAAATATTTACCCGAGAAAAATATAAGTCAGGCCTTAGAAAGCAGCATTCTTATGAAACAGCTTTCTCATGGACCAATTAGATAAATACGGACTGAAAGGAAGGGAAGCGAATTGGTTGAGGTCGTTTCTAACGAACAGATCGCAAAGGACCTAAAATAAATGAATTTATGTCAGAAGCAATAAACTGTGCTCTTGGAATACCTCAAGGTTCTATCATGGGAGCATTGCTGTTTCCCATTTATATTAATTATGTGGGTAATATTCTGGACGACTGCAAATTAAGACTCTTTGCAGATGATGCGGTATTATACCTATATTACAGGTGACAGTGTGAATTTAAATTAATGTAAGAGTAATTTGATTAGAATCATCTTAGCAAATGTTTAAAAACGAATAAGTCAAAGCTTAACAGTGCAAAAACATAAATAATGGTAACTAATCCTAATGAAAGACTTAACATCTATTGATAGTGTCGCTATTGAATTGATTGAAAAAATTAGCATTTTATAGATAATACACTAAATTTTAAAGATCATTTCAATTATATCTGTAATAAAATTGCTAAAACAATATACTATTTCAGTAGAGTCAGCGATAATATTATTTGGATGTTAACTGCAATAAAAGTACAGTACTATGCTAAAGCCACATTTCGAATATTGTCCATCAGTGCCTACTCTTTATGGGTACATTGAAAGATTTGACGATACTTCAGAGATTATAAAATAAAGCCATATGGGTTATTCTACGGTGTGACAGGGGCGCACATCAGTAAAATTAATGCTTGACATGATATGCTGCTTAGGTGAAGATCAACGAATTGTGTTCAACGTGTTAATTAATATTTTTACATTAAAGCATAACTTGTTTCCAGATTTTTTAGCGAAATATATAAATCTGGATAGTGATATGAAAACGTACCAAGTATGAAATATCATAGTATGGATTTCAGTCTTTTTATAGAACCTCCAGAACTCCGAATATGATTATGTACAGTAAGTAGCATTAGACAGAAATTGGGATAGGTTTGATTTGGCTACTTTTTTATTTATAAATAACATTTGTATGTTTTGATTTTTCTTTTAAATATGTTTACTGAAATAACATTCTTTTTTATGCAGTGATGCCTATTTTATATTAACTTCACCTGGGGGTCCGCAAACTTAGAAAGTCAAAATTGACCCACTTCCCGGTATCTAATCGAGCTGAAATTTTCCACGTTGATTTGTCGTCGATCGATGACAATGCATTTTGGTATAACACACACACACACACACACACGCACATACAAGTAAAATTAAGTTAAAAATACAATTGTGGGGAAAAACACTATCAATCGCCTCGCATATTTTATTTTATTTTATTTATTTTATTTATTTATGACTTTACAGCGATAGCTTACAGACTAAAGTCACAATTAAAAGCTACCGGTTAAATTATTAAATCCAAGTATTTATTGTTTAAGTATTTCATCAAGGAAAAGAAGACTAAAATGTTACAAAAAAAATTTTTTAGTAAGATAACAATTCAAAAAAGAACCAAAAAAAAATATTCAAAATTTATAAAAAGGGGGAAAATTGAATTAAAAATATAAAAAAATAAAGATAATTAAAATTATGAAGGATTAGGGAAGAAAAGAGGAGAAAAAAAAGTATTAAAAATATTCAATGGGTCAATATTCATCCGTTATTCAGCGAGGGGAATCTAAATCTCATTTCTAATCATTCTATTAAAGGCACAGAGACTAAGACCGACAATGTCAAGTTCACTGAATAGGCCGTTATGATTTTTTTTGTATCCTGTAAGAAGGGGACTTGTGTCGTAAATTGGTCCTGGCGGTAGTAATTTGAAATGTTAATGGGCACCTGGTGACTCTAGATGGAACAAGGTAGTTAATATTATGGAGTAATTCAGGACAATTAATAAGGTTGTGTATTAATTTAAATAGAAATTGTGTAAAAATTTAAATAATGAAGGATTTATAGTGGAAAACTTTGTTTTTACAGGTTGATTTTTTTAATATGTTCGCTCCCTTCAGCACCAGGCTGAAATGCTGGTGATCACATGAAGACCACAGTTGGTAAAATCTATAGTGGTTTAAGAAGTTTGTGGCTGTCCGCCAATATTCTGCCCATAAATCTCAGGCTAAGACTGGTTAGGGTGCTGATAATGTCCCCACATTACTTATGGAAGCATAATCTTCTCTAAACTCGACTTGGTTTGCAAACGCCTGAGTATCTTTATAGCAATATACCATTTTTTGCAATCTCAGAGGGGACGTAGCTACCTAATTCCATGTTTCATCAATTAGAACTCACTTTCTACTAATATACGTCGCGCAACATCTGTCAACGAATTTAAAAAGCTCATTTGTAATATGCCTTATCCACTTGTATTAAATTTCTGATAAAACTATTTACATTAATTTTTATTTAGTTTATGTTCTCGTTTCTTTTCTTTAATCTTTAATTTTTATTTTCTTTTTTTTTTTTAATTAATTATTATAGGTATGTAGATTACTGTTAAGTTTTTTTTATTTTCACCCCAATTATAATTAGTTGTAGAATTTTATAAATAAAACTTCATTTACTAATTAGATATCCTTGCTTAATACCGGGCGACGCTAGTGACCTACTTATCCCTGACTCGTTTTTCCATGTTATCATTAGCGTTGAATTCTAGCTAAAAGTATCGGGATAATTTGCTAACCTGAATAATTAGGATCAGATTCCTCGAATCCGGTTATCCGGATAATCTGAAACCGAACTATACGGATCTGGATCGGAACTATCCGAATCCAGACTAAACAAAAAAGGTTCATAATTTCCTCCAGATGGGAATTTATATTTTCTCAATGCAATTTGGATGAAATTTTTAACTTCTTTTGCTTAGTTCGGATCTGGATCCGGATTTCAGGAATCAGATAGTTTGCAGATTCGGGTATCTCTGGATATCCGGATATTTGAAAATCCGGATCCAATTTTCAGCTAAGAGTTATACTCTTCGGTCATCAACAGTTTTGCAGTGCCCTGTATTATCATACTGACCTCTGCTGGTAGCTACCCAGCGAGAAATGGAACCATACAATCAAGCATACATAAGCCTTCTTTGGAAGTTTTGAATTCATAACTCCTCGTTTCGCACTTTATATCTTTTTTGTATAGGTATGTCCGCAGAAGAAGCCTTTCCAAAGGAAGTTTTGGAAAACAATATAAAAAGGTTGGCCAAAATAGCCTTTGCCTTTGTTTTTATTCCTGAAATTTTTTTTGGAAGTAATGCAAATATCATTTCTGGGGATAAAAAAGGAAAATAATTTCATAAACTAAGCAATACACATCCACATACTCGGACTTCTAATCAAAACTGAACTCAACTTTCTGAAAAATATGAAATTTTAATTTCAAAATAATTTATTATTGAGGTACAGTTGAGTAGGGGCGCAACGAGAGTGGGGGCGAACGGGATCGCCCTACTTCCCCTGAAGGTCAGTCTTTTGAACATAATTTACAAATTACGTTTCAAATGTAATCTGTATATTATTACAAAGTCGAATAAAATACAATAAAACCTCTAAATATATATTATCAGTTCTTAAGTACTCAGATGCCAATTGCTGCAGGTAGAGTTCCTCCTAAATTCTAAGGCAAGCGAATTGTTATAAAGTTTTGTAATGTAACCAAAATTATTATCAAACGAGGGGAAAACTTTTATTTACTAACTTCAGTTCGAGATTTCAAAAATGACAAGAAGGGGGCAAAATATCAAAAGTGAACAAGAATTGCGATGAACCATGACCTATCCCCAAATCCATAGTCCAAATCTGTTGTGTATCAAACTCACCGAAATTAAAGCTCGTATATTGCTACCTACGCAATGTCAATTATATCTGCATCAAATAACAAACAACTTCAACCAAATGATTTTTGTTGGCTTCGTCATCAGGTCGTTTCCCATGCTAATTGTGGGCACCACGCATTCTCTCCGCCTGTCTTTATTAAAGCAACAAGTTATCATTTTTGTTTTTTTAATTCCTCAATGAAAATCAATAAAATAAGTACTCCCAAATAAATGGCTTCATTGTAATAGTGGGGGGAGATATCTTTGTGGAAAATAGCACTTTGTACATTCTCATATGTATTTCATTCATCAGAGACAAAAATACGCAGATAATATTATCGAGATAATAATAAAAGTTCATAAATTATTCCAATAACCACTCACCCGAACCACTAGGAACATTTCCAGAATGAATTGGTGACGGTACATCTGAACCACTTAAAATTGCACTTTGATTATTTTCGGTGCCTTTCTGTAAAGGTGATTGTAAGTTTCGTTGGTTATCATTACCACCACCGGAAATTTTTAATGTCGCTCCCGAAAATTCATAATTATCATCTTGTTCTAATCCATTTGGGGGCGATTTGGACGTTTCTTGGGTTCTGTACATATTTTTTTTTTTTTTTTTTAGCAACAATAGAAATCACCAACTAAGTATATAGTAAAACACCTTGTGAAATTCTGAATGAAAACACCACAACTTTCCATTCAAGCTGGAAATATTGACTAAAGAATTCCCTGGCCTGCCTGAAAATTTCTCGTGTCTACTAGTGTGCATGCAGCAGCAACTGATAAAATGAGCTTTATCGCGCGCATGGCAAATTGAAGCCTTTCGCGACCAAAGTGTGATAAGCTATTCATTGTAATTATACCTAGAATCTATTTCAAAGTAAAGAAAAAACCGAATACAACGGGTAATGAAAAATAACAGCTGTTCAAATTTAATGTAAATAATTCAGTTTAGGTGTTTGCATTAAATATTCACATGAAAGCAAGAAGTTGTGTTGGTAATTTTTAGTTGAATATAATACCGGAAATGCCCTACTGAACTGGAAAGATTTTCATAAGTGAGTTCTATATTTAATGGTAGTAATTAGCTTCAATTTTTTATATATAGCCTAAAACCAAGTTGGGATATACCTATCTACTCTAGCTTTGTTTGTCCATCGAATAAACTCTCAAGGTATATATTCCCATCAATGAATGGATCATATAGAATCAAGAATCAAATCATCATTTCAACAGGGTCTAATCAGTCTTAACAAGTATTCAATTGATAGAAATTTGTCGTGGCTATCCACAATAAAAGCAAAGAAAGCTTAAATTTACATCGTTCCTACAAAATTTGTTTAATGGCAATTGAATTGAAACAATGGCTTGACATATTCTGTAGCGCAAAAAAGTGCAAGTTTCATTTTTTCCACAACAGGTGTCCGTAGGTGCAATTCTACATGGTGTACCGTATATGATATTACACCCGAAGGATATGAATAGGTCATGGTGATGCTTAGATAAGCAAAAAGTTTTACGGGTGGTGGAGGGAAATTCTAACGGATTCCGAGATAACGAGACTTAAGGATATAGGTATGTTTTTATAGATTACCCTCTACCTTCTGAAGGTTACACCATATGATAATGATTCATCATCTGTTGGATTGGTACTTGTTGGACCTTTCCAATGGTCTATTAATTCCTCCCCGTGTTGAAGTTATAGCTCAACAAAGTTAAAATTTTGGAATTTTAAGCCGGTTTTTTTTTATTTAACTACTATTTTTATCAAAATACACGTCATCAACATTAAATTTTCATATTGGATTTAAGAAGACCAAAAGCTTGGCTTTGAAATGACTTATCACATTTTGTACCCAAAATACATATAACCCTTTCAGCGTTTTTTGCACTTTTCCTTAAGAAAATTTGCCTACTTTGTGGCACTAATTGAACCATAAAGTAGGCAATTAAATTTTGGGGCCGAGGTTTTTAATCCATTTTCACTGGATATGTTCAAGAGAAAGTGAAAAAAATGCAGAAAGGGTTACATTTTGATTACGCAGTGTGTGGGTCATCTTAAAGCATAGCTTTTGGGCTTCTTAAATCCAATATGAAAAATTAGTGGATGTTCATTAAAATAGCAGTTAAATAAAAAAATTAGTTAAAATCAAAACAGATACAAAGAGTAGAAAAGTTTATAGACCATTTGGAAAGGTCCAATGATTGTCTATCTAAAATTATCTAGATCATTATCAGGGTGTAACGTTCGTGGTTATTTATAAAATATATCCAAATATCTTCAAGTCCCTTTACAATCGAAACCGTGGGGGCTGACCCCCCCACCTCACCCATACAATTTTCTGGTTCATGACCATACAATTTTCTGGTTCATGACCTATCCATAACCTTCTAATGCACCCTATTTAACTAAGTAGAAATGATGAACAACGACCATATCATTCGAATGTGTGCCTTTATTCCTCCTTTTACTCCTGACCAGGGCTGTTCATTGGTGCATGCATTGTGCGATCAAGCAGTGTTTCAATGTACCTAATATTCATATTTGTTAAAAAAGTAAAAATTTGGAGAAGCGACACACTTTCAAAATAAAATAATTCGGTTAAGAGCGAGCCGTGTTCCGTATTAGAACTTTTTCAACGAACAGTCGATCAACCGAATTTAATTATATTCTAATCTAATCCACAAAAACATCTGTGACAGACAGACAGGCGGACGTACGAATGATCTTATAATGGTTCCGGTTTTTTCCTTTTGTTATACGGAAATCAAATCATATCAGCTTATTCAGTAATGCTGCCACTTTTTAATACCAAGAGCAAAGTAGGACTAGAAAACCAACTTCATGTCTCGATCAGGAACGCCAGAAAGTATATCGATCTTTCTTTCGCGATCTAAGGATCCAATAGCTTTACCCACATACAAAATATTTTTTTCTTTTTACAGCGAGTTTCACCAAAATGTAGTCACTTTCTTCCGGTGTTCTGTTGCGTCAAAGGATCTTGAACAAAATTACTGTTTCGAGCGCCCTACAGACCCAAATAGACGAATGTTGATATCATGACATGTGATTCCAGCAGGACATTGCCACTATCACACAAAACGCCCGAAACATATCTCTATTTACTTATTGAAAGACGACCAGAGAATGTGTCGTCTATCCCTTGTTTTTGCGATTTGGCGATTTCCCATAGCTATAGCAAAATCTACCGATATGTCCATTCCACTTTTTTTTCTGTGGATATTTAAAGTACTTAATTAGTTTATGTCAGCTATCCATAAATATTCTGGAGACTTTGAAGAAGAGTATTCCACAGAAGATAAGGAGCTCTGGTATATTGACAGTAACAAAATATGATAAGATATGATCCACGGCTTGACATGTTGAGCGTCACGGCATCATACGATTGTACTACAAGACTTTTATATTAATTAGTTTTTTTTTATTAATATTAATTTCAGCAATCATGAACAAAATATTAGCATTTTAATGCGCGGATTAAAAATTCTGTAATTTCTTACCTGATCGCTTGCAAAAAGTATTAATTTTCTTTGTAATTATAATTTTTTTTAAACATTGTAATTTTTATTTATTATGATATCCATTGTAATTTGTCAAAGCTATTACCAAATAATTTATTCTAATAATTTTTCTGATAACTAGTAAGTAGCATAGATGGCACAAAAACTAGATGTCACATGTAATACCAGAACAAAGTATACAAATTTTATATGGCTGGGTATCACTGGGCGCGTTTAGGCGGAGACCAAACCAGTTTGGAAGAATTGGTAGCGTTTGGTCACAACCATGTAAAAATACCAACCATTCCGGTATGGTTTGTAATTATGCTGAGGAAAAATCGGTAATAAAAAAATAATTTATAATATTACTGAAAAATGTGCTCTTCTGCAGATTTGTTGTCAAAATTCATTGAGCTTGTAAGAGATAGACGTATAAAAACAATATATTTGACTGAATTTTTATGTCAATTCCAATACATTCCAATTAATACAGCCGTACTGTTTCCAAAATTGTACATTTTGAGCTTGAAAAAGACAAATAGATTTTAGCCAAAATTTGTGCCAGTTTTAACTATAGGAATTAGATAGGATGGCTGAGTCCATTCTTATTATATGTCAGTGTTAGGAATGGACCACAACATAAGAAATGATGACTTCGTCGAGTGATTCATATTTTCTTGTACCTATTCCTGTGGTGAGGGGCGACCGAATGTATACAAAACTGCTGTTAAAGCAATAGTTGCTCTAGGTATGCTCTAAAAGATGTTTTGGCCCATTCTGAAAAGCACCCTCCATTTCACAATCTGTATACTCTGCTCAGGTATACCATTTGATATCTAGTTATTGTGACATCTATCCCAGTAGGTATACCTTGCTACTCTGTATGTCGTGATAGACAACATAACGCCAAAAATCTTGAAAAAAAGTTATAGAAAATGTGAAACTCGCTAATTTTTGCATAAATACTGAACGTGGATAAATAGTCGTTATGATTTTCTTACTAAATGCTAGACAAAGAAAATTAGATCATACCTTTTATGCCCTTTTATTAGTATACTTTGAAGAAGTTTTTTAAAATCTACAACATAGCAACAGAAAAACGTAGCAGATTTTGTTACATTTGTAAATTGAGTCACACCGTGCTCCTTAGAAAGTGCATACATTTTGGGCTTCCTAAATTAGAGAACAACAATATTTGGATATTTTTGCAAGCTTTTAATTTTTCATATCACGTAAAACTCTCATTATTAAATTAGGACAAAATGAAACCAAAACAATTGTATGCAAATATTCCACAAATATATTTCTTTAAGTTTTAACAGAATTAAAACTACGTTATAAATTACTAATTACAAATTCCCGAGGCGTTTCGCCTTATTGGGGCATTATCAAGGGCTGGCTACTAACTGCAAACAAAGACAGGTGACTTATAAAATTATGCCTGGTTTAAGTAGCTGACTTCTGTCTGAGAAATCTATTTGATCATTCACTAATACATTGCCATTAGCTAGAGCTCGTCTAATTTCGTAAATTTCATATTTATCAAGTATAGGACCATTGCTTAAATTATGTAATAGAGTAAGGTTATTGATGTTTGATTTTCTATAGCAATATATTCCGCGGAGCAGTCGTCACACTTAATTTTATATATACCTGTTTTTTTCTAAATTTGAAATTTAATTTTTAATTTTATTGTTAACCAAAATTCTCTTAAAATTGTTATTGTTAACAAAGGCTGACTTAATATTGTATTTAAGTAGAACATTTTTAAAGCTAATAGTTGTACCCTTAATATATGGGACTTTTCGCCATTGAAAATTATTGTTGCAATTAACAACCGGAAAAATTAAATTTAATGCAGCCTTTCTATTTTTTTGCTATAAACGTTTGTAGACTATTTTCTTCGTGTAACCGTTATTTGTGGCAATGTCGATTATCATCTTTAACTCTTTTTAAATTTATTGGACTTAAGGGAACTTTGATTAGTCTGTTAAGCATACTATCATATCAATTGAATTCTTCGCTAGTACTGAATTTTACACAATATTTTGGATGTTCTAGGAAACTTTTACTTTTACACAATATTTAGGATTTCTTAGCAAATTTTTACTTTTATAAGATATTTTTAGATTTCTTAGCAAACTTTTTACTCAACTCGGTGAGGCGACAGAAGAGGAAAATCTTCGAAGTTCAGGCTGTCTTCTCCCCCCCCCCCCCCCCAGCTACCCATGATAATTTTTTGAAAGCTTTTTAGTTTTTTTTATTGTTTTCTCACAACGTTGAAAAGACATACGTGAGAAAATGCAAGAAAGCTTTTATCAGTACGATCGCATGAAAAGGAATGTAACTTTAAATGTCTGTTGTTGTCGTCTTAAAATATTAATTTTAAGACGGCAACAATTGTATGCGTGTGCATGCAATTAGATTGCAGAAATTAAAGAAATATATGTATGAATTGTGTACATGCGAAGAGGAAGAAGACACAATATGTAGGTAAGTAGGAATAATCCGGGAGTGGAATGTGTGTCTTGATAATAAAACGCAATTTATGCTGAATGGTATTTTATTATAATGTGGGAATAAATTTTAGGTGAAATGAAAAAGGTATTCAATGTTTGTTTTCAGTGTCAAATTATGATATATCAAACTATCGCATATTTTTCTGCATTTTCAATGTATAGGAAAATATATTGATGTATTGACTTTATGGTTGTGATTCGGGGCATTGTTCACCTGAGGCAAATTAGTTACATGGAACAACAACATGAACAAATCTTACAAATTCTCAGTTTTATAAAATATGTTTCAACCTACAACGATCTATCCTAGATCATTGTACATACTAGATACATATACGTATTTTGGCATGTACACAACAAAATTTGTTTTGCTCTAAGTTAAATTTTTTTGACGGTTGCAATGACTGATTCGATCTCCACGCTGGAAGAAGTCTTAGACGTATATACGCACTGACATTTAAGTATGAATCTGGGAGTCAAAAATAATAGTTAGTCAACAGCGATCGACGAGACTCGAGCTTTGATACCTTAATTTGTAATTTCTGCTGTACCTTTTGAGCCATCAGAACACAGTATCATGTCCGATTCCTCCACTAATTTCATTTATATTGGAAAAGCCTGTTTGTTATTATGTAGGTACGCATATAAACGGACTAAACTAATTTTTTTTCTTATGGCTGAGTGGAGAAATAGCCTCATTTATCCCAAAACTTTTGTTTATACCTAAAAAATATCTCTAACAATATCCAGATATGTACCCATATATAAAAGTGACACCATTTTGGTGAGCTTATTATTGATACAATGAACAAAAAGTCTGTTTCCATATATAAATTTCGGTTTCCTTGTGGAATAGGAAGCTTACGCCCGCAACAAGAATATTGTCGATGAGGAAAAATTCAAAAATGATCTAAAAATTAGAGAAAATATAGAACAGTCCTAACAAAATATAGAAAAGAACTAAGAACGTACAAAGTACTTGCTTGGAGCCCATAGAAATCTTGTGCCCTTAAATCCCAGACTATTCATATAATTGAAATAAAAAAGAAAAATACACAGATCTTCCCCTTGGTGTAAATTTTAACTTCCTTGAATGTTCGTAGCT
The DNA here is from genome assembly GCA_963930735.1 of Dioctria linearis. Lineage (NCBI taxonomy): Eukaryota > Metazoa > Arthropoda > Insecta > Diptera > Asilidae > Dioctria > Dioctria linearis. The sequence goes on along the minus strand of OZ005742.1, from coordinate 20,873,428 downwards.
ATCATGCGTTTTAGAACGAGATTAAGACTAAAGATTAGGTATAGCACAGCATAACATCAGCTGCGTCAAACCACCTGGGAAATGTAAACAAACTGTGAAATGGAAAATCTTTCGTTATACAAGCAGTCTGATTTACCAACAATCAGATTCATCGTAAAATCATAGTTTGCTCTATCAAAATCAATAAATTTTAGGTCGATTAGATTATGTCTGTGTTAGTGAGACAAGTCGTTTTTATAAAACATGTAAACATCGAAAACAGTCGTAAGAGTATTGAGACTGTGGCTAACTGAATAGTAAAAGATTTTTAAGTAACGTACCTACATACAGTTTTATACTATCGAATAGATAAGAAAATTATCTTAAAGCAGTGCAAAATTATTTTTCCCCACAATCATGGCGATAAAGCATACTGAAGGAAATTTTATTTATTGATAGAGGAGACGAAATAACGGCGGTCTGATTTCTGATCGATCTGATAAAAACAAAACAAACAAAACAAAGGTACTCCTTTCAAGAAACTAGAGCTAAAAATAATTACAGAGCTCGTGAATTGGATGGGACTAAATCTACAAAATTTCTACTTGCATACGCCACATTAAACTATTTTCAAATTGAGCTATTTTGATTGAAATGTAGAGCAGTAACCAATTACTATTTAAGACTGAAAACATAGAGAACTCCATATTTCTTAAGCTCATTTTTAATGAGACTATAACAATGAATTTGTTATAGTCGTCTTGTTTAGATTATATCTTGGTGCTGTAATTTTTGTTTGATTATAAATTCTCTTGTTGAATCTCAAATTTTCCACATTGATTGATGAATATTCTTCAGGTGTTAATCCGGTTATAATATTGCCCACAATACTGACCTGAATTTAAAAAATAGATATCTCTTACATATTTATATACTTTATACGATTAAATAATTGATAAAAAATCTTACAATAAATTTACTCCAACCACTTGGTGGGCCAAATGCTTCCGGTTGTACTGCTAATTTAGCAAATTCTTGGATTATATCTTGCGGGCAATTTCGAATTTTTCCAATAATTTCTGCTGCATCTCTGGAATTTTTTAAAGGAAACATATCAAATGTTTAGAATACTGCGAGTATTTAAATCCTGTTCATACTTATATGCATCAGCGTGAATTGCAGATATTTCTGTTTTATTAAAGTAACACAAAATTTGTCCTAACGAAATTAGGTCATATTGAGAGTATCGCTCAGGTGTTTTTGTTCCCCATTCATTTCTTACCTTATAATAAATCACATTCATCTGAAAATCAATATTTTAAGAATCTGCATTAAAGTCTTTAAAATATTATTTACAACATCAACTTACTGTCAATGTTCTCTCATTAATTAAACGAATTTCTAAAATAGCTTAAAATTCGAAATATTTCGAAATTGAAGCGTTTTTTTTTTTTTTGAAGCGTATAAATTTTAATTACAAAAAAAAAGTAATAGATAGGAGTGGGAAAAGATGGAAAACGTAGATGTAGGAAGTTTTTTCTAAGACTATATTTATCTTAAATTTTGGGAATAAAACTTAAAATAAATGAACCAAAATACTTTAATTATTTTTATGCGTATATTCAAAATTAATAATACTTTACTGAGAAAACATAAAAGATTAAAATGCAGTAATTCCTCGGATGTTTATGGAGTGACCGGTTGGTCAGGCTGAGTGTTATGAGAAGGCCAGATGGCTCATTTACGTCATCGAAGAAAGAGGCCTGTAGGATTCTTCGCTTCATGCATTTCCCTGACTGTAGGCTGAAGAAGAACCCTACCTTCTTGCACTGGTTGTGATTGGTCCACTGCTCAAGGCAGAACGCATTGTGCTGGTACATCGGTTCCATTTTCAGGGCATGTATTGCTTTTGGATATGTCAATAAGGTTTGGAAGAAAGTGAAGGTTGCCTTCGTTCCAAAGGCTCATAAGGCATCATAAATGGAGCCGAAGAGTTTTCGAGCCATAAGCCTATCCTCATTCCTTTTGAAATACTTGGAGCGGCTCGTGGATGAATATATTAAGGGAGTAACCCTAAATGCCTCTCCCTTAGACACCTCACAGCACGCTTACCGAGGGGAGGGGGCAGATCTACTGAGACGGCTCTCCTTTCAATGGTTACTGTCATTGAACGAGAACTGGATCGTGGGCTGTTTATTTCGGGAGCCTTTCCGTACATCGAGAGGCTTTTGACAGGGTCACCCCGAGTCGCTATGTGAGGCAGCTCGTCGGCATGGTGTTGACCGCACTATCGTGTGTTGGATCGGCCAAATGCTAAACCGACGATATTTAACCGTGGAGTTGGGTGGTCGGACCTCTCTGAGTGTGCTGGTGGAGAGAGGCTGCACGCACGGCTGCTGGACTGGTTCTTTTCATTGCTCCTTGGGGTGTAGGCTGGAACGGGAAACCCTTCCCGCCCGCATGCCACTTGATACAATGGTACCAGAGCTTCGGTTTTGGCGACGTTTCTCTGTGAGCTTTCTAGAAATGAAATCGTGGGCTGAGGAAAGTGCCTTATCGAGTCTTCCCCGGTTCGCTCTAAAAAATTTCTCTGACTAATGAGGGAGCCGGTGCTGGTGTTTAATTTCTTGAACCTGACATTGGGTTGGAGTACTCACTTGGAAGGTATACCACTGTCTTCCAGGCTGAAGTCTTCACCATCGTAATGGCAGTGAAGATTGCCCTTGATATGGACATCAAGGGTAAGTATATTACTATATCTTTTCGGAAAGTCAGGCAGCTTTGATGGCTCTGAGTGACCCTCGGATAACATCTAAGTTACTGGGGGACTGCAGATCGTCCGTGACTAAATTATGTATCCACAACAAGCTGTCCCAACAATGAGCTTCTTGTCACATGGGGATCATGGGGAATGAAATGACTGATCCTAGCTAGAAGATCTGTTTCTGGCTCTCCGTTCTTTAACCGGAACCCGCCGTAGATGTTGCCATCTCGGTTATCGAGGCTCTCATCAAAGCGGATGTTCTTATCAAGCATCAGTAGAGATGGACGAACCTGAGCACTTGCAGATGCACAGAACTTTTTCCTGATGGGACTAATAAGAATTGCTCTGATTTTCTCTTGGGTCTCGGAAGAAAACAATGCAGAACTGTGGTTGGCATCATTACCGGCCACAGCTCGCCTCACGCTCATCTAACTAGGATGGGAGTTGTTGACCAGTCTTGTGTATCTGTCCTGCATGCTTATGTGTTTATTTCAGTTTTCGCGACATGTTATTTTTTTATGGATATATAACTTTACACACTATACGATGCACAAGGGTGGGGCTAACATGCCACAAGTGTGGGGCGAACATGGCACAATAGGAAATGGTCTTTCAAGAGATCGATACGAATGACATTTTGCCAAGTTACTAGATTCTCATCAAGTAAAGCCAAAATTTATTCCTATGCTTTTATTTTTTGTATGGCGATGGGTGCTTAACTTTGGCCCTCATTTCGATTTGTTGAATTCTCTTGCCCTGTGTTTTGATGAATGATTTTTGGGGTTGTTCACTTCATGTGATGTTGTCGCTTTACCTACCTAAACTAACTAATGAAGATGTCGTTGAACTAGACGGGGAGAACTACTATGAAGACAATTTTTATATAGTTTCATATGAACATATAATACTTATTTTATTATTTAAAATATATTAAGAGTACCGAAAAAAACTCCGTTTTTTCGTTGTCCGGTTTCGGGAATTAGTTGCGTTTTGACTACTGCCAATCGATTGAAAAAATTGTGAACAATCTTGGATACTCATGGTCGAGTGTTCAAGAGAATCTTAAAAAAAGCGGGAAGTGTGAAGAGAGGGCAACGCTCGCCCGCATACGGCAAAAGTATAGCTCGTTGCAAATTAGACGAACTCGGATGGAAAAAATTCGTCGCCCTCAATATATTCCAGATATTGCACCATCTGATTACCATCTTTTATGATCTTTGCAGCATTATTTGGACAAAAAAAAATTCCAACAAATGACGACGTGAAAATAGGATTCATTGAATATCTTGAATCAAAACCCAGTGAATTTTATGAGCGTGGTCTATTAAAACTTTACCAGATCGATGGAGAAATATTATATCAAACCGTGAAAATTATGTTTTATTGTAGATTAATATTTGTAAATTAAATTCTTATAAACATTCACATCTTTTATTTAAAAAAACGACATTCTATTCCGGTACCCTATAAATATACATGTATGTTTGCTCAAGATTGCTACATTTTAGGATTCTCCGCTAGGTACAACAACAAAACTGTTTTTTTTTTAATTCGTTATTTTATCACACAACGATTTAGGACAGGAAGTTTCAAGTCTTGGTTTTGACTCATTAACAGATCCCAATTCCCAAATAGCGAAATTGAGTGACTCGAAAGAACAAATGAAAATAGAAAAATGGAAAAAATTGAGCAACAATAGATTTTCTTTTATGAAAGAATTGAAAAAAAACATTGGGAGACGGTTGATCAGTCAGACAAAGACTTGAAACTTGCTGCCATAAATCATAAGTTGTATAATGAAATAACGAATAAAAAAAACATTTCCCTTTTGCTGTTATACCGGAGAACTCGAAAAAGTAGCCATAGTTTAGCCAGTAATAAAATATAATTATTTTACATATATACATAGGTACATGCAAAATTTCGTGATTTACGATGTTTTATCTGCCTATCTATTCTAAAGGCTTCTGTTAGTTCTTCTCGATTTACGCGAAATTTTTCAGCTACGCGTAAATCGAGAGAAAACTGTAATAGAATCCATCAAATTAGAGAAAGATTTAATAAAATAAAATTCTTTTGACTTTAATATGTTTCTTAGGATTTCCTACTATCATAAAATATAGTTAATATAGCAATAGAATACGAAAAAAATGTTTGCAAATAATAGATAACCTAACTAAAATTTCAAACAATTTCACTTTACATGTCCGCAGTAGCCGCAAGGTGAATTTTGTGTAACAAATGCTTGTTACAAAGTGAACTCAAGCCAATCATCTGGATAGATTAGGAAATAACTGGATTTTTCATATTACCCCACGGTATACATACTAACAAGGTATGACTATCCGGCACCATATATTCGCCATTTTCTGTGTTAGTCGATTCGCATGACGCGTTCCTTAAAAAGTGAAAAATATAAAGTTTAATATTTATGTAAATTTATTCAACTGGATCCATTTAAAATCTTAAAATAAGTACCATTTTACTTTCTAAACAGAAAGATAAATTGAAGGAAGATTATTAGAACTGTATTCCACATTTTAATTTGCCACTAACCCCACTTTTTACACTTCGTTATGATGCAATGCAAATTTACCTTACATTTGAGAAAACTAAGATTACCACTAACTATTTTCAGTATAGAAATAATAAAAAGATCTTAAATAATCAATTAAGAATGTAAGTCACAAGTATTTCAGTCTTATTTTGCATTTTTTATCGATAAAACTTTCGTGGAACTTTGTTTTGATTCGAGCTGATTTCGCTGAAATGAGATTTAAACTAACAAATTCAATGTATATTTATGGTAAGAAACGCATATTATATTTATTGTAACATTTTCAATGGATCCAGTGGAATAAATTTACATAAATATTATCACTTTATTTTTCCAGTTTTAAGAGTCGATTCGTGTGACGTCACACGCACACATTTTTTATCGATAAAACTTTCGTGGAACTTTGTTTTGATTCGAGCTGATTTCGCTGAAATGAGATTTAAACTAACAAATTCAATGTATATTTATGGTAAGAAACGCATATTATATTTATTGTAACATTTTCAATGGATCCAGTGGAATAAATTTACATAAATATTATCACTTTATTTTTCCAGTTTTAAGAGTCGATTCGTGTGACGTCACACGCACTTGACAGCCCGGACAATCATACCTTGTTATTCTGTATATCGTGATATTATCCTCCCTGTAATACTTAGGGGAAACATAAGAGCATTTACACTGACGACGAATAAAATTGAGAATACTATAAGAAACCTTTTCATGTAAACGAAATCAATCACAGTATCAATTATTTATATTAACACATTTTAAGTTAACAATTGTTAATTAAACTTATACCTGGTCAGAAGCTAATCCTCCAATGGAATTGAACGCTTCAATCATTTCCGCCTGATCCATGGATATGTTTCTTAAATCATCCGTTGGAATCCCAACTATTATGTTTCCCATCATTCTATATACGTCAGCAGAGATATTTTCTATGCCATCGTTTGTCTTATAATTTTTGAAGAATGTTAATTTAAACTAAGTATATACTTAACCTCAGCAGATACATACTTCTTTTATTAGTCTCCAAATATTTTCAGCAAAATTTTTCTCCACATTATTTCGACCAATTGCGGGCAAGCAAATTTTCAAATCATTCCAATTAATATTTTTAATATAATTTCTTTCATTAAATTGATCACAATTTATAGAGAATGATGGTAATGGTAAAATTAACAAACAGCAAATCCAAAACATTTTCGATGGAACTCTGCAATAATAGTGCGATTGTAAAATTTCTAGACTTTATTACACCGCATGCAAAATTACCAATCATGTCCTGAACTCATGACCTTATCACACAGTTTAATATGTGTAAACGATGATTTAATTTATTAAAAATTCCATTAAAGGAATGTCTAAGTTGTGCTTTAATCAAGGCATTTTTAATGCTTTTAAGTATGCCAAGGCTTTATATCTTTGTTACCTTAGTTCTTAACTATGATATCCTGGACATGAAAAGTGGTTGTAGTTAATTGGATATCATGAATTTGTGAGAATTTCAATGTTTGCCAATTAACTATCAATGCGTTTACATGAAGCTAAAATTCTGACGCGAAATACTAAGTATTCACTTTCTACTCAGTAGTCTCAGCAGATTGGCCCTAAATTTTACTTTTGGTTGAAAAGCTTTATAAACTGGAAATTTGTCAAATTATATCAGAATTTCTGTTTCCAATCCCATGTACCGAATTTGTTACCGGAATAAAACCTGACGACGCCGTTTCACGTCTCAATTTTTTTTTTGCTGATAATAAGCTAGTAAAACAGAACTTAATTTTTGGTTGAAAACTTTATTCTTGACCACAATAATATATTATTTATAACAAAATTCAAAACATAAATTTGCCAAATCATTTTTCTACTGGCCTAATAACCTTTATAAGTGATTTGAAATGGTATCAGTGGTTTCATTTGAAGTGAGAGCTCTTTCATGGATGCAGTAAAATTTTTATTCTTTCTGTCATAATTCATTATTCTAAAAAAAACAAAATCTCGTGTTAAGACTTCAATTCGCACTTTCACCCCCAACAAAATAGAACTTAACAAATTCCCTGCATGATGTAACGGGTGCGGCAAAGAGATCTGACGGTTTTCGCCGCCGTACTGTTGAGCGAGTAGTTGGTGGAGGGTGGTGGGGATAGGCGCGTTCTAGAGCCCACACGTGGATATTTCTAGTAGCCATGGAGCACCGTGCGTTTGTTGTCGAGACGTTTTTTAAAAGTGACGATTCCTGCGTACCTTCCGTACCCGTTTTAATGTGAGTCCAAGAGGAAGAGTCCCAACTCATAACACAATTCTGCTATGGGTGAGCTACTGATTCAACGTTAAAACGGAAGTCGACAGGCCATCCAAGGTCAGCCCGGACGCCAGAGGATATCGATCGAGTATGAGAAGCTGTGTAAGCCAAACCTCTTCGGCCGGCCCGTAAACAAGCTGCTGCTTTGCTTTGCCTAGTCGTGGAAGCTTGCTTAGCAGAGATGCCTTGAAAGCCTTCTTAGCAGCGACGCCTTGAAGGCCTGCTTAATGCAAGTTATTGGTGCCTTGAATATTCGTCCTGGACGCCTGGCTACTGGTCGATCAAATGCTCGATAAGCAGTTAGATTAAGGTAAGCGAATTCCGGACCTGAAAATAGTTTGGGGGCCCCGAGTCTGCTAGTCTGGCAGCTGACCCAAGGTTTAGCAAGTGTATCTCTCCGATCCAGACTATCCCTCCTATAGCAGCCTAAACGTGTACCGAGATCAAGCCGAGCCTATGCAGTCTTTATGGCTGCGGCCAGAGCATTGTCTGCAGGTTAGGTCACCATTGGATCATGCCCAATTTCTTCTCATGTATTCTACAGGAACTGTCAAACGCCGGCTGCGCTCACGCTCGCACTGTGTTTCAGCCTTCAGTTTGAACCAGCTCACCAATTTTGAGCTAGTTCAACAAGAAAATGAGCTGAGCTAATAGCTAATAGCTCAAGCTCAGTCTGATAGCACATGTTTTACTTCGAGAGCTACACGCAATAAACTTCAGCTACAAATTTCAATTTGCACATAATGGCGTACCGTAGAAACTGCTACACAGAGAGCTTCAAGCTACGTGGATTGAGTATTTTCATAGAAATACGCTGAAATAGAGCTTCGTGTAGCTTGTGCAGCTTGTAGCATGTAGGTAGCTCTAGATATAGATTGGGATTTATCGTCGTTTGTTGCCTTCGTGCCCTGGAACTGCAGTCATATATCTTGCTATAAGGGAAACCAACTCATTGCGGGAAATGTGTTTAAAAAAAATTAATTAAATATATTGTAAGGGATTTTTAAGTAGGCAAAGCAGCAATTTGCCATTAGAAATGGTCAACGGTCGTTTAGTACAGTACAGTAAAGGACTTTTCTAATCTCATAAAAAATTTACATACATAAGGATGCTCTTCCCCTTTCGCCTTTTGATATAATATTGTTCATATATGTATGTATATTAATTATATGTTTCTTATTAAATATGGTGCTTTATTTATGCAAAACGATATAACGACATACATATAGATTAAAAAATATAAATAAAATGAAGTTTTTAAGTGTCAAAATGAAGATTTTAGGTCGTAGTCGTCTGGCAACGCTGGCTGAAATAAACTGTACGGAATTTGGTGTAGAGAAATCTGAAAATTCGGGCTTTCATCATGACATATTCAAGCTCTTACAGTTGATGAGAACGATTCGGTATTGTTTGTGTCAGATACGTTTGTTGGCTCCATCAGCCATCATGAAATATTTGTAAAAAGCAATATTATTGAATATTTTAAGAGCGCCGATATTGTTATGGGTGATTGCGTTTTTAACCTTTTAGATATATTTGCGACGAAATTTTAAACATGTTTCAAGCATTCCGCCATTTTCAAGAGCAAAAAAACAGTTAATTGAAGCGGAAGTTATGTACACAAATGTATTTCTAATAAGCAAGTAATTGTTGAAAGGGTAACTGGTTGTTGCACCATAGACGCGGAGTTTTTCTTTAAGTTGCTCCATATTTGTAGACTATGGTCGCGTTCACAGCAAAATAGCGTGCAAAAAGTGACTTTTTGTCATACCAAAAGCTATCGTGTCTCAATTTGCTTCGAAAATGACAGATATGCACTACGCTACAAGACGCTACTCGTATCAGTGAACGCGACCTATGACCACGGTACAGTGAGAGTGTATTCTATATACCTTGCCCTATGACTATGACCATATTTTCTTCGTTAAGGGCGGTATGCTAGAGCCAAGAAATTAGGTCAAGGAATTTTTCCACTTATTTCTTAAAGTAAAATTGACATTAGGTCAAGGAATTTTTGACAATTTGGATTTGTCAATTGTGTGATTGATTCACCTCTTGCAAAATTGCCGTCCTTCGTTCAATTATTAAATTATTCCATCAACGTCGAAATTCCTTCCAGAAATAAGTATATCGGTACTTATTTCTTCAAGGAATATTGACATAAATAGATTTTTCGACAAGAACGACATCTTTTTGTCAATCGAGAAGAAGAGTTTTTCTGCTCGAATTACTTTTCTCTAGCATACTGCTCCAAGGAATCGGCAAAGAAAAAAATTCCTTGAATATTCCATGACACTTTTTTTACATAGTTTTTGTATAGGAACAGAAATTCCCTGGCTCTAGCATACCGGGCTTTAAAATATAAATTACACTGATTTTATAGCCGGTAGTCCATAAACCCGATGGTGTTGCCTAGAAATCCAGTTGTCACTTTTATAAGTATTTGCATACTACACCTTAACCAACTTCAGTATAAAGAATAGTTTGAAGAATAGTCTAACTATTTCATTGGCGCTAGCATCGAATTCAGTTTCAGACAAAACTTCAACATCGCATCTGTCAAATTGTGAAAAGTATAAAAATCTTTGAGAGTTGTCGACGGAGAATTATCCGAAATGGCATCTGTTTTATCATATAGCTTAAGGAGATTTATTTCTACAGCACCAGTTAGAAATGCTGTTCAAGGACCATCAGCTGTATCGGGAAGTGAACATTCAGGTAAGTTTAAGAGTATCGAAGAAATTGCAGGTTAAGTTATGTAACTAGGAATCCGAAATTAAAAAATCTTTTTCTAGGGGGCTACAAGATTTGGAAGCGCCTCAGCTTCTTTGTTGCTTTACCAGCGATTGGTCTATGTATGCTTAACGCTTATCTAAAACATCAAGAGGAACACGACGAGCCCCGTCCAGAATTCAAGAAATACGATTATTTGCGTATTCGAAATAAACGATTCCCATGGGGCGATGGTAATCACAGTCTTTTCCACAATCCACACTTTAATCCACTTCCTGATGGTTATGAGGATGAGTCACACTAAACATCTTTCCTTCATCCTTAATGGTTAGATATTGTATTGGAAGTAAAATAAATCAATTTAAATTCAATAATTGTAGTAAGATTTCATTTTGTTTTTTTTTCCAGAATGTTTTTTCAAGGCGTAGGTCGCTTCCGATTCATAGATTAAAAACGGTTTTTGAGTTAATTTAAAATGAGGCAATAAAAATAAGTTTTTGTGTTTTTCAATGGATTATGGTGTGATTTCAATTAATTGAATCAAAAGTTCTGCACTGCACTTTAGTAGATAAAGGGCTTTTAAAAGAGGAGAACTATAATCAATAAATTTTTAGAACTGCAATAATAAATATGTAGCGGGAAAAGCCTCTTAAAACCGTCGTCGATGACTAAGTATACGGTGTCGGACAAAACAAAGAACTGAAAGCAATAAAGCCCAATTCTTTTGATATTTCTGTATTGCAAATGTTTCATACAAAAAACAAAATATTAATTACTTCGTGCATTTTATTATTCCTAATATAAATTTTGGTAAAATAACAAATCCATAAAAAATTATAGCCCTAGGTCAAATCAAAGGAAACTTGGGAAAACGTAAAAGTAACTTTTACAAAAAAATCTTTAGTTTTGTATGCATTATTTCTATAACCTCGACATAGAGCTAATAAGCTTATCAATTTTTATTTTTTTAACAAATCAGTTTCTACATTGAATAGAAAAGCATTTATAGAACAAGCTCAGCTTACGCTACGTTACAACGTTGAGTAAGTAATAGATAGTTTGTATAAACGATAGAATCAAATTTTATAAGAAAACAAAGGAGCAACGAACAAACTCATCGCAGTAGAAATTAATATTAGTATTATACATTAAGTTAATGATTTCAAGCATATATTGAACCGCTTCGAATATCAGCATTTCTCAATTTTCCATAGCCTCTAATCTTGCGCTCTTTTGTAATATTTTGGGGATTTCCATCGGGCTTAAGTCTGGAGATAGACTGTCATTGCATTACATTTTTTCATCCAGTCATGTTTTTACAAATTTGGATGTGTGTTTAGTGTCGTTGGATTGCTAATTTTAATATTAAGAATATTGACATATTGACATTATTCTTTGGGCTCTAGAATAGAAAGCCATAAAGCGAAATGAATTGGCTAGACGGACTGAGTTTCCGTAATCCTGAGAGTTGGAAAATTCACATATTTCAATATTTCCTATTCAAATTAAACTCCAGGATAAGAAAGCTTTTATACAATAATACTGTTGTAGTCGTTGCAGTTTGTACGGGCCATTCTTTAATCACAAAACATACAGGTAAGCTTGGTACTATTCCAAAAAAAAAGTAAGCGAAGAGTAGGTCCATATCGACCTTCTATGTAAGTACCGGGTACTCGCAAGTGCTAGGTACGACTGATTTATCTCTTAGTGTAATACTAATACTACGCAATCCTTGTGTTCTATTGAATTTATACCAGGATACAAGCAGATTTTCTTTTACTTAGGTAAGCGTTTTCTCTAGCCTTGTACCATCTGATTTCCATAACCCGATGCTGTATTGATTAATTTTTTTGATTTGATGACATCATCCAATTTTTTATTTGGTAGCAGAGATCTCACTCTATTGTCCAAATCGTAACCACATATAAAAACCCAAAATCGTCATGGTTGAATCAACCTGATTCCCAGGCATCGCTTCACGGTTTGTATTGTAGCACTGCAATTTTTATGAGAGACGGTTGGTAACTTTCCTGTCATAAATTTTCTGTTTTACAATAATTACAACGCCACCTAGGAAACAATCTTTTTTTTTATTGGATAAACTGCCATTAAAGCGTTACAAGCATTCGGAAACGATGTTGGGGTGAGATAGAGGAACAAAGTAAAAGGCGTTCTTTAATTGCAAATATATTAATAATCTATGAGCAAGGTTGCCTCTGTTGCACGAAAACTTGAAGGTAGGATAATGGTTGGGGGCACACCCGTCTAAACTGGATCTAAGTTCCTCTCAAATTCATTTCTGCCAATAATATATTGTGACCAATATATCTACGGTGTACCCTATGAATTACTGTTACGTTATGCCCATCAATACCATATGCTTTACCTTAATTTATTACAAGGGTAGATCCTAGTTAGGTATACCATTGATATTTACCTCTCCCCCGTTCAAATTGTGCAGCAGCGAAAACATGAGTGATTTTTGAAAAATTGGATGGATTACGGGCAGTGCAGCCAGTAAACTCTACTTCCAAATAACAATTAATTATGTACTCCAATTAGTAATGGCAACTACAAATGTAACCCATGCAAGTGAAAATCTCGCGGTGGGTGACGGTGGCGGTCAGATGCAACATGCACTCAGCGAACCACTACCGCGTCAGCATGTGCCTGCCTAACGCTAGGAATATACATAAATAAATTAATAAGAAGTGAAAAAATTTGTTTTTTGACTGTATTTGGCGAAGAATCCTGACACCTATCACCAAATTTCACCTAGTCCGCAGAATTTTATGGACACATTTCTTTGTTCTTTTAGAACTATATACTATATATATCGAAAAACAAGTTTCAAGAACATTTTAATCAAATTGTCATGAAGTCAGGATATCAATTACCAAAGTAGTCATAGCCATTTTAGGCAAAAAATCACCCAGCAGCAAACACGGAAAAATATTTGTTCAAAAGCTATGAATAATCTTGTGGCAGTTACACAATATTTACTACGAAAGGGAGTTATTGGATCATCGGTTCTATGGAAAGCATCTGGAAATAAGGCCGCCGAAATGGCAAAAACGCAAAAAGGTACTATTCTAGATTTGTGTCTCGTTCATAGTTTGTGAATTCATAACAAATTTAAGCTTCAAAGGCAAGTCTCTGGCGAAAACTTGTGTTCCTCGTGGCTTTTCCCGCTGTGGCAGGTGTTACGGGATTTGTATTTGTGAATAAACTAAAGGAACCGGAACAAGAAAGACCAGAATTCAAACCATACGAACATTTAAGACGTCGCACAAAAAGATTTCCTTGGGGTGATGGGCAACGATCATTGTTTCATAATCCAAAATTAAATCCCTTGCCTGATGGATATGAGGAGGATGTAGAAGAAGTGTCCGTTACTGAAAAACCAATTGCTGAAGAAGGTGAAAACGTTGAGGAAGAAGAGGCCGGTAAAGAAGAAAAAGATTCTAAATAAGATATTCAAAAGCTTGCATCAAGTTATGAATGTAGAAGCCAAAAAATTATGTATTCGATGGACATCTAAAATATTTAAAATATGCTGGCGTTTGATTTTACCTTTTGGTTGTTGTAATAAAGCTGCCTATTTAAAATAAAATTTTCACTTTTCTTGTTTTTCTTGGGTTGAAACTAAGAAAAAAAAACAATATCTGAGACAGTTCTTGGCTCTAAGCTCAAATAGTAACCTAAATTTAAGAAATTCTAACTTATGAACTTGTCATATGTTGAGTTGTAATTGTTTATAAACCGAAAGTAATACGAAGAGTAATTTCAAGGAGAGCATTGGGAGAAGACACCATACCGGGATTAGACGAAATAAAGAGTAAAAGACGTGATGGATATCAAAAATATAATTACTGAACGCTTAAAGAGGATAATAAATAATTGTATCGAAAAGGCAGAATTTCCAGGCTGCTTGAAATCTAAATGGGAAGTGTCCTTCAAAGAAGGGAATAGAAAAGATCCAAATAACTACCGTCCCATAGCGTTGCTCAATGTATTCAGGAAAATATATGAGACTTGTTCAAAGCAAACTTACAGCATTTGTCCAAATCAATGGAGGATAAAATCATTTGAGTTCATTAATAAAGCATTCGACGCTAGTAATGATGTTATTGGAGTTTTTGTTAATTTGAAAAATGTATTTGATACTGTAGTAGATCATAATATATTACTAGAAATATTAAGCGATTAGAGGAAAAACAAGCCAATTATAAACAAAACAAGCCAACAATACCAACTAAAGACACCAACCGAACTAAAAACGATTAATAGATCAAGAGCCCACAGTAAATCTTGGGTGTGAAGTATGTATAACAAAAAAATATATGCATAAGTAAAACTATGAATTGATAAAACGATTTCTAAAAGTAAAATACGAATGCTGGAAATTGTAAGATTTGATATTTGTCAGTATTTACTTAAACTTCGACCTGCGAGGGGTTAGCCGGCCGCAAAACGTCTTTGGACAGCATATTTGTGCTCAGGGAAAACCTCTGTTTTCTAAGACATTAATTAAGTGATTGTAATAAGTGTTTCAAAAAAAAAATGTTGCTTTCAACATACTATTACTCACTTAGGCCAGACGATTGTTTTACCCTAGATGAAATCTATAGGATAGGTATACTAAGTTTGTCATTCAGTTTGTAACGCACAGAAATAATGACGGTAGAGCAAAATGGATTGGACACCCAAGCATAATATTAAAAGTTATTTTGATTTTTGCATATCCGTCTGTCTGTGCGAACGGTAACTCGAGAGAACATGTATTTAGAGAGCTAAAAATTTGTACACAGACTTTAAAAAAAAAGTCAAATTAAGTTCGGAAATGAAACAAATCGCGCAACTCCTTCGTGGGATTGCCATACAAAAATTTCGTTTTCCAATATATATCTGGACGCTGCTTAAGAATGCGTCTACATAGAGAGCTGAAATTTGCTACATGGTGTTTTTATATAATAGTAAAATGGACTAAATCAGGCGACCCCTTCTTGGTGTTGCCATATAAAAATTTAGGTTTTTTACATATACTGTGAAAACGATCAGTCCTACACATTTTTATTGTACTAAAAACTTTTTCAGAATACGAAATCCTATAAAATTCTTAGAATATAGAGAGAACAGGAAGTGTTATAAGTCAAATTTTGTGTAGTCAAATTCTGGTTGTGTTAGTATTTGTTGCCCCTGTAGTGAACGGTCAGTACAGCCGTGTAGTAGAATCAATATAGAGAGCGGGGCAACAAGATACATGGTTGACAATATTACGTTTGCTCCCATGGAAAATGTTCTTATTTACTGTCACTACGCCATCATACTCGGGGAATTTCGCAGCTTTCACAAGCGTAAACAAATCTCGGTGGAGGAAGGATTTTTTCGATATTTCGACAGCTAAACATAGAGTTGTCTTTTTCTTGAATATAATGCTGAGCTACTTCATGATACTCTGAAAAATCCACGCTCATGCACACGAATTTTACAGGTATCAACACTTCCTGTTGTCTCTATATTCTAAGATAAAATTTGTTATAATCATTTTTTCTGTCCGACGAACGGTTCTAGAAATATATTCGAAAAACCACTTCAAAAATCAAACTTGCATAGATCGGTGACCATACGAAATTTCATACGGGCATTCATCTAGGGTATCATAAGTATTGGTCTTAGATCAATTGTAGCTTTTTTAGTTGTTTTTGACATTGCCTTTCCTTAAAATTAATACTTATGCATATATTTTTTGGTTATAGATACTTTACACCCAAAATTTACTGCAGGTTCTTAGACTATAAGTAATTATCTGCAAGCAAGACAATGCTGTACGAAGGAAAACAGCTATAGTGAGAATGAAGTGATGAGTACGGGAGTCCCGTAGGTGGTAAATTTTAGGTCCGCGTTTCTACTCTCTGTAGATCCAAAATTTAATGAAATGTGGGTTTGCTGCGGAGTATTATATATATGCTGACGATACCCTGCTCCTATACAATAGGAAGAATGGCGATGATTTAAAGAGGGAAATAAATGAAGACTTAATACGATATACAAGATGGGTATATGGAAATAAACTTACAATAAGTACATCGAAAACAAGCTACATGGTCTTTCAACAGAGGGGTCAAGCAAAAGTTGGACATTGGACTAAAAGTGGAAGGAAAATTCATTAAAGGAGTTGACTCAATAAATTATCTGAGAATGATTATAGATGACTTGGTACCACACATTACATAAATATGTGAGGAAAAAAGTGCTACCACTTATAGAAATAATGAGAAGAAGAGACTTCTTTAATCATCAGACGAGAATCCTAACATACAATGCATTCATACTACCAATAATAACTTAAAATTTGATTAACTGATTGCTTAAAAAAATTTGTATATGAAAATGTTGCAATAGCATGATTTTTAACCTGATTACTATGTAATAAATATAACTGGTGACTAGAAAAAAATAGGTGTAGTGTAGTTTTCCAAGAGAGCATAATATTCGATCTGTTCGCGTACTTTTCGTGCAAACTTTCTGGGTAAAAACTTACTCATGTGGTGAGGGCAGAATATAAAAAGTATAAAAAAATGTGCGAGTGCTTTTCATGCAACTTCGTGAAAAACAAGAAGAAGAAGTGAGGATTAACATTTGCGAATTGAGTATTGTTTTATTTTTTTAACTTGTTGCTCTCTTGCAAAAGTCCCAGAAGGGCATTGAGTAGTCAAACCATCTTCATTCGGCATTTTGATAGCGTTTTAAAAAGTTTTAATTAAAAAATTGAACTTTTCTTATGACAGCTGTCAATCTTCCTTGCTATAATGGTGCAGTAACTAAAAACTTCGGGTAAATTTATGCAAGAGGGACGAGAAAGTAAACGAACGGAAAATGTGTAAGTTCGTGCAAATACATTGCAATCATTGTTCCAAAAATGAGTATGTGAGATGTATTGTGAAATTGGATCCTACATTTTCAAATCGGTATATGGATTGTGGAAAAAAACAGCAGTTATATCGTTGAAATATTTCTTCTGTTGGGGGAGAAGATGCTTTTAATTTGTGGTTTTTTTGCTCCTTTTTTTTCCTAAATGAAAACATTTCAATTTAATGAAATTCCCAGAAATAAAAATTCATTTGATAAATAAAATAAAATATATATACATAACTGGATATTCCCGCGCTGAACTCTCAACCTCATATGCATATACTCCCAATCCAACCAGAGGCTTATTACATGAAATGTGGCGTATAAACACTTTCAGATGAATCTATTCATACTTCTCTTGATAAAAACCGTAAGTGATTTGGAACTTCATTTTATTTTGGACTGTCAACTGTTCAATTTGCAATTTTAATCTCAAAAAAAGTTTTATCTAATATTTTTAACAGTTTTATTATTTTGCACCATAAAATAACCCGAAAACGTTCTGAGATCATATAATTTTGACTTTATTGAATTCATTCCATAAAATGCTACCTGCTACCATGTTACCAACGGGAGGATTTTGTTGAAAATTTATGTTGGTATTGTATCGGTGGTTTGCTAACATCCCATCGTTGACACACAGAACAAAAACACTGTTCCAGGTTGATTAACAAGAAATAAACGCTCTGCATCCTTTGACAAAAGACGAAAACTTACCGCTGATAGAAACTCTCATTGCTAGTTTTTTCTTTACTAGACCTTCAATTAATATTATACTTTAGATTTGTGGGTAGTAAAAATGAAAAACTACAATCAATTCAACTGACATTATCGGGGATGAGAAACCAAGTGTACCAATTGTCTGAAATTGTATGTCTCTGATGAAGCTTTGGGGTAAATACTTCTTAGCATTTTCTACTAAAAATTTATTTAACTTAATTATTTACTAATGTATTATCAAATTAAATAACTTCATATTGTGCATCCACAATTTTATCGAACAGATTTTGAAGAGCATTGTTCGCATCCTCGGATATAAATTTCTTATTCTTAAAATCATCAACACTTTTTGCAAGTCGAGCAATTAGCTTTGATTGATGTAGAGCACGTTCGTTAAGTAATTGAATTGTTTTTTTCTGTTCTTGATACGTTTTTAAACTCCATTCGTAAAATTGTTTTCCAAATTCCGGATTATCAAAGTCATCTAAAGACATGGAAGGAAATTCGTTAATTTCCTCTTTTATTTCTGGGAAAATCGATGGTAATGCATTAGGTAGAAGACATTTTTTTATACTGGTGCCTCTTTTGTAAGAGTCCGGTGTAAAATGTAAACTACAAATAACTGAGTTCTGTGGAATATCATCTGTTTGCTTTGCATTTGTCTGTATAATTTTTGTCCATGCTTTTCGAAAGTTTGTTTGTTTCGGAATTCTAAAAATTATAAAAATTTAATCGGAGTAAATTTATTAAAAGAAAAATTTAACTTACGGGAAAAATTCCACATCTGCAATAGTTTTAACATGTGACTGACAGGTTCGAATGATGCAAACTCTTCCGTCTTTTTGTTGTAAAGCCTGAAAAGCGTAATTTTGTTTTTAGTAACTATTATTTTCGCAAGATAATATCAAATCAAGGCGGCAAATCCAATAAGTTGGAGAGATTTAAAAATACGTACATTTATACATCACAGAAAATATTGCACTCAATACATTTTGAGCTAGTAATATATAAGTAATATTAAATTCGACAAGACTGTATTAAAAAATCTAGAGTATGAGTGCTTTTTATTGATCAAGATGAATTAGCTATATACGATTAAGTCTGACTCTGTTTGATAATTGTGACAACCTGTTGCAATTACTGCATCCGTCGTCGTTACACAGGAAGTAGTTCCAGTTAAAATCATCCCGACAAAAATATATAAACCAGGATCTTTTGTTTTTGATGGCTAACCGAAGTCATCTCGACTATAACAAATTTTCTAAATAAGTCATGTAGCCATAAACAAATCAATGTTGGAGCATGAGAAGAAAAGTGTTTCGGACAGGACACACTAGCTCAAAATTTCGTAATTGGAATAAAACTCACTATAAAGATAGCAAATCAATTTACTTTATTCTACTATCATACATATGCGAATTGAAACTCTCATAATTCGTTATTACTTTAAGAAATCTATTGAATTTCATTCGTTTCAGATGCTGTATGCTCTGCTATTTCCAAACATCCTTCAGTTTCACCACCTTCAATTAGATTACCTCGAATTTTTAATTGCCCTGGAGTCGTTCTAGAAGACGCAAAATAAATTTTAGACAATTATATGCACATGAATGTATGTATCCTGCCAATACTCACGTTTTACGAGCCAAAACCTTTGTTGACGATACACCCATCGAATTTCTTCCTTTCCATCGGCTAGCTCTTGTTTTTGCATGTTTTAATATTTTATTTTGCAGAAATTTTATATTATCCCTGCTGGAATATGTCCTATCCGTCATATGAACAAGCTCATAGAAGAATTGTACGATATTTCTGAGCGAGAGAAAAGCAACTTTTTGTCCAATTTCTTCACACAGCGAGACTCCAGTCCAAGAGTAATTTATTAAGATGTCACGGTTGAAAAGTTTGTCAATAAGTTGATAGGCCGTCTTAACACCTCTCATCGATGGTAAATGTTGGCATCTAATTTGTTTTAGTAACCTATTTTTCTAATTTGTTAAATTTTCAATTGCTGAACTGTGTGTGTGTGTGTGCGTCGTGTTTATGCATACGAAAATTATTTTAAATTACCATTTTCCTCTTGAAATCTTTGTCCTCTAATTTTAGTTCAAACTGATTAATTGCTTCAATTGTACATAAAGGTAGTGTCTCACTATAGGATTCTTCATTGTTGTCATCGATCTCTGAACCATTGTGAGATTGTGTGTTTGTTAGAAGATCATTAATTTCCAGAACATTTTCTAGGACCAAATCAATTTTCTTATGAAGACCACTTAGTTGGCTCTCGACTAAAAACATAACAAGAAATGCATGAAATTCTTACTTTCGGACATTTTTTCGTATTACTTTCGGACATTTTTTTGTCAAACTTTTTCCTAGGTTGCACTTCACCCATAATTCGGTGGAGATTGTTTTTGCTCGAAATTAATAATTTCGGCTGTAGAGCATTTGTGTCACAACAAACCGTCTCAGGTGACAACTTCAGAATCTTTTCTATTTCCTCAATGGCGCTTTTCTGTGAAAACGTATAATTTTGAAATTGCTAATTTCTTGTATATATAATCAATTAGTTTTGGCGATTTTGATGTTAAAATTAAAACAAGAAATTTTAGGGTTTTTTTAGATGAAGAGCTGCCAACAACGCATGCGAAGAAAGAGATGGCTGATACCTTTTCACTCTCTCTCTCTCTCTCTCTTAAGCTAGCCTCTTACGGCTCATTAACACAAACTTTTGGTGGATACAGGAAAGCTCAGAGTTTCCACACATTGCCAGGAGACAAACTTCGGTGGATAAAGGTACGTACCCTAGATGAATGTTCGTGTGTTTCAAATTTAAACGGCAATACTGAAACAAGTAATACCACAGATAAGTTATATGTTCTTTGGTAATACCCAGATATTGAAGGAGATAGGATAGTCAGTTCATGTCCCGTATGTAGAGACAAGTTCATGGTTTTTGTGCATTATTTTTGGTTAAAGTCTTTGCTAAGGCTTTTGAATATCTTGAAAAAACTTCTGTAATTTCAAAATTTTTCCTTATTTTTCAAGCGCAGGCTGAAACCAAATTGTTCGGCTGGCCCTGTAGGCTGATTAATGTTCAGAGATTTTGTCTGGCTGAAGGGTTTAATAAGGGAATTTGACAAATATGCTTTCCCATTTATA
The DNA here is from genome assembly GCA_963930735.1 of Dioctria linearis. Classification (NCBI taxonomy): domain Eukaryota; kingdom Metazoa; phylum Arthropoda; class Insecta; order Diptera; family Asilidae; genus Dioctria; species Dioctria linearis. The sequence goes on along the minus strand of OZ005742.1, from coordinate 20,852,290 downwards.
TATATATAAAGACTGTCGCCTAACAAATTGGTCTCGTGGGGATCGGTCGTTAAAATAACTAAAAGATTAGTCAACAAATGATTGTCAGCTAACACACTCCACACACTCCAAGACTAACTTTTATTAACTTTGCACCTTTTAAAACTATTCGTCACACTTTCTATTAAGCAAATGACCACACGAGTTAGTTTGAGCAGTGAGAAATTTCGTGTGCGCTCTCTTATTTTAAATTACTCATTCACGAGTTATGAGCAGTGTGGAAATTTCGTGTATGTTTCCTTCCCTTGAGTTATTCACTCGTGAGTAATGAGCAGTGAGAAATTTCGTGTGTGCTTGCTTATTTTGAATTACACACTAATGTACATGAGTGCGCTTTGAATTAGTACTCACGTGCGTGTGCGCATATGAGTGTGCATAACTGCACTCTGCCTTGTAGCCTTAGAAAATAAACTCCCCCTACCACTAACTTTGATATAATTAACTTTGCTAGTGCATAAAATTACATTTATTTCTTCAGTCGCAAATCAAATCATTAATTTCATAATACCAACGAAAACATCAACAGAAAACAAGCAAATTACTACTCTGTAGACATTTTATTATTTATAAACGTATTTAGACAATTAATAAATAAACAGTTAACTTAAAATTAATTTTTGTTTCTAGCGATAACATTTAGATTTTTAGATGTATTTGGAAGTTGTTTATATTTTAGTTCCAGCTCTTTCATGGCAATTCTTTCATTTTTTTTTATTTCAAATTTTTTTAATCTCTCCTCTTGCTCGATTCCCATCTTTTGTAGCTCTAAAGCTTTTGCCTTCAGTTCAAGTTCCTTTAAAGTCTTTTCTTTTTCGAATTGAAATTTCATTTCTTTTAATGCGAATATTTTTTCAAATTTTTCCTTTGCAAATTCCATTTTAATTTTATTATAGTCTATTTTATCTATTTTAAGAGATGGCATCAATTGCATATCAGTTTCACCACAGTCTTTTGTTTCTTTATTTTTATTTGTAACGGAAGAATTCGGTATCGAAATAATTGGTGTATCTACTTCCTTATTATTAGTAAATGTGTCTTGAGTACTTTCAGAATTGAGATTAGCTCTCAACAATGGTGGTTGTCCAATTACCGATTCATCCGTTTCCATTGTATCATCTTCGTATATTTTTGGAGTCTTATTGGTATTTTCGGAAAAAATTTCATCTAATTTCTCAAAGTGGGGACACATCCTCTTAACAATATCTGGAAAAATTAAAGTTTAATATAATTTATGTATACACATAAATATTTTATATACATACCTTTGACATAAGATTCATTGGTTACCTTAAGAACTTCAGCGCCAGCAGAATTTTGCCAATTTTTTGTTTTGTTATAGACGGTTCGGAGATTCCTAACTTTCCATTTTACAAGATCCCATGTGACGTCTATTTGATTCTTTTCTAAGAATTTTTTATAATATATTCGAGCCGATGGTTTCTAGAATTGATTTGAAAATTTATACAAGCGAATAATCGATAAGAAGAGTGCCTTCCAACCTCAATGTCTTGATATTCAATCAAATACTCCAACAAATTTAAAACCTCCTTTTCCATCCATTTTTTGTATGGTCTGTTTCTCATTCTTTTCCCTATGCTGTCACTCTTTATGGCTCCATAGTTCTGAAAGTCATTAATTTTATTTGTAAATTGCACATTTCCAGTTACAATATTCATAATATGTTTGTGAAGTGAGTCTTTGTAAAATATCAGCTCGTTTATATTGTTTTCGGACAGTTGGAGAAAAGAGGAAAACGCTCATTTTCAAATTTGTAAAGGAGTCGCAGTGAATTTTACTGATTTACATACAGGTGTATCTTCATAATGAGGTTCAAATCATAACATCCGTTAATAGCCTCTGAGATAACAATATAAATTCCTCCAAGTCCCAGTCCCACTTTATTTTTAAATCATTGAAGACAAAGAGGTTATTTAGAGGAGGCCATGATGTGCATCGAATGTGATTTTGGAATAATTTCGAGATTATTTTTCTTCAGCTACCACATTTTATAGGTTTTTCCTTATCTTCATTGATGGCTTTATTGCTAATTCCCTTTTAAAGAATATGCAGAGATAGTGAAGAGTAAAGTCAACATAAGACTAACAATTTCCACTTTCAAAATTTGTTTGAACTACTTAATTTTGCTCTCAAGGTCAGTAGAAATAACTTAAAACTGTTTCCCGAAACGCACTAATCACCACAAATTGCACTTATAACAAAATTAGCTTAACTCTTTCTAAAAATTTGCTTCAATATCCACTGTCTGGTTAACCTTCTCTCCCTCACTGGGTAGATTAAATGGGCTTTGGAACATCATTTTGTGGGTGGCAATTTTGAGTAATAATCCAGAAAATTTTTCCTTAGAATTCTTGATTCAAAAAGCTGCTCTGAAAAAAAAGCATGGCTTCATCAGCTAGATACCATTCTCCCAGTCCTTCACTGTGAATATATTTCCCAAGAAATTCATTCGTAAAACTGATCCGTTTCAATGCTTCTTTCAAAATTTATGGGGTAGTGTAAAAAAAATCGTTCAGCATCAATTTCCGTCAAATTTTAAGACAAGATAGAAAGCTTTTTCGAAAGAATAAAAAGCTGAATCTGATCTCCAAACCTTTTCCGTTATTTTTTTTATCAGATGATAGCTTGTCTCGAACATGAAGTACGTCATCTCAAACATCTGTTGTATAAGAAGTTTTAAGTATTCTAAAATGAGTAAATTATTTCTCCATTCAAAGTCGTAACACAAATTTTGCTTTCACAATTTAAAATATAACCATTGAATTTGGGTACACAGTAGTATGTGCCTTATTTGAAATTAATTGAAGCGACTTCATATAGCTGAACAACATACAAAAATTGTTATTGAAATTAAAAGAAATTTAACATGAAAATTTAACCAGGAAAGCGTTTTTCGAATTACCCGGAATGTAATCATGACACCATTGTTATTTCCCGCATATGAATAAAATCGAACGTCGAACATTTGACATCCTTCGGAGAAACTCCTCACTATCCAATCCGGTTCACGTATCAAAAATCATTTTATTGGTGTAGGAATCCAAACAATTTCATACAGACAAATTTTGCTTGCCTCCATGTCCAATTGATGCCCAACACGAGATCGTCAAATACTTGAGTCATTTTGTCGTTGGTTTTCTGCCCGCCCCAAACCACCTTTTTTATAATATGCAATTTCAAACCGCGTGGTTGCAATCATATTAAGCGTATTAGAAAGGAAGTTTTTAGATTTATTAGGTATGTAACTAGAGCAACTCTTGTCGAAATACATAAAATAACCGTTGCTAACCTTTTGTGTTTCGAAGTTTATCTGAGGTGTTGCAAAGAATGTGAGCCATCGTTATAAATGTGAATGGTGACCATGATGCTTCTATGTTTATTAAAGCAATTCACAAAAATAACTTGTTAATTTACATATTTCAGATAGAAATAAGACTTTTATGTGAATATATATCGCAACATGAACATTGAAATGTTTAAATTTTTACCAAAACTAAATGAAAATTATAAATAACTAAAATTAAAATAAAAGAGAAAGTAGGTGAGCATTTAATTATTAGTTGTGAAAAAACCCTGCTGCAGCTTTCAACTAGCATATTACCTTGTGACAAATTATTTCATCGATGTAAAGTTTGAAACAAAATGAGAGTTAACCATAATGAGATTTACAATGCAGCAAAAGAACTGTAATTTTTCGCAAGCAATTCGAATCCAACTTCGAACCATTCATAAAGTTTTAGAGCACATCAAATCAAATTTAATTCAACACTAAGATTTCTGAAGGAGCTATAATAGAGCAAGAATTTTCCTGTAAACAAACAGACTTTCAAGCATGATCAATCAAGGATTCTATTCAAGTCTTTGCTAATATCAGCTAGTTTTCTTGCACCCCAATTGGTTGGTTTACTTAAATAAATCTAGACATCATTCGCATACATACTATATTACTTTGGAGAGATCATTAATAAAAAAAAAAAACTGGCCATGAGGACCATGATAGGATCCGCAATTCCGCAACTAGTGATTTAAGATAAACAGTTGTGCACATTCCGTATTTGATGTATACCAGAACGGAAATCCTAAAAAAAGTGGAAAGCTGAATGAAGAGCAAATTCCGATTGTACAGTTGTTATAGTAAGACAGAATAGGTCGCACACTGAACAATGACGACGCGTTACCGATTTGTTAGCATTTAAATATAAAATTACTATCAGTCTACCATAATTTCTCGGTATGCAAATTCGGTTGTATTATAGCCATTTTCACGATAGTTGGTTTTACACGTACACACATTATCGTAGAGCTTACGTGGTAAATATTTGTACGTGCTCATGTAACCTGGGGTAAAAATAATCCTTTGGAACCTACATAGTATACAGTTTTTGATCAAAAAAATGGCACAGCAATTAAATCTAAATTGATTTAATTGGTTATTTAATAGTTTGATATGATTCACACTATCAAAAAACAAACGCTTTTGAAAAATCAGAAACAAAACAATTCAAAATGAAGCTTTGAATTTTTTCGTCTGTTTTCATTTGAAGCGCAATGCTCTCCTCAGCTGTATGTGACTAGGCTTCGACAGTTGATATGACGTTATCTTTTCCTATACTTCACACTTCGTTGTTGACGGAATTCTTAAACAAATCCCAATTGTTTGGTACGTCCCGCAAATCATTACAGTAAGCTTCCTACAGTCAATGGAATACCTCCATGTATTTCTTGCCATACAAATCATGAGCAATGCCTACTCCTCTAAGCTTCGATCATTCTCCATAATATTTTTCCAACGTCGAATATTGGTTACGTGACTTATTTTTGATTCCTAACTCGTTCATCCGGTGATACGCGGACATTTTCCTTCAATGCAAAGATCGTGGTTACTGTTGATAACTGTGCGTGCTCACGTTCTATAATCCGAATTTTCTTCATGTACCAAAAACAAAATTTGTCATCGGTAAGCTAGTCCGATTCCAAGACTGCCGATTCGTAGCAGTAGATCTTTTATAGGAGAAAGTTATCAGCACTCAGCTGAACTCTTTCTAAGAGGACCAGAGCAACTGTGATGCACTATATTGAGATTACTTCTACTAAAACTCGCCGTCAAAATTTATAAGAGAAGAGGTATTTGATGAAAATTACGAGGAATTTGAGGGTGGCGGAAGAAATAGAAACAAGGAAAACTATGTATACATGCAGTTTCAATCAAACTGAAATACCTGCAAACCTATCACTATATAAAAATCTTTGTCACAGCATGCAGCAGATAATTCAATTTTGAGTTAATTCAGTGCATTCAGTAAATGTGATGCTTAGGAGCCTTTAAGTTATCCCCCATAACAGGAAATATTTTATGTTACGACACATAAAATTAAAATTAAATTTCTCCGACAGAATAAAATTTTAGGAAATTATTTTATTTTAAGACATAAAATAACACAACATTATAAAATTGTACCAACAGAATACAACCATATATTTTCGGCCTCTATAGATTTCTTTACACTATGTCTTAGGTAAGCAGTATGAAAACTGTAATACGAATAGAAGACTGACCTGGCCATTAAAATTCTTGTGAACATCGCATGTTATTTTTCCAGCCAAGCTATTTCTATAAAAAATGGCTATATGGTTTGTATAATCGGCACCTGTACATTGGAAATAAGTGTTAACTTACTCTACCCTTGTATCTCATATTATATGTTCCTAGTAGAGGGTATAAATTTTGACAGTGCTAATGCGAATGAAAACTTACAATAGAATTTCTGGGGAAATTACATATAAATAGATTTTTATAAGTTGAAAGAAATATGATCCAAGATGTAAGCAAAACATTCCTAAATTCAATGTTTTTGTAGGGACTATGTATATAAAGCCAAGCAAGTTATTAATATAAATAATAAAATTTAAAAGAACTTACAGCTGTTTCATCAGTCTCAAAATCTCCACTAGGATTAGATGCACTTCCATCAACTTCAGGCTCATGTGTCGCATCCACTGAGACATTTGAAGATTCCAATTCAGATTGCTCTTCAGTCGCAACCTCTCTTTTGTAAATAGATGGAACCGCTGAAATTAAAATAAATTAAAATAATATAATTCACAAGTAAGATATAGCTGGAACTACCTTGCGACTTTAAAGTTTTAGCCCTTCCAGAACGTCTTTTTGAAACAAAATCATCTTCGGTGAAGTGGTCAGAGCAAATGTAACTTTTTGCGAAGTCATTGTCTTCCTTATTACAAAATTGCTTCCATTTCTCAATCAGATCTTCTTTACTTGGAAAAGGATGATATATAAGTTGTGGCTTCAGTGTTGATGTCGTAGACAAACTATGTTCGCAACTGAAGACACTACATTGAATTTCTGAGGTAGTGCTCTAGAGCAAAAATTACAAAAAAATCATTATTAATAAATTATCATAAATTTTATTATAAATATTACCTTTTCTCTCTTTAATCGTTTTAGTTCTGGTCCAGGCTTTTTAAGAGATTCAAAAGGAACTGCTGAGGGTTTAAGAATTTGTTCGCCATCATTTGATGTTGTAAAACAGTCCGGTGAAAAATGTTTTGAGCAAATAAGGTCATCTTCACTAAAAACTGTTTGGCTGGTCTCATCTAAGATAGCTCGAAACCAATCTTCTTGAATTTGTGGTTTCGTTGGCAACCTATATTGGAAATATATGAGGTTTTCATTAACAATCATACCCAAATGCAGGAACTTTTTTTTAAAGAATGAAAGCAGTTGAAATCAGAAACAGTTAAAAAAGGGGTAACAAATTGCAATAATTTTCAAATGTAGATCTCGAAAAAATAGAACTTTGAAATTAATTCAGTAGATGTTGAAGCTCTCTTTCAAATTTATGTCAATGTGGATATCTGTATGCAATTTGAAAGTAAGGTAAGTGTTTTTGGTAGAAATGGCTGTTAGTGTAGCATGTTAAATTATCACTTTTAGCAAAAAAGAAAAAGAATCAATAAAACTTCCCACAAGAATTTATGCAATTATTGATGGGAAAATTTGACTTTTTCTGTAATAAAACTGTTGATTCAGTTCTAAAAACTGCATCAGCATTTATGCTGTTCGTGGTCAAAATAATATAGACAAAAGTACATTTTGTCATGAAGGTGTCACATGGAAGAATCGTAGATCAACCGCGTTCTAGAGTTTCGTTAAGAGTATATAAACCTAGCCATAATAAATTATGTATACAAGCCATCGAAGAAATAGGAGAAAGGTTTCTATGCAAAGAATAATAAGATGCAGGATATCGAGATAAGCACGTTGGCAACAATACAATCAACAAAGGTAAGATATGGCGAAAAAAATGTAATACAAATTGATGTTATACTGCGATTTTATTTCCATAAAAAGAAATATTAAAGCTGAATGGCTGAAAATAAAGCTTCCAAATTTAACTATGATTAGTAGCGTGAACTTTCACACGAAGCTTTCAATTTAGTGCCACACGTAGAAGAAGGACTACTGTTTCTATTCAGTGGAAAATATGTCAAGCGCTCCCACACCATAGCCAGAATTGTTTTTTTGATGCGCTCTCTTAAGGGGTCTATACACGGTCACGCATGTTGGCCAACTCGAATAGGACAACGATGTTGTCACGCAAATTTAACCGTGTGTGTGCTTGTTTGACGGTGTCACACGCTGTAAATCAAGTTAATTTAATTTTTAGGGGCAGGGCTACGTGTTTGACAACATATTGCACCATGGTAGGGCGATGTTTGTCACGCATTCGTCATTCTTGCGTAAAATTTTTTCAAGAAAAGATAACAGTCAACAGTTCTAGGAGCTCCTGATGTTGTACAGTGTGTGGAGAAAAAGGTTTCATGTGTCACACACCAAGTTGGATAACATGTTCGCCGTGTACGGGCTGCTTTAGAAGGGATTACCATACCACCGAAAGAAAACTCACGATTCATGTTCCCAAAAGCTCAGTGGAACATAAACGTACAAAAATATGCAATTTAAGAACTGAAACATACTATATAGATGCTGTGATGTTCGTGTGTATTGTACACGAAAGCATTCCGCTGAGAGCATCTGTAGAGCAGTTTGATTGCATAGGCATGGTGAGATTCTATAGTTGTCTGCCGGATTTTTGGAACTTTTTAAACGATTTGTGTGGGGGCAGCCAAGGGGCGAACGAAATGTGTGCGCTCTCTCTCAGACACTTTTTTGTAATTTGTCTAGCATAATTTATTGCTTGGGCTAATTTTATTTCACTGAAGCCAGTTTTCAAGTAAAACTCGTCCGAGAATTCTTAGTTTTAATGTACCATATAATTTTTACAATGTCAACACATTATCTATTACTTTACCAACAACAGGATTTCTAGGTTTAGCTATGTCTGGTAGAATTCTCAATTCAATTTCTTGTGGCAAATCATGTAGGTAACTGTTAATGAATCAATTTATTCCCAATCTAATTCCGAAATTTCGTTCGCGTAAAATTTTGCATGTTTCAAGAAACCTAATTCAACAAAATTCTGAGGGTGACACATTATGTTTGTGTAAAAGCTTAGCAACAAAGCAAGGATAAGAGTGTGCACCAATTTATCATATGCCCACATCTAAAGTAGTGTTAGATTTTGAAACAATTAGTCTGAAAAAACTGTTGATTATATAATTTCGCAAAGAATAAAAAAATAACAATAAAAGTAAAGCAGTATTTTCATGTGACCGCACTCGTTTTTATTTAGAGGCGTGTCGGCTGTAGTCCTAATCTAATTTTGTACTACGTATTACAATTACTTACATACATTTAACAGATAAAACCTTATTTTCCTTCAAAAATTTAAGTATAAACTAATTTAAATAAAAAACAGCCAAAAATTACTTCTTGTTTCCTAACTACTTCTTATGTTAAGAGGGAATACCAGTGAACAAAAAAATCAAATTTTTATCCTATCCACTACTATAATGGTTTGAGCATGAGAAAAAAAACTTATCTGTGCTTTATGCTGTTAAGCTCTATTTCCTTTGTTCAGATAACACAGATACTACTAGCGCAGACTATATAATGATGGAGAATTTGAAGAATTTCCTTTCTGCTTAGCACTCACACAGCCAGCCGGCACACACCACGTAAACCGTGGTAGGATTAGAGCCAGCCACAGCAGCAGTCATGTCATGAAGCAGGTCGAGCTCATGGGTCGTGCATGGGTACGTCGTAGGAGAAATAAATAAAAATGAGTATTCGTTTGCGCGATGAGCTCTGTGTACATACGGATGGGATGGTTGAATATTTCGTGGGAGTGGGCTGCTTCCAATCCGAAACATATTCATTCTTTTCTGCTTTGTTGTTTGTTTGCTTTTTGCACATCACAGTTTTAGTTTAATTTTGATTTTTTTTATTTCCTAGATGAAATATAATAGGGTATTACTAGATTTGTCATTCCGTTTGCATTGTAGCCGTACAAAAATTTTGTTTTTTACTATATATTTAGGCACTACCCGAGAAAGTGTCAACGTAGAGAGCTGAAATTTTGTACACGGCTTGAACTTGGAAGTAGTAAGGATGGGTTTTCTTCATTTCTAAGATTGTACGATTTTTTTTATCCACGTCCCAAATCTTGATCCCACCTGAAAGGATAACATTGTTGACATTATTTTTAATTCTTTTGCCTTCAAGCCTATGCACTCGAATATTCGCTTCGTGTCCCAATCCTTTAGTGTATAACATTGATACTGCTTCTCCAGTGTTATGTTGAACAGCAGCGGCAGAGCATCTGTATTCATATGAACGACGATGTGTGTAATTAACTCGCTTTCCACCCACAAACTCCGCTACCAGGGCATGATATTGTTCAACTATGTTAGAGTCGACATCATAAATTAAACTCTCGGAGTGTCGAGCAAGATTTATGCACAAAAGCTCCAATTGTTCAAAAATTCCTCCTTGCCCCAAAGTTGTTACCTTATTTTCAGTGTGGCTGTTTGTGTCACAGAAATATTCAGCACAACTGGTATGATCGCCGAATACATGGAATGGTGCGTTCAATATATCACTACGCAATTTTTCGATATTTTTGTGGAGAAGCCAGTCCTGTGATTTATAATAACCAATTGCTTTTTTTACACCAATTATTATCCTCTGACTGTCCTTTGATAAAATCTTTCGGCTTTTTAAATCGTACTTTGTATTTCTAGCCAACTCTAAAAGTTTTCTGCGGAAGTTTCTAAACAAGTGGTTGCGACATTCAATCTTTTTGATATGTAGATTTGTATAAGGTCGAGATTCCAACAACTTTTTATAAACACTACTGTCACCATCTCCAATGAATTTATTATAGCGTGCACCGTATAACTCCTCACTTTTTTTAAATCCTTCTGTAATTATAGCTGATTCCATTGCTGTCGAAGGTCCTTTAAATTTTGCACTGCATTCATGATCACGAGGTTCAATGGATTTGTCTGCAGATATCGCACAAACCAAACAAAATTTATTTTTAACGTCCATCCATAGGATTTTTTTCTGAATAGTACCCTATTATTGATGCAGCGTCTGAGTTCGAGTTATACTTATTTCGATACGACCGCTTTGCCCAACAACCATCAACAACCACTGTTAATAGAGGTATACCATCAGTTATCAATTTCATTATTTTCTGTGGCTGCAGATATTTCCTCTTCAGCAGCTGCTTTCATGGACGAACTTGCTGCCTCAGCCCATGCAGCGCCAATCATATTCTGCAAAGCGATATATGTATCAGAAGCCATGCAGGGTAAGTTACAGGTGGCAGAATATTCTTGTAATTGGGAATAGCCGGATCCACCTGCAATTGTCCCTACGACAGCGTTAAGGTTGATATTATCATCACTCGTATCATTTGATGTTAATAACGCAAGGCTGGTGTTGCACATATTGCATTTAAAATAAATTGTAGAAATAAAACCGCGATGTTTTTCTTTTATGGGAATTAAATTACTTATTGAGCAACCCAATGCTCTGCAATGTTCATTTAATTTAAGATGGTTTTGCCAAAAAAAACTCTAAATCAATAAGGCGGAATCCTTCCCAATGAAATTTCGCATCTTGATTCGAATTTCTGCTTTCAGAAGCAGCGTCTTCTAAATACACTGAAATAATTTCATGGTCATCTTCTACCACAAGTTCATTTCCAGAATTCTCATTACTCTCATTGTGAGATCTGCAACATGGAAAAAATAAAGTAAATAGGAGTTAGGTGCGAAATGATCGTTAACAAGACTCCCAAATATTCCTATGCAAAATATTTATGTCACAGTTGATCAGGACCTCAGAAAGCACAACATATTATAATTTTAGTGCATTTCGGCTAAACTCATTTTCCATAAGAACATTGCGAGGTCTTGGTATCCTCAATACTCTACATTATAAAATCAGAACATCCTTCTTTCAAACTTGAAGTTTTTTGGTGTATATACTGACACAAAAACATTTCGAATATTGATCAATTTGCTATGTGAGAATGTTATGATAAATAATACAAGATTTCAAATAAATTAATCTAACGAAAGCTATTCAAAATATCATCTAAGGAAATAAATAAATAAAAAAAAACAATTTTTACCTGCCATACCACTCTTTTCGCCTCTTTCGCCCATAGTTTGTGTGCTTCTTTTTTGAGCATCTTCCCATACCTTCCGTTATATACAATAAGCTATGAGGTATATGCAAAATTGTAAACTAAATTAAGCACTGTACACTGCTCACAATACACCAAGTTACGTATTTTCTTATGTCCACTATAATTTTATATAAAATTATCAAATGTTTCTCTGTACACTGTTATTAAGAAAACTATAACAAAGGAAAAACTATAGATATCTAAACGGAAAACCAACTAATAAGAATAAAATTTTTCACAAGCAATGTTGTTATACATGCAGAGTAAAGTATCCATGTGACCCGTGGTACTGCAAAAAGAACAAAGTTTCGTTTACTTTATCCCACTCTGTTATTAGGGTACGGTGTGGGGCAGATGACTTATATCCAATCCAATCACATTTTTCTGCAGTTTTTGTTCACACGTCTTATTGGTGAAGATATTCGTAAATGGTTTCCGGCATATACCACACAATTTTTCGTACGTTGTATACACCCCCTACAAGCGCACTACTTACCTGCTCAAGTTAAAAAAAAAATTACACATTTCAATACTCAATGCTGTAAATGTCGTAAAATTACGAATCTTCTTAGTAATCGAATTCAAAAAGTATTTGTAAAATTATGCACACGATTGCAAACAATGAAATAAAATATGTAAAATTCAAATGAAAATTATATCTGGTTACTTTTCTAACTTTTCTTTTCTCTCTGGTTAATGTGGTAGTCAATTTGTCGAATGCGAAATAACCAGTAATGAAACATTTGATAGTAATGAAAAATTGCTCCTTTCCATATCATCATAATGAATAAAGAACTAAATCAATCTGTGATGACACTATCAGTTTGTCTCAACTCGTTTGAAAATTCTGTGCCATAGTAAAAGTTATACGAAGAAGATTTCTCATCTAACAATAAAATTAAATTGAAATAAGTAAAAACGTTAGATTTGGTCTAAGACCAATTCTTATATTACCCTACATGAATGCCCGTATGTAATTTCGTATGATAACCAATCTGTACAAGTAGGATATAAAAAGAAAAAAAATTCTGAAAAGACCAATAAATTTCAAAACTTCATAAATTTTAAAATTTCAATAAATATTCAATTATACTGAAGTTGTGATAACGTTTGAATTTTTACCATGTATCTATTTATATATATTTAGGGATACCTTTCGTCATCATCATCGCATTCAGGCTAAATTTCCTGTTCACACTACCTGAAAATTATCCTATAGTTACACTGGTTACTTACAATTTCCAAAGATAATGTGCAATCTCACTAACATCAGTAAATTATTTACGCTGGAGTTTGTACTTTGGGTATTGCTCGCAGGTACACGTCCACTACACTACTCAAGTACATTGTATAAGCTTTCTGCGCCACGCGCCACCTTACGAAACTTTTGCATACAAAAAAACAAGTGTGTCCATGATAATACCACACAAAACAGCAAGGGTGTCCATGATAATATCATTTATTGACAATTGTTTTATTTTATTATTACGCTGTAAGCATAAGTTTTCTTGCAATTTTTATGCAAAATCGAGTAAATAACATTACAACGTTTAATTTTAGATACTTTGTAACTTTTAATTTACATTGGAACGCTGTTAAACTTTGATCAAAAAGTGTTCATTTTGTCATATTTTGTTTAGGTAAAATATTAGCCCAAAAGATCCAAAAAAGAAAAAGTAATAAATTTATCTCATCCTTTTATGGCACATCTTTCGATTTATATCAAAATCGGGTCATAAATGACTTTCACTTAGCTGGAAAGTGGTGCAAGAGATGACAGTTTTAAACAATTTTACAAATTTCAGATTATTATATAATAATTTCTGGATTAATTTTGAGAAATTTGCTACACTTATCTCACGGATTAGACCTTTATCTAAACATTAAAATTTATTTGGAATAATAAGACACACCTGTTATCGAGATATCGGGTGCAAGCCGAAGGTCAATTTTCAATTTTCACTGGTATTCCCGTCTTAACTTTGATAATACGGTGAATAAAGTTTCATCTGAATTACACATTATTCGATGGCCTTTCACATTCTTCTATTATTAGACATATTATTAATTTTAATATTCCGAGCTTTTCAGTATATTAAAAACATTTTTAGAACTACATATGTATACATACATAAGTAGCATAACCATTTAAGTGAGTGCTTGTGATTGTAAGGTGTTAAAATTATCGACAAAAGAACAATAATATACATTAAATTCGCTGTTGTTTTATAAAATAAGTTTTTAATTTATTTGGATCCATGCGTGCTGTATAAAAAAAGGACAAAAACACCGATCAATTGGGCATTGCAAGTACCTGAGAGTGTTCCATATCATCATTAAAATTGGTCAATGGGTGCATCTTTCACAAAAGATAATATACTCGTAGCTCAAATCCGAAGGCTCCAAAAATCCGAAGAAATACAATGTCAATGACTTTTGATATATGTTCATATACATATATTGTTACGTGCAATAGAAAAAGGACAAGCGACATTTACATATTTCGCGTGGAATGACGAACATAAACAACTTTCGGAGAATCGTATCACAGAAAGGGCAATCGACATCTTTAGGTTCGGAATATTTGGGAAGGTTCTGGGACAATTTATAAAGTATAAATGCGGCGCTTCTCACCGCCAGGAGGCGAATCTTATTTCAGACAGTGAAGTGAACGAAGTAAGCTATTTGGATTGCGATAATTTTTTTCTAAAGTAGAGTTACTTTGATAATTGTTTGTGAATGTTATATGAGTAAGCAGTATAGGTAAATAAAGGAAGGACTTGTGAATAATATTTGAAATATTGTATTCGAATAACGAACAAAGGCTACACTCGTAACAATATGTAGATATATCGAACTATCACTTTAAACATGTGTTAGTTCTCGTTACAAGGGATGAAAGGTCTCTTTGAAACCAGTGCTCAAGTCCGATATCCGTGAAAGGATTTAAAAGCTTAATGTATACACTTACTTCAAAAACGAAAAATCGCAAAATCAAACGTAAATTTGAAAGGGAAGCAGTGATTTTAGAGAGAGAGAAGTCTTAAGAAAAATGCCATCAGGACGCGCCAAGGAACATATTGGTACACTTCATCATATTTACCGTACACACTATACATATAAACTAACAACTCTCCACACCTCATCAATTTTCGTTCAAAGTTTTCCTGAATTACATACATATATTGCAAAAATAGCTCCATCCACACTTTAAGAAGTTCTATTTTCTCCTTTCTACAGCTTCACCAAAACCCATTATAGATTAAAATGAAAAAAAAAGATGAAATATCCATTATTCTTGATGGCAAATTTTCAGAAAAATTAACTGATTAATTTTTCTCGGAAACTTCAGCTTTCCAAAATAAAAAAGCTTTATTTCATGGAAATACGATGAATACATACATTCTGAGATATCAATTTTTAAAGTTATGCAAAATTTTCCATTTTTTTTCAAATTTCAATTTCTCAGTCATGAATGGATCGCAATAAAAAATTTTGCAGAAAAATACTATTTACAATATAGCCAAGCTTTCTATGAAATTTCTTCAAAATCAAAGATAGTCAATTCCTTAAAATATAGAGAGAACAGGAAGTAAGATAAGCCAAGTATAGCGTAGTCTAATTCTGGTTGTGTAAGAATATGTTGCTGCTGTAGTGAAAGCTCAATACAGGCGTATAGTATGAATCAACGTAAAGGGCGGGGCAACAAAATATATGTATGTTTGAAAATATTGAGCTTGCTCCCATCGATAATGCTCTTAGTCGCTGCTACTACACCAAGAATCTCAAGAGTTTCTCAACTGTTTCAAACGTAAACAAATCAATCAGCTGAACATACAGTTTTCATAAGAGATCTCTTTCTTCAATATATTCTGTCCTATTTCCAACACCTCTCAGAAAAGTCACACTCATGTACACGAATTTTATAGGTATCAAAACACTTCCTGTTCTCTCCATATTCTAAGTTAAGTTTCATTCACAAATATACACAAAATTGGTCGATATTCTGTGTAATGTCCTTATAGGATTATTTCCTTTTCATATATACAAATTTACTTACCTAGCAATATTCCGTTTTCTCTTTTTTACTCCATAATTATTGGACCGAATTTTACTTATACGTCCCATGATTAAATAATAGTCACAATTTCGTTACCTATAAACAGAATAGAACTTCCAAATAAGCCTCACCAAACAAAAGTAAGAGATCACCAATGATAAAAATTAAAATATTCCGCGAAATCTACATACATTAACCTAATGCAGAAAATGGACGGCATACACTTTCGGAGCATGTAGGCTACAGCCAACAGAGCTTTCAGAACAAATGAAAGCTTTTCAAAGGCACATCATTCCATCTGACGGTGATAAAACGAATTAAAAACTCCAAATTGTATGCAAAATATATAAAATCAAGAAATTTTTGCCGTTAGAATGGTTAACATTATTGACTTTATTTCCCTTATCATTAAACTAAACAATTTTAGTTTTTCAAAATAAACAGCTTTTTCTGATCGATCTTTGTTATAAATTGAATTTTCTTTGCAACAATATCATCTTTATGGTAGTTATTCCTCTCTGAAAATGGCATTAAAATTAAATTGGTATTAAAACGAAAATATATTAGTAAACAAAACTTTTTTTACTGGTTTTGTTTCCGTTACACCTCAAGATCTTCCATACTCAAGTACAAATTTATCTACTTGACGTACCATTATTACGTTATTATGTACCAAACTCTGCAGATTTCATGAATTGCAACGTTTTCTAAAGCTAATTACATAAATACAGAGCCTCTTTACTGACACGTCATTGCCAAATTTTATGCCTTTTCTCTAACTATGTGTAATTTTAATCATGACATTGACGCAAAGTTGTACTAACTTTCATGTTTTTTTTATGATTTCAATGGTAACCCCCTCAAATCAACTTCCATTTGTTAATTTTTTTGATTTTACCAGTTTTTAAAATTGAAAATATTAAATGTCAAGGTAATAGCCCTTACGAAATGTGACGTTTATTTAGGGCAAAAATGGCGATCATCCGCAAGTAAACCTCAATCTCGTTCAAATGCGTAAAGTTCTTCTCGTTCATTGTGGTCCAGCATATAATCATAACAAAAAACTCTCGAGAATTTATATTTGCAAAGGAACAGAAGAGGAAAGAGCAAAACAGGCGAGTGAGAATTGGTGGCCGGTGGGCAACACATCGGTCTAAACAATTTGGATTGATTTGAGACTGAAAGCCGGGAGCAGCTGAGCTGCTACAAATGTTTATGGATGTAGACAAGCATTCATTTTTTCTTAGAAATTTATTCGAACATTTTTCTTTAGAATGAACTATTGGTGACTAACAATGAATTGTATTGGTTTAAAAGGAATTCCTTGTCTGGACCGTTAATTTTTCTTTTTTTTTTTTTTTTTTAAAAATTTAGTCAAAAATTTATGGTTTATAACCCCATATTTAAACCATAGCCTGATGATGAAATCATAGAGTATACTAAGTTTGTTCATACGTTTATAATGCATAGATGGTACAAAAAAAATCATTTGATACATATGCATAGAATCACAGAAAATCTCGATTCTTGCATGTTCATGTTCGTCCGTCTGTCTGACAGACCGCAAGATAGCTTGAGAACGCATTGACCTAGTCATATGTAAAAAGGCTTTCGGCACGCTCTAAAACATGTTATGGTCCATTCCATAGTGCTATACTCATTTCACAATCTGTATACTCTGCTCTAGTATGCACGCCATGCGACATCTAGTTCTTGTGCCACCTATGATAAAATGTAAAATTCACTATCTCAACGAAGAATGCAGCGGGGAAGAAAAATTTCCATTAAAATTATCTTTGCCCAGTATACAGGGTGGTTCGTCCATAGTGATCAGTAGAGCAGGAGGTGATAGTACTCACATAGAAAACAAAAAATTGCGGGGGCATATCAACCATTTCGGAGTTACGGCGCACGGTCACAGTTAAGAGCTCGTTGTATGCAGAACTTCATGGCTCCAACAGCTTCTCAACCAGCCTGATATTCCTCTCATTTCAGGAATTATTGTGGTCTAAAATAAGAATTTCGGATTTTCTTACCTTTTTTTAATTTGACCTCTACTTTTTTGCAAAAAGGTCATTAACATAATTTTTTTTTTTTATAAAAACTGTAAATTGTAGGCTCTCCTCTTTAATTTGACCTATTACAATAATTACACCATCATTTCAAATTCCTCGAAGCTCATATCATTAGATCTGTTCACTTGCTTCTCGTGCAAAAACTTTCTGGGTAAAACTTACACGCGTGGCGGAGAAAATATGTGAAACGCATGAAAAAGTACGAAAACTGTTTTCCTGTAGCTTCGTTAAAAACAAGAAAAGTGGCATAACAAAAGTAAAGAGAACTTTTCTTATTCAGTTGTCAGTTTTCCTTGAAAAAATTGTGCTAATTGTGTTAATTCATGACGTATGCAAAATTCATGTAATTTTTTGCACGAAAAAGTAAAGAAGTGGAAAATGTGTAAGTTCATGCAAATGCATTATAGTGCGTCAATTACAATAAATGTATATATTTGTATGAACTTAAAAAATGTCGATAGTTTATCACGATCTAGCTGATCTTTGATAGTTTATACAACTTACCTCTGCTTTCGCCGTCTTCTTGCGAACCCCACTTTTTTTCCAAAGGTAGAGGTGCCCCTTTTTTTGCTTTTTTTCATTTAACCACAATTTATTTAAAAATTATCTGCACTTGACAAATTTTAATTATGTACATATACATACATACTTTTTAAAAAAAAAATTATTCAACATTAGTTTGGATTTCAGTTTGAGAGTTTGCGCACTTCAAAATTCCTAAATACACGATTATCACAAATTAATCGAGTCCACGCAATACGACCCTTTTGGTTGATCAAGGTTTCACGTGTTATACGATTTTAAGTCACTAATTAGATGGATTTTCTCAATTTAAAAAACCCATTCCCACTTCAAACAATTAAAAAACAATGCTCAGGTTTTTGTCCAGCAATGCAATAGAAGAACAAAACACACTATTTTCTGAAGTTTTTGATTAAGAAAAAAGAACTCAACACCTTTTCCAAAAATCTGTTACTATACAAGCAAGTTTTTACCCGTTTTATAAGCGTGTATTGCATAGGACTCTGCAGTGGCCGCCGGTGAAGTGGAGAACATTTCTCGGTATATGGAGTCGCCATGCTAAATAATTGCGAGAAATTTAAAATATTATTTAAGTGGAAGTATAGAAGATATTCGCGTAGTGCGTTGTGCGAGCTGTGGCGCATTTATATAAAAGATCTGAGAAAGGCACGAAGAAATAGCCACATATACGCGGATATGTCTGTGAAATTTAAGGATATGGGAGTAATCGCCAGTATGCACAAGTGACACATTTAATGGGTCAAATCTAGTCTGTCAAATCCAATTACGTGAAGACCGTCATTGCCGTGTGCCACCCCAAAACAGGAATGATCATTGGTCCAATTACGTAATTGAGCCAAAGATCATTGATATGTCCCGTGTGTCTTGGGTATTACACGAGTCAGTAGAACTGACACTGATAATGTCTGAGACTGTGTGAACCCCTACTGACTAAATTTCAGCTCAGTCAATAAACTGTCAAACGTAAAACTAAAATGGCCGGAACTGAAAATGAAAGGTAGATGCTAATGGAAATTTGTGTTTATATTTCTAATCATAGAGTGGGAAATGACTGAAAAGAGTTTAATATACATACTAACATTTATTTTTTTGAGAAAAATTACGGAATAATAATATTCATTAGAAATGCATACATGCATACATAAGACCGCTTGATATTTTTATAATAAACTGACTAGTCAGTCGAACACAATGAGTTTGTAGTCAGTAAAATTGATAGCTGAATTCAGTACTGACCATCAGTTATACTGAGGGTTTTTGTTTTTGCTGCCTGGGTCATCCGGGGACATGTCAGAACCATTTCAAAAAGCTGTAAACACCAAAGAGCCAGGTTCGTGTTTTTGCGCAAAGGAAGCAATAAACGTCAAAAGTACCAAACACACTTTTATCCTAACCTCTTCTTCTTTCTTTGACATTTCAAAACAAGAATCGCGGTGCTCCTAGTCAAGAGCAGGAGCATCTAGGGTTAACCCAAGTAGCAAACAAAAACAGAAAGTGACAGGTTCCAGAGTCACGAGTTCCATGACTCTGGCAAATCGAACACAAAATGGACTTGAGAGTTAACACCGAAGCAAAAACAAAAACACCCACTGACTCGTACAGACTGCAGCTGGCTATAGTAGCTGTAGATGTGGCTATCGTCGTTTGGAAATGCAATAGCCACATTTGTGACTTTGCTAAATGAAAGTTTGAAAAATCATAGTAGGCTAACTAACACACGCGCATTGCATTTGACATCTTTGTGTCCTTATTTTTAAATTACAGAAAAGAAAAGAAATATTATTGTAATAATGGCAAATGTAACCACTTATATGAATGAGCATAGGGAGCCATTTATTGCTTTAATAGACGAAACTACTGGCAATGACTAAATTCGTTCATAAAGTCAGTAGTGGGTTCAGGCAGATATGCCTGGCTACGAGAAAGCTATGACTGGCTGCGACTGTGGCTGCAGCCTACTTCATGAACGCGCTACAGTACCCGCTTTGAAATCTGACAGGCAAGGTACAAAATGCCTAAGCAAGGTACATACCACACACAAACATATTTGGTTACGCCAAAGCCCTCGAGAATACTTCCCAAGCCATGAAACAGAAATCGATATGTGTACGTTCGGAGTCCTTGCTCTAAAATGTTCTATACTGATACTTATGGAAAAATGTCAAACATTGACTTTATATATGCTATAGAGCCTAAACTACTATCCATACAGGAAAATAGTCTTCTAGTAACTTACAGCTTGGTTCCTTACCT
Organism: Dioctria linearis; assembly: GCA_963930735.1. Taxonomy (NCBI): domain Eukaryota; kingdom Metazoa; phylum Arthropoda; class Insecta; order Diptera; family Asilidae; genus Dioctria; species Dioctria linearis. Next base: position 20,831,678 of record OZ005742.1, on the reverse strand, counting down.
TCACAAAGGCTACACTTAATTTATACCTTACTTAACAAAATAATAAAAAAGATTATATTACAAAGTAACCTTACCATTTTACGCTCACTAACTTTCAGCTGAGTAAAAATTACATGTGTGTATGTGCAGCCAGAATGCGAATCTGTAGGCAGCTACATTCGATATCAGACTATGCCATTCCACGGCATATACACAATTAATACTCAGAGAGCTTTTGTTCGGGGAATCGTAGTCATTTGGCTCAGATAAATTTTTTTAATTAATTTCGTTAGGAAAAGTATAAAAATTTTATTTCGGTTCGGAATATAAGAAAGCAAGCTTAAGATTATCAGAACACTATTTTTCTGTATGAATAGTATTTTAGGGCGGAGGAGCTATTAAAATCAAACTTTTGTCAGTTTTCATAAGAACACTGCAAATATTTTAGAATGTTAGGACTCCGTTGGGGCTCTCATGTGGTAGTGGGGGAGTCGGTTTCATGGGTTGTGAAGTATTCTCGAGGGCTTTGCCTCCAGAAAATACTATTAGTGCGTGCTAGGCCGATTCTCTAAAATGTTTTACATTTTTTCTTATGGAAAAGTGACTGGATATTGATTTTATATATGCCATAAATCCTTAACTACTATCCACACAGGACAATTATCTTCCAGTAAGTTTAAGCTTGGCTTCTTACCTTCCCAAAGGCTACACTTACTATATACCTACCTTACTTAACAAAATAATAAAATAATTTTGATTAAAAAGTAACTTTTATTTTACGCTCCATAACTCTCAGCTGAGTAATAGTTGCAATAGTGTATTTGCGGCCGTAGTCCGAATCTGCAGGCAAATTGATTCGAATTCATCGGACCGCACGGCACATTCACTATTACTCAGTTGAGAGGTTTTGTTTGGGGAATCCCAGTCTTTTGGTTAAGATACATTTTTTTAATCACTTTGTTGTGAAAGACATAAAAATTTGATTACGTTTGGGAAGATGAGAAAGCATGCTTAAGATTATCAGAAGACAATTTTTCTGTGTGAATAGTAGTTTAGGACGCAGGAGCTATTCAAGGGTTTAATTAGGACTCTCATGTTTCATGGCTTGCGAAGTACTTCTCGATGGTTTTGGTTATGCAGCAACCCCCGGAATATAATACAAGTCATAAAGTCGGCGATGACACTAACAATTAAAAGGCATTAGCGGGCCCCTGCTCCAGCCAGGCAGTAAGAGCTCATTCTCAGTTTATTTACACTGATCATGGAGGAAGAACTAAGATTTCATTTTAAACAGGTCCTAAAGCCTAAAACTATCGCTCCCACAGAAAAATGAAGTTAAAGCAAATTGCAACCAAATATGTTTTCTTTCTAATAGTTAAAAAAAAGAAAAAAAATATGGAAATTATAGCGTTTGAACAAAATACAAGCTACTTTTGTCGCCCGCTAACCGGCCTGCTACTCTCTTTTCGAGACTTACTTCATGGCTTATAGATGGCACAAGAACTAGATGTCGCATGAGATACTAGAGCAGAGTATACAGATTGTGAAATGGGAAGCGCATTCTGGAATGGACCATAACGTTTTAGAGCGTGCCGAGAGCAAATGTTTTTATAATAGCAGTTTTGTATATATTTTTATCGACTTCATCAACATTCAGATACGAAGAAATATGAATCAGTCGACGTATACATCATTTCAAATGTTGTGGTCCATTCCGGAATGGACATTACATTATGCCTACTCCATTAGTTTCCTGCTCGAAGGTCGGATTGCATTGAGTGAGAACTTTTTTTTTAAATAAAATTCACTAAAATACGATTTCTTGTTAATTCTCTGGATTTATCATTTATGTAAACCTGTACTGATATCTTAACCAAAAGAACTAGCTAGCAGTGCTGTAAATTTTTCTTTTATTTTCTGCGCTAATGTATTTTTTCTTGAGTTGAACTCACAATATAAGTCCATATATGCTCTATGTTTGCAATATTAGAAACGTGATTTAGCGTTAAATTAATTTAATTTTACATATTTAATACTGAAATCATTGCACGGAAGGAATAAAACCATTAATTATAACAAAAGATCCTAAATCTAGCTATAACCATCTACTTTATTCTTCAAAAATAACAATATTTCTCTAACCTTGGAGGTAACGCAGAAAAACTCGCTTCGTCTAAGTTTATTGAAGGGACAGCACAAGATTTCAAATATTTAACGCCAATAGAGGATTCCTCAAAATGAATATCACAAATATAGGCACATTTCCGTTTCTTAATTATGTCGGACAAGTCACAAAGCACTGCTAACCATTTATCATATTTATCAGTTCCGGGCTTAGGGAATCTAAAAAACTTCCTCTCCGGGAATAATTTTACACTCGCCTGGCAGCAAGGTATTATGCACTTAGTTCTTTGCCAAGACATTTTAGGATAACAAAAATTGCAAAGTTATGATATAATCCATTGCAGCTGGTAAGATAATCTTTTTCAATTACAATTAACCACCAATTTACAAAAATAGCAACGAAACAACTCTAATTTCACAAATTCACTTGACTTGCAAAGCAATGGACACTGACACTGGAAATAAAGATTGTGGAATTTATTCTATAGGTTTGATGCACGCAAGACGCGGCTATGTTCCACTGTTCCACAGAGGTGAAAATAAAATAGAATTAGATTTAACAAATTTTGACCCAATTTGATTTGTGAATTTGAGGCGTTGGATAGCCAAACTTTCAGGTTTTTACGCAGGAAAATTATACAAATCTCTTTTTAATGTAGGACTTAGTCACGTGCTATCTGGTTAGTGTTTATCGCATAAATTTTAAAAGAAAACTACGCTCCACTCAACTTACTTATGCAAAGTAATGCCATCGCCGGCTTTAACTGTGTTACAAGTCTCGATAACACACTTTGAGACCATTTTGAGTGAAACCACTACTCTGGATAATTCTGAAGATAAAACAGACTGATTTTATAGGATATAATTAAAATTATGAAAAGCTTTCGAATTTCCTAACTAATCCAATATTGAACTTTACTTATGTTTGACAACTATAAACTTCACTTTGACATTTGGATTCATTGGAATGGCTCTGAGCAGTTGGCTTTTCCGGTTTTCCAAGCTGATTTTAGAGTTCATTGAAGTAGCAGAGTAAAGCAGAATTCAGGATTGATTTTTGAATTTAATCGTTCCAAATAAAAGCTTAGAGGTCAGAAGTCACTGCATTACGTTCAAAATTTGCTAATAGTTGCTATATTAGTAGATATGTGTCATTCAACATTTCTTATATATGCTATTTTCTGCAGTCAGTTTCTTTTGACAGTTCTCGAAAGCATAATTTAAGCTAAAAACTAGCTATAGGTCATAGGAAAATTTGTTATCACGGTGGCCCATACGCCAGGTAAGGTAAGGTAAGGCACGTTTTGTATCTACAGACAAGAACACAGCTTGCCGTCGCGCAACAAGCTGTTAACAATTACCCGACATCGCGAAATATAAAATTAATAGTTATTCGAACAATTAAAGTGCAAAGTGGATTACAGACATAGGTGAAACCCGGAATATCGGTTCGCCATAATTCGTTTTAATTTGTAAATCGCGTGTGAAGAACTCTTGACTTGACTTGACTAGGAAAATTTGTGCATGGGTAAATTGTCAGATTTTACTCTGTTTTGAGTTTACTGGTGTCACGCAGAACCAAGAGCAGTGCCAGTGATGTCCCCAATGTCGGAGATCAAGATTCAGTTTGGGTCGATGCAACAGCAGAATAAGTAATCGTGGGCTTTGATCAAACCTTTAAGTTGCCCATACACTTATCAATATATTATTCAGCTTTACCTCAATTTGAAGTTGAGGCGATGACGATAATGTGGGTTGAAGGCGAAGTTGAGCTGTTGATGGGGATCGGAGGCAAAGTTAACTTAATAATAAGTTAAGAAGCAGGCGAGATTTCCGAGTGTTTTACTTTTTACATTTAAAATGTACATGGCAAAAAAAGGAAAAAAGAAAGAAAATTTTTTTTAAAAAAATCACTTTACAACTTTTATGAATAAAATGTGAGCGTGCAGATTATGTACATGCAACAAAACTGAAATGTTTTCATGAAATATTAACAATGTTTGTTCACATGTTGTTGCTGTGAAGGGCACATGTTGTTGATGTAATCCTATGATATTTGAACAACCCGTGCTTCTGTTTACATTCGTTTTGCTCTGACGAGATTAAGTGGGAGAACGCATGCTGGATTCTCTGATATTTTCGGGAAAAATGAGAATTTTATTTGAGAGGAACTTTACATCTCCTTTCATCTTTTCAGCAACTGGGCCAAAGCGAAATTTATCTTTTTCTTAAAAATGGGAGGTAGTGTGACCCGAAGTACGTTATTACGAATAGTTTGATAGGATTTTGAGGAATTCAATAAGATTTTGTCGTTTGGGTCTTCAAGTTCTTTTCCTCCATTCATGCAAAAGACGAAAGTATATGATGACATTAATTGTTTCATTCTAAAAAACACTAAAAATTTTCAATTTTGTTCGGCTGCTTCCCATCTTTTTATTAGGCAATCTTTGTCGGAGGTCAGCTTCCAGTTTGCATTCAACAGATTGACTCTCACTTTTCGAATTCAACGGATCTGGATTATAGAATAGAATTGAAAAAGCATTTATAAAAGAGCCTCAGCTCAAGCTACGTTACTATGTTAGGTATATCGAGTATAAAATAGATAATAGTATTATAAGTTGAGTACAAAGTCAAGAAAAACAACAAAAACACAACGGCCAAACTAGCTGCAATGCAAACTATCAAGTAATAATTATAAACGAGGTATCACTTGGTTTCACAGTGGAAAATACATCGAGAGGAAATCTTATTCTGTTCACATAGAGATCCAAAGTGAATCTTGAAATATTATCTCAAAAATGGGTTAAATCAGGCACTTCTTGGTGTTGTCATATAAAATTTACGATTTTTACGTATACTAGGGTATCGTAAGAATTGGTCTTAGACCATTTTTTTTTATCATGTTATCTACAAATTTTGAAATAATATTAATAAATAATTCTGAAAACTGTCGACAAAAACTCACAAGCTCACTTAACCTCTTCAAAATTCACGAACAAAATTCCCGTGAGAAAAAAAATATCGGTTACCGTGAATACACAATTTGGACAGATAAACTCATTTCCAGTTTTGAGGAATCGGAGCAAGGTAGTGTACACGCGTAGTCATAGTTGCTAAATCCGACCTATGATCTGGGTTTCGTAGATTTAAATTATAATGATATGGTACGTTATGACCATATTCATCAGATGGGTTGAAATGTTCCACACTTTTTAATAAGTGCTATTATTGGAGAAAATGGGACATTCCACACGAGTATTCCTGATGCAGTATGTATACAGGTTTTCTAAGAAAGAGATGATAAGAAGCAACGAGATATATCTACACTTTTGGGAAATATCTCTCTCTTTGCTTCTTCTCACCTCTTCTCAAGAAACCCTGTTTGCATACTGCATCAGAAATACTCCTGTGGGATGGCCCATTAAGTGCAATAGTTTCAATAAAAATATTTCAGAAAAGTAAAAATGCATTATTGAAACTTGTGCCGCTTACCGGAATTATCTTAGCAGACTAGTATTACGACGGCTTAGTAAGAGAGTTTCAAATCCCAATTTAAGTTTAGGTATTGGCACAATTTTCGCGAATTTTGAGTTGTGCCATTATTGTGAGCGAGATATTGGCATTTAGCAAATTTTGAGTTTTTAGTCTAACAATTAAACCTAGATTTTTAGAAATATTAAATTATTGCAAAAAAAATCTCGATGTAGGCGCCAAACCGTCTGAAAACATCATTATTTATTCAATGGAAAACCTCGACAGCTATACTATACATATATAATGTCTATAAAAGTTTCATATAATTTCTTTCGATTCAGACATTTTGGCGTCTACTTCGAGTTGTGTAATTTGTGCCCCAGAAATTATTGAGAATTAGTTTCTTTACATGCTGGATTGAAACAGAGCATGCAAACTCAGTCCATAGCGTTGGGAAAATTGGACTGACTTTGATTCAAATATTTCCTTAGGGAACTGACTATGGAACTAGTATTTTATCCATTTTATCCCCCAATAATTTGAAGTTTCCATTCAGTCAGTTTTTGTAATGTTAGAAATGATTACTCTGTAAATAACAACAGTTCGATAAGAAAATTGGCACAAAGGCTAAATATCGTGAGAATCAAATCTGACTAAACACAATTTGTGAACAATTTTGTACAGAAAAGAACTTCCGTTTCCGAATTCAATAACACAACCCAGCGTACTCAGGTAATCTAACTGCAATCCGACATGTAATCCAACTGATTGTTTATCAAGTTCTTGCCTACATCTTTCTGCAATACAAAGTAATTCTTGGGGGCATAGGTACATTCGTCACAGTTGAAAATCTAGTTTTCTGGTATGCATTGAAATATTTATGATATATTTTCTACACGTATCTGTAAAGAAAAACAAAAAAACAATTTTTAACAATATCAGAGATATAACTAGATTTCTATTACCGTGTATGCATCAGGTTAAAATTCTTCTAAAATCAACTTCCTTAATTTTTTTAAAGATGCGTATTTTTGTATTGAAATCTAGTAAAGGAAAAAACAATATTTTTTATTTCTGGAATATTAAGTTAATTTTAGTAAGGATTTTAAAATTCGATACTCCATTGTATATCTATTCCCTAATTTGAAATTGCTCGATAGCAAAAATGTGTTTTTAGGGAAACTGTTCGAATACCAAGAAATATCCTTCGAGATGGAATAATGCAGGAAGGCCGTATAAATTTATTAAAAATGAATACTCTGAAATTAACTACTCATGTATATTTTTAAAATAAGCCATCTGAAACATTTTCACGTTTTCCTGAACCACTGGTAACCCCAAGTCTTCAACCTTCTATCCAAACCAAGTAATGTATGAAAACCTAGTGCGAGTCAAAACAAACAGAAAAGAAAAACAAATGAGACCTTGAAGTTGAAGGAAACACTTGAAAGTTATAGTTCATTTTTTCATTTTTATTTTTATTCGATTTCTTAACATCGTGTTTTCAATAATTTCACTTGCAAAAAACAACGTTATTCTAACAATATGAAAAAAAAAGAAAAAAAAAACGAAGAGCTTAAATAATTAAAATCACATTTCTTCTGTCCCATTATGCAGAGCTCGGTTTTCGCTAAACACACTTTTTTGTTTTTTTTTTTTTAGAATTACATTTTATGTGAATTCATGCACGCACAATACTAGGCTAAAGAACGGGACTTGCATTATTTTTCAATCACAATATTTTCTCAATGGTTAATTGATAATAATAACTGAATTTATATGTTAGTAGTATGTAATATAATTTCTAAGTAATGATGAAAATTTACATCTAAGAGTCGACTCGTAAATAATAGTTATATTATGATTTCTAAAGAAGTTACAGATTTAATGAAAACTTAATTCTATGTCAAAGCCTCAAGAAATTCAAATTAGCTGGGAGCTTCTCGTTCTTGTTGTTGGATCATCTGCTTCCAATGAAACGAACTGGAATAAAATGTGTGATTTAACAGCCATCTTGATAAGAACGCTGGAAAATTCCAGTTCAGCCGGTTTCCATCATGTAGTAGGTGTTCATCATCATAGCAGCTGCTAAGAGTCCTTGAGTTGACCATTTTTGTATTTTTTTTTGTTTTTAAAGAACTCTGGAAATTTTATACTCCCAAGTTCTTCTATTATTAAAATCTAAACCTCCGCAAGGAAGTATGTGCGTAAACTCATAGGTAGATGATTATAATAAAAAAAAAAAAAAAAAATTAAAACTAACTTTTCCTCCGACAAAATATTGAGAATTTCAGTTGTCCAAAAATAATTTGTGTCTGAAGTCCAAAATTAAAGAAAAGAGAAAAATCTTTTCCCCGTTGTCTTATTGCGCGCGTATCAATCAAATCAATTTTTTCCGGGAGTTACCTTCTTATTGTTATTGGTGTTCACAAATTTTGTTAAGAGTTTTCTGGAATGTCCACTGGGATCGAAATGATTGGTGTGTAAAGTTGCTTCCTTCTTTGAACGCTGTTTTCCGCTATGGCTTGAAAAGATGCGCTTGTCGATATCGAAATTGTAATGCTCGTATTCATCAAAATGCGATTCGGACATGATTTTCTTTTTCACAAATTTAATTACAATATAAATTTGAAGTCTTTGTAATAATTGTACACTGCGACTTTCTCGATTACAACGCAACTGTTTTTACAGAATTTTGTTTTACACTTCAAAAAGAAAAAAAAATCACAGTTAACTGGGTAAAAAAATAAGTCTTTTCTTGTTTTTCACTTAGATTTTTAAAACGCACCTTGACTCCACTTTAACTCTTGGAATTGATTGAATCAACTAACATTTCCCCGTGTGACTGAATTTTATTTATACTCTTGGCTCATTATTTACTGCGCAGTTTGAGTGGGGAGGGACTGGGGTAGCAAAGCAAGCAAGTAAAATAAAATTATAATTATCGCGCCAAGTTTATCATGAACTGAATGCTTTTGTGTTGGTTTGCTTGACTTGGCAGAATTGTTCTGCTGGTGAGCATATTCCTCGTGTATTATTATGATAGCTATTTGCGAATGCAGCACCTTTGTTTATGGCCTTTTGTTTTTTGTTTTTTTGTCAATCTACAGTAAGTAAAAAGTTTATTGTGCTGATAAACATGATTGTATTCCGAGTAAGAACTCATGAGGTTACTTTCGTCATGAAAAATGATTGATTGTGGTTAGAGAATTGTATTTTAAAAAAACAGTATCATATACATACCTTACAAAATACCTATTATAATAACTGTGGATTGTAAAGGGAACAACATTTTGGAAAAGCCTACCCCACACCACATTTGAATACATTTGCCTCTTGCGCGCCGATAAAAAATCGTTAAACATAAAACAAAACATCACAACTTTATTCAAGCTGGAGAACTTTAAAGGTGGTTTGGTTTGGATGGAGGAAAATGTTGAAAAAGCATGAAGGAAGTGAATGTTCTCGTTCGTGCTGCCAGATTCCATATATTTCTATTTTTGAAATTTCACCATGTTATTTTTACGATGAATCATTATAATGATTAATAATACTAACGTAATAGATAAGATTTGAATGATTTCACTATTATTGTTGAACTAGACATCTAACAATTCGAAATTTTTATCTATTTTTAGTATTTTTCCAGTGTACCTAATCTTCGTGGAAATGGAATGAATTTCTGTCTTTGAAAAATGTTTAGAGATACGATACGAGTATCGAAAGGTACACTCTACAAGCTTCAAGTACAAATTTTAGTTTGAACATATTACGCAACGATTACACGAGTCAATAGAGCTGACGGACAGTCCTAATTTTGTCTGTCAAATTTACTGACAAAAAACCAGTCTGTTCATAATAAAATGTCGTCAAGCGGTGCAGACATTCTTCTTCTATATGCATATCAAACAATTTCTTCATTAATCCGTCTTTATTCTCTACAAAATAAACAATAAAATATATGTTAAACACTTTTCAGTCATTTCCCACTCAAAAGAGAAAAGATTAGGAATATAAACACAAATATCCACTAGCATCTACCTTTTATTTTCAATTTCCGCCATTTTAATTGTACGTTTGACAGTTTATTGACTAGTCCGTACAGACTCGTCAGAAATCTTGTCAGTACAGACTGGTCAGTAAAAAAGAGTAGTCAGTAGGGGTTTACACGAGCCTGTGTAAGTGTCAATCGCTGTCAGAGTCAGTTCTACTGACTCGTGTAATCCCCGGGTAAGAATACGCTGAATAGGGTTTCCTGTAGCTTGCAGGGCAGCTTGTGGTGTGTAGCTCTCGATGTAGAGTCCACCGACATATAATAAGATGGACTGAACTATCCCACTAACATATAATAAGAATGGACTGAGCCATGCTATCTAATTCCTATAGACAAAAAGTAAACAAGCTAGAATTAGTCTGCGACCAATTCCTATGATACCCTAGGTGAATGCCCATATAAAATTTCGTATGATCACCGATCTATGCAAATTTGATTTTTTAACTGGTTTTTCGCATATATTTCCAGAACGGTTCGTCGGACAGAAAAAATGATTTAACAATTTTATAGGATTTCGAATTCTGAAGAAGTTTTTAGTACAATAAAAATGTCTAGCACTGATCGTTCTCACAGAATATGTAAAAAACCTAAATTTTTATATGGCAACAGCAAGAAGGGGTTGCTCGATTTAGTCCATTTTTAAAATGGTATTTGCTATTATTATGAAAACACCATGTACCAAGTTTCAGCTCTCTATGTCGATGCGTTTTCAGGCAGTGTCCAAATATAGAGTGGAAAACGAAATTTTTGTATGGAAACCCCACAAAGGAGTTGCCCGATTTATCTCATTTTCGAACTTAATTTTATTTATTGTTTTAAAGTCTGTGTACAAAATTGCAGCTCTCTAATTTACGCATTCTCGAGTTATCGTGCGCACAGACGAACGGACGGACCGGACAGACGGACGGACATGCAAAAATCAAAAATAACTTTTAATATTATGTGTGGGTTTCCAATCCATTTTGCTCTACGATCATTATTTCGACGTGTTACAAACGGAATGACAAACTTAGTATACCTTATAGATTTCATCTAGGGTATAAAAATGGCACAAATTATGGTTAAAATCTGTTTGTCCCTTTCAAGCTCAAAATGTACGCTGAACTGTAACCAATTTTTGCAAACAATACGGTTATATTAAACCATATAGATCGTACCTACATATAATTGTACGAAATAAAGGGTTTTCATAGCCTGTTCAAAATTTGTGCCATTTTTGAAGCAGGAACGCTCAGTCCATTCTTATTATATGTCACTGGCTTGAGCTCATCAAATGATCTTCTATAGAGCTTCCAAGTGATGACTATAGAAGCTCTTGAGTTACATATACATAAGTTACAAATTCATAAAATTTAAGTTAAAAAACACCTATTTTGATATAAAGATTAACGGCCGTTTTTCCGAACTACATATTTAAGGCTTAAACACAGTTGCAACTGCCGCCGACTATTGCCATCGACCACTCTATAGGCCGCTACACACGCTCAAGTCGGATTTGCGTGCGCGTGTGTAGCGCAAGTCGGAGCTTGAGTTGAGACTGAAGTCTGCTTTGAATGCAATCTGACGACGAAACAATTGTGTACAAGCAAACCTGACCTGCTACAGGAATGAATTAAAGTTTGAACAAAAATCGTTGCGATTGGAGGCAAAAGTTAACATCTGATTTTGTCTAGTTCAATTCAATAGCAAAGTCATAAGTTTTGCTTGTATGCAATAGTTTTGACCGATTTCACTAATGCTCTCTCAACTCAAGTTCCGACATTCGCTACACATGCTCATATAAATCAAACGTTTGGACCATGCATAAGTCGCAAGATTTGCTTGAGCGTGTGTAGCGGTCTTATGACCTTAAAATAATTGCGACGACCACAGGGGCCGACGGCCGATGTATTACACAATCCAGAAAAAGTTCCTAGAGAAAATTGTTCCTATTACTGCAAGTCGTCGGCCGATGCAACTTTGTTTAAGCCTTAATTTTGGAACTGCATGGTGTGTCTTTTGTTTATTTCGGCGCCAAAAACCGTTATTTTTGAAATACTGAACCCACATGATGCCAGCGATCGGTTTTTCCTTTTACCATTTAAAACATTTTGTTAGGCATATTAATTCTTGGTTTGTTTGCTATTTTGGACAAATTATCTCAATCTAATATGACATCCCTTCAAATAGTTGCAAGCATATCGTCGGTGATACTGTATAACCGCGAGACTACTAATGTCACTACCGCTAAGTTAAAGTCAAAGTAACTTTCAGCAGACACTGAACTTTTTTTATTATTATTATAATGACTGACAAAATTATTGCTACTGAACTCTAGGGTAGGACGAGAAATATCATATTTTTGGATTTTAGACATAAAATGTAGTAGTAGTTTCTTAGCCACATACATAACAATTAACTTCGAAATTAGATTTTGTTACTCTATGTAGTTTTGCGGTTATGATATTGCTAGTGTCGCGGCTATGCAGTATCATCACCGACGATAATTTATAGGTATAAGCTGAGTAGATAATGATCGTCACAGGACCGTTGAAGTGGTTGTGTGGCTTACATATTACCTGCATTTTATAGATGTCGCTGCTATGCTTCTATGCATTAAAAGCATATCCACATAGAAAAGTTTACGATAAATGTCTTTCAAGTGCAGGGAAACTTTTATAGATCAACCAAGTGACACTCAATTATTCTAGGTAGCCCAAGCGGTTAGGGAAAATCTATGTTGCAATTTGCTTACTCACGAACTGTGCGAATTTTCATGATGGTCATTTTGATTGTAATTCAGCTTTTATCAACCGTTTGGTCTAGCCAGAATAATTAAGGGCAACTTTAGATGCGTTTTTTTTTATCTCTCTGATCTGATCCCGTTCAATTTTATATACGTAAAACAAGAACAATGGATCACGTATTGTTGTTGTTTTACGCACAAAAAATTGAACCGGATCATATCAAAGAGATAAAAAAACGCAGCTATTGTTGATCTAGTTAGATAGATAGTTAAACCTGAGACAACTTACAACTAGTGTGCAAAAAAGGACTTTATGCAAGATGAGATTAAAAAAATTTGAAATTCGTTGCTTTAATTAATGGTGTTGTCCACGACAACCAAAGTTGCCAGAAATATATAAGTATAAGTAATACCTATATATATGTACATAAGAAACTAAGGGTATGGTAAAAGATGATATTTACAGGATTAATTCGAATATCAAGGTCATAAAACTACAGTCGGTAACATTTAGATATTGATTCGAATTTTCACGCGCTTTTGAAAAAAATTTTAAGTAAATTTAAATACAATAGGCAATTTGAATTTCAACAATTCAAAACACAATAATAAGTTTTGTTAGCTCAACTGTTATTTTTGTATTCCTTTCGCAATAACCTCATTTAACTTTCCTGCAAATTTTTTTAAAAACACTTGTGTCGATATCCATACTTTGTTAATTTCAAAATAAAAAAACCCCACTTGAAGGTAAAATTGGTTATCTCTAGAAATGATATCATTCTGTGTAAACTTTAGATTCTATTCAAGTTATGTAAGTATAATAAGGCGCTAAATTAGAACAATCTTTCGTTCGTTTATTAAATGTGAGAAAAACAATTGGCACCAAATTATTCTCATTACTAAACTTTTCCCCAAACAAGTCAAATATTTGTTAATTAATTAGAGTAGAGATATTTACATACATACATATCTAGCAATTTACCGATACGAGATAAATAATTTTGCAAAGATATTTTTAAAAAAAAGTGATTACGGCTACTTTTAGTTTTTAAAAAAACGAATTCAAATTTACGGAGATAAAACTTATGTTTGAAAACAAAAATATTTTATTACATAAGTAATCTTGCTGCGACGTTATAATTATGTCGACTGATTTTAATCAGTAAAATTTAAAATAAAACTTTATTTATTTGAAAATTTTTTTCTTTTAAGTGTCACTTGAACTAGTCACGCTGTTTTGAGGGACTATAGGCCACAGCTAAGCAAACAATATTTATACATGATGAAGTCACTTAAGATTAATTAAGTGAGTATGGATATACACAAGGTATATATTTAGAATACAAGGTGTTCCCATTAAAATTTTGTCACATGTTCTGTGACGTAATTTCATGACTAATGTACATTTCTATAGGAAAGACAGAGAGAGCGCAGAGAATATTGTGTTCTCTGAACCGTGCTTTTAATTTCTGTGAGTTTAAATGGTGAGAATATGTTATTTTAACGTAACTTTCCTTCTTATATAAAAATATCGCAACACATTTAGTAGTTACACTTTTGATAAAAAAGATTGAAAAACAATACGGGGATAGGTTTTTCAAACTTTCGTGAATTTTACAAGTTTTTTCAAAAAAGTTAACAGCTTGCCCCTACCACTATATAAAAGCTATGTGTTAACTTACTTTCCAAGTAAACATTTGCAAACCTTGTACGACAAATTATCGATAAATCCGCATTATAAAGTCCCATATGTTCTTTGGGACTCAAAGGCTACGCATAAAATACTATGGTGGATATATATATATATACATATATAGATCACCATGTAACTTCTGAATGTGATTTAAAGTTTGTTAGACATATAATCGTTGGACCTTTCCGCTTTTCCGCTTTGAAGTTATGTGAAGTTAAGATTTCGGAATTTTAGCTTCAATGTTTTATTAAACTACTATTTTTATCAAAAAATACGTCATCAACATGAGTTTTTTATATTGGATTTAAGAAGCTCAAAAGCTTCGCCTTAAAATGATCTATCACATTCTGTTCCCAAAATGTAACCCTTGCTGCGTTTTTGGAACTTTTGCTTGAACATTTCATTTTAAAGGGAAGCTTTTGAGCTTCCTACATTCAATATGAAAAATTGATGATGATGACGTGTTTTTTGATAAAAATAGTAGTTTAAAAAAAACCGAGTTAAAATTCCAAAATTTTGACTTTGCTAAGCCACATAACTTCAAAGCGGAGATGAGCTGGAGAAAAATTTATAAACCATTGGGAAGGCTCAACGATTATTTATCTAACGAATTTAATCGTCATAGAGTGTAACGTTCAGAAGTTACAGGGTGATCTACAAAAACATATCCAAATATCTTTAAGTCCCGTAATCTCAGAAACCGTTCGTATCCCCCCCACCCCAACCAAACCAGCCCTCCATCTAAACAAGTTTTTGCTTGTCAAAGGGTGATCTATCTATCCATAGTCTTTGGTTCCCAGACCACATATGGAACACCCTATATGTGTCGACAGAGTCGTGTGCCAAACATTTCCAGAAAAATTCACATATTGGGACAAAAATTTCATTTTTACCAGAGCGAACTTGCCATATTTGTTGGATACCGTTGTTATAAAGGGAAGCCCCTATAATGCGAATCTGAGTCCGAAACCGAATCACTCAGTTATCCGACTAAACCGAAAAATCTTGCTTAGCGTTTACATTATGATGGCATGCATTTTTTACAGAAATTGTGAGGGAGATAGTTTATTGAAATTTAAATGCTTCCGAAGCAATCACTGCAATACCTCTCGGGTACAGTCCGCTCCAGCTTTTATGGTACAAATCGCAAACTGTCACATTGCCAAGTTGTAAAATTGTAAAATGTAATTTCTTTAAAGGTGTGTAATAATAATTGTTGTTAAAAGATGAACGAAAAACGATGTCCGAAATAGCTTCAATCTTTTCTATAAACATATGTATGTAAAAATTTTCGGTTTCGCAATATTTAATTACAAATTAAAAGCTCTCTTTTATTTTCTTTCATTTTTGACAGATAATTTATATATATTGTCTATAAAATTATAGTAACAACAACAACAATATGGCAGCACGAGTAGTTGAAATTGATAAAATAGGGTTGCCAATAACAATGTAAGTATAAAAACTTACTATGCTTGAGGTCTTTTCATGGTTCCGGACACGCTAATATACATTGACAAATCTAGGTCTGGAAAAAATTCAGAACGCGTTTGCTTCTTTCGTCACTCACAAATAACTTTCCGTATACGATGTACTATCTCCCTCACAATTTCTGTAAAAAATGCATGTCATCATAATGTAAATCCTGCTTTATAGGAACTCGGAACTTCAGGAAAGTTTTTGTTCCTGAAATATTTAATTTTTTCTTTGAATTATGCTTCGAATCAGTTATAAGTGGATATTTGTGTGTCTGATAAACATGTCGGTGGTTAAAAGGAAACATCGTACTTTGTTTGCTTAAGATAAGATCAAGATTTAAAAAATAAAATAAAATTTGCTTTGTAGTTGTATGATTGCGCTTGGCTGGGTCTCGTCTTGTTGATAACTCCCGAAGGCTTTGTTGTCCTCAATTTGAAAATCTAACTTCAAAAATTGGTTGTTCTTGAACCTCCTACAATTTTCTTATTATCGTGCCAAAACTACGATTATTTGGAGTCTATTTCGGCTGTACATAATGAAGGCTTTTTAAGAGTATACTCATAACGTTTTTCATCCCGACGAAGAGAATTCTGTTTGTACTTCGATTGCTATATTTGCTCTTATTTTTATTATTAATTAATTAATTTAATTAATTTTGTTTTTTGCATATATGGGTGTATGTAGTTTCAAAATATCGACAAACGGCTTAAGTATATCATATATTGATGATACGCAGTTTCGCAAAAAGTATGCAATTTCAAAAATTGCTTCTCAGCTTTAAAGTTCAATGAAATTTATAGAATTCCTGTTCATAGTTCAACATATTTTGCTGATATTGTTTCCAAAACTGCACAAAATTCGCTCGTTCTAGAACTGGACACATCCAAATGATGTTCTTATAAACACATTTTAAGGTGCTCAACTTATAGAAATTTTTTTATACTACATAGTATTATGCCCTGTGACGGTTAGTACTAAAGCAAATATGAATCAGAGTTACTTTGACTTCAATATTTATTTTATTTGAAGATGTATCAAATAAATTCAAATAAGTGTGCGAAAGGAAGTAGAAGCAAGAAACTTAGGAAGGAAAAATATTTGGAAGAAACGTTTTAAAGCAAGTTACTTTACAAAGGCTATTTAAGTACCATCATTTGAAATCTGAATAACTAAAGGATGTCAATAACCTACTAGTTGGCTTTGGTGTAGATTAGAGATGTCAGGACTTGGGAGCTACTTAAATACTGCAGGTGTCCTATTGATGAATAGAATATGACTTATAAGAAGTGGAGTGCGAACTGGGAGAAGTAGAAAATAGATCTGTGACTTTAATTTAATGCAATTAATATCACTTATATATGTAAGTATTCCGTGAAATACTTAAGTTTCGTTTTTTACATTTCCGTTAGAAGAAAATATCGTTTTAATGTGAGGTTATCTGTTAACTTTTTAGTTTAATGAAAATTTTTGTTATATTGTTATTACTTTTTTATTATTGTGACTATTGAAAAATATTCACAAGTATGAATAATTAAGAATGGCTTCAGTTTATTTAAAAACTCGACTAAATATAAGTTTCACTTCGAAAATCCAACACAATTAAATTTCCAAAACGCGATGCTTGGATAAATGCAATTTCTATTTTTATCAATTATTAATTATAGAACTGCACCCCTCTTAGGTATTATTTTTATTATTAATGCTTCTATTTTCGTTGCAGGTATGGTAAGTTATTTTCATATTTTTATAGGAGTATTATTTTATTTTATACTAAGGGAGCCCGCTGGGGTTGCCAGGCGATAATATCGATGCATAAATGGGTGGGCTATAGTTAGAGATGCATAATATCTAAGCTATCATCTGACTCGATCGCACGATTATGTAGTCCAGCTCTAACTCTCTACGTCTATGCGGTCATATTTTTGAACTTAAATTTACATGTTTTTAAAAAAGGCCCGTGTACAAAATTTCAGCTCTCTTTTATACTAAGGGAGCCCGCTGGGGTTGCCAGGCGATAATATCGATGCATAAATGGGTGGGCTATAGTTAGAGATGCATAATATCTAAGCTATCATCTGACTCGATCGCACGATTATGTAGTCCAGCTCTAGCTCTCTACGTCTATGCGGTCATATTTTTGAACTTAAATTTACATGTTTTTCAAAAAGGTCCGTGTACAAAATTTCAGCTCTCTATGTCGACGCATGAGGCAGTGTCCAAATATATAGTGAAAAACCAAGGTTTTGTATGGCAACACCAAGAAGACGTTACCGATTCCAATTTTTCTTTCCCTAAAAACCTTTTGTCCTGACAATTACGAACACAAAAAAAAGAATTAGTCAAATCGATCGAGCCGTTCTCAAGAGATGATGTAACAAACAGGCGGCAATTAATTTTTATTTAAGTATAGGACCTATAGATGGTTTTTATTTTATTTTAAGTAAAAGCTTAGTTTTAATAATAGTACACGGATAAACTGAGGGCTACTGTAAATAACTAAATAAAAAGACGCTCAAAATTAGCTAATCCAGGAAATCACTAATATGTTTTTGAAGACGTTTAAGTCTTAAAAACTCGAAAAATTAAAAAAAAAGTAAAAATACTACGTGTGCATGCAGTTATTATTGTAAATTAAATTTTGAAAACTATATCTCTATCATGTTGCGCAATTCCGTATCATCGATAATAAGTGCAATCTGCTATTTATACTTGAAATAAATACTTAAATGAATTTATATAAATTATAAAGTCATTACTTAAACGTGGAGTAGATATATGTAGTGAAAGTTTCCAACGTTGCTATTAATTATCAGCTCGGTAAACAAATTGGCACACAATGTTTGTTTATTTATTAATTATGAGTGGTATCACTTCTGGGTGACATTGGGATGCATTTATTGCCAGAATGTTTTGTGAAATTAAATTAAAATTTTGCTGTCAGCATAATTTTTGCATATTTGTCATTAAACTAGTGTCTAAAAATAAACAGAAAATATTGACAGATTTATTAAAGTCTTATTTCAAAAATTTACATTTTCACAATTGAGAAATACTAAAACTCATTCTTATACCTATATAGATCAGTGGCTATATTACCTCTGATAGGTCTGCCTGTTAAAAGGCCTATGGTTGTGATCTGTCCAACTCCAACGTCATAGAATTAAGGACTGATTACAATTCTTCCGTTACGTTCCGTCACTTAAAACTGTCAAAGGAGAATTTATCTGACAGTGAAGCAAATGGTTGGAATGGTTGAAAGCGATTGTAATTGAATGGAAAGGTTTCAACTTTTACGAATGACATAACCTAAAACTCAAAGTTAGTGTTTACGAGTTTCATATGAGCTTCCAAAAAATGAATGACGAGTCTTTTATTGAAGCTATAAGGAACCATAGTGAGATGTATCATAAATATTGCAAATATTATATGAACATGAAAATAAATCCTACTCGTAAGATAAAGTTGTAAAAATATTTCAAAAAAGCTCCAATAATTCGTCCATTTTTGTGATTAACTACACAAAATCTCTCCAGCAATTAGCCAGTTCAACTGTCGTGAGTGACAGAACGTTGAATTGTAATCATTTGAGTCATCATTGAATTCGGCTTGGAATATGACGATACGGAAGCATGGCAATTAGGCCGCAGGCCGCCTACCAAAGATGCAATTGGCTACGTGCATATGCATTTCTCGGATGCTGTACAGTAAGCCGCATACCAAAAGAGCAATTGCACTGCATACCACCAAGCATAGTGCTTAGATTATAAAGGAATTGTATTTATCATGACGTCGTCCTATGAACATCTCATCCAAATATCAATGTTTCACGCAAAAGCTGTGCATGCAAAGCACGAACGAAAATGCTTCCAGTATGAGTACTGCAAGTGCCCTTGCATCAAGCATTTGCTGCATTGGTGAGCGGCATTTCGCTTAAAAGCATAAGTGAGTTTTTTTTTAAGAGCATGATGCAAATGCATCGTGCATGCATTTGCATCTTTGGTGGGCGACCTGCCTAGTTTGAAAAATTTGAATCTTTTGTGTGGTTGTCATAATAAAATCTCATGTTTTTCACGTATATTTTTATACTAAGATGGGAGAACACGTTGATAAAGAGACCTCGAATTTTGGGGACATATTTACCATTCAACGAACGATTCTAGGAGGAAATTCCCCAAAACAACTTTAACAAAATTATCAAAAGTTATTTTTTTCCTTATACCGGAATTTAATGAATGCGATAAAAAATCTCCTCTTCTCCATTAAGAAATTATCTCTAGTCACACCCTTTTTTTGTTGTTTATAAGTGATTTTAGCGGAATATCTGGAGGTAATGTAAACAAAAGACGAAACTGATAACGATTAGATATGTACATATGTATGTGTATCTCTACGACACAATAATTAAACCACTTGCCAATGGCGCTTTTGAAATTTAAATTTAGATTAAGAACTTTTATTTGGAATCAATTACGTAAAGAAGTATTTGTAAATGATAAAGATTTTTTTTGTATAAAGTTGTTCTTAATCAACTGGTTTGATAGATTAAAGGTATACTGTAGCTATAGTCGAATTTGTTGATATTTAAGTGAGACGAATAGAACGGATATCACGCTAGGGAAAACTTGCTTACTAAAGATATTCTTATTTTTTGTAGCTACTTAACTAGCGGGCAGTGGACAAATAAATTTAAATTACAAATGTGCGGTAACTTTCAGTATAATTATTCATGATCTCCCATTTGATAAAAAAAATTGTTTTTTCCTTCAGATGGTTCTACATAGATCTCCCTGTACGATGCGTTCCTTTTGGATCTAGTCATTCTATTTTCTTTTGTTTTTCTTTTTTTTTACTTTGAAGCTGTTTCGACTTGGGCCCATATTCTTGAATAACGTAGGCAGATTCCGTATTTGTTATGCTGTCAAAACCATTCGGAATCGACACATGTGGTATTCTTGAAATCAGAATTCGTTATAAGTATATCGAACAAAACTCTTCGTTATTTAACTAGTGGGTTTAACCATTCGTTATGCCAAACGAAGAATGAATCATTTAGTAATCTACGGTTAAAAAAGGGAGAAGATCTACGCGTAATGACAAAAATATCAGTGGAATTTGTCTAAGATAAAAGTACCCTACTATGGGAATTAGCACCATTGTATTAAGTTGACTGTTAAGAATTATTGATGGCTGCTTTTATATTGACAGCACAAAAATGATAAAATATACCTGCTTATATAATTCCTTTAATCATTTCGAAAATAAAACAAACAAAAACCTGACTGAAGAGGAAAATGTAATTATATGCGAGTGACACGATCACTCGAGCTTTTACTTTCTGGTGGCTATATTCTAGTAACTGAGCCACTGGAGCTAACGAAAGACATCGTCTTTCTTTTCCTTATAGCTAATTCTATATAAACGCAAAATAATATACAAATTATATTTTAAAGCAATATCATACAAATTTAATAAGAAAAACTTTTTTTAATTAACAGGTTACTGTATTTGTTTCGTTGAATCTCGTTATGTTGAAAATCTTTTTCACCACTTTGACTTTATAACGAAGAACTCTAAGAATACGTACAGGGTATTCGATTCGTTATCAACAATTCATTATTTACCGAATTCGTAAAAACCATTCGATATTCAAGAATAGGGCCCCTGGAGGGTGATTCTGATCTTTTGTCGTATTTGAATGTCAAAATATACGCCTAAAAGTAATGAACTTTTCTACTGATTTTTTCGTGTCAGCAACGTAGAATGAACTGAAAATGACAATTCACATTACAAATTCAAAATAATACTTCGAATTTAAGCACTTGTAATGCTCTAATTAGGTGTAGAATTTCCATTTACCACAGTGTAAAATTTTTGCCACAACCGCTTGGGCAGTTGACTAATTTGTCGCATATTTAGGCGTGTTTATTGATGTTTGTTCATTACAGTTCATTTTGTGGTAGATAATAGTGAAGATACAAAAAGAACTGTGTTGAAAAAAAGTACGATAAAATATGTCAAAAAAACACGCCTAAATAGTACGAAAAAAGATCAGAATCACCCTCCTGCTCGTCTTTAGTTAGTGAATCCGGCCCCAGGTCGAGGCATCGTTAATTTTATATTAGAACAAGGCATTGCTGGTTTATCCTTTGGTTAAGTCAAATAACCCAAATAAAATCTTTTAATTCAATTAACTCAAAAATTTCAGAAATAATCGTGACAGTACACTTTGACAGAGCAGATGACAATTGAACTTCAATATGTATTTGTAACACCAAGAAAAAATCCAGTGCAAAGTAGGAGAAGTTCAGTGCGAACCTTGTTTTGCATTTCTGCTATAAAATATAACATGACAATGTAAGTAAATGTAGTTTTAGTTCTTGTTAAGTATTCCTTTACGTTATATAAGAAAGAAAAAAAGGAACGAGGTCATAAATCTCTAATATACATTAGTACCACAAATGTATCGACAAAATTGTTACCAGGGATACTAGGAAGAAAACCCTTTCGTTTTTAGTCTTTCATGACCTTGCATAGGTCGCAAAACGCTTTATTTGGGGTTATATAGCTAGATGACATTTAGGGAAAAGGACCTCGTTTCGAGATATTTGCCGCTGTGAGATGTTAGTCATTCTTAAATGAATAGTTTGGGTGAAAAGGTGTATCTCAAAGTGTAGTGATATCTCGAAGTAAACTAACCAGCTAGTGTAGTGCAGACTTAAGGACAATAAAAATTAAAATGTGTAGTAGTTAAAAGACTTTAAAATAAAAGCTTGAAATAATTACCAATTAACTATATTAAAATTAGTGAATGTTTCAACTGAGCCTGTGGTTTGGTAATTCTAAGTTGTTTAAATATCTAATGTAAAAATATAGCATGGTGGGTAGTTATTCCTATAGAGGTGATATTGTCATGATGTTTTAATTAAATAGGAGAGGCAGGGCGAGGTTTTCCCTCTGTCTCTCACAGTGAACAGGTCAGGTAGTGGTTTTTCCCCTGTGGTTGAATCACTCTGGTCAGTTGAGGTTTACCGCTGATAGAATCAGTGAGAGAGGCTGTGGTTTCCCACCCTCCTGTGAAACAATAGCCATCTTTGACAGTCTATTTATTAGCTTTTTTTTTATATCTCGTATACATAGCTTTATCATTTCTGGGATCCTTTTAGTGTATCTATACTTTGGAAGTTATACTAATGGCCGGTTTCACAGTCAAGGCTTAAGCCACAGCGATGGCTTAATAAATATTTCGGTTTCACAGACAAGGCTTAAGTGATATCATTGGCTTAAGGCAAGCTATACTTAACCCCGCCATCTCGAAGGCTTAAGCCTCAGATTTTTCTGTGAAAAACATTGGAAATTATTGCTAAATATATAATTAGCCTAAATATTATAATTTTTGTTATTAAACGAACGTACATATTTCAAAAGTTATACTTTAAAACTAAATTGAAATTTTCAAAGCGAAAAATAGTTATCTAGTTAGCATTTTTGAGTACTGTCTGGCAGCTAGTGTAAGCATTCCATCTGGGACGCGTTCATGAAGTCGGCTGCAGCCAGTCATAGCTATCTCGCAGCCAGGCATATTTACGTGTAGCTGCTCCTGACTTTATGAACTATGCCTACGCCAGAAATGTCATCATTGGAGTATGAGTTACATTTCATGTAAATATACAAAAAAACAATTTATTACCTGCTTCGTCTATTAAATCAATAAATGGCTCCCCACGCAAATTCATATAAATGGTTACATTAGCCATTATTACAATAATATTTGTTTTCTTTTCTGTAATTTTAAAATAACAGCAAACCAAAATGTCAAACGTAATGCGTTTGTGTTAGTTAGCTATGCTGGGTAGCACTCTCAAGTCTGTACCGGCTGCAGTCGACTACGAGGCCGGCTACTATGATTTTCTGAACGCCAGGGACTGTCATTTAGCCAGGTCAAAAAACTGGCTATTACATTTCCGAACGACGATAGCCACATCTACAGCTACCATAGCCGGCTGCAGCCTACTTTATGAACGTGCTCCTGAAGTTTTAGGGAGAAACCAAACAGTTTTAGACAAAAATGAGCTATTTTTCTGATGCAGAGAATATAAGTGACGAAGAAATGTATAATATAATATCGCAAGGTGTGACCTGTTAAAAAAATTATAAGAGGGCGCACGCAACATTTCGAGAAATGGGATGACGTTGATTTTTATTCTCGATTCCGACTGTAGAAATATTCGGCTATGATGGTTTACGTTGTCGAAACATTCTGCAACAATCAGTACGTTTACATGAATACTTGAAGTATACTTCAAGTAGAGATCAAATAATCAAAATATCATATAAACGCGCATTGACTTCAAGTATACTTGCGTCAAGTAAATCAGAAAATTTTATTCGATTTACTTGAAAAATTCATGTAAACGCAACTTCAGTACTTGAAAATTTTTCATTTGTGCGAGATATGAAATTGGCAGAGAGGAACAAGAAGAAGATTATTGTTGATAATTCATGCTGTGATTTTTAGCACTTTTCTCAAGATATTTATCTAAAAATCAGCATTTATATATTGAACTTAATGCAATGTTGTCAAAGGTAAAGTGTCACTTCAAGTAAATTTCAAGTCAAGTAATTGGAATTAATTCAACCAAAAACCCTAGTTGAGTTTCAAGTGGATTTCAAGTCAAGTACTGAAGTATTCATGTAAACGTTCTGAATGATTTGGGATTTGATATTCTTCCCGATAAAAACCATAAAAAACTGGTAAATAAATAGTTATTCTCTTAGCTTGGTTTTAAATCCACAATGGCAATTTTCCTTATAAAAAATTCACAATTATAGCAGTGCTGGCAACTTAAAAATTTTCATCTGTGGCTTAACTAAGCCTCAGCTTACTGAGTACTGTGAAACCGAGTAGGCTTATGTTCTGGGCTTAAGCCACACTCGTGGTTTAGCTAAGCTCTGGCTTAAGCCTGGACTGTGAAAACGGCCATAAACGACTCACACTTTGTTTTTTTTTAACAATAATTTCAGATTATGCGGTTGACTGATCGGCTGGGCATCCATGTGGAACGCGCCTTATTATTGTATGTGTTTATGTCTTTAATCAATCTAAAGTAATATACAAATACATACTACGTATGTCTTTTCTTTCTTTTTAATTGAGTCCCTCCTATAAAAAGCTGTGCCATTAAACATTTTCAATGCTGCACTTCTAGAAAAGTTCAGCACTGGTGTTGCACTGAAGTCCCATCGAAATTGGCATTAGGTAAATAACACACATACAGCTCAATGACAACAGCATAACTTTCGGAGAGATACATTAAACTTGTTTGTGAGCAATTAATAGTAATGTGTTTAATGTCGATTTCGATGGGACCATTTCAGTTTTGCACTTTTTCTGGCAGCGGAGAACTGGCAGAACTGAAGTCCATCGAACATATTTTTGTCATATTCCTTGTATTTGTGGGCACACGTATTGTATACACGGAACTGTCAAACGTAATAAATGTTGTTTATTGATATATAGAAATTTTTTTTAACTTAAAGCCAATTACCCAAATAAAAATATTTAATTCATTCACCACCAAAATTTCACAAATAATCGCGACAGTGCACTTTGACAGAGCAGATGACAATTCGACCTCAGTATGTATTTGTAACACCGAGAAAATATCTGGTGCAAAGTAGGGGAAGTGTGTGCAAAACTTGTGTTGCACTTCTGCTATAAAAATTGTCCCATCGAACATTTTCAGTGTTGAACTGCTCGAAAAAGTGCACTACTGGTGTTGCACCAAAGTCCCATCGAAATCGACATAACTTATTCACTCCATATTGTTGAGAGTTCCTAAAAGAAGGGATGTGGTAAATAGTATTAATTTAATATATTAGTCATAGTAGAATTAGTTTTTGTTGAGAACGTGTCAACGTGTGAGGCATGTATGTGTAAGCGGCGAAATACCTGGGGTTAGTGTTCATCCAACTCAAGCCACGGTAATTGGCAGCGTGTGCTAAATCCACCAACAAATAGAGGATATCCAGGCACATCTTGGAGATATTGGCGAGAGTCTGTACCCCAATCCTCTTTTAGTCCGTGTTCGTCCGGTGTGATTGTGGGCGTATCTGCTGTATGTAGTTAGGATCCCATTGAGTCGTTATATTCAGAAAGACTTTTATTTTTCTTTCAGGCGGCCAGTGAAATATGCAATAAAATATTCATCAGACATAAAAAAATCCTTAATTTTTAATTGGTTTTATATTTGACCTAACATTAGGTCCATACTATTTTTTAGTGAGAAAATCTCGAAGAAACAATTTTTTTTGGTTCACGTTGAATTTCTGTGAACCAAAAATGTATATTACATACCTACCTATACTAAATACTGCTATCAGATTTGATTCTGTGAATTTTACAATGGGAAGAAATAATATTTTCGGACATCATATCCCTCTTGCTTTATCATATTTGTTAGTATTATTATTTTTTTTTGTACAGATACCAGTCCTCCTTGAAACTACATGACAGATCAAGCTTTGTTTTGTTTTTCTCCTCAAATTGTTAAAATGTGCAAATCTTTCTTTTTTATTTCTTCCTCTCTTATCTACTTTTTGCTTAAAAAATTTTCCGATCCCACTGCAAAATTCTTCGAGGCATAATAAAACATTTTTAATGTTGTTGTTTTTTTTCCCAAAAATCGAGAGGTATATAATTAAATAAAAATAACATCTAATTCACTGCAATATACCTACAAAAAGCTTAATTTATATTTGCTTGAACATTTTTAGTGTCTTTTTTTAGTTTAGCATTTACATAATTACATACATATTTTCGGCCCCCAGAACATTAGCCATTTTTTTTCTAGTTTTAAGAATCAAATCACGGCTAAAAATACTTCGTAATTTTTTACTCGTAATTTTTATAGAATAAGAAAAAAATAATTAAGTAAAAGTTTCTTAACCTCTATAACAACTTGCTCGTTTTATTTCTTCTGACTGTGATTGAACTTAATCGGTTGCGCAAGTAAGCGTGGATTTAATTTTTTTTGTGAATTTATCATATTTATTTTCACGTGCATCTGTTTTTTTTTCTTTTAAAGAAAATTTTGAAATCTATACAAAATAATATTTTACTATAATATATAGCTACACTGGCCAACAGAAATTTTCGAGAGATTCTACCGGTTTTTTTATTGTGTTCACACTTCCGGGCCTCAGTTCTTAACATACCCGCTATGAATACGAATGATTATTTTATATACTGAATTCCCATGAGCTTATTGCGTTGTTTCTTAAAATTATTAGTTATCATAAAAAGTCGTTTCTGTTCAGATTCATGGATAATGTACATTTCAAATAAATTAACTTTGCATATCTCGAATACACATATATTCTCGACATATGTACCTACATATGTAAGCTGCCATTATTTCTAAACAAGAAACTAATTATGATTATGATCAACTCGATTAAGTCAATTGAGCTTGATCAGCTGTTCAAGTAATGTTGACTCAGATAAATCAACTTGATATTCAACTATTTTACCTATACGTATGTATACAAGAGAGGGGAAAAGAAATCGATGGCCTGAGTAACACCAATACAATAAAAATGTGGAATATATACACACTAATAATAACCTAACGATCCGATAACGCGAACTGGTTTTGCTAGCGAAGCTGATTTTTCTTTATTTGTCATCTTTGCGGCTCTATTAATTCGTGGTGAGGTGACCCTTAATTGGTACACGACGACGCTTTGCCTTACCTTCACTTTAATGAAAGCCAAGATCAGCCAGATCAGCAAGATCAATTCGCGTATAGTTTGCTGTTTTCTCTGAGTTGCGGTTATGAAAAGTTTCAATGTCAAGGAGAAGGGGATAAGAG
This sequence comes from Dioctria linearis, assembly GCA_963930735.1. Lineage (NCBI taxonomy): Eukaryota > Metazoa > Arthropoda > Insecta > Diptera > Asilidae > Dioctria > Dioctria linearis. The sequence continues at coordinate 20,804,280 of OZ005742.1, read as the reverse complement.
TTTCAGAAGTAAAAGAGAAAAAACGAAATATTCGAAATAAATAAACAACGAACTTTTTTCCATCGGTATTCGATATCAATTTATTGTGGATCATGTTGTCTTGACGATATCTTTCCCTTTTATCAAATTGTTGCTTTTATTGTTTGCATTTTGAAATCATATTGCTGATTGCAATATATAGTTACAATATTTAATTATATGCAAATGTAATATTAGTACTTAAGTATGTTCATGGGGTTGTCAGCTTTGATTAAATACGAGAAGCGAGCACATTATGAACCTCGGAATTATACCTAACTCTTCGAGTTGAAACGGAAATTTCATAAGTCTCCTACTGTAATGATATAGATGAAGCCAATTATGAAAAGTGTGACACAGTGAATGAAATTAGTTACGATTTTTGAATCAATGATTCTATTTTTCCATTATGTACGTCCTCCGTAAATACGTGAACAGACAAATTAATTGCACCACCTTTATTACAGCACGTATAATCGTATGATGACGCAAATTAATTAACATGTCAAAAAATTGTTGTTATTTTTAATTGTTGTTAATAGCTTTAGACAAATTAGACTCTACTATTGGCCACACAATTATTTTCAGTAAGAAATCCAGCCCTTTTAAAATCACTTAAGTAAAGAAATCAGTCGAATATTGAGAGCTTCCGTAACTCCCGGAATATATAAGCCATGAAGTCGGCGATGACACCAATATATTAGAAGTCATTAATGGATCGACTCCCACCATGCAAAATGAGACGCGGATGATTTTCGCACCATATTCCGGCGAATATCAAGTTTATCGCGGACGATTCCATCTTCTTATTGTAGATGTCAAGTCCTTCGGGAAGAAATATGCCCCGAATGCAAGACTTCTTTATGAATTGCTTTCCAAGATATCCTCCAATCATCGCGCTGATCATCTCAATGTTTGCTGGGTCATGGTTTGTAGTCCCCCCAATAAATATTGAGATGAAAAATCATCAACGCGATGATTGGAGGATATCTTCCAAATTATTCGAAAGCAATTCAAGAAGAAGTCTTGCCTTCCAGGCATATCCCTTCTCGAAGTACGTGAAGATGATAGTTTTCTGCGATGAACTTTGAAGCACGAATCTTCCGCATATCATCTTGCATGCTGAAATAAGAGTGCACACTTCACATATATACTTTCATATTCTTATGGAGGAAGAACTACGATTTTAACAGGTCCTAGAGCTTAAAACTATCGCTCCCACAGAAAAATTAAGTTGTAATAAATTGCATCCCAATATGTTTTCTTTCTAACAATGTTTACAAAGAAAAAAAAAATAGCATGTAGAACGAATTTATGTAAATTATGGTGTTTGAACGAAATCTAAGCTAATTTTGCCAGTTTTTTCAACCTCGACTTTAGTATAACTTTAAGAACCTCAACCATGTGAACTCTGCCAACTTTTGCAACTCACAATACTAACATTGACAGGATCCTAATTGATAACAGTTAATTGGGCTGTCAGGTTGAAAATTCCAGTTATTTTGTAATAGCTTACTACAGAAGGAATAAGTTTTGACTATAAAATTTTTTACATTCACGTTACACTTGTTTCCGTAAAGAATGCATGCATTAAATGATAAAAAAAATGTTGTCTGTCCAAGTTGACAAAGTTACAACAGAGTTCTAAGTAGACCTACTCCAGTGCAACCTCAATCTGGCCGGCCTTACCAGAATTGTCATTAAATTCTAGATAACCTGATCTCATATAAGGTAAAGATACACGGTGAGCGACTATTGGTCTCCATCTCCGGTCTACAGAGACTAAAATATCCGAAATACTTAAGTACATGGCACTAGGAGACCAAAAAATTAGGTCTCCGGGACACTATAATAAATAAGTCTCAAGAGACATGTCTTCGAATTGTATACACGAAATTTGAGGTTTGGTTTCTACAGATCTCCAGCGATCTTTAACTGTTAATTGGCAAGCAAGAGATTAGTTCAAAAGTTATTAATATTTTTATGTTAAGCCCGGTATTGTGTTAATGTAGCGGATAAATATTTAGAAGCAATCGAACAGGGACCTCTTTTACGTCTAAAATTGTTTACTGTTTTGAATTATAGGTGACTGCTTTAGTGTTCTTTTGGATTGCTATTTCAATTACCCAATCTCGAAATAGTAAGGAAAGTTATATTTATACTTACTATTTTAATTTCTTTTCAAAAGAATTGTCTAAATAAAGACGGATCTTTTTAGCAAAAAATAAAAATAAAATAAATAAATAAAAATACACTGCCACTCTTGTTTTCCAATTTCATTAAACTTTAAACGTCAACATTTTAGCGTGGAAAAAAAGGTATTGAGCAGATAAATCTGATGCTAAATATATAATTGTGGAATTTACTGCCATCTACTTGTCAAAACTAAACAAACTTTTAGCTGACTAAACACAATACCACTTTGCCCAGCGATTTGGCTAAATATTTCGCAACTAAATTTCACCGCTAAATTTCAATACAAAATTTATCTGCGAAATCAACATAATACTAGGCTTTATGGGAAAAGTGAAAAAGCTTAAAAAATATATCCTTGGTGTACAAATTTTACGGGATAAAGAATAACGCAACAAATTTGTGTGATTGTTTTTTCTTATGACGAAACTAATTTTCTCCCCTAAATTCAGCATATTAATTATTAATTTTTTTATTAATTTCTTTGTAACAATTTGTCAAGCTCACTGCACTTTACTCCTTCTTTTTTTCGAGTAGACCTACAGTTAACTGACAAGGACACACAAATTGTCTCCGAAGACATGTAGCCTATTTCACGAACTTACAAAGTGTAACAAATGATTTTTAACAAAATTAGTAGAAAAATTGATATTTTTGGTTTCACAAAATTTCTGTGCTAGAAAATTGTAGTTGTATTCTACAAGCGGAAATTCGTAGGAATTTTTCATTTTCTATTTCACCAAAAGTTATTTGTAGTTGTAATTCACAAGCTACAAATTCAGAACTTTCTTGTAGATTTCTGTTTCACTAAACAGATTGGAGCTACAAAATTTGTGCAGTATACGAGAATATTTCACAAGTGACAAATGCTGTATAATTTTCTATAATTTTAAATTAAATTGGTAATATTAATTTCAATAAGAAAATGTAGGATTTGATGGGTTGAAGACAAGCAATGATTGTAGCGGAAGCGGAAGTGACGATTTTGCTTAGAGTCTCGCCGAAAATTATAACGCTGTATTGCTTTAACTAATATTTCGAGGCTAGCAATAGACTTAATTTTGAATTACTTTCTACCACAAAAGAGGAAGAAAACTGGGATGAATGTAATGATGAGAATTCCAAAAATTTAGATGGAACTGTATTGATTTATTTTCTTAATAATTTTTCATTAAAACAAAAATAAATAATAAAGAGTTTTATGAATTTATGTTCTTGAGGATTTATTTTTTTTTTTAATATCTACTAAAATGAAAAATATTCTCGTACACAGCTGAATCTTGTTCATCTGTATTATTTTCTTTTTCTATTTCAGACGTTTTATCGCTTCTCCCTAGTCTTCATTCTGTTTTTTTTTAAAGGTTTTTAACATTTTAACACTTTTCCGTCCGCCTGGCACTCTCCTTTTTATTTTGTTTTGGCAGTCTAGTTAAAAGAACAATACATTTAAAAAATAATATTGAAAGTAAAAACATGTTTCTTTGGGGCATTGATTGACAAGAGGAAAGAGTGGGAGATGGTTCCTCAATAATCTCTTCCAATGTTGGAGAATCCTTGGCAATAATAGCAATATCGATGTTATCGAGATCTGTGAAAATATATTTATTGCCAGCTTACCATTGTTCCTCTCTGCATGTTTTGCCACACAACATCAAGAAGGTATTTCTCATCTCTTCCTTTAAGAATGTCCTGGGAGTTCAAGGGATTCAAAATATTTTTCCATTCGTTTATTTTTGCTTCATGTGTTAAGGCGTTGAAAAATATTTAAAAAAAAGGTGTCCTTTTTATCTCTTATTAGAGAAGTAAGCACTATTTTAATTAGTTTGTCCATTTTATTTTGCAATTGCTCATTATGTTTTGATATTCACAAATTTGTGAAAAAACACTTCTAGTTTACAAATCAGCTACAAATCTTGTAAACAAAGTTGTTTATCTACAATTTTTCTGGCTCTTATCACAAATTTGTAAAATTATTATTTGTACTTTGTGAAACAGAAATCCGTATTACAAATTTGTAATTGTGATCAACAAGTACAAATTTGTATTTGTAATTTGTAATTTTATGAAATAGACGGGAGACCAAAGACCAAAAAAGTCTCTAGCGACTTTAAAGATTTTTTGCGTCTACGAACTGTTTACACAGGTCTCTGGCTCTTCAGAGACCTAATATTTGGTCTCTGGATGCCAAAGTCTCTCGCCATGTAGCTTCACCTATATTCTACAGAACTGTCGAAGCTCGTAAGAACGGAAAGGGTTGGAAAAGTTAACACTGTGTTTCTCGCAATGGCGGCCGCTTATCTCATTCATGTTGTACTTCATCTTAGAATATGTAGCAAACAGAACGATCTGAAACACAATGGGAGCTTCTCAGCCAGCTCGAAGGGCTAACCACAATGTGTATATGCTAGCATATGAAACACTGAGTCCGTTTAGACCGTGCCATTTAGGACTAGTATTACGTAGTTCGACTTACGTAGTACTAATATTAAGTGGTCTAAACATGCCGTATTACGATAAACTAGTCCTACTTTAATTCGGTTTCTGATGCGGTATTGACCTACAAAAATTAGTATTAAATGGAGACATTACGTCACATAAGGTAATGCGAGGCTGTTTGTAAATAGTGACGCCCTTATACATAATTAATAAATAATTGTTGCAGATTATCTTATAATGTTTTGCCATTAGCCTGAAAATTTGCATGTTTTATCTTGGGTATTTAGTAATATAAATAGCAGTATTTCCTCATTCTGATTTTAAATTTTCTTCTATGCTCCATTTTCTTGTGCATGCGGTGTACAAACAAACTCAATATATTATTTTTCATTTTTCTCCTGAAATAGCAGGCAGATCTGACAATTTTGACAAGTGTCAAAGCTTTAATACGAGCGGATTAAACAGCAGCAGGATTAGTACTACGTAATTCGACTTACGTAAAACTAGTCCTAAATAGCTGCGATCTAAACGTACTCACTGACATATAATAAGAATAAGACTGAGCGTTCTTGCTTCAAAAAGGGCATAAATTTTGAACAAGCTGTGAAAACTTTATTTCGTACAATTGTACACTGATTCAAAATTTATCATTATTGGTCGATTAGAATCACCAAAGATATTGAAAAATAGTATTGCGTTACATAAAAATTATTTAGGAAGTTAAAATTGTTTAAATTAACACAAAAGCTAATTTTTAATATTACTGAAAAATGGGTGCAGATTTTATGTCAAACACAATTGAGCTTAAAGGAGATAGACGTATAAAAGCAATATATTTGTCTGAATTGTTATTTCAATTTTAACTTTTCGGCTAGCTTCAAGCCAAGATTTGATCAAATTGCAAATTTCAAGTCTACTTGAGGGAATTTTGAACACTGCCAAATGTGCGAATGATGTGAATGGCTTCTGTTGGCACACTTTTTGAGACAGTTGAGAAGTAAACTGCTACCAAAAATATAAAAATTGAGGAAAAACTACGAGTTGGTGAAAGATGTTCCTGTGGAAAAAAAAATAAACTCAACTCTCCAGTATTATTTTCCCATATAACTGGTACATTTCGAAAACTATCCAAAAAATATGAAATTTTTATAAATTCAGATACATTTTTATCGTCCCTTAATGTCACTCATGAATAAAAGTTCTCACCACACCATAAACCAATTAAAGTTGCAAATGTCAAAAACGTCAGTTGTGTTCAATTCGGCTTTTTTTCTGTTTTTTAAAGCTTCAATTATGTTTCAGGCTGAAGGGTCATAAGGAATATTTCGCGTAATAAACTCTTGTTTTGTTGGTGGGTTCCATATTTTTGTGGTTGAAAGTTCAGTGCAGGCTTACATATCTGAAAAATCTGAGGAAGATTTCTCGTCTTAAAAGACTGAAATTTATTGAAAATAATTTTAATAAATTTGCAAATTACATTTAAGTGCAAAAAAAAATTGATTGAACTTTTCGACCCCGCGATCAGAGAGGTCTCATCAGTATGGTTGGTTATCTACATGTATGTAATATGCAATTTAATTTGAATATAGTCCATTTTGAAAATTGCAAATTCAAACTTACTTTTTTTAAACAGTACTTATATGGGAAATTGGTGTGACCACCATCATTGAAGTTGGTAGGTGATCAGAGATAACCATACTGATGAGACCTCTCTGATCACTGGGTCTGAAAACAAATTTTTAAAGGGCAAAACATATTTTTAAACGAGTAAAAAAAGTTTTTAGTTTGATGCTCTATTTTTGATTTAATTCAATAGGAAAACTTTTTTTGACGAATTTCATTTAAAGAAAAGTTCCCACTGGGGTTGGTTGGAAGCCCCCGAAAATTTTGTATCTGAACGGTGGGCTCAATACTTTTAGGATTGGTTGCCTTAAGCGTATGCGATAGCGTATGAGAGACAATACAAATAATTAATTCCGAAGTTTATTTCTATAAAATATATGGACGAGTCAAAAATGATTGTACTAAACTTACCTAAGAAGTCATCGTTAATATAAATTGACGTAACAAGGATCAGGAGCAAGAAAAGATCTAAATTCATTCAACGAAAACTGAAACGCACCATTAGAATAATCTAAAAAATTATCAAGAAGATAATAAGGAATGTGTTGGATAACAACTACATAACTAGATATTTAGCCTCAAGAGTAGTGGACAGAAGCCTCGATGAATACGAAGACAATATACATAACTAATATCACAGTCAGAATAGAAAAGAAATCGGTGCTCACCTCAAAGTTTTGAAAAATCTCTCCGTTTGGGGGGAAACAATTGAATAAAAATCATACTTAGATCAAAGAAAAAATTAAAGATTGGGATGATGATATATGTAATTCCGCAACAAACAGATTTGATTATTTCCTGGTAGACATGGAACTTCTTCTCAAACTATACATTAATTTAAGCTCTCACCAGTGGTATAGCGACGATACCTTGAAACATGTAATCGAAAATATAATTCTAATTTTTGTCCACAAATTTTGCTAAACTCGCAATTTCTCACCGAGTCAAATATTTAAACAATCCGAAAATAGATTATGCGTCTACTTTGACTGACATAACTCGAAAGCTTTGGCTCAGACACTAAGCATTATTTCACAACCATCTGACAATCAAGATAAACAGAAATGAAATTTTAAAGGTTGTTGATAGTTTGATTAGTTGAAAAGCAGAGTTTGTGAATGAAATGAATTTAAGGCATGCTGTTTTAATGGTTCCATGGTATTTCCATTACTATCAAGGACTAAGACTGATCTTGATACTTATGTAATTAAGAAATAATTTTTATAACTGGTCTAGTAGATAAATGCCCGTAAATACCGCTCTATGTTTCCTTTTTTTTACGTTTTACATTCCGAAGAATCCGCAGTGTTCTTCCGTACATTAAAACATCTGAAATATCTATGATTGAAAAATTTTCAAGTATACCTACCCGACTTTTATTTTCTAGTATAGCTCGTGTTATCAGGTATAGTAGATATTAAAAAAAACGCTTGTTTTGTTTTTTTTAATTTTTTACCTTTATGGCGTTTTCATGATTCCGTACAAAAAAAAAAAAAACGGAACACATTATAAGATCGCTCGGGCGTCTGTCCGTCTATTTGATTACAAAAGTTTTTCTCGAAAATGACGTGATATAAGAATTTGAAATTTGGCAGAATTTTAGGTATTCTCTCTTCTGTCTTCTGGGTCTTGGCATCGGCCCGGCAAGTGACGTCAAACCAGCTCTTTTGGATCTTCAAAATGAATTTCTTTCTAAGGAAAACAACCCAAATTTTTATGCTGATTTCCCAAGTGCAAGCAGAGCAAACCAGAGTTTTCTTATTTTACAAAATCGGCATTACACTCAATATATGAGTGCCTCAAATTGATATTTTCTCACAGAAGCGAGCAAAACAAAGTTAAAATGTTTGTCAATCGAAGAGAAGTCATCTGATAAGCGAATAATGCTTTTCAAAGTAGGAATGCTAGATTCCATGCTAAATACCGAACCACTAATAATAAAGAAAATTGTTTTTTTTTATAGAATTTGCAAGAAATTTATACAGGAAATACATATGTAGAAAGTATATATGTAGGTATAAGATCGGTTGGCACTTTCACCCTTAAAATTAAAACTAACGCGGGGTTTCCAGGGGCAGATTACGTCTTTTATCGCCCCTGGGCGATCAGAACCATTACGCCCTTCCCCAAGCCCAAGGTATATAGAAGACAAGATATTCTCTGTACGAACCACGTCCGCCATTTTGTCTGGAGACAAAATGTTGATGACGTCACTCTGTTCTGTTTTTGTCATGTACTCTATATCTCTGTAGCGTGCCGTGCCCTATAAATATTTTAATATTCAATAAGTTAAAAAAGGTGAACTTACTATGATATTTTTTTTTATTTTAAAAAGGGTTAAACAAGAATCTATTTCGGATTGTTTACCGGGAGCTGAAAATAGTGATGTCACGGCACATCAGCTGCCATGTGTCAAAAATTTAGTGAGAATACCTTGTCTTCTGTATACCTTGCCCGAGCTGTCCCTTCAATTTTTTAATATGAAGATACTTGTGGAAAGAAAAAAAAAACTTAGGTGTTTTATTGGGAAATCCAAGACTATATTTGTGACTAATACTGATACAAGCTATAGTGTGTTTTTGAGATAGGGCGTGTTGTTAAACTAAGAATCTTTCTGTATGTCTGGCAGCTATCAACTAAATCATCTGAATGTGATTAAGACTGAGTTTTACAACACTTGACAGCTCACACCGTTATAATTTTGACAAGTATCGAAATCATCGTGTTTTTGAGTATTTCATATAAAATTTAAAAATGAATCAGACTATTAAAACCGCACGATTCTAATAAAAGTAAAAACAATGAAAGAAAAAGTAAACATAAAATCATGCTTCACGCACAAATATATTTATCAAGATCGCCTGGAAATAAAGGATACATTTCCTCTTCCTTGGTTGGCATTTAACCCCAAATTCAAAAAAGAATCAAACTGGATAAGTAGCTCTAGCTTGCCTAAACAATTTCCCAAATGTTCTATTCTTCCTCAGAATGCCAGTCCTTGTTGAAATAAAAATTTTACTGCTGCTAGAATTTTAAAACATTTTTCCAGTAACCTTCTTCAATCAAGCTTTGTCTTTCTAGAGTAGTAACTCCTGACTCTTATAATGTATATAGTGATATGGTATATGTGATTGTGGCCAAGCGATCGCTCATGATCAACTATTCCCTTCAGATGCATCCAATCATTGAAACCATAAACAAATGGAATCACATTCACAGTATTCCGACTGGTAAATAATTTGCACGGTAAACAGTATACCTTGTTAGTAAATGAAGAATACAAGAGCCAATCACGGCGAACAGTTTCGCCATTGACGACTTGAATATGCACATTTTGGATTCATGTTCATAAACTCTCTTTGAATTTTTGAAGTCAAGCTGATCTAAATCTTAAGCTGAATATGATTTTATAAGCTTATCAATAAAACTGTCGCTAACGTTCCATATTGCAGGATCAAATTCGTCAAAATCAGATCATAATCGGCTTCCATTTGAGATACAAATGTTTCAGTGTTAGTTCTGTTTATTTGCTCTGCTTCATTTTTTTTTTTACAAAATAGTAGTATCTACTGAATTTGCGGATTCACTGTTGTCGACATCTACTTGCCCAGCTTGGTCTAAGTTTGTAGTCCATTTTATCAATTTGGATTAAATCCGGCCCGAAACGAAGCAAGCTTCAGCATCTTTAATAAAAACCCAAATTTCTCTTGTCATTTTCATAAAGATTATCTCTTTTTTTCCAACATATTGAGGAGTAGTTTTCTGTGTTTTTTTTATTTAAAAAAGTACCTTAATTTAACTCGCTACTGGTGATTGGAGAACGTTACACCGCGGCCCGGCTTGCTATCGCTTATAAAGCACGGACAAAATGCTGTGCTTGCTTTCGCCCTAAACCATGCAATGGAACGCAGGGCTGACAGACCAGTTAATTAATTCCTATTCAAGTTAAATTTACATTGGATGCTATTTGGCGGTATTATCAGGTGATCTGATTTTTTTTTAAATAACTTTTTACTTTCTAAATTTCTGTTTCTCTCCCTTTGACTTTTCGCCACGGGCGATCATCCAATCTCGCCTTATGGTTAATCCGCACCTGGGGGTTCTCTACGAAAACAGTGTCGGAAAGATCAAACATTTTACTCATGAAGGAAGTGGCGAAAGATGTGAACTATTAGCCCCTTCACTCCTACAGTTTGCTTGTGAAAGTTTTTTGTAACTGCTTAAAAATTTATACGCTCTTTCACTTATACTCATATGATCAAATATAGTACAGCAAAAACAATGACACTCAGTGCGTTTACATGAATATTTGAGTACTTGATTTGAAACTCACTCAAGTAGGGTTTTTTGTTGAATTAATTCCAATTACTTGATTTGAAATTTGCCAAAAATCACAGCCTGAATTTTCAACAATAATCTTCTTTTTGTTCTTCTTTACCATTTTCATAACTCGCAGACATGAAAATATTCAAGTACCTACTGCAGTTGTGTTTACATGAATTCTTTCAAGTAAATTGAACAAAAATTGTGTGATTTACTTGACACAAGTATACTTGAAGTCAATGCGCGTTTACATGATATTTTAATTACCTGATAATACTTCAAGTATTCATGTAAACTTGCTGACTGTTTCACCAAGTGTAAACAAATTTAAGCTTTTCTTATATTTGGATACTTTCTTGAGTAACGCTAAACTTTCTCCCTGGCAGTATCCTTCACCAAGTTATTGTTCAAAGTACTGACGGATGACGTTGCCAATTTTAATAAATAAATCAAAAGAATTTTGATTTCTGCCAGCCAGAATATTACTTTTGTGGCTGATTTTAATAGTTTTGTGCACTGACCATGTGTACCCTACTTCAAAATTGATTTATATGAGAAAAATGACTTGATTTTTTTCAAATTAGAAAATAAAAACAAAATTTATAAACATTTTTTGTATATTTGTTTTTCGATTTCGTATTTACTTTAAAATGATAAAAAAAAATCAAGGTAACGCAAAATACTGTGTATATGTCCATAAAAAATAAAGTGTATTAGAAATTTACTAGAAGCCTTGAAAGTATGTAGGCATAACAACGTTTGGAAACCCTTCCTTACTTAACCTTTAAAAAAAAATGCGCTTTTCAAAATAAAAATGCTACTGGTATGATGCTAAGAACAGTGTCAAATGTTTTGAAAATAAAAGAGTCATGAGAACGAGAGTACCAGATTTGCCATCTATAATGCAATCTATAATCTCGGAAACCATCATAAACTACTTTTGCGCGACGCCCTGTCTGTGGTGGAACATTTTTTGAGCATTTTTTACCCTAGATTAATTCTAAAGCGCATACTAAAAGTTTTTCATTCCATTTGTAACACCTAAAAATAATGCTAGTAGAGAAAAATGGGTTGGACACCCACGCATAATATTAATACTTGCTTTGATTTGTGCATGTCCGTCTGTCCGTCCATCATTACGATAACTTGAGAGCGCGTTCGCTTAAAGAGCTGACATTTTGCACTCAGGCTTTTTTTAAAAAAAAGGAAATTTAAATTTGAAAATGGGACAAATCGGGTAACTCTTTCGACAACGCGTTCACGTAGAGAGCTGCAAATTTTGCACACAGAAGTTTTTTTTAAAAAAAATGCAACTTTAAGTTCGAAAATGGGACGAATCGGGCAACTCCTTCGTTTGCCATACAAAAATATAGTTTTTCACTATATATTTGAACACTGCCTGAGATCGCGTCGACACGTAGAGAGCCGAAATTTTCTACACTGCAGAAATTATTCATCCTAATTGGTTGATAGATGAAAATGCTATAATTTTCCGCAAGCAATTTTGGTTTAATCCTCCAAATAGAGCAATTCTCCGAATAAATAATATGAGTTTTTGATTATTACCAAGCTTCAAAAATGGACTAAATCGGGTAACCCATTCTTGGTGTTGCCCTATAAAAATTTAGGTTTTTTACGTATACTGTAAAAACGATCAGTCCTAGACATTTTTATTGCACTGAAAAGTTCTTCAGAATATGAAATCCTATGAAATTGGTTATAATCATTTTTACTGTCCGACGAACCGTTCTAGAAATATATGCGAAAAATCACTTCAACAATCAAACTTTCACAAATGGGTGACCATACAAAATTACATACGGGTATTCATCCAGGGTATCATAAGAATTTGTTTTGACCAATTCTAGCTTTTTTATTTGTTAACTCATAGCTCTGCTCCCACCAGAGCCGAACAACCAGAGTACATGATAAATACGTGTGGTCACGATTAATTCAGAGACCACCGGGCGGCCCATCTAGCTAGTGCCAGATTCCTTATCTCCGCAGTTCAGCTCTGGTTAAATCTTCATGACGCGCATATATTTCGACAGTCAAGATTATGAAATATTTCTTTTAATTGTGGATGAGTTGGGCGCCGTAAAAAAAGTTTGTTTTTGCATCTTAATGGTTATCGTTTGCAAAGGCTACTGTCAAGGATTAAAAGAAAATCAAAATTTTTAATTGGTTATAAAGATATAGTTCACAAAGTGCGAAGAAATACCATTCTTCCCGATATTCTAAGTTAATTTTGATATTATCGGGGTGAGTAGGTATTGAGTCATAGATGGAAAGATGGAAAACTGCAGATTTTTTCGTCATTCTGTGTTAACTTGTAAGACCAACTCTTAGAAAATTACTCTTGCGTCCGTCTATTTGAATATTATTCAGTTTAGTTATTCATAGGCAAATTTGGATTAAATTTAAATATCTTTCATATAGTTGAATTCGGTCGATCGACTGTTCGTTGGGTACGCAACCATGATTGTGCGAGTCCAACTTGCTTTTAACCAATGTTTTTTATACCCTAGATGAAATCATATGATATACTAAGTTTGTTGTTTGTAACGCACAGAAATAATGCTGGTAGTAGAGCAAAACGGGCTGGACACCCACGAATAATGTTAAATTCTTTTTTGACTTTTGCATCCTCGTCGGTCCCTCCTGACAATAACTCCAAAACACGTTCACTTAGAGTGCTGAAGTTTTGCACACGAGCTTTTTAGAAAAAAGTAAATTTTTGTCTGAAAGTGGGACAAATCCGGTAACTTCTTTGTAGGGTTGCCATATAAAAAATTTCGTGTTTTATTGCCTAAGAACGCGGCAACGTAGAGAGCTGAAATTCGATACATGCTGTTTTCATAGCAATAGTAAATAAATTTTTATAATGGCCTCAAATCGGGCAAGCCTTTCTTGGTATTGTCATACAAAACTTTGAGTTTTCACTATATATTTAAAAACTGCCTGAGAGCGCGTCGACGTAGAGCGATCAAATTTTGTACACGGGCTTTTCATTAAAATTTCAAATACGAATTCAAAATTGAATCAAATCGGGAAAACTTCCACTTGGTGTTGCCATACAAGATGTTGGTTTTTTTCATTATATATTTGGACACTGTCTGAGAACTCGTCGACGTAGAGAATTGAAATTTCGTACACAGCGTTTAAAAATAGTAAATAAAGTTTCAAAAATGAACTTAATCGGGCTACCCCTTCTTGGTGTTGCCATACAAAACTTTGGTTTTTCATTTTATTTAACTTTTATTTTCATCTGGGGTATATTATTATTGGTCTTAGATCTTAGACCAATTATGATATTTTATCTTGTGTATTCTTATTATCGTACAAAAAATTAGATTTATTATAAAATCTAAATCATATCTATTATAAAGAGTTCAATAAAATTAATTTAAACATGAACGGAGTTTTACTGAATTCTTTTTAAATAAACCAGTTGAGACGATCTGCCAATGTTTTATAAGAAATTAAAATTTCGATGTCCTCGACCTAAGAGATTTATAAATATATGTTAAAACTGAAAAAAATTTTTTTTTTGCTCAGAATTTCTCTATCTAATTTAAATTTCCATTTGTAGTCGCGTGTAAACTGTCACGTACGTACATATATATATACGTGGGTAAATCAGGAAGATATTTTCATTATTTTCATTATTTTCTTATCGTGAAGATACAACACTTTCGTTATTGTGGCAACAAGTCTAATTTACTCTACACAAGACGAAAATAGTCTTAGAACTTTATTTTGTTTTCACCTTGTAGATATGTTGGCGGAAATATTGTAGTCAAAAGTAAATAGTAAGTTAAATAAGCTTTTACCTTAATGTCTTAGGCATCCGTCTTCGTGTGCAGATTCTAAATTAAACTTATTTACGAGTTCGTTACATTACACAAGGCAAGCCACGATGTACTCATGTACTTTGATGTTCCATTAAAACTTGTTTATATAAACGAAAATTATCTACATATTAATTAGAGAAAAAATTAATTAATACAAAATTTATTCACATAAAAAAAAAGTATGGTAGAATCGAAAGTTATCTGTGGCGCTATTGGGAAAGCATAAATCTGGGTCGGATGAGACTTTTGTACAACCAAAGATATGCTCAATTTCTGCGTGACTTGAGTTGAGTTCCATCATTGCGTGCGATAATTTTATTAGAGGCTATGACAATAATTATGTGTCAGTGTTTACTAAATATGCTTTGACTTCTATACGTGAGCTGGTTTTTATGTATAGGTATAGATATGCCTTAAAGGTGATTCACATATGGCTGTACTATTCGTATTTAGCTGCCGTGTCAGCGATCCATTTAAATTCTTTTGCTTTAAGTGCGGAAATTTTAGCAGACATAAATGAAAATAACAACAATAATAGTGCATAATGGAAATTGCTTTACTGATACGGCGCGGCACGGGCACTATCATGATGTAAATCGACCTTTACTGAAATTATTCTAATTAGCTCTTGGGTGGCGGCCAATAATTGTTTTTGTTTTCCTCTGAGCTTGTCCACATCTATGTCTATCATTCTATGAGTGGGACTATAGTCTCAGACCTAAGCCCCATTACATGAGGCTGTTGACTTCTCATACGATTATGTAAGCAAGTGCGAAATAGCGCCAACGCCAAGGTGAAGAATTTTTGTTAGTAAACATCAACTGTGAAATATATGCAAAGATAATTTAAAATTTTATGTAGACTCGTGGTGATTTGTATTTTAATTTTGTCTTTTAGTATTGCCAGTATTGTTTTGCATCGAGAAATTTCTTTTTTTATTTGCGGTAGGATATGTTGACAGTTTCACAAGATTTACATTTCAAATAGAGTTAAGCGATCTAGTTCAAATCAGTCGAAATAAATAGAAATCACTGGACGAACCTTTTCAGAATCTTAGGTAATCGCTTAAAAATTTCACAGAACTGAAATAAATTTGTTTTATGTATATGAGGTTTTAATAAAGTTATAAAAAATAATACAATGTAGATAGTAGAATAGAAAAAGCGTAGGTATAAAAAGGGAATTAAAAGCAAGCAAACCAAAATTGTTGCAATAAATAAAACAGATCTCAAACTTAACCTAACTCTCCTTCAAAAGTAAAAGAGAATCGCGGATTAGCTAACAATTAGACCAAAGAGTGCGAATAGAACGATGGAGAAACCGAAATTTTGAAGAGTAATTTTTACATCTTGGGGGTAACTATAAATGTAAAAAATACGAAATAAATTAAATTTAAATAAAATATCGAACAAAAGTGAATTTTTGTGCTATACCGATAGGGTTCCGCTAGGACAGTCTCATCTTCGATATGGCGTCTATCGTTTCCATAGCGTTTGCGACAATTGCAATGCGGAGAAAAATTCTATGGAAAATTTGCAACAAATGCTGCGGCATATTGTCATCATGCAATTTACTGCCACGTTCATCTAAATGTTTGTAATTAAGGTGTAATCATTTCTTTATCCTGAAAACGAAATGTCACTTCAACTCTCTGCTATGTGCTGCTGTACCAATGTTCTCTTTTTGCTCTCATGTATTACAAATGAAGGGTAGACTTGGCCCAAGGTATATAGAAGACAAGTATTCCCATAACGAACCATGTTCCTCTATTAGGTGACGTAATATTGTGAAATATATAGGAAAGTACGGTACAGAGAACTCAATACTCTATCTTCTCTCTCTGTCTTTCCTATAAAAATGTATATACATTAGTCACAGAATTACGTCACAGGCTATCAGCTGCAATGTGTCAATATTTTAATGGGAATACTTTTCTTCTATATAGATTTGACCTTGCCAGCTACAAAAGTTTGTCGCCTGACTATATTTACTCGATGTCAACAGAAACGATATTTGCGTAGTAGTGAAAGTCGGATGGATCCACATGTATAGAACCTATCAAACAGAGTTCCATTACTATTACCACAACCTTCTATATATTATATATACATATATAGAAGGTTGTGCTATTACATTACTGTTCTCTGAACTCGGCGACAAGGCGAATGATATGCGACATCTGGTTAAGATCCACCAGTCTCTGGTGTAGTAGATTGAAAGCTGTATTGTTATTGTGGAACGTGGACGTACCCTTAAGATCTTCAGCTACTCGGCTGGCATCTGCCGTCGATTATGGACAAATAATAGTTGGTGAAGGGAATAAGAAAAATACGAAGTTTCTACACGGAGAAAAATGAATATGTCAAATTGAACGAAATCATTGTTTAAACCAAATTTTAATTTTTCTCGAGTCACCAATTTTTGCTGTAACAAAGAGCATCAAGTCCTGTGCGATTATTGCTGATAATCTCAACCTTCGATTCATTAAGATGTTCTTGCCCTATATTCTTTCCACACTCACACATATTCGCAAATCGTGTTTTACTGCTTGTAGCTTTCCTATGCCTGAGACAACTTACAACTAGATAACAAAATCTCCATATAAACCGGGATCACATTTTGAAAGCTCTTTAACTTTTTATTCAACCAACCATCATTGCGAAAAATTTATGTGGCATAATACAGTAAGAGAGAGAAAGAATGTAAAGAGCTATCTATTAGAGGGCCATTACCTCGTTTTAATTCGACTGCTGTTTGGTGAGTTTTTCACATCTAGATGTAAGTTTAATTGATTTTGACGGGAGATGGCTCAAAAGAAGTGGAAGGATTCAAGGATCATAAATATAATATATTTTCCAAAAGGACTCTCACTGTTTCTAAGAATATCGCAGAGATATCAGAATTGGTGCTATCAGAACAAGATGGTGGTGCTCTCTCTCTGGGCCGCGCCAGTCTTCTACTTGAATTGTAACTTTAGCGCCCCAAGCGCCCAACCTCCTAATGTGCCTATATTTAACATGCCATGGAAGGCCGCTAAAGTAATTCCAGTACCTAAAAATATTTGTTCAAATTGTAGTGAGTTTCGGCTTATGTAAGTGTATATTCTCATTTCTCTCTAAAGTAGTTGAGAAAATTATGCATTTATAAATTTCTCATTATTTATTTTTTAATGGTTTTATGCACAAGCATCAATCAGGTTTTTGACCAGGGCATAGCTATACATCTGCTCTCCTTAAAGTGAGCAATGATATCGCGCGTGCTGTCGATAAAGGTGAATTAACGGTACCGTTAATCATAGACTTCTTCACACGAATCTTAAAACGAACTTTAACTTCTTTTCTCGTTCTGCAAAATTAATTTATGACTACTTGATCAACAGATAACAAGCAGTTTTTGCAAATAGTTTTCAATCTTCTATTTTACCAGTTAACTGGTGCACCTCAGGGATCCATGCTTAGACCCCTGTAAATTTCTTTGTTTATAAATGACATATTTGCTCAAGTGAAGCATTCTAATCTGCACCTTTATGCTGATGATATTCAATTGTATGGATCTAATGTACTTGATCTCATTGATGATTGTATTTCTCGGTTAAATGAGGATTTGGAGGCTATTAATTTGTGGTCCAGTAATAATAAACTAAGGCTTAATCCCTCTTGCTTATTCATAGGTGTGACCTTAATACGGTTTTCCGTCAGTTTTCTTTATGAACACTGTTATTCCTATTGTTGACTCAGCTAAAATTCTTGGGCTAATTGACAATAAGACGCTTACGTGGAATCTCCAAAACAATTCCGTTGTGAGTAGAGTTTATGCAGGACTTCCTTCTCTATGGGTATCAAGCCATTATACACCAATGCTTACGCAATTATTTTTAGTGTGTACATTGCTAATACCTATTATGACCAATGGATTTGAAATATTTGGAAATCTAGATTACAATAATAGAAGAAAAGTTGAGATTGCCTTTAATGCTATCATCCGATATGTTCACAGTCTCAGAAGATTTGATCATGTTTCTGAATTCAAGAACTCAATTTTTGGGATGCTACATTTCTGTTTATCTTGATTACAGCCCAGTTATTTAGATAATTAAAATTATTGAGTTTGAATATTCTCGGTATCTTCACGACCTTTTGGTATTCTGTAGGTTCAACTGAACACACCACCATTTGTTACTACCATGGTGTAATTTCCTAATCACTCAACGCCTGCTCTTTTGCCATGCTATTAGAATTTGGAATGACTTACCACAATCGATAAAAAAATTGATCCAGACCAACACTTTAGCTACAATTAGAAGTAGTGTTAATCTTAGTAGTTAGCATTCTTTTTCTTTATATTGTAATTTTTAATATTATTAATTTTTTTTTTAGTTTTAATCTAGCATTAATTGTTCGAACTTTCTTTTCTTCTATAAGTACATATTACTTAGTTATATTGTTTTGTTTTGATTTTCTTGTACAAATATTAAAAAATATTTGTGTCTTAATTGTACAATAATTCTCTGAATAAATTTGAATTTGAAGTTGAATTTCGAGTTTAAAACGGCGCCAATGGCACTTGACGTTTGTTTTAACAATTAGGAAACGTTCATATTAAACGCATGTATCCTGATTGTAAAAATATTCACATCACACAACCTTGCATTCATTTCAACAATATAAATAGTTAAAAAAAATTAAAATTTTCAAGTTCTAATTGAAAATTTGTTTATTTATAATAAAATATCACTTATCAAACTTATGTATACATTATATCGACGCTGGGAAAGCATAAATATCGTAACCGACCAAAATGTAGAAAATACGTTATTACACCATTTGAATCAGAAAAAAAAACTGCGTTGAATGGTCTGATTCTCATATCTCTACGATGAAAATAAAATATTTTACGCCATTGAAAACACCTCTACTTTTTCCGGTAACTTCGACTTGATTTGCAGTAATAGGGTCAAAATCAGCTACTTTTTAAGCACATGTCACTTAAAGCAAAGGAAGGTTTGCAAATTTTTAATCGAGCATCCGAGGTTTGATGGCTGGAGAGGCTTACATTATTTTGAAGGATCGTAAAGTGATGACTTCTGCCATTAACTGTCGACATATTACGAAGTTAGTACATTTTCTTTACTTATTGACTATGACAAATAGCTTCTAATGCATTTTGTTATTGCTAAGTTTTGCATGAGAGTTGCAATTACTCTATTCTTTTTAACTTATAGATAACTTAGAATACGGTGTAACTGCGTTAATAGAGTATTACATAAAAACTAAATAGTAACTACAGACTTTTATTTAAACTACCTGTCTTGTTCTGTGCTATTGTACATTGTTTTAAACATAGAGCTTGGATACAGCTCACATATATCATACAAATAAATTGGGTATATTTGATACAGTATTTCAGTTGCGATAAGTTTTTTAACATTGATTTCGTTTCATATAATACGAATAGCTGTAATAATAGATACAACATTCTTAAGGTCCGTAAAACAAAAAACGGATTGCTGTAACTGGCAAAACTAACACTTATACTAACTTTAGCGTTATTCTACTTATTGCAAACTTTGGATATAATTAAAAAAAAAATCTGTCCAAAAATAGCACTTCTATCACAAATAGTTTGAAGTTATGATTTTTTTTCTGATTTTGAAAAAGTTTTTGGGTTCTAGTGAAAAGTTTTATTTTGGCCGTTTACGACGCTTATACTTTTCAGCGTTTCTGTATAAGTCTTTCACTAAAAATATGTTTATGACGAAAGAGTTGATGGCAACTGATTAAACCAACTAATGGCAGCGGCAGACCAGGTATTATCAGTTCGAACATTCGGCTGTAATTTTTTGACAAAGAAATACACAATATTATTTAATATTTAAGTTCCAAGAAGTCACATACTAACAACTGAACAAAATTTTGTTTCTGTGACAATTTCAATTTTTAATAAGTGATAACCGGGAAAAGTTTAGCAAGTTGCCAGAATTTATAATTTTTTTTATACAATTGAAAACTTTCGTCGGAGCTAACCTTATCGCGCATTATTAAATTAAATAAAACTTAAGACAAATACAAATTTTTCTATAAACATAAGTATAGGCTGCATAGTAATTCAAAGAAGACTTTCATTTCATTGCTATTCTCAGCCAAATCTATCGGAAATATTATTTCATTCTTTACGCCTGGAAGAGCATTGCATAGGGGAAGATGGGAAGAGACAAAACGTGGGGTAGTAATCTCTTACGATAAATAAAGCAAGTGAAATTATTGAAACTGAACGAAACCATTTATCACAAGGCTTCTTTTATTTCATTCGTCTACATACTGTGTGAAGTGAAGCACGTTTTAGTGCAGAATTTATTTATTTTTTCATCAAAAGTTTTTCTTTTGAGGCTTTGAAAAAATTCTGTTGTCAGTCGATTGGTAAGTTAAAAAAAGATCTATTCAGCTAAAACTAAGGAATAAAATGTCTAATTTCAGTTGAGAATACACGATTTTGAATATATTGATTAATTTATTTAAAAAAAGTTAAATAACTTGCCAAAGTACTGGTGGGTAGAAATCCAACAATCTGGGGTGGGTAGAAAAGATACACTATTTTATTTCTACCTACGCTATTCTTTTAATTTCATCCACTACAAAATATTGTTTCTCCATTTCTCCTTGTTATGATGCCTAGAGACTACAAAAGAGAATCGAATAAAGGATAATTTTACCCGGAAGTAATAAAAAAAAAAGCCTTGGAAACAGTTCGAAATGGCAAAAGCATTAGGCAAGCCGCCGCTAAGTCCGAGCTATCTTTTTGCACTCTATCGCGATATGTAAAAAAAGAAAAGTTTTGTATCCTAACGAAGCATGCATCCAATTATAGGCAAATTAGACGAATTTTTACCGACGATCAGGCACAGGTCTTAGAGTAGTATATAGTCAATAATCAAACATTTTTTATGGCTTGTCTATAGTTGAGTGCCGTAAATTAGCTTACGAAATTTCTATAAAAAACAAAATTCCGATCGCTGAAGGGCGACATGAGAGTTTCTCTCTTCGTTGCCCCCGAAGCCTGTAGTCTGGCTAGGGCGACTTCTTTCAATAGACACAATGTGCTCATCTTTTTTTAAAAATTTAGAGAATGTGCTTTCAAGACTGAACTGTTTTTGTGGATGGAATACGCAATTTCAACTGGATGTAACTGCAACAGTTTAAAAACCACAAAGATAGATTATTGGTAGGAGGGACTTCGGGAATTAAGTCAACTAGATTTGTAAATCGCGTTAGTTTATCTCAGGTTCTCGTAGAAAAAAGGATTAAAATCAGTTTTCCAGGTTACAAGTGGAGAAAAAGCGGTCTTAGTTACCACATGCGCCATTGTAAGTGCTTCCGGCCAGTATATTTCCTCAGTTATGATTTTCCCCAGAGTCCACTTTAAAGCACATGTGGGAAAAGGAGCTTCACATTTCGTAAAGCATACCTGTAGCATTTCGCTTTTAATTTCACATGTATCATATCTACCCATGCACTGTTTTATTTCTCCCCGCTGGTGGGACGAGTTGAAATAGAGTCACTTGTTTCTTATTTCAATAGCCGGAGTGTAAATTACTTAACGTTTAAAAGAAACTTTTATGCATTTACATAGCTAATGTATAAAACTTTCAACTGATTTACATTTCAACGATATTACCTTTTCTAAAAGTTTAATTAAAAAAAAAGTGTTTCATATCTACCTTCCCCTACATATCTTAGCCAGTTGACCCCACATTCGTCACTCGGATCGTTCTACAGATCACTTAATTCTATTTTTTTTTTTTTTGAAAAAGTGGAATGCAGCATAATATTTAAATTTAAACAAAAGCAAACAAATGAAAATTAAAAGTCTGTTAGAAGATAATTTCTCTATAAGTATAAAATACGATTTTTATAGTTAAAAAAAAAAAGTGATTTTTTTTAAGGTACTTGTAGGTAGTGAGTAACCTGATGATGCCTCAGTAGGGCGAAACGCGTCGTTTTTTGTTTTTAAAACGTGAATAAATTAATATTTTGGAACAAGACCAGTGTTTTCTTATTTAAAAAATTTTGTAAAAATTTTTTTTTGTGTTTAAATGGCTTTAAAAAAAAACTTAGTATTTCCTTTGTTTCGAGAATTTTGTTTTCGTTGGTACATTTATAAAAAAATTAATTTCTATATTCGGTAGCACCTTACGAAATAAGTTTATATAACGAAATGACTCAGTAAGATCTTTCATTTCTTCCCTCACCCTACTGGAGCACCGCTTGCTTAGAGTATAGTATGTATAGATTATTCTTTATAGCTCCAATCATTCCTATATCCTATTCCGAGATAAACAACCGCCTTATGTACATACAGAAGCCTACATATCTTTGTTGATTAATATAGGCAAACGTTGTCACTGCAGCAAAAGAAGTAAGTGTGGTGACTACGATTTTACACAAAAACTATTTCCAGATTTATAGCGAGATCGATCACTGATGCGACTTTGGCGAAATATATTTTTCCAGAAAGAGCCACGCTCTGCAGGATCTATGCAGTGGATTGAATTCTTCAATTGCCAGCAACATGAAAGATGACAGAGAGAACAACATGAGGAGTCAGCCCTGAAATGATTCCTTGGGTATTAGGCTCAAGTTTTTCAGGAATCAAATCTGCTGAAACTTCCGAGAAATCGTCATATTTAATGGAATCCCATTCTAGATGGAATTCCGACTTAATTTGTTAAGAACATATCCTGGAACCAGGGAACATGGTAAAACGTGCCTGTAGAGATAATTTAGTAAGACCCTCCTGTGCCACATCTCCTGTCCCAGTGTATTTATCCTTAGCTGGAAAGTTTTACAAGTAAGTTGGTGAGACCTAAGCTGCTTTCTTTGACTGGAGTACAGACAGTACTTTTAGCAACCGATTTTCTCAATCCTCCTTGGATGACTTTGATAAAGAAAGTCTTCTCCAAGAGTTTCAGCTTTTAAAACATGCACGATAGACGAGGTAGCCAAATGCAGAAAACAATCGACTGCGCCAATAATTAACAGCACTGAAATATAAATATGATATAAGATTTTTTAATTTTTCCACAATGATTATTAATTATTGACTAACTGTGAAAATATTAAGAAAAATTGATGTAGAAACGGATGTGTCATTAAAACTGTTACTTTCTACCGACTTCGTAGTGAAAAAATGAGAAAATACAAACACATAACGATGACGGCACCATCTACTAAATGTCACCACAAATTTAAATAAGTAGTCTTTTTCAATCGACAAACCCAAAATGTGTTCTAGAACAAGAAGGTATAAAAAAGAACATAGGCAAGCAATCTATTATGTATGTCAGTCATTACTACGAAGGACTATTACTCAATAATAATTTGCTAATATGAGCATAAGGAATCAATTAAAAATGTATTTTGATCTCCGATGACCTTCCTGATTACCCCTTTACTTAACTCATTGACTCTGTCCACAGTATAACGAAGCATTTTATTAAATTATCCTGAGGACAAAATTCCAAACATCAATCAATTTAGGACGTCAGATATTTTAAACTAATTGCTTCTACTGAGAAAGTGAAAGCACTGAAACTGTGCTACTTCAAAAATAATAAAAAATAAACACCAACGACAGTGTACGATTTGAAAGCGAGTAGTTACTATGTCGCAAGCGAGTATAATTTCCATCTTACGGCCATATCAAATAATTTTTAGTACTTTTGGTTTCGTTCCTATTAGTACAAGTCCCAGAACTCTTCGAACGGGAATAATTCATTTTTTTTGGTGCATTCTGTCGGTTTTTATCACGTTGCTACTTACTGAGCAATTAATAGTTGTTTTAATTTCATTCGATAAAGGGAATGACACTATAATTATAATAGTGGATGTCCTAAGGGCTTTAATTTTTGCACTCATCCACTGTATAATTCAAGTTGAATCGTTTTTAACTTACAACAATACTTGTGAACTCATTCGAAAACTAGAAGCAATTTCTGCTGAGCTATTCGTTTCTTTTAACCTAACTTTGAACTATAAGGCCTTAAGGATGAAAATATTTCGATATTCAGGATTACGTTATTTTGTTGATACATTAGTAATAATTTTTATTTATATCTCCTTTTACATGATTAATGATAGAAGATTTGTGTATAATTGGGCATTATGGTTTTTATACAATTTAGTATTGCGAGCCAAATGCATACAGTTTTGTATTGCATTGCAGATTTTCTATGAACTCAATATTAATCTGTACAAAGCTGCTGAAGGGCTCATTTGCTTACTAGAGAATAAGGATTATCAAAAATGTGAGGAAAACCAAAGTGCTATTTTCAAGAAATTTCGAAAATTCCAAAATATTCACGCCCAACTGTGGGATATTCCAAAATTTTTAAATATGTGTTTTGGTTGGTCCATCGCCTCATCTTTCTTGGGATTTTACTTTTTGCTCACAATTAAATCCTTCTGGATTTTTCTGGGTTTCATCAAACCTTTTGGATATATTTTTAACATATGTAAGTAATTCCATATCTCTATTTATAGTAGTTTCTGTAAAAGCTCTATATACGTGTTATCTATATATTTGCAGTTTCTATATTATTCGCAGCCACCACTATGTCTAATATGTTTCTACCATGTTTGCTTTGCAACCTGTGCACGGATGTTGTTAAGTTCTTCTTTAGATGAAAATTTAATCAAATACTTAGTGAGTCTTTATAGGACCAACAAACTAAAAGGATAATATACAGCTTCAGTTATGACAGAAGGAGTAAAAATTTAATTGCATCCATTAAAGAACTTATGATACAAATGCAACATCAAGAATTAATCTTTTCTGCGGCAGGTTTTTTTGATATCAACTGCACTACCTTTGCCAAGGTTAAACTTCTCCGCAACTTAAAGAGGGTGTTAGTCAAGAAATAAAATATGTTTTGAAAATTTTCAGATTTTATCATCTTCCGTGGGATACGTTGTTATTTTGATACAATTTCAAATTGATTTGGTATAGTGTAATAGAAATGGTCAAGTAAATGTGTGTATTTTAATTTGTAATAAATATAATTGTGATCCTTAATATGATTTCGTTGTCTAATGATATTAGAGAATTGCTGCAACATTTATCCGCGAGGGTTGTTTTCTAGTTACATATTATCGCAGGTGGTTAGGAGACTGCCGAAATAGTTATGGGGGAAATTAAGCCAGTTGAATAAAAAGGCAAAGTAACGTGGGAAATATAATGCGGTGGTAGAGAAATGTAAAAATGTATAGAAAAGTGCATAAACAAATTATCTTGAACAGAAAATCTACATGATCACCAACATGGTAATCAGCTCTAATAATTTACAGTCAATTCAGGCATCCAGGGTAAAAAAGTGCAACCGTGCATTTTTTACGATTTGAGTTTGAAACTTGGGATATTGTCGTTTGGTCGATATCTTTAAAATAAGGGTGCAATTATTTTTTTTTAATTTATCTCCGTTAGTGTAAATCTGGCAAAAATTGTGTAACAAATTAAATTGCTTGTTAAGAAATCCTCCAGTTCCCATCTCCACGTCCAATGTTTAAATTAATCCGCTCGCTTAAACTATATGACCAGAATATTGTTTTTCCTTCAGACTCATGTTCCGTAGTCCACAGTTTCGACTATAAAACATTTATTTGTAACTGCTGCTCCAAAAATATCCAGATATTAATTTTGAGTCAAATGGACCATAACAATAGTAAAATTCATCCCCCATATTGAAGTCAGCCATCTTGAATTTATATTAAACATATAAAAGTCTATTATTACGGAAATTCGATGTACGCATTTCAATTTCTAAGTTGAACAGATACCATGTTTACATGCAGGGTTGAACCATGGTTGAACTTGGGTTCAACTCCATGTATACGCGGCTCGAGTTGAAATTGAGTCGACTAGACTCCTCGACTCAACTTGGCTGGCCTAGTCGACTCGAAATGGTGTCCTATAAACGTGGATTGAGTAGTCGAGTTGGCAGCTAACAGTTGGGATTTATTTTGTTTGCTCTTTACTCGAAAGTTTTGTTAATGTAAGATTATTTTGTTTATTAAAACCAAATTTATACCTTTTATAACTCCATCACAAAAACTACCATAAATAAGATGTTGTATTGAACTGTCACTTCAACTATATTTCATATCAAGTGAAGCATGGTGCAAATTTGATTGTTAAAGTAATTTTCCGCATCTACATATTTCTAGAATGATTCGTTGGACAGTAAAAATGATCATAGATAATTTCATAGGACAGAAAAAATGATTACATACCTATAACCAATTTTATAGGATTTCATATTCTGAAGAACTTTTCAGTTACATTTAAATCGTATAGGGCTGATCGTTTTCACAGGATACGTAAAAATCCTAAATTTTAATATGGCAACACCAAGAAGGAGTTGCCCGATTTAGTCCATTTTTGAAATTATATTTACTATATTTATGAAAACACTATGTACAAAATTTCAATGCTTTACGTTAACGCGTTCTCAGGCAGTGTCCAAATATGTAGTAAAAAATGAAATTTTTGTATGGCAACCCTACGAAGGAGTTACCCGATTTATACCATTTTCGATTTTAATTTTACTTTTTTGTTTTAAAAGCCCATGTGCAAAATTTCAGCTCTTTAAGTACACCCGTTCTCAAGGTATCGTGAGCACGGACACACAGACGGACACTCAAAAATCAAAATAACTTTTAATTGTATGCATGGGTGTCCAATCCATTTTGCTCTACCATCATTATTTCTATGCATTACAAACATAATTACAAATTTTATATAGGTACCCTATGATTTTATCATCTAGGGTAGGTATAAAAGAAGCAAATTTCGCGATGCAAATTTTACACAGAAATGAAATGCTAATAATGAGTTTTACAAAAACTATCATTTTTGTTTTCAATTTATTTCTCGACTCAAATCAGACTACTTTAGATAATTTTTCAAGTGTTGTCTAAAAATAATTTTACCCGGTGCCATACATTTTTCATACCAGTTGGCAAACAGGTGTCTTTTCGTGTAAAAAAAAAAATATTTCTTAAAAATAAGCGCACAATAAAAACTAAATTTTTCGTATTTGTTTTGAAGATGATTTATATATGGTTTTATTATTATTTAAAAATAAATTGATTGGAAATAATTTGTTGATTATATTCTGTTAGAAAAAGACTTACACTGATGCCTTATTGTGGCAACTTTTGCAGCTTTTGCTTATCACTCATAGTTCAAATAATTTCAATTAATCACAAATGAATCTGCATTAAAAAATTGTTTCAAATTGGTTGTATGTAGAACATATTAGTTTAGAAAAAAGTTATATGAGTGAACACGAATTTAATACAAAACTCGCAATTATGTTCGCGTTATATGAAAAAAAGGTCCGGAAATAGTCCCGCGCCACCATTTCGTTGAGTTTGACCACCCAGTTGCGTTGTTTTAGTAGTAGGAAGGCCTAGCAACGTTAGCGTGATAAAACAAAAATTCGTAGATGATAAATTTGTTGAGGCTGAATTACGACCGGCAAGGTGTTTTGGTACAAATGCCTGTATAATATGTCTATAAGGTCAAGCTGGAATTGGATCCAAGGGAATAAAGAACTTAAAGGAATCAACAATAAGTGCATCCATCACTTCTTTTGGCGGATATGATTTTTCTGCAGATAATCGAGCCACGGAGAAAAATGAATATGTCAACTTGAACGAAATCATTGTTTAAACCAAATTTTAATTTCTCTCGAGTCATCAATTTTTGCTGTGACAAATAGTATCAAGTCCTGTGCGATTATTGCTGATAATCTCAACCTTCGATTCGTTAAGATGTTCTTGCCCTATATTCTTTCCACACTCACACATATTCGCAAATCGTGTTTTACTGCTTGTAGCCTTCCTATGCCTGAGACAACTTACAACTAGATTACAAAATCTCCATATAAACCGGGATCACATTTTGAAAATTCTTTAACTTTTTATTTAACCAAAGAAAGCAAGAGAGAGAAAGAATGTATACAGCTTTCTATTAGACGGCCATTAGCTTGTTTTAATTTGACTGCTGTTTTGTGAGTTTTTCACATCTAGATGTAAGTTTAATTGATTTTGACGGGAGATGGCTCAAAAGAAGCGGAAGGATTCAAGGATCATAAATATAAAATATTTTCCAAAAGGACTCTCACTGTTTCTAAGAATATCGCAGAGATATCAGAAATGCTGCTATCAGAACAAGATGGTGGTGCTCTCTCTCTGGGCCGCGCCAGTCTTCTACTTGAATTGTAACTTTAGCGCCCCAAGCTCCCAACCTCCTAATGTGCCTATATTTAACATGCCATGGAAGGCCGCTAAAGTAATTCCAGTACCTAAAAATATTTGTTCACATTATAGTGAGTTTTGGCGTATATAAGTATATTATCATTTCTCTCTAAAGTAATTGAGAAAATTATGCATTTACAAATTTCTCATTATTTATTTTTTAATGGTTTTATGCACAAGCATCAATCAGGTTTTTGACCAGGGCATAGCTATACATCTGCTCTCCTTAAAGTGAGCAATGATATCGCGCGTGCTGTCGATAAAGGTGAATTAACGGTACTAGTTCTGCTAGATTACTCTAAGGCCTTTGATACCGTTAATCATAGACTTCTTCACAAGAAGCTTAAAACGAACTTTAACTTCTCTTCTCATTCTGCAAAAATTATTTATGACTACTTGAGCAACAGATCGCAAACAGTTTTTGCAAATAGTTCTCAATCTTCTTTTCTACCAGTTATATGTGGTGTACCTCAGGGATCCATTCTTGGACCCCTGTAATTTTTTATGTTTATAAATGACATATTTGCTCAAGCGAAGTATTCTCATCTGCACCTTTATGCTGAAGATATTCAATTGTATGGATCTAATGTACTTGATCTCATTGATGATTGTATTTCTCGGTTAAATGAGGATTTGGAGGCTATTAATTTATGATCCTGTAATAATAAACTAAGGCTTAATCTATCTTAATCTAAGTATTTGCTTATCCATAGGCGTGAGCTTAATACGGATGGTTATCCGTCAGTTTCCTGTAAGAACACTGTTATTCCTATTGTTAACTCAGCTAAAATTCTTGGGGTAATTTTCAATAAAACGCTTACGTGGAATCTCCACATCAATTCCGTTGTGAGTAGAGTTTATGCAGGACTTCATTCTCTATAGGTATCAGGCCATTTTATACCCATGCTTACGCGATTATTTTTAGTGCGTACATTGCTAATACCTATTATGACTTATGATGTGAAATATTTGGAAAGCTAGATTACAATAATAGAAGAAAAGTTGAGATTGCCTTTAATTCTATCATCCGATATATTCACAGTCTCAGAAGATTTGATCATGTTTCTGAATTTAAAAACTCAATTTTGGGGTTCTATATTTCTGTTTATCTTGAATAGGTATTGCTCAGTAATATAATTAATTAAAATTATTGAGTAATGTTCTCGGTATCTTTACGACTTCTTGGTATTCTCTAGGTACAACAGAACACACCACCATTTGTTACTACCATGGTGTAATTTCCTAATCACTCAACGCCTGCTCTTTTGCCATGCTATTAGAATTTGGAATGACTTACCACAATCGATAAAAAAATTGATCCAGACCAACACTTTAGCTACAATTAGAAGTAGTGTTAATCTTAGTAGTTAGCATTCTTTTTCTTTATATTGTAATTTTTAATATTATTAATTTTTTTTTTAGTTTTAATCTAGCATTAATTGTTCGAACTTTCTTTTCTTCTATAAGTACATATTACTTAGTTATATTGTTTTGTTTTGATTTTCTTGTACAAATATTAAAAAATATTTGTGTCTTAATTGTACAATAATTCTCTGAATAAATTTGAATTCGAAGTTGAATTTCGAGTTTAAAACGGCGCCAATGGCACTTAACGTTTGTTTTAACAATTAGGAAACGTTCATATTAAACGCATGTATCCTGATTGTAAAAATATTCACATCAAACAACCTTGCATTCATTTCAACAATATAAATAGTTAAAAAAAATTAAAATTTTCAAGTTCTAATTGAAAATTTGTTTATTTATAATAAAATATCACTTATCAAACTTATGTATACATTATATCGACGCTGGGAAAGCATAAATATCGTAACCGACCAAAATGTAGAAAATAAATACGTTATTACACCATTTGAATCAGAAAAAAAAACTGCGTTGAATGGTCTGATTCTCATATCTCTACGATGAAAATAAAATATTTTACGCCATTGAAAACACCTCTACTTTTTCCAGTAACTTCAACTTGGTTTGCAGTAATAGGGTCAAAATCAGCTACTTTTTAAGCACATGTCACTTAAAGCAAAGGAAGGTTTGCAAATTTTTAATCGAGCATCCGAGGTTTGATGGCTGGAGAGGCTTACATTATTTTGAAGGATCGTAAAGTGATGACTTCTGCCATTAACTGTCGACATATTACGAAGTTAGTACATTTTCTTTACTTATTGACTATGACAAATAGCTTCTAATGCATTTTGTTATTGCTAAGTTTTGCATGAGAGTTGCAATTACTCTATTCTTTTTAACTTATAGATAACTTAGAATACGGTGTAACTGCGTTAATAGAGTATTACATAAAAACTAAATAGTAACTACAGACTTTTATTTAAACTACCTGTCTTGTTCTGTGCTATTGTACATTGTTTTAAACATAGAGCTTGGATACAGCTCACATATATCATACAAATAAATTGGGTATATTTGATACAGTATTTCAGTTGCGATAAGTTTTTTAACATTGATTTCGTTTCATATAATACGAATAGCTGTAATAATAGATACAACATTCTTAAGGTCCGTAAAACAAAAAACGGATTGCTGTAACTGGCAAAACTAACACTTATACTAACTTTAGCGTTATTCTACTTATTGCTAACTTTGGATATAATTAAAAAAAAAAAATCTGTCCAAAAATAGCACTTCTATCACAAATAGTTTGAAGTTATGATTTTTTTTCTGATTTTGAAAAAGTTTTTGGGTTCTAGTGAAAAGTTTTATTTTGGCCGTTTACGACGCTTATACTTTTCAGCGTTTCTGTATAAGTCTTTCACTAAAAATATGTTTATGACGAAAGAGTTGATGGCAACTGATTAAACCAACTAATGGCAGCGGCAGACCAGGTATTATCAGTTCGAACATTCGGCTGTAATTTTTTGACAAAGAAATACACAATATTATTTAATATTTAAGTTCCAAGAAGTCACATACTAACAACTGAACAAAATTTTGTTTCTGTGACAATTTCAATTTTTAATAAGTGATAACCGGGAAAAGTTTAGCAAGTTGCCAGAATTTATAATTTTTTTTATACAATTGAAAACTTTCGTCGGAGCTAACCTTATCGCGCATTATTAAATTAAATAAAACTTAAGACAAATACAAATTTTTCTATAAACATAAGTATAGGCTGCATAGTAATTCAAAGAAGACTTTCATTTCATTGCTATTCTCAGCCAAATCTATCGGAAATATTATTTCATTCTTTACGCCTGGAAGAGCATTGCATAGGGGAAGATGGGAAGAGACAAAACGTGGGGTAGTAATTTCTTACGATAAATAAAGCAAGTGAAATTATTGAAACTGAATGAAACCATTTATCACAAGGCTTCTTTTATTTCATTCGTCTACATACTGTGTGAAGTGAAGCACGTTTTAGTGCAGAATTTATTTATTTTTTCATCAAAAGTTTTTCTTTTGAGGCTTTGAAAAAATTCTGTTGTCAGTCGATTGGTAAGTTAAAAAAAGATCTATTCAGCTAAAACTAAGGAATAAAATGTCTAATTTCAGTTGAGAATACACGATTTTGAATATATTGATTAATTTATTTAAAAAAAGTTAAATAACTTGCCAAAGTACTGGTGGGTAGAAATCCAACAATCTGGGGTGGGTAGAAAAGATACACTATTTTATTTCTACCTACGCTATTCTTTTAATTTCATCCACTACAAAATATTGTTTCTCCCTTTCTCCTTGTTATGATGCCTAGAGACTACAAAAGAGAATCGAATAAAGGATAATTTTACCCGGAAGTAATAAAAATAAAGCCTTGGAAACAGTTCGAAATGGCAAAAACATTAGGCAAGCTGCCGCTAAGTCCGAGCTATCTCTTTGCACTCTATCGCGATATGTAAAAAAAGAAAAGTTTGGTATCCTAACGAAGCATGCATCCAATTATAGGCAAAACAGACGAATTTTTACCGACGATCAGGAACAGGCCTTAGAGTAGTATATAGTCAATAATCAAACATTTTTTATGGCTTGTCTATAGTTGAGTGCCGTAAATTAGCTTACGAAATTTTTATAAAAAACAAAATTCCGATCGGCTGAAGGCGACATGAGAGTTTCTCTCTTCGTTGCCCCGAAGCCTGTAGTCTGGCTAGGGCGACTTCTTTCAATAGACACAATGTGCTCATCTTTTTTTAAAAATTTAGAGAATGTGCTTTCAAGACTGAACTGTTTTGTGGATGGAATACGCAATTTCAACCTGGATGTAACTGCAACAGTTTAAAAACCACAAAAGATAGATTATTGGTAGGAGGACTTCGGGAATTAAGTCAACTAGATTTGTAAATCGCGTTAGTTTATCTCAGGTTCTCGTAGAAAAAAGGATTAAAATCAGTTTTCCAGGTTACAAGTGGAGAAAAAGCGGTCTTAGTTACCACATGCGCCATTGTAAGTGCTTCCGGCCAGTATATTTCCTCAGTTATGATTTTCCCCATAGTCCACTTTAAAGCACATGTGGGAAAAGGAGCTTCACATTTCGTAAAGCATACCTGTAGCATTTCGCTTTTAATTTCACATGTATCATATCTACCCATGCACTGTTTCATTTCTCCCCGCTGGTGGGATGAGTTGAAATAGAGTCACTTGTTTCTTATTTCAATAGCGGAGTGTAAATTACTTAACGTTTAAAAGAAACTTTTATGCATTTACGTAGCTAATGTATAAAACTTTCAATTGATTTACATTTCAACGATATTACCTTTTCTAAAAGTTTAATTAAAAAAAAAAGTGTTTCATATCTACCTTCCCCTACATATCTTAGCCAGTTGACCCCACATTCGTCACTCGGATCGTTCTACAGATCACTTAATTCTATTTTTTTTTTTTTTTTTTTGAAAAAGTGGAATGCAGCATAATATTTAAATTTAAACAAAAGCAAACAAATGAAAATTAAAAGTCTGTTAGAAGATAATTTCTCCATAAGTATAAAATACGATTTTTGTAGTTAAAACAAAAAAAACTTACTATTTCCTTAGGTTCGAGAATTTTGTTTTCGTTTCGTTGGTACATTTATAAAAAAATAATTTCTATATTCGGCAACATCTTATCTATAGAATCCGCAACAATGTTTCATGCCAGTTGAAATAAGTTTATATAACTCAGTAAGATCTTTTATTTCAATTCCCTCACTCTACTGGAGCACCGCTCGCTTACAGTATAGTATGTATAGATTATTCTTTATAGCTCCAATCATTCCTATATCCTATTCCGAGATAAAAAAACCGACCTATGTACATACCCAAGCCTACATATCTTTGTTGATTAATATAGGCAAACACGTTGCGGAGGAACCACGTTGTCACTGCAGCAAAAGAAGTAAGTATGGTGACTAAGATTTTATACAAAAACTATTTCCAGATTTATAGCGAGATCGATCACTGCTGCGATTTTGGCGAAATATATTTTTCCAGAAAGAGCTATGCTCTGCAGGATCTATGCAGTGGATTGAATTCTTCAATTGCCAGCAACATGAAAGATGACAGAGAGAACAACATGAGGAGGCAGCCCTGAAATGATTCCTTGAGTATTAGGCTCAAGTGAATCCGTTCTTCAGGATTCAAATTTGCTGGAACTTCCGAGAAATCGTCATATTTAATGGAATCCTATTCTAGATGGAACTCCGACCTAATTTGTTTAGAACATATCCTGGAACCAGCGAACATGGTAAAACGTGCCTGTAGAGATAATTTAGTAAGACCCTCCTGTGCCACATCTCCTGTCCCAGTGTATTTATCCTTAGCTGGAAAGTTTTACAAGTAAGTTGGTGAGACCTAAGCTGCTTTCTTTGACTGGAGTACAGACAGTACTTTTAGCAACCGATTTTCTCAATCCTCCTTGGATGACTTTGATAAAGAAAGTCTTCTCCAAGAGTTTCAGCTTTTAAAACATGCACGATAGACGAGGTAGCCAAATGCAGAAAACAATCGACTGCGCCAATAATTAACAGCACTGAAATATAAATATGATATAAGATTTTTTAATTTTTCCACAATGATTATTAATTATTGACTAACTGTGAAAATATTAAGAAAAATTGATGTAGAAATGGATGTGTCATTAAAACTGTTACTTTCCACCGACTTTGTAGTGAGAAAATGCAAACACATAATGATGACGGCACCATCTATTTGTCAGACAAGATTTAAATAAATAGTTTTCCTTAATCGACAATCCCAAAATTTGTTCTAGAATAGGAAGGTATAAAAAAGAACATAGGCAAGCAATCTATTATGTATGTAAGTCATTACTACGAAGGACTATTACTCAATACTAATTTGCTAATATGAGCATAAGGAATCAATTAAAAATGTATTTTGATCTCCGATGACCTTCCTGATTACCCCTTTACTTAACTCATTGACTCTGTCTACAGTATAACGAAGCATTTTATTAAATTATCCTGAGGACAAAATTCCAAACATCAATCAATTTAGGACGTCAGATATTTTAAACTAATTACTTCTACTGAGAAAGTGTGCTACTTCAACAATAATGAAAAATAAACACCAACGACAGTGTACGGTTTGAAAGCGAGTAGTTACTATGTCGCAAGCGAGTATAATTTCCATTTTGCGGCCATATCAAATAATTTTTAGTACTTTTGGTTTCGTTCCTATTAGTACAAGACCCAGAACTCTTCGAACGGGAATAATTCATTTTTGTTGGTGTATTCTGTCGGTTTTTATCACGTTGCTACTTTCTGAGCAATTAATAGTTGTTTTAGTTTCATTCGATAAAGGGAATGACGCTTTAATTATAATAGTGGATGTCCTAAGGGCTGTAATTTTTGCACTCATCCACTGTATAATTCAAGTTGAATCGTTTTTAACTTACAACAATACTTGTGAACTCATTCGAAAACTAGAAGCAATTTCTGCTGAGCTATTCGTTTCTTTTAACCTAACTTTGAACTATAAGGACTTAAGGATGAAAATATTTCGATATTCAGGACTACGTTATTTTGTTGATACATTAGTAATAATTTTTATTTATATCTCCTTTTACATGATTACCGATAGAAGATTTGTGTATAATTGGGCATTATGGTTTTTGTTCAATTTAGTAATGCGAGGCAAATGCATACAGTTTTGTATTGCATTACAGATTTTCTATGAACTCAATATTAATCTGTACAAAGCTGCTGAAGGACTCGTTTGCTTACTAGATAATAAGGATTATCACAAATGTGAGGCAAACAAAAGTGCTATTTTCAAGAAATTTCGAAAATTCCAAAATATTCACGCCCAACTGTGGGAGATTCCAAAAATTTTAAATATGTGTTTTGGTTGGTCCATCGCCTTCTCTTTCTTGGGACTTTACTTTTTGCTCACACTTAAATTCTTCTGGATTTTTCTGGGTTTCATCCGGCCTTTCGGAAATATCTTTAACATAAGTAAGTAATTCTGTATCTCTATTTATAGTAGTTTCTGTAAAAGCTCTATATACGTGTTATCTATATATATATTTGCAGTTTCTATATTATTTGCAGCGATCACTATGTCTAATATGTTTCTACCATGTTTGCTTTGCAACTTGTGTACGGATGTTGTTAAGTTCTTCCTCAGATGAAATTTAAATCAAATACTTAGTGAATCTTGATAGGACCAACAAACTAAAAGGATAATACACAGCTTCAGTTATGACAGAAGGAGTAAAAATTTAATTGCTTCCATTAAAGAGCTTATGATGCAAATGCAACATCAAGAATTAATCTTTTCTGCGGCAGGTTTTTTTGATATCAACTGCACTACCTTTGCCAAGGTTAAACTTCTCCGCAACTTAAAGAGGGTGTTAGTCATGAAATAAAATATGTTTTGAAAATTTTCAGATTTTATCATCTTCCGTGGCATACGTTGTTATTTTGATACAATTTCAAATTGATTTGGTATAGTGTAATAGAAATGGTCAAGTAAATGTGTGTATTTTAATTTGTAATAAATATAATTGTGATCCTTAATATGATTTCGTTGTCTAATGATATTAGAGAATTGCTGCAACATTTATCCGCAAAGGTTGTTTTCTACAATTACATATTATCGCAGGTGGTTAGGAGACTGCCGAAATAGTTATGGGGGAAATTAAGCCAGTTGAATAAAAAGGCAAAGTAACGTGGGAAATATAATGCGGCGGTAGAGAAATGTATAAATGTATAGAAAAGTGCATAAACAAATTATCTTGAACAGAAAATCTACATGATCACCAACATGGTAATCAGCTCTAATAATTTACAGTCAATTCAGGCATCCAGGGTAAAAAAGTGCAACCGTGCATTTTTTACGATTTGAGTTTGAAACTTGGGATATTGTCGTTTGGTCGATATCTTTAAAATAAGGGTGCAATTATTTTTTTTTAATTTATCTCCGTTAGTGTAAATCTGGCAAAAATTGTGTAACAAATTAAATTGCTTGTTAAGAAATCCTCCAGTTCCCATCTCCACGTCCAATGTTTAAATTAATCCGCTCGCTTAAACTATATGACCAGAATATTGTTTTTCCTTCAGACTCATGTTCCGTAGTCCACAGTTTCGACTATAAAACATTTATTTGTAACTGCTGCTCCAAAAATATCCAGATATTAATTTTGAGTCAAATGGACCATAACAATAGTAAAATTCATCCCCCATATTGAAGTCAGCCATCTTGAATTTATATTAAACATATAAAAGTCTATTATTACGGAAATTCGATGTACGCATTTCAATTTCTAAGTTGAACAGATACCATGTTTACATGCAGGGTTGAACCATGGTTGAACTTGGGTTCAACTCCATGTATACGCGGCTCGAGTTGAAATTGAGTCGACTAGACTCCTCGACTCAACTTGGCTGGCCTAGTCGACTCGAAATGGTGTCCTATAAACGTGGATTGAGTAGTCGAGTTGGCAGCTAACAGTTGGGATTTATTTTGTTTGCTCTTTACTCGAAAGTTTTGTTAATGTAAGATTATTTTGTTTATTAAAACCAAATTTATACCTTTTATAACTCCATCACAAAAACTACCATAAATAAGATGTTGTATTGAACTGTCACTTCAACTATATTTCATATCAAGTGAAGCATGGTGCAAATTTGATTGTTAAAGTAATTTTCCGCATCTACATATTTCTAGAATGATTCGTTGGACAGTAAAAATGATCATAGATAATTTCATAGGACAGAAAAAATGATTACATACCTATAACCAATTTTATAGGATTTCATATTCTGAAGAACTTTTCAGTTACATTTAAATCGTATAGGGCTGATCGTTTTCACAGGATACGTAAAAATCCTAAATTTTAATATGGCAACACCAAGAAGGAGTTGCCCGATTTAGTCCATTTTTGAAATTATATTTACTATATTTATGAAAACACTATGTACAAAATTTCAATGCTTTACGTTAACGCGTTCTCAGGCAGTGTCCAAATATGTAGTAAAAAATGAAATTTTTGTATGGCAACCCTACGAAGGAGTTACCCGATTTATACCATTTTCGATTTTAATTTTACTTTTTTGTTTTAAAAGCCCATGTGCATAATTTCAGCTCTTTAAGTACACCCGTTCTCAAGGTATCGTGAGCACGGACACACAGACGGACACTCAAAAATCAAAATAACTTTTAATTGTATGCATGGGTGTCCAATCCATTTTGCTCTACCATCATTATTTCTATGCATTACAAACATAATTACAAATTTTATATAGGTACCCTATGATTTTATCATCTAGGGTAGGTATAAAAGAAGCAAATTTCGCGATGCAAATTTTACACAGAAATGAAATGCTAATAATGAGTTTTACAAAAACTATCATTTTTGTTTTCAATTTATTTCTCGACTCAAATCAGACTACTTTAGATAATTTTTCAAGTGTTGTCTAAAAATAATTTTACCCGGTGCCATACATTTTTCATACCAGTTGGCAAACAGGTGTCTTTTCGTGTAAAAAAAAAAATATTTCTTAAAAATAAGAGCACAATAAAAACAAAGTTTTTCGTATTTGTTTCGAAGATGATTTATATATGGTTTTATTATTATTTAAAAATAAATTGATTATAAATAATTTGTTGATTATATTCTCTTAGAAAAAGACTTACACTGATGCCTTATTGCGGCGAACTTTTGCAGCTTTTGCTTATCACTCATAGTTCAAATAATTTCAACTAATTCAAATAATCGCAAATGAATCTGCATTAAAAAATTGTTTCAAATTTGCTTATATGCAGAATATATTAGTTTAGAAAAAAATTATTTAATTATTTATTTGTACTAAGAAATGATCCTAAATTATTTACTGCCACGAAGAGACAGAAACTCACTTAACCAGGTAAGAATTTTCTTATAATTACATTTGTCGTCCTCCAATATATTCTGCTAAATCTAAACCCTTCGAGGTGTAAATTTCCCCTTTAACTGTGTACATGAGTGAACACGAATTTAATACAAAACTCGCAATTATGTTTGCGTTATATGAAAAAAAGGTCCCGAAATAGTTCCGCGCCACCATTTCGTTGAGTTTGACCATCAATGGCAATCTACTGAAAATGGGAAGACCTTTTAATCGGGGGACAAAATATCTCAGAGTTCAAAAATCTACCCAGT
Source organism: Dioctria linearis (assembly GCA_963930735.1). Classification (NCBI taxonomy): domain Eukaryota; kingdom Metazoa; phylum Arthropoda; class Insecta; order Diptera; family Asilidae; genus Dioctria; species Dioctria linearis. Next base: position 20,764,919 of record OZ005742.1, on the reverse strand, counting down.
TGCATTGTTTTAGTAGTACAAAGGTCTAGCAACGTTGGCGTGATAAAACAAAAATTCGTAGATGATAAGTTTGTTTAGGCTGAAGTACGACCGGCAAGGTGTTTTGGTATAAATGCCTGTATAATAGGTCTATAAGGTTAAGTTGGAATTGGATCCAAAGGAATAAAGAACTTAAAAGAATTAATAATAAGTGCCTCCATCACTTCTTTTGGCGGATATGATTTTTGATAATCGAGCCACTAGGAATACTATTTAGCTCGCGACAAAATATGGATAACGATATATGTACATATTTCGCAATAGCATTACGATAAATCCCTCAAATAAAAATACATTTGGATAGTATAGAAGACTTAGGAACTAAATAGGATATTCGCAGAATTTTTGTAGGTCCAGGCTACGTCCCATCCGTGGTCGAGTCTCTTGAGATATAAAAATGTAACTGCTATTGATATCCAAATTTGATAGAGTTGTACAGAATAAAATCCAAATTACATTACCGCTACCGGTATCTTTGCATCTCATGGAGTTCCAGAAGGATCGATTCTTAGCCCATTGATTTTTTACACGTACATACTTAAATGATATCTTTGAATCTATCTCTCATAGTGCTTTATTTTTGTGCTGACGACAGCAATTATTTCTCTCCAGACCTCTTGGTCTTATTGAGGATGACATAAGGTGCATTAACGAAGATCTGCATTAATCGATTGGCAATTCAAAATGGGCTTATGCTTAACCCTCAAAAAATGAATGCTATAGTTATTTACAAGACAAAACTCGACAAAACAAGTTTTCCCCCATTAATCTTAAGTAAGACACCTATTCAATGGGTTGAGTCCCTTCGTAATTTTGGTGTTATATTCAATGACACACTTACCTGGGATGATAATATCAATAGTATCGTACGTAACATATATGTTGGTCTCCGTTCGTTGTAGGCCTCCCTCCAGTCAGCTTACTCCTCTAAGCACACCTGGTCCACTCGTTGCTCTTACCAATAATCACTTATGGATGTGAGATTTATGATAAGCTAGACCATCGGACACTTACGTTTAACTCTATAATTCAAAACATATCTAAACTTCGTAGATTCCATCACATTTCATCTTAGGTAAACACCGTGTTTGGATGTAACCTTTTCTCTTATTTAGACTTCCACTCATTGCTAATGTTGATAAAAATCATAAAATTTTGTTGCCCGGGTTTTCTTTTATTGACTTTCAGTTCTTTACGTCTTAACCTCTCAACTTTATTTTACCTCATGGTAATGTATAATTGAATTCATAACAATAAATAATAATTTTTATATATATAGATAGAGTCTTTTATTGATTGGCTGTTATAAAAATTATCTTAAAATAAATAGCAAAAGGCTCAAAAAAGGTAAAGGAGGCTAGCTAAAAAAGTCAATAGGGACAGTTTAAACAATTAAAACACAAACAAATGACATAAAATGGCAACAAAACTACGCAAAACTGAAAGCAAACGACACAAAATTCTCAAAAGAGACTAAAAAACGGATACACAAATTTTGAAAAGGATCTAAATGATAGACAAGAATTTAAGAATAGTCCCAATTTTGACAATTAGGTAAGTGGGAGCTCGAAGAAGTTCCAAATTTCTAAAATAATCGAACAAAAACTAATTTCCTAAACGGTGGAATTTTCAACATAAAAATTTCACAATTTAGCACCGAAACTGAAACCGAAATAAAAATATGAAATCAAACAAACGAAAAAAGTTTACCCGTTATCACGATATCATAGACCTCTACAAACTGCCCTCATCATCAGTTCAACTGAAAACCTCTCAAGAAGTATTTGTCCTTGCCACAGCAGCACTTGCAACGATTGAAAAGCGAGGAGAAGCGTCGTGGACTAGTTTTACAAATGGTGTGGCCTGGTATCACCAGCGAAAGTCAAGAGCTCCGTCCTATACCGACGATAGTGGTTACCATGTGCAGTTGAATGTGTCTGCATTCGTTGCCAGATATTCAAGACGTAAACGTCTCTTCAATCTGTCAACGAAGTACTTGTGCGTGGTGTTGTGGGTCAGTGTTCTGATTCCCATCTTCGACTTGCATGTAGTACAAATGAATTGTAGATTTAGCCCGTATTAGCACAAAGCTAATCAAACAATTCACCCGACTTCAAACCTTTGGTCCCCATAGAAATTATATTCTAGTAATGCCGAAATTCAGGTGGATCAACTGACACATATCGCTCACCAGTTCCATTAGGCTTTGCAAAGCCGGGAAAATGAACAACCTGTGACACAGGGTGCCTTCACCAGCACAAACTGTACAGATCCTCTGAGCTCGCCGGTCAATATGTGACAACTGATTAAGATGCAAAAGACTGTGAAGCAACAATTTGAACGCTACATCAGCATCTTTGTTGTAATTAAAAGGATAACTGTAGACTACTCTGCACGTTATCCCTCACATCACGCCCACATTCACCCTGAGGTCGCGGAGCACACGTGTTGTAAGTGTGCTTAAAGGTGTATGAATTGTTCTGTTCAGAACGAAAGCATCTTCCAACTTAGTGCCAAGGTTACTGGTCCCAAGTTGGCGAAATCTTTCCCGCGCAGAAACAGCCAGGTCGTGTAGTTGTGGAATGCTCGTGTGTATTCGACAGTTTCCGGAGATATCGATAATATCTCCGAGAACCGTCAGTGGATGCGTATTAGCTTCAAAACCTCGAGCACTACCGAACATTGAATCTGTTAATTCAGGATTAAACCTGATTGGAATTGACGCGAATTGAGTGTACCGTAGAGCATCCCACTTAAGGTGAAATGCTGGCTTAATTCTGAGCCAGGTGTGAATCGTTGAGATAAGATCCTGTGACCAGTCACGAGGATAGGGTTGTCGAACAGAGAGGAGGTAGTAATACTCCCCTATGCCAATCCCTCCCAGTACATTCACCCACAGTTGAGAAATCAAGGTGTCTCTCTGGCAAAATACTCTTTAAAATGCACGCACTTGCAGACCCCTTGATTTCACAATCAAGTTAGTGAGACCTAATCCACCGATCTTGACTTGCGGACAGAGCGTACTTTCAGAAACCAATAGTCTCCCGTACCAAAAGGCGCCTATCGCTTTAGCTTGAAGAAGTTCTACAAAGCCTTTATCAAACGTCTCAGACTTTAGCAGATGAACGATGGGCGAGGTAATCAAATAATTTATCACAACTGACCTTCCCATTAAGGATAATCGAAATAGTCGATTAGGCCATGACTTTACTACTAGAGAGTGGGATGTCAAGTGGAGTATCTTTTCGATCTCTCCACCTTCCACACCACAAGCCTTGACTCTTACTAAGGTTGATTTTAGCGTATGCTATACGTTCGTATTGTTCGAAAACAGTACGAGCGATCGAAAAAGCTTGATCTCTTGTCACGAAAATTGAAAGGTTATTCACATATGCGAACATAAGAGGCCTCACATTGGTATATGGTAGATGAACTGAATAATCTCCGAGCATTCGACGAAGATTCACCAGTACCGGCTCCAACGAAAGATCATAAAGCATACCTGACAATGGACAGCCCTGTCGGATACCTCGATGAAACGAGATAGGAGTCAGAACTTATCATTGATGCTGAATCAAAATCGCTAGATCTCTATACAGTTTCCCAACAGTATCGAGCCACCTGGGCGGAAACCAAAATGCCTCGAGAACAGTCAAGAGATACTCGTGAGAGACGCTATCAAAAGCCTTTTGTTGGTCTAATGAAATCATGGTCATTTGTGTACCTGTCTGTTCATGGTAGGCAAACAAATACTTGGCTACCGCTATATCGGCGTAGATACTACGACCAGGTACACAATAGGACTGTTCCGGGTATATTACCGAAGCAATCACTGAGCGGAGTATGGCCCCTAATGCTTTGCAGACGATTTTGTAGTCCACATTGCATAGGATTACTGGCCTTTTAGTTCCCCATCCCCTGCCAATCTTCCTTCTTTGGAATCAAATGCACAACAGACCTCCTCCAACTAGAAGGAAAGTCTGAATGTGTCTCAACCGCCGAATTGAAGACCGTAATAGGTAAAAATAAAGAATCAACTCCGGCTGAATTGGAAGTAGAGCTGCCACCGGAGATACTTCGGCCGACAAGCTCGAAGCTTGATACCCACTTCGATGGAGATTTGTTTACATGAAAGATCGAATTTGGAGCTTTCCAACATCCTACCATTGACTAAGAAAAGAAGGGTCAGCTTTCCTCTTCTGCCAATCGTGCCAGAATTCAATGAACTCATTAATGAACTGCTCTCTGACTTCAATAAATAATTATTGAATATCCAGCAGGCAGTTCTTCTTTCAACTAGAGTTCTGGTTGCCAACACAAGAAGATGATCGCTAGCCGAACACACCATGAGTGACACCACCGAAATGTTCTAGTATTCCAGGTGAGATGTATATTCTATCAATTCTCGAGCGTGCGAAACTTCCATGGATATTTCGCAAGACCCTCGTGTATGATGCATCCAACGATAGATATCCACGAGTCTGAAAACACTGAAAACAATAATAAAATAAATAATAATAATAATAATAATAATATACTCGGGAGTGGTGGGGACGACGTGAATTGTTATGCTGAACACAATCCTACCGATCATCTGATGATGGTAAAATCAATGAATATCCAACACATGAAAAGTTCTAAGCTTGAGCATTATCCTTCATCGTCCTTCTTGCATTTTTTGTATCGTATCCAACTCTGTAAAAATGGAAAGTTTTTAATTAAATTGCTATGATTTTTTCAAACAAAACTCAATTACTCAGTTCAGCGATAAATTTTATGTTTTGATGAGGACGACGAATCCAATCAACTCAATCAATTCCAGCAATAATTAATTACTTAGCTTAGCCCCCCTTCACGGTGGAAATTGCTTTTTCTACACTGAAATAAAATTAAACTACAACTTCAGTGTCGAGTTTTAAGGTGTCAGCAATTTAACATGTCGCGGATTTTTTTAACTTCCCTTTTTCGGCAATATCAAATGGTTTTTAGTATTTTCGGTTTCGTACCTTTTAGTAGCAACACCACCAATACTCTTCGAATGAGGATAATTCATTTTTGTCAGTGTTTTCTATTACTTGTTGTAACCATCTTAATCTCAAAGCAGACGATCACTTTTTATATTTCATACTCTTTCGATGAAAATAATAAGAACTTGTTAAAACAATCGCACATCCTCGAGATGCTTACTTTTACTCTAATTAATATTATAATGCAAGTGGAATCAGTTTTAAAATACAACGCCATCTGTGAGCTATTTACAAAAATGGGAGCAATTAGTCAGGCTCTATCCGAGTCATTTAACATAATTTTGAGCCGCTCTGACTTAAGGAGAAAAATATTTCGATATACAGGATTACGTTATATTTTCGATGTCATATCATTGGTAACTTGCTGCATCCACATATATTTGTCAGAAGATCGAGATCAAGAGTTTTTGTTTAATTGGATATTAACGCAATTAGTAGATTTGTTGATACGAACAAAGAGCATTCAGTTTTGTATTGCGATGCAGATTTGCCTTGAGCTCAATGAAAACTTAAACAAGGCTGCAGGAAGGTTAATCCTTTTACAGAAAGATATCGACTATCAGAATTATAAAGAAATCCAATGTGCTATCGTTTTCAATCAGCTTCGAAAATTCCAAAATATTTATTCACAACTAGGAGAAATTCCTAACGTTCTGAATGATTGTTTTGGTTGGTCTATTGCTTCTTTATTTTTGGGATTTTATTTGCTACTCACCATTGAATTCTACTTTGTTTTTATGTGTTTTGTCAGGCAAATTAGACTTATGTTTACAATAGGTAAGTGCAAAGTTGATAAGATGAAAGCTCTTTATATTTCTTTATATTTACAGGTGTCACATTTTATGGAGTGCCTATGGTGGCTAATTTATTTCTACAGTGCTGGTTTTGTACATCATGCAGCGAAGTTGTTAGTTCTATTCTATGGTGCTAATTGAAGTTTTAACACGATATTTATTTTTTTATTTTTTTAGAATAAGCGAACTAAAAGGATAATCAACGGCATGAATTATGACAGAAAGAATAAAAATTTTACTGTATCCATGAAAGAGCTCTCACTTCAAATGAAACACCAAAAAATGGTCTTTTCCGCTGCGGGATTCTTTGATATTGACTGCATTACCTTTACAAAGGTTAAATTTTTCTCATTATGAAGGACGAATTGAAGTAGTTTTATTTTATTTATTATTATTTTTCAGATGATTGCATCTTCTGTGAATTACATTGTGATTTTGATACAATTTCAAATCAATTATAGTAAAGGTTATTAGGTTAGTAGAAAAATGATTCGGCAAATTTATGTTTTGAATTTTGTTATAAATAATACATTATTGTGGTCAAGAATAAAGTTTTCAACCAAAAAGGTAAATGTACAAAAAATAAATTAAGTTCTCTTTTACTAGGTTATTCAGCGAACAAAAGAATTGAAACGTGAAACGGTATTTGGTGTCGTTTGGTTTTTTTCCGGTAAAATTAGGAACATAATATTTGAGACAGAAATAATTCGGCAAGCTCCCTGAAGCTTTTTAAGTAAAAGTAAAATTTAAAAAGTTAAAAAGAGTTAAAGCCTGAAAAAGTATATTAAATTTATTTTAAATTAATATTTAATTGACCACATTAAGAAACAGTCTATGCGGGTTTTACCTAAGCCTACCCAAATCCACATTCCATAGCGAATTTCTGTTTCAAATCTCATTTTCCGAGTTTAGTATCTGGAATGGGTTTTGGCTACGGTTCATTTTTATTTTTGTAACTGAATAAACTACATAGGAAAAGATAACTTAAGGCCTAAGCACAATTGCGACGGTAGATGGGAAACGGCAGACGACAGCGGGAAATTCGGTTGTCAAAACAAGCAGTCGAAAAATTGGGAACACAATTGCAACGAACAGCGGCAAGTGGCGGTTTTCAAAATAGAAGATTCTGACATTTCGTTTGTAATTTGTTCACACAAAAAGGAAAAATTTCTATTATATATATATTTGATTTAGATTTGATTTGAATTAGATTTATTAAAGGCTTAACGTACAATAAGATGTAAAAAGCATATGTGAAATATAAAATAAGACATAAGTAAAAAAATAACAATAAAGATTTATATAATACAAAAAGATATAATGTTAACAAACAAGAAACTAAAATTACAGAAACTATATACTCGATCATTGCCAGGACCACCCCCTTCAGAACGGAAACATTTTAAATGGCGGCAGTGTAACTCTGTGCCATCAACCTCCAGAACATATCAGTCGAGCCCGAATAGCTCGAACAAAGTAAGAGTCCTCCATTATGGAATGTTGAAACCTAGGTATCAATAAGTTGAAATGTCTGCCAGAGTTTAGAAATTCAAGTTGGTTAAAAAGATACCGAGCCTTTTTGGAATGTATAATTTTGTGAAGGGATGCAAGAAGCCTACGCCTTAAATATTCCATCAAGGGACAAACAAGCAGATGGCTACTATGTGGTGAAACATGATCAAATCTTCTTAGGCCAAACACAAACCTCGTACAGTCATCGAATGCAACAGTTAATTTCATTGAACATATATAGAATGCAAGTGCGGGAATATTAGACAGCTAGCTGTAAGGTAGGGCAGACGCAGAACCAGGGACTTAACTAGCATTGAACGAATGCTAAAAGGTAAAATTGCAGAAGACAACCACAACCACCGAAGACAATCATAAACTTTTCCTAAAATATGACTAATCTGATCACAACATTTCATCCGGGAGTTGAGAAAAACCTTGATTATCCAGAAATATAGGCGGTAAATCAGAGACTTCAATCGGTCGTCGATAAAATGGATTGCATTGGCATTTTTGGAGGTTCAGTTGTATACCATTATTAGTCGCCCAACTCGAGACATTCGTCAAGTCAGAATTTAAACGGTCGATACAATCCTCCATTAGACCAATGGGACGACCAATATATAACTGCACATCATCAGCATATATGTGAATCTTACAATCCTCAATAACCTCAGGAAGATCATTAATATACATGCTGAAAAGCAAAGGGCCCAAAATAGATTCTTGAGGCACACCACGAGTAACAGGCAAGGCATCAGAAAAACTGTTCCCTATTCTTATACGCTGAAACCTGCCAGACAGAAAACTGCCGATAAGGGAAACTGCTGTTGAATGAATTTGAAAGTTAGTGGAGAACTTAGATAATAATTTAGAGTAGCCTACCGAGTCGAACGCTTCAGAAAAATCAAGTAGAGCTAGGACACATAGCTCATCTTTATCTAACGAGCTGCGTATATCGGTTGTAACTCTTAATAGAGCCGTTTCAAAACTATTTGTTTAAAAACATTATATTGAAAGAAGTGCAATGGACCAAAGTGTGCAAAGAAAAAATTAAACTATGCGGATGGTATATATTTGAAATTGCCGCGGTGTCCTGCAACCTCAAAATCACGAAAACAAATGCCAAAACAATTTCATTCGTTTAGTTTTGTTGGTAGTACTGCAGTGACGACGACGGCAAAATTAGAATTTGATCAATCTCGATGGCAAATTCGTCGCCCGTCCTAATTTGGGGCATTCGCATGAGACACTGTGCTTTGAGTCGTTTGACAGCGACAGTTTTTCGTCGGTTTTCGTCTGTCGTCGCAATTGTGTTTAGATCTTTAACCCTTTTTTCACATAGAACTTTTTGGTGGGAGACCGAATAACTTAGTAGCCTTTTGTATAGAACTATATAGTGATTGCGAAACGAAGTTTGACTTACATCGATTTCGTCCAAATTCACATTATATGTTGGGCTTGACTAGAAATGAAAGGGAGACAAGTGGGAAATCCAGATGGCCAAGCAAAACCGAAATAATGCATAAGGTAGGTGAACCCCGTGTTAAAATTAACACTTTTCGGAAAACTTTGATAATTACCATTTTGCGGGTATATTCGCAACATTTAAGCCACTTCCTTTTCGTTACAATTATCTATAATCTGTTATCTTTCATACACAGAAAACCAGAAGTCATTACCCCAATTAGTTTAGGAGCATTTCCCAAAATAAGATTGCAAGGTTTGCTAAATTGCTTTAAATTTACATTAATTAGCAGCAAGCTACCATCCTTTATGGCTCGGTCAAATTCCAACTAATTTTCAAAATTCTTTTTGCTAAGTTCATTGTGAGTTTTTTATGATTATTTCAAACTATTACGAGATTCATTCGGCAGCGGATTACAGAGTGGTGGGTTATTTATAATTATATATTATTATAATAAAAATATATATAAAAAAAAATATTTTTCTAGGGTGGGGTATTTATTTTATATTCTACCATCTGTGTAGAATATTCGTACACAATCTCATCAAAATCGGATGAAAAATCAATGTCAAAAGGGAATTCATTTACACCAATGGGAAAAAGTTTCTCATTTCCCCGATTCGGGAGGTAGGGGTAAATATTATCCGGTTTGCAAAATTCATTTTGTTTCATATTTTTCTGATTTTTTAACATATTTTCCCTCTCCTTCTGATTAAGTTGCGAAATTTAATTTTCGACGGCCAAAATTCTGTCTGAAAAATTCATTTCAAAATGATGTTCTACAACTTATCGATTAATCCAATTTTTTGTTTTTTATGGATGCGCTTTTACTTTTATTATTATTATCTGTACAAAATTTCTGGAAGATCGGATGTCATTTACCTATATAAAAAAAAATAAATCTATAAAAATTTTGCATACCCGCTTTTCGCAATCTACCGACGACCGGCGACTTTTGAAAACGCACAGAAATGCCACTTATAGAATCGAAAATCTACATACATCCTCTATGGTTGGCATTTTACCAGAATGAATTTGTTCAAATTCCGTTGCAATTTAGCCGCGACAATTCCCGCGAAAATTTGCAAATTAATTTGTGTATTTTCTAAGGGGTAAGCCTACAAAACTCCGGGCTCCCCTACATTATGCATTATTTCGGTTTCGTTTGGTCATCCGAAGGTCCCACTTGTGTCACTTTTATTTCTAGTCAAGGCCTACTTATACTGTGAATTAGGACAAAATCGGTGATGACGAGTAGGGACCCTCTCCTTGTTAATACCTTGTTGTATTGAAGACGCGCTACTACTGCAGACGTAACCAGAGGGTAAGCCAGCAATGCCTGGCTCCAATATAAAAACAACAATTCCTCGATGTGTTGGAAGGAAGGCCTAAACTTTTTCCTACAAATTTACTTTCAATTTTTTCTTTTCTTTATAATTTATATGCATTTTTGGAGGCCGACAACGGAACACATTGTATCTGAAAATAACTCCAGTCGACCACCAGACTAAATAAAAACTGCCGAAACATTTTCTGTAAATTTCTAAGAAGAAATGAAAGCTTATTGCTCATCTATGCGTTTACGCTAATAAAAATTATTATTGGCCCAAGCACCTGTTGTCGACCTCCAATAATGCATAACAGATCTAAGGAAAAATTTCCAGTAAATTTCTAAGAAACAATTGCGGCCTCCCCACTGACATATGTATATATAATATGGACTGCTTAAGTTTCTATTTCATATGGGCTCAATTGCTTATGTCAAAAAAGCTATTACGCCGGTGCCAACCACTGACTTATAACAATGGACTGAGCGTATTGTCATTTTCTTATAGGAAAGCATGGCACAAGTTTTATAGCTCCCTCTTTCGCCCTATGGCAGAGTTGGAGCTACCAACACAAAATATTGCATTCTGGAACGTTTGCTTATGCCATTTGATGTCTTTATGTTGGCTGTTGTAGATGCAATCACCGCAGAAAGAATAAGGTAAAGATAGTGTTTACCATCCTCCGTCTCTCTTGCCCATAAGCAGGATTCAGTTAAGAAAAACTTTTGAAAATTAAAGTCGGAATGAGTTTAATTCCTTATAAGCGATTAAAATATCGCTTGGGCACAAGAAAAAATATTATTTTAATTAAATTCGATTAACGGGTGTAAAATTTCATCTGATTGGCTGAGTTTTACATGTTTTTTATGTAATCGTTTTAAAGGGTGCTCTAACGGTGATATACAGAAACACAATATTTTCTGTGCCACATGAAATAGCAAATCGCTCAGTCCATTGTTATAAGTCAGTGGTGCCAACATTGAAAAAAATTATTGGCGGGAAGTTGAAAAAATTAGCGCGCAGTTCGAAAAGCGATTATAATAAAACTTTCTAATGATTAAATTGCCTTTGGTAAAACATTTATTTCGACGGATCCACTTATTTATTTCTTGTTTACAGTTCTCTCAGTTGGTACTTGGTCCTTAGACCGAAAGAGTTAGCAATATACATAGAAGTGAGCCCACTTTTTGTAGTGCATTTGTAGTCAGTCCATATTATACATCTCAGTGCGCTTTCCCTAAATGAGGTCCAGCCATGTTTAATTTTATATTGAAGCGAAGCATTCCTGGTTTATTACGGGGCATTAGGACGTTGAGCCGCAGTGTTGCCACTCTTCCACAAGTTTTCAAATATTTCTATTCTTCCACCTTTTCCAGGCAAAGGTCAAAATCTACCTTAAATTTTGTCTTTAATTTAATCCAAATGTTTATGGATTGCCCCTGTTCTGTTCACAACGCATATACAAATTTTCAGGGAATTTTATGTTTTATTCTTTTCCGATTTTTTTAGTTGGCATAAACTTGACTGTGCTGGCAATAATGAAACATCTCAATGTGCTTGGATTCCTTTACTATATTCTGCGATTTCACATACATTTTTGAAAATTTTGTAAAATATAATTCAACCTGAAAATTCGTTAATGTTTCTGTTGATTACAAAGGCTCAAATATTCATCTACCATTTTCAAACACGTTCTATGGATTAGGGTTTGAGGAATATATTAAAAATTACCCAGATGAATTAGATGTCGGGAAAATTAAACAGAAGCCAGCTGCTTTAGAATACATAGTTCCTAAAAAAATCCAAAGGAGTACGTCCTACTATTCTTCCCCTTTTGAAAGGATGTCTATTTAATGAAGCCTCTTCAGAAATACTCAACGATAAATGGAGGTCTTTTTAATTTTTTGCAAAGGATAAAATCCAAGAATATTTTGAAAGAGCTTTAGTAAAAGGCTGCAAAAGTTGGCTAAAGAAATTGACATGTTCGAAGAATTCATGTTGAAAGAGCTCAGCAAATTTATATGTATTTTGGCATTTTCATCTCATTGTAGTGCTACTCCAGAAAGGGCATTTTTCTCCTTAAACGAAATAAAAATCAAAAAAGGAAATCGTATGGAAATAAAAACCGTAGAAATTATTATATTTTGTAAAGAAATTCACGAAGAAACAACGATTTTTGAGCCGCCCTTGGAATTAATTAAGTTTTATGAAAGCTTTAAATTTGTAGACGATAAATATTTTTCTATTGCGCAACACAAGTTTAGTTACCTACTAAGATCAATTTTTTATTTTTATGTAATTGGAATTTTTAATCTTGTTTTTGATTATATTATGATATTTTTTTTTTGGTTTCTTCTTTTATTTTCTCTTTTTGGAATAAGTACCAGCTTGTGTATTTTATTGTTCTTGTTATTAGAAATAAAATCTCTAAAATGTGGTTCGCTTCGCTTTTTCATTTTCTACCACGATTTTCCTCTTTCTTTCTTCAACTTTTTCAATCGAATATATCACAGGCAACACTGCATTGAGGCATCGTTGATTTTATATTCAAGCGAGGTTTTACTGGTTGTTTTTTATACTCCTTTTGATGTTATTAGGTTGGCTATGCTTTACATCTTATCCCTTGAGCCCCTTGTCCATACTTCAGTTGCAGAACTTTTACCGACTGAGCGTGAGCAAAACTGTTCAAAATGGTACAAGTGGAGCCATCTGTGATTATAACAAGGAAGCATGTTACCACTTACGCCTCAGGTGGGTGTACGCTAGCTCAAGAGATGGGTGCGGGAAAAATTCTGAAAAGGAATATGAAAATTGGGCGCCACGTGCTATTTCGCGTAGGCAGGGTAAACCACGAAACCTATAAATACCTCAACACTGCCGAGTGATATGAATTCAAGTTTATTAACAAATATTTCAATTACAAAAGTTTAGAGTTAAACTAAAGATCACAATTTAAGTGCCACAGCAATGAAAATTTCCTATCTACTTCATACTCTAAAGCCGCAAATTTCTAATTTAATACACTACGGTAACACCACCATCCAGCCGCGTACCGATTAAGTAGGCTTAATGTTTTGATATTACTTAATTATAAATTATTGAACGCAAAAGTACTTAACTTTGATTAACCTCCCTGGCCAGTTCCTCCTTCTCCATGGGCGCGTTCACTGCCACCGAAATAGTGACTTTTTGTCGACTACGAGTCACTACCGAGCGTTCACTCCGCCAAATTTTGACAGTAAACGACTACGCTTGACTACGACCAAGGTATATAGAAGACAAGCTATTCTCATTAAAAATTTTGTAATGGAACTGTGACATGTTTCATCCTATAACGTATATAAATTTCTATTGAAAAGACAGAGAGATGAGAGAGAATATTGTATTCGCTGTACCGTACTTTCCTATACATTCGGACACAAATGGCGGAACGTGGTTTGTATTGAGAATACCTTATATCTCTGTACCGTGGACAACGACTATCGTTCACTCCGCACTTTTAATGTACCAAATAGTCGACTACATTCGACTGCACTCAGAAGTATAGTCGATCGTAGTCGGTTTGACAGAACTACACTACGACAACGACTACGCTACAAAAGTGGCAGCGAAAGCGCCCCAAGAAAAACTCAAAAGCAAATTCAACAAATTCACTCCCTTCCGGCTCCAGACTCCCTTACTTTTATTTTGTTTCCTTCGTTTTGTTGTTTCTTTCTTTTAGTTTTGTTAGTCCACAAATTCCGCTTTTGTCTAAAACTTTACTTTTTTTTTTCTTTTAAATAATTATTCGTATAATCTTAGCATTGCTTCTTGATCACTATTCGATCTACCGTTCCTGCTGTCGACCTTTTTTCTTGTCCTCTGATCACCGAGAGACTTGAAACCCCTTGGTGTATCGCTATCTCCTTTTCTAGGCCTGCTTTCCAACTGTCGAAACTGTCCTTCCACTGCGAATGGCTGCGTTCAGTATCTTTTGAATTTACGAAACTTTTTTCTTGTTTTAATAGTTTGTTCAGTTTTTAATTCGCACTTTGTAATCATCTGTATTTCGTTGAACGTTTGCTGGTCAGCTTTTGAGTTACGCCAGGGTTATTCAACGACGAGGAAGAAGAAGAATAAATAACCAGGGATTTTTAACAGAGAACACATTTTTAAACTTTGTGCTGAACTCAACTTTTTATTTTTCTTAATTGTTTTTAGAATCTAACACATACGTAGTTTTTACTCAGAGCTTGTGTTCCACAGCTTAACCTAATACACAAAATTTTCCTTGTATTTATTTATGACAGTTCACAAAAACATATAACTTAATTTTTAACCTTTTTTTCCATAAGGTGTACACAATACTTGTTGTTCCTAATGCACAAAACTTTCCACTTCCTATCTTCTTCTGTTGCCTTGTGTATCCACAGGAAAATAACACTAGCTACGGAAAGACGGGTAATCTCAAATGCGGACAAACTCACATTCGGTAGGAAATAAGCATATCTAAATACAGCGGAAGACGGGTAATCTCAAATGCGGACAAACTCACATTCGGTAGAAAATAAACATTTCTAAATACAATGGAAGACGGGGTAATCTCAAATGCGGACAAACTCAAATTCGGTAGGAAATTGAGTCAATTAACTTCTTCGCAACTAATCCCAATAAAGGTCTTAGCCAGTCGAAGCTTGTTGATCGACTCATGTGTTCTTGGTGCCAGCTCGCCTTTTATAGACCTGAAGGTGTTGCCGTCTTGATGATTCCATTTGATAACTGACATTTCAGGCAACATGAGTTACCCTCATCCATGGAACGTCAAGAGGGTTTGTTCATATTCGAGCATTTAAGTTTTGCTTCAGTGTAAACAAATCAGTTGGTCAATCGGATTAAGCACTACTCACTGATTATACGCCATGCATTAACGGGCACTTATAGATTGAAATTTAAATTTGTAACTTCGTTACAACATCTTTTACATATTTGTGCAACGGATTATGATATTTGAATAATTTGCCAATAATTACTTGAGCGAATTGCTAGGGCGGGCGATTTCTTTACGGCTCTCTTTACTTTCTTTGTCACATTACATATTTGTTTGTTTATTTATTTATTTATTTGATGTTATTTATTAATTGATTTAATGTCAAATTTTGTATTTCTTTTTGTACTATTGGAGGTAAATCGCTGGGAGTTCTGCCTGAAAACACCCACATTTGTCCGGCAGTCTATAAGACTTGTTCCACTCGCAGTCTCTGCGGGACACCCTGTATTAGCAGAGGTAACTGAAAAAAAGTGGCCAGGCATTCTAATGTCAGATTGGCTGTGGGTGTTGATTATATTTTTATTGTAGGTAAATATATCCACGTCCAGTTATCTCGTTTTGTGGTTATGCGGAGAGGATTTAATTCCTATATAAGGATGGCTTAGGTAAACTAATTAAATTTAATTAAATGTCATGTAGGTAGTCATATTTTACAATATTTGTTTTATTAATTCCTAAAAGATCGTTATGCTGCTTTTTTTTTATCTTGTAATTTTTTATTGAGTATCTGTGGATCAATATGATGAGGTTTGGAAACGCTAATGTGTTTGCCTATCTTGGAATAAAAAAAAACAATAAAAATATGAATTACTGTGCCTTTTTTCAGGGAAGACCCGCGAAAGAGATAAGGATCGCAGGACGGCCATGATAAAGTTAGAAATGCAGAAAACTAATGTCAAATTCAATAAAACTGTATGCCTTTTTAGCGCCATCTATTGTATTCTTTTGTCATGGATGTTAAAAGCATTCTTAAGCTCGCCACAGACACTATGGCTGAGTTGTGTGATTTGAATGAGCATGTGTAGCGCAAGTCGGAGTTTTAGTTGAGACTGTAGTCTGCCATGAATGAAATCGGACGAAACTATTGCGTACAAGCAAACCTGAACACTTTGCTATACATAGAAATGAATTAAAGTTTGAATAAAATTCGTTGTGAGTGGAAGCAAAAGTTAATATCCGGTTTTGTCTAGTTCAATGCTATAGCAAAGTCATAAGCTTTACTTGTACGCAATAGTTTCGAGCGATATCACTTATACTCTCTCAACATAAGCTCCCATAGGCTACAACCGCTCATGCATATCAAACGACTGGGACATGCACAAGTCGCAAGATTTGCTTGAGCGTAAGTAGCGGCTTGCCTTATTTTCAAGTTTGGGGTGCGGCAACGTGGGTGACTACAGTATGAAAGTTTACACTACTTGAAGCATTTTGTTAGGACCCTTACTTTCTTACTTTCTATAATACATTTTAAGGATCATTTGAAGAAAATTTCCATCTATCAGTTCTACTGTGGTTTGCATTTTACTTAAAGTCCATCATAAGTTGAAAAAAACCATCATCTGCATTTTTTAACACAAATAACATCACATTTGTCTCATCAAGTACCAATATTATGATTAATTGTATGGTTTCGGCAGAGATTGTGTGATACGACATGTTGATATAGAACGAAATTATCAATCACACTTACTTTTTAATTGAGTGCAGACCGGTTTCAGCACATCGGCTATCATCAGTACACTAAAATTGTATTGCTCCCAAACTGATCTCATACAGTGGCTTGCAGAGTGGTGATTAATAGAGCTCTGTTTGGTCGTTAAAGCAGGGATGGTCTTTGTCTTGTAGTGCTCGAGATATCTCTAATGATTCCAATAGATTTAATTTCATTCATTTATTACACACATGTAGAATCTTTGCGTTTACATCAGGTACATGATTTTTGTCTAATAAATGAGTCGCATAATTGGATTTGTTATTTTTATTTCTGAAGGAGCTGGTATGTTCATCTATTCGTTCCTTGAATGGACGCCCCGTTTGACCAATGTACACTCCCTGACATGTTGAACATTTCAAACTTCCATTCTTTTGTAACTTTAACGTCTTATCTTTAATATTTGGAAGAATATTACCTAAATGTTGTGTTGTCTTAAAGCCAATTCAAATATTATGCTTTTTTAACTTGTTTTTCCCATTTATGGAAGGCTAGCCCAGATATGATCGCCGACCCCTATTTTTTGAAGACTAGTTGCTTCTTTTATAGCTTTTTCTCTTAGTTTTCGAGTTAAAATTTTATCAACCCATTTTTTTCAAACCCATTTCCTCCCCCATGTCGTCCATATTCATGGGGGTATATATAGCCCTGTGAATCATGTTCTCGAAGGAAGATTGTTTATATCTGGGATATGTAAAAAAGGCTTCGTGTATCACCATATCAGTATAAGTCGGTTTTCTATACCTATATTTTAAATTTGTGTTTATTATTGTTTTTCTATTGTTAAATCTAAGAAATGAATTCTATTATCGTTTTCAAGTTCTAATGTAAATTGTATTTTCTGGTTAAAGGTGTTCATGTATTTAAGGAAATTGTCTAATTGTCTTTCGGTACCTGTCCAGAGACATAACACATCGTCCACATATCTATACCAATATATGACGTTACATAAAAGTGGAGAATTCGATTTAAATATATTATTTTCTAAGTTATTCATGAATAAATCTGCCAGAAACGGAGATATCGAGGAACCCATAGCTAACCCATCGTTCTGTTTATAAAATTGGTTATTAAAAGTAAAATAATTTTGTTGAGAACCGCGTCCAGAAGGCTAAAAATTCATATTTTTGAACCGAACTTAAGTCAGACTGCTTAATAGTGTTCTTACTAATCTCCCTACACTCTACACAGGGTATGTTTGTAAAAAGATTAGTGACATCAAATAAAACCAGTTTGGCATTTTTTGGAATCTCTAAGCCTTTAATTTTGTTTATTAAATCAAGAGAGTTTTTGATGGTATATCTGAAGCTTGGAGTGATGC
Organism: Dioctria linearis; assembly: GCA_963930735.1. Taxonomy (NCBI): domain Eukaryota; kingdom Metazoa; phylum Arthropoda; class Insecta; order Diptera; family Asilidae; genus Dioctria; species Dioctria linearis. Next base: position 20,746,915 of record OZ005742.1, on the reverse strand, counting down.
TTTTAAAGATATTGTTTAACTCTTGGGACACATTGTAGCATGGGCAGTTTATACTTGAAACTACTGGTCTGATGAGTATGTTTACTTTATGTAATTTTGGATAGCCTGACAGTTTGGGGGGTATAGCATTCATGGTTTTCAGTCGGAATATCTTATAATTAGTTAATAAGTTGTGGCTATTGTCAAGTATCTTTCTAAAACTACGATTAAAGCTTTTAGTGGGATCACAGTTCAATTTACAAAAATTATCACAGTATAAAAAGTTGTTAACCTTATTTAGGTAGCTTTCTTTAGTCATAACAACGAGACAGTTTCCTTTATCCGCTTTAGTAACTATTAGATTATTATTTTTAATGTTTCTTTGCAGATTTCTAGCTGTATTTAACTCTTCAGCGTTCACGTCCTTATTACGGAATTATCTTATACGTCCATTCAAGGAAAGAATAGATGAACATACCAGCTCCTTCAGAAATAAAAATAACAAATCCAATTATGCGACTCATTTATTAGACAAAAATCATGTACCTGATGTAAACGCAAAGATTCCTCATGTGTGTAATAAATGAATGAAATTAAATATATTGGAATCATTAGAGATATCTCGAGCACTACAAGACAAAGACCATCCCTGCTTTAACGACCAAACAGAGCTCTATTAATCACCACTCTGCAAGCCACTGTATGAGATCAGTTTGGGAGCAATACAATTTTAGTGTTCTGATGATAGCCGATGTGCTGAAACCGGTCTTCACTCAATTAAAAAGTAAGTGTGATTGATAATCTTGTTCTATATCAGCCAATATTATGCTTTAATAAATTGAAATATGAAATATTATGAAGCATTTAAGTACCTATATCTAGTATTTTTTCACTTGATATCGAATTTTATGATTCATCTCCAAATCTCAATGTCACTCAATTTCATATACTTACCTAGCATAGAGAAACCATCCATCTCCGATGATATCAGTCTTTTTTTATTTAAAAATTCTCTAGTTCAGTATGAGTCAGCAGCTGCCAGCTTCGTTTTACAAACATCCGAAACTTTCCTCTTCAAAAGAATAAATTTTTTCAACATCACTTTCAATTTCGCAAAATATAAAAAAAAATCATTTGCCTTTTTCTTGTTACTCTTTTTGAAATAAATTTCGTGTTCTTCACAAATTAATGGCAATAACCAGAAATACTAAAAGACGCACTTTAATTTCACCTAAAAGATTGATAACAACCTCATTGAAAAATAGAAAAAAAAAACAAACAGAAATGAAGGCGTGACTATATTCATTAATCCTGAAAACTGCTAACAAAAACACTGCGGAGAAAGTCTCTCATTCGCTGTCGAATTTCTATGATTTTTATTTTATTTTATTAGCAAACTTTTATCTTTTTACACTTTTGGTGGTGGCTATGGATTACTATCGAATCATATTCACAAAAACTAAATCCTCGACATTCTTACTGGGAACAAATTTTAAACAATTTTTCAGGATTTTTAGAATGCTCAAAGTAACCACGCGCATCAATAAATCGGCGCAAATACTTTGATTTTGTTATGATATAAAGCATTTCAAGGTCGCTACAATTTGATGGCACTGCGATTATTTGTTTGTTCATTAACCTGCAATTATGCATGCATGCTCTCTGCTTAGAGAGATTTATCTTTTAAAAATTATAAAGATTGGCGAAATCCAAAAACAAGATTCAGATTTTTTATAATTTAATTTAATAGACTTCCAAACGAGCACGTTTTGTTTTTGTTGCTTTTATTACTTTCAATTTCATCACATTTTTTGCTTCATTAAAATTTCTATGATTTTTTAGAAATCTCTATTTCTAGCACGACACGTTCTTTTCGTTTTTTTGTGCTAAGATTTTGTCAGTAAAATCTCTGTAAAAAAAATCTCTAAAAAATATTATATACATGTATTTGTATATTCTGTTATCAAGCCGGCATTCTCTAACCCCATGCTACTAAAGATTAGCTCGATTTTTCAATAATTTTATGTCCAATTATCAGAAATGCGTTAATTTACCAAGTTTAGGTATGATGACGGACTGACAAGAGGAGTTTATCATTTTTTTCAGGAGTTATCAAAAGGGGCCGTGTATACTTTTGTTTTTATTAATTACTTTTATTGGATTTATTCATCGATAATAGCTTGATCGAATCACATATATAATATATGCAAATTATAACCACTGGGGTTATTATCACTTCAAAAGCATTTCCTAATAGTTGACCTCTGACAATATTGAAACTGTGCACTCTCAGAGTTTCAAACATAAACAAGCCATGAACTGGAACCCTCTGTATATACGGTAAACAAAACTCCTCTGACTCCTACATGTAATGATGAATGATGATAACTTTTGAAAATATCGAAACAAAGTAAAAGCGCTGACGAACTCATTATGAAAATTACATCATCCGCTGATACCCCCGATGGCGTGCCTATCAGCACATCAACGAGAACTGGTGACTCTATTGGAAAATTTTCAATCTTTTAAGGCATTTCATATAAAGAAAGACATATCGGTGTGGTCCATTTAGTATAATCAATTAATTAATTATTATTGGTAGGTCGATGGCAAACTTAAGATTTTAATATTGTTGTTTTGTGTAAACTATAAATCAAAATACTTGAGAAAGTATGTAAACGAAACATTTTTCTTTTTCGCTGACAAAGTTTAATAACTTCAAAAAAAAAAACAAATTTGGTTTTTGATAACAGCACGATTATACTAAAGACCATAAACTTCTCCTCTTTTTCGGTAGTCAGCATTTGCATAAACTGCAGTTATATTCTTTTCTATGCCACACATCGTTGATCCTCGTTCAAGATATCGATTAGTTTTATGACCTTTAGCCTCGAGACTATCGATAATACTCTGCAATAGAAAGGATCAAGAATTAGTTTTACATGGGAATTTGTAGGTACAAAATGCAAATTACCTGAAGTACACCGTATTCATATTGAATTTCATTCGGCACCAACTGATGATGTAATCTTGGTGCATCGATAGCTTCTTTAATATTTTGACCCATCCACAATACTCTGGCTATTATCCATGCTACTGATGTTGTGATTTTTGAACCTCCTGATGATCCAATGATTAATTTAACTTCTCCTGATTTATCTGTTACAATTGTCGGTGACATAGATGACATGGCTCGTTTTTGTGGCCTAATGAAATTCGGTTCTGAACCAGGTAAACCAAAGAAATTTTCAATTCCTGGTGATGAGAAATCGTCCATGCCACTGTTGAATATGATTCCTGTACGTCGTCCGGTATGACCACAACCAAAGCTGAAAGAAAATTTGTTTTTAGTCTTAATTTATTAAAAGTTTAATAGAAATTTTTAGAATTTGTAAATTTCTTTTTAGTAGACGTATTTGGAATGCTAACCTTTAACTAATTTTAGTAAAAAAAATTTCGAGTAATATTTGAAAAGTGCTGCTCAATTTTTTTTATTATTAATAGCAATTGGCTTTGTGGTAGAATTAGTTTTTGTATTAATATAATACTACAAGTCCTCTTAATGAAGCACATCAGGTCTAGGCGAAGTAAGTTTTTCAGCTCATCCATAGATAAAAGGGCCGACCCAAGCCACAGATAAGTAATATCTAGATTTGGAAACAAAATGTTAAAAATCTGCTTCTCATGAGCCAGCCATAATGTATATATATCAGCAAGTCTTAGCTTTTAGCAAAAGCAAAATATCTGAACATTAACCAGCCTACAGGCCAGCCGAACAATTTGGTTTCAGCCTGGGCTTGAAAAATAACAACAAATTGTGAAAACTATAGAAGTTTTGTCAAGATATTCAAAAGGTTTAGCAAATACCTACTTTAACCAAGATTAATGTTCAAAAAACCTTGAAGATTTCACTACATACAGGGCATGAACTGACTATCCTATCTCCTTTAATATCTGGGTATTACGTATCTGTGCCCAAGCGTATACAGCCTGCTCCGGGTAAAAGCCGGACAAGTACACAGAAAGTGGTTCGTTTGTTTTAGGATCTCCTTCCAGGTAGGACAGACATTCAGGGCTGTCAACAAACTCCCATCCTTGCTAGATGAGCGAGAAGCGAGTTGTGATTAGTGATGGTTTCAGCTACAGTTCTGCATTGTCTCCTTCCAAACCCGAAGAGAAATCAGAGAAATTCCTATTAAGCCCATCAAGAAAAATTTGTGTACACCTGCAAATGATCAGGTTGGTCAATCGCTGGTGATGTTTCATATGCGAACAACCGCTTTGATAAGAGACCTGCACACCGAGGCTGCACCGCCTACAGCGGGATCCGGTCAAAGGCAGGGAGAACCAGACCTGGATTGAAGATTTGCCCTTTCATTCCCCATGATCAGCATATGCAAAGGAACCCACTGAAGGGAAACCTTGTTATGGATACACAGCTTATCCACAGACGTTCTGCAATCTCCTAGGAACATAGATGTTATCCGAGGGCCACTCTGAACAATCAAGGCTGCCCGACTAACCGAGAGAATAGCAATGAGCTTTCCCTTGATTGCTATATCAAGGGCAATCTTCGCTGGTATTGCGATGGCAAAGACTTCCGCCTGGAAGACAGTGGTGTCAATAAAGTAAACATCAACACCCGCTCCATCATTAGTGAGAGAACCATCCGTGAAACCTTTTAGAGTGGACTGGGGATGGTTCGATAGGGCACTACCCTCAGCCCACGATTCCCTTTCAAGAAAACTCACAAATAAGCGATGCCCAATACGAAGCTCTGGAACGATCGCATCAAGTGGCATGCAGGCGGGAGGGTTTCCCGTTCCAGCACACATACCAAATAGCAATGGGAACAACCAGTCCAGCCGTCCTCCCAACATGCCCAAGAGCATAATCTACACACAGCCCTTTTGGCATCTCCCTGAAGGACAAGATCCAGGGGTGGCAGATTAAGTAAAATTTCAAGGGCAGCAGTAGCCATGGATCGCATGGAGACTATAATTCCCAGACAAGCATGCCTTTACAGTATCACCAGATTTCGGATCGCAGCCACCGCATGTGTCCCCGGCCACCATACACATGAAGCATATGTGAGCATGGGTCTGAGGTATACATTCAGTGCACAGCACTCGGTTTCGTTCCTCCTGTGCAGCCAAAGATGCATATCAGTTTTGAGTCAAGCTAGACACCGAGATGCTTGACATTGGGGACGATTGCAGAATGTGTCCAAAGAGCTTTGGAAGAACAAAGTGCCCAAGCTTACTTTTCCTGGAGCACCAATCTGGTCTTTGAAGGGTTCACCGTCATATCATGACGGGTGCACCAGTCTTCGATAGTATTGGGGCATAGGTCATTTTAAAGCCGACCTTTTGGGCTTCCTAAACCCAATATGAAAATTTAATGTTGATGACGTGTTTTTTGATAAAAATAGTAGTTAAAGAAAAAAAAACGCATTAAAATTCCAAAATTTTAGCTTTATTGAGTAATAACTTACTTCAAAACGGAGGGGAGGTGGGGAAAGTTTAAAAACCATAGGAAAGGACCATTTTCAATCTAATAGATTTTAAATCATCGTCATCAGCAGATACATGGATTTCCTCTCTCCACCCATACAATTTTTTGTTTGTCTAAGCATGACCTATCCGTAGCCTTCGGGTGCTAGACGGCTAACGGGACACCCTGTATGTTTATAAAAAGACTTCAAAAAGTAAAAGTAAAATTTTGATCCTTTCCAGTAAAACACCATAAAACATAATCTAAGGAAATAGAGAACAAGTCTTCTATAACAACCTGATTTCTTAAATTCAGGTGCTCCTTAGACATCTGGAATGACATTTTTGACAAGCTCTGTTAGTAGTTTTATAAAATTTTTTGAAATTCCATTTTGCAAGAGATCTTCAATTCCTAAGTGATTCCTCAGCGAGGTAAAGGAGAGCACATATATTTTCAGCCAAATCTTCATAGGGCATAACATAATATAGTGAGCATGGATTTTTCATAAATATTTCAGCCAACATCTGTTAGTGAATCTAATTTCTTTGTTAAAATAGGTTCAAGTGCGAAAGCTTTCGACCTAACAAAGATTCAAGACATTAATTTTTATATTTTCTACGTAGTCTCCTTGTAAGTCTATAAACTTCTTCCAGCAATGCTCGCATCTCTTCAACCCGTCCATATATTAATGGGCGTCTTTCTCTGTAAAATAGTTGTTTACGAAAGTGATGACCTCCTCATTCGACAAAAATCTCTGTCCTCCGAGCGCAAAAAGCTTATTATAGCAGAATACTTGACCCCTCTCTAACACCAAAGAAACAATGGTCTAATCTACGTAAATGGGGGTACTCATGGTATGCTGGCCTCTCCTATAGTTCTTCATGTAGCTCCTTTAAACTTCATAGAAGAATCAGTGAACTTCAGCTTCCGATCTGTAACAATTCCCGAGGTATTAGAAGCCATCGATAGTATCAAATCAGAGGCCACCGGTGATGATACTATCCCACCCAGATTTATAAAACTTCTCCTTCCAGTAATATGTAGTTCCCTGTTATATATATACAATTCATGTCTTACGTATTCTCAATTTCCTCGTAAGTGGAAAAATTCTATAGTGCTATCACTGGCAAAGAGCTCTGCTCCTAATGATCCAAGCGATCCTAGGGAAAGTATTGGAGAGGTTGATGGCTTCGCAAATAATTAATTTTGTCGAGCGCAATGACTTGCTCTTCAGATTGCAGTCTGGGTTTCGTCCTGGGCATGGCTGCGAGACTGCTCTACTGAAAGTTACTACAGATATTCGAAGCGCACTAGATAATAATCATCTATCCATCTTACTTCTGCTTGATTTGTCCAAAGCATTCGACAGCGTTGACCAAACACTTCTTCTACACAAATTATATGACAAATTCTTTTTCTCCAGAACTGCAATTAAGATGATCAGCGAATTTCTATCCAATCGCTGCCAACAAGTCTTAGTCGATGGAGTTAAATCTAACTTACTCCCAATCAATTCTGGAGTTTTACAAGGCTCTACTATGGGTCCTTTACTCTTTACCTTGTTTATAAACGATCTTCCGCAGGTTGCGATGGATGTAAATTTTTATATATACGCTGATGACGTGCATATCTATTTGTCTAGACCTATTGGATTACAGGAGGACTGTGTTGCTCGCATTAATAGCGATCTAACTCGAATATACGCTTGGGCTGAGTCTAACCGGCTCTTGCTCAATCCGAAGAAGTCGACTTGCTTGGCATTTTATAGTGGGGCTATAGACACGTGGCAACTACTTCCCATACTGCTGAATAATGACATATTACCTTTTTCCGAAAAGGTTACCAGTTTTGGAGTTGCCCTTAACAGCAAACTAACCTGCTGCGCTAAAGTTTGTAGTATAGTCAGCAAAATCTATGGTGGCCTCCGTAGGTTATGGAGGTTGTTGTCGGTCGGATTGCGGCTTAAACTGTTTAAGGCTCTGCTTGCCCCTCATTTGGTTTACTGCAGTCGACACAGTTTGTAATCGTAAACTAAATGTAGCATTCAACGATTGTGTGCGTTTTGTTTATAGACTGCGTCGCTTCGATCATGTATCCCAAATATATTCCCTCAGTTCTGGGATGTTCGTTGAATGCCTATCGTGATGTCACCGCCCTAAGTTTCCTACATCGTTTAATAAATACGCGTTCACCGATGTACTTATTCGAATATCTTGGTCTCTTGCACTCGCACCGCCACTTCCGCCTTCTTATACTCCTATTCCGCACATTAGTTGGGCAGCGCTCTTACTGTGTCCACATTGCACGTAAATGGAACTCTCTTCCCAATGACATTAGAACGATTAGCTCAACGAGGATTTTCAGGGAGAAACTAATTCAGTACCTAGTATCCGCTGAGATTGATTGAGGCCGCGAATGCATGAGGTGGGTCCGCTCCTGACAACAATTTTAGGTAGATTTGTAAAGTTTATCATTGTTTTTCTTCTCTTTTCTTTCTCTTATTCTTCTTTTCTCATCTTTATATTATTTTAAGCCTCATAGTTGTAAGATAGCTTAATTTTTTTCCTCTCCTTTTTAACTTAATTCTCACTATTTTCTATTTTCGTCTGGTTGTATACATTGAATAAAGTTTGAATTTGAATTTGAATTTTTAGCTTAGGGAACAAAAAAAAAAGTCGTTTGGGGTTAGATCTGGTGAGTAAAGCGGGTGGTCAAGCAGTTCAAACCGTAATTCGTGGATTTTGGACATGACAACCGCTTAAGTGTGAGACGGCGGGCGCATTGTCTTTGTGAAACAAAATTTGTTTTTCTGCAAATGTTGGCCAATTTTCCACAATTTCAGCCTTCAGCTTATCAAGTAATGAATGGTATTGCATGACGGCTTTGCACCAAATAAATATTCTCCTATCGAACTTAACAATTTTCCTAGAAATTTACAATTCGCCCTGTCTTTGACAAACTATACATACGAAGTCTAGGCACGTAGAACAAAAATATATGCAACGCTTTTGTAGAATATAAAATTAACGATGCCTCGACTTGGCACTTAATGATGTGCCCAAAGGGTAAGCCGGCAATGCCTCGCTCCATACAAAATCACCTGTAACCTCCTGTAATAGTTTTATGCATGCACGCATATATGCATCTTAATTTTAATTTTTATCGATTAATTTATCTCTTTTGTACCTATATATTAAAATAAATTTATAAATGTATTCTCTAGTTTTGTTGTTAAAAATAATTAATGGTTAATTTCAGAATATGGAAAGCTCGATATTTCAATTTTAAAACCCTATAACTTTGAGGTAGAGATAGATATGGGGGACGCTTATTCAATCTATCGAACAATATATTTTTATTTGTTCTCTTAACGCCTTTAATGCCAGTTGCGATGATTTTGATAGCTTATAAATGATGATGTAGTTTTCATGGACTATGTGCGGCAGTTTTACTTGCACCCGGCATTCTTAATTAAGATAAAAAAAAATCAACCCGTAAAAACTAAGTTTTTCACTATAAATCCTTTATATGCAAGGCGATTGATATTTATTTAAATTTTTGTTTTTTATTCTTGACTATTTTCTTGTATCATACAACACTCACTTGATTTACATATCTTCACATCAATTGAATTTGGAATCTATGTCTGGATATGCTGGACTGCATTAATTGTTTAACCAGAAATAATTATTGTAAATCAACCCTCTTCGAATCTGAATTTGAACTCACGTGAGTAAGACCGGACTACTAAAATGATGAGAAATTTAAAGTGATATTGTACGTCTAATCTTGAACTAAAATCACTTCACTTTATTCACTTTAAATCACTCACTGAGATAAAATATTGCAAAATTTGTGGACAGTTTTTTTTTCACCGGACTAACAATTTTCGGTATTTTACAAAAAAAAAAAATTGTGTGTGTTCACACAAGTGGACAAGCCCGGCGGTGAAGTTAATATAAGGGATTTAAATAGAAATCATTTCTATGGCTAGATGGTATTAAATGTATTATGGCATTATCAATTAAAACTTAAATTTTTTTAGAAATATAGGGAATCTGACACAAGGACCATCCTTTAAAATGTATTTATGATTCCGAAGGAACCAGGCACTTTAAAAAGATGTAATGCTTCTACTGTTCCATCTGTACTTGCTACCCCTGAAGAAATTGATATAAAGTATATTTACACTTTTGTACACCATTATTTAAAAATTTAGAGAGTTTTAAAAACTTTTTAAAAATTCGAATGGCCTGCGTATACTTGAAAGCTACGAAATAAACAATTTTTTAAGAGGTTCTGCTCGAAGAAAAGTTTCTTTCTATTTTGGAGTCATATATGCAGCAAGTATTTGGTTTTAAAGCTGACAAACATGAATTAGCTTCTGCTGCATCCGCCTGCATAGAAAGTTTTCCATGTTTACGTACATCAAGGGTAACCCACCTTGTACTTATAATTCCATTTTAGCTTTTTTTTTTGGAAATTAAAAAAATTAATTGTTTTAGGAGCTATTAGTCAACCACGCGTCCACCAGGTTCTTGCAAAATAACTAAAAAACGACAGAGTAAAAACAAGAAAGTTAGAAAAGGACTTGGAATTGCTTGATACCGATTTGAATAATAAAACTTTCAGCGATGAAGATGATGTTGATCTAGAAGAAATTTACAAGGATCTGTAGAACTTACAGACTTTGGTCATGCCCAACGAAATCGAAACTACGAAAAAAGTATTGAAAACGACTCTAATATACAGAAGAGAAAATGGGAAGCTTTTGGCCAACAATATATATGAGAGTATTTCAGTTGTTTCTCTGTCTGTCCAAATTTGATATGTTCCTATATTAGACTAATTTTGTCACCCATTTGATCATAAATATTTCCATACAACACAATGTATATGTAATATCCATAAAATTACCTGGGGAGTGGGCGAACAAAAGGGCATATGTCCGTGGTTGGCCACTTGTCGATTTTTGACGGAATTGTGTCCGCTATATTGATCTTTCTCTATTTTCAATCACTGTTCTTTCAAAAAAAGCCCCAAAAGTGGCACAAACTATCAAAATCATAGTGGGAGAATTTTTAAATTTTATAGTTTTATGTGTTTTTTGTAAGTTTTAGGAATGGGACAAGTGCCCTTTTGTTCGCACACTCCTGAACTACAATTTTGAGCTGTCATATAGAAATTCTCAAACTATTTTTACGAAGTGGTTACAGTATAAATTTCATCCTATGTATATACTGCAGTGAAGCAGGCGGGTAAAAGAACTCTGTATACCGAGGCTGAGAGAGAAAAAGGTGAAGACATCAATTTATGTAGATTAAAATATTGTAAAAATACAGCATTGGGTACTCGGGATTGGAATTCATGCACGCTGTCTATTTTGAATTTGTTGAGACATCTACCTCCTCCACCAAATGGAGAAAAAGAATATAAGATGGCTAACAGACAAAGATGCTGCGCAAGAAATAATCCTGTTTAAAAATGTAATTACAAACCAGCTTTTACTTTTAAATAACTTATGAATAGCACCCTATTCTTTATACTTTAGCCTGGCCTGACCGAAACTGAATATCTGAAGGATACAGTTGGGAAATGTCCTCACATAATCGCCGTGGGAGCCTCGAAGTCTTCAATTTTTACAATATCTCATAATATTGGATGGACATATCATCCCAAACCAGGAATATAATCTATTGCATGCCTTTGATCTAGTCTTTAAGTTACATTTTATATTTGCGTAAAATGATAGAGAAGCATTTGTTTTTGATTAAAAATTAATTTAAAAGACGCCTTATTCCCAAATAACACGTCCTCACCCATTACCCCCTGGGGTTTTGTTAAAATTGGATCCCTTAAGTCAGGTTTCCAATATGAGGTACGAAGCAAAACATCAGGTATTTAAAGTACTTTGCAGATACAAATAAATACAAATATAAAATGCGGAAAATGCACTGAATTTTTTGAAAGATATAAATTAATATTAGACACTATAAACTACACAAAAAAGGTATAAAATATTAAAGATATCTGGGTTAGAGCATTTTGAACATTATCGGCCTGAACTCTTAATTTTTTTTCCATCGAAAGATTGTTTTGAAATTGATCACATTATACATTACTGCAATCAGTTTTTTTCTGTATAATTATTTTACAAATCTTTATTATGATAAGTTTCATAATTCCAATATTTTAGATAGATCTAAAATAAAAGATAGTATTGTTAAGTTATCCGATTGCGATAATGCGTAAATTTGTGATTCAGCAATATCTAGAAAAATGGAAAGCTTTATTTAGTTAAGAAATTTAAGTAACTACTCAATAATTTTATCCAAACATCATCCATCACATAATGTGGCACTGACGTCAAAACGAAGTTAATGTAGTCATGCATTCAAGCATTAACAAACCTTGGCACAATGAACCAGTTAACACATTATTGGGCGCCAGGACACTCGGGAATTTATGGGAATGATAAGACTTACTAACCAAAAACGGAGCATCCATGCCTCTCATAGGACTGAAACCGTTTTTCGGTATCTTTTACAATATCGTGAAGCTTACCATTCAAAACTGAATCCAGAACCAAATGGACTAGAGGTGGGCTTCAATGATAGATACCAGAGAAGCCTAAAGATTCACAAAGGACCTTCACCAAAGAAGAGCCTGGATCAGAATTATTACAGGAGTCTTAACTGGTCACTGCAAACTTAACAAAGACATGCATTGGACTGTCATAGGCATACTCGCTGATGTATGAACAGGATGAAACATCGGAGCACGGGTTAGGGTACGTGCACACCGTGGCAAGGCAAGTCGAAGCGAGGCGAGGCAAGACTATATCAAGAGTTGGAGAAATAAAATGATTGCACGCTGTACTATGAGAGTGTTCATAACAACGCAGTAGCAACGCGCGATGTGACGTAATACCTTGGGGTATCTCGCTCATTTTTCCGTGAGGTGTAGCGCGCTAATTTTGATAACTGGGATATTCTTATACTTTTGTTTTGATACAATTGAAGGGCTCTTTAGTCATTCTCATATACTGGAAGAATCTATGAGGATCAGTATGTAAATTTTCATATAGATGATGAAATTCGCCAAAATCCAGACGTTTCGTATTTATCTGCCAACAGCAGAAAGTACACTCATGTTAAAAATGCATTATAGTTGCATTATTTGAAAAACACAAAATTTCTTCTTCAAAATCTGATGACATAATTTATGCTCCCGCTTCGCAATTTACCAAGAAACAGAACGCCTTATTGTGAACACTACACCTCGAGATGTATCTTCACCTCGACTCGCTCAACTGCGTATAGCCTCGCCTCGCTTCGCCTTCCCTCGCCGTACCCTTATACGAATGCGAGGCCTTTGTACATACAATTCATTCAAGGCCTTTGGTTGGTACTTCCTAAGGCCTGCTAACTTTGAAGAAATTTCATCCAAAAAGATACAGATCTTCCTAGGAAGAACTGTTTTGCATGAGTTAGAAAATGGTTTCTAGTACAAGCTAAGTTATCTCGGATGATATGGCTTGTCCTACAGTTGTTTTTTCTTTTTTAACAAACCACATTTCATTCAACCATAATCAAATCATCATCAATATTACTTACTAAAAATTAACAGTACTCGTCACTGAAACTGCATCTCCATTTGGTGCTTGTATCGAAATATGAGATGTTCCTGTTTGTGTTTTTGACCAAAATTTAGCTCCATAATGTTTAACTTCGTCATATGTTTTGGTATCATCAATTTTTTGTCTAATCGATTCGGCATATTTCGGTGATGTTAATTTACCAATGAGCTATAAAAAAGGACAATTAACAGAAATTTAACATGTATCTACAAATATATGGAAATTTGCAACCAACCTCTGTTAAATTATTGAATCGAGGATCTCCCAATTCTAAACGTTTGCCAAAAGCAAACTTGAACGCCTCAACAAATCTGTGATAAGTCAATGCAGTCTCTTGCGGTGTAGATATACTTTTCTCGGTAATATTATAACCGCGCAGAATGTTTAGAATAAATGCTACAACGGTTCCACTACCCGGAGGTGGCACAACATATAGTACATCATCATTAAGTTGTACAGGTACGGAATAGTGCCAATTAACATTGTACCCTTCTAGATCTTCAAGAGTAATAATACTTCCTATATCCTTGAGATCTTCAGCAATCATTCTGGCAAGTGTTCCATTGTAGAAGTCCATACCTCCGTTTGTAGTCAGAAGTTTGTACGTTGCACATAGTTCTTTAGATGGATAAACACGGCTGCCAACACGATAGAATTCTCCAGTAGTCTCATTTACAAATGTTGTTCTAGATTTTTTAAACATAATTTTATATTTGTAAATTGATAGGACTACAATTGCAATTTTTACTCACCTCAAGTGAAGGTCTTCTTTAAGACGTTTTTGTGAATGCAAGGCATCTGACATGTGTTTCGTAAGAATAATTCCATCTTGGCACACTTTTATTGAAGGTTCTATAATTTCTTTCCAAGTCATAGAACCAAATCTTTGGTGAGCCTCCCAGTATCCCATAACTTCTCCAGGTACACCAATTGATAGTGGACCTTCCATTGAAACGGTTTTTGATTTACCTAAGAACATATTTTCTGAAGCAGCAAGCGGTGCTATTTCTCTTGCATCTATGGTATACGCTTTATTCTCTCTTTTAATGAAAACATTCATTATGAAACCACCACCTACACCTAAGCTTTGCATTGTTGCTATACCATTGCAAAATAATGTGGCTATTGCTGAATCTATGACATTTCCACCACGATGGAAAATGTTTCTGGAATGAGATAATATAATTATTAGAATCTGGCATACAAAATTTCAATCACAATCATTTTTACAATCCAATTTCACTGCAAACATCACTGTCCGAACAAACTGCACCACTTTTATAAGCATGTAAAAGTGTTGCTGAAGGCGGTAGTGGGACTTCAACGTTAGGTGGAACAAGAATTCCTGCTTTTCTTAAGTCATCTGCATTATTTTCTACAAAAATAAAATATAATATATAAAAATTAACATATGAAACCGAAAATTAATGCAAATATTTACCTGATGAAAAATATTGAAGTAAAAAATATACAATTAAAATAATCACGGCTACTATGAGTAAGGCGGTTATCAAAAATAACAAGAATTTCTTTACATTAAATTTCCTGTAAGAATAAAATAAAAATTGGTGGTCAGTTCGATATGACATTATGTATAGAAGAAGTTGAATTATAATTCACGAGCAATTGCAATTAATTGCATACTTATAGGATTTTTCACTGCTCCAATTACAAGTGATAACATAACAAAATATTTCAAAATTTGTAGGCGAGGAAATGTCACAACATTTTCTTTTTTTATGAAGTTTTACAAGGCTACACTGAAGGTTTTTCTCTGTAAAACGGAAACGAATATTTTCTGCGTTTTCAGTGTTGTTATGGTACATATTTGTGCGTAATTATACATGCTCGTAATATTCTTTTTAATTTCATTGACATTTTTAATTTTTTTACTATTTTACAACGCACGGATTTGAACTTTTTTTTTAATAATAATTATCGAAAAAATAGCACGAAAGGAAGATAAATTGTTTCACGTTTGTATGATTTTGTCATAATCATATGGTTTTAACAGCTGTGAACAGCTTTTAGGCGCATGACTTTTTATTTGAGGTGAAAATTATCCTAAGCATGAACCGCTGTGGTAATTTCTTATTATAGTTCCGTATTTATTGTGAAGCTTAGATGGCGCTACGATAATAAAATGAAGGAAATAAAATTCGTTTTTTGAAAAAAAAAAAAATTACTCTATTAAGGATTTTAAAATATGGCACACACTACAAAACATTTATTCTCTTTCGACTCAATTCGAATTCAAATTGGGAGTAGGTACCTACCTGATGCTTTGACTGCATTAGTATTCTGAACCTTTTGATTTGAAAATTTGAAACATTTTAATTAAGCTCAATGTTTTGGGAGAGACAATTATCGGATCACAAACATATAGGATTCAACATTGTAAATATTGACTTTGCAGAACCAGTTTTTTCAGTTGTTTACTGTTTACATACGTATAAAATGTAAAAACTGTAACAGGATAATGAAATAGTTATTGGATGTATCTAGAAAACTGTAATACTTTCATGAATGAGAATTGCGTTTTCAAACAAAGTGTGACAAACATTTCTGATTGAAAAGAATATAAATAGCCCTAACAGGGTATAACTGAAGAGTAATTAGGAGCACTAAGAGGCGATTATGATAACTACACTAGACGTGAAAGCAAACTCTGGAACAGACACATTTTCCAGGTTTTGTTAAAGCTAAAGTTAACAGAGAAGACTGTAGGACATTGCTAGGATCTTTAGGTCCCGCACATTATTAAATGGACTGCAAGTTTTTTAAAATCATATTAACGGGTGAAGACGAATTCTTTCTGTGCTCCTTCAAAAAGGAGAGAGATAAAGTGGCAAATTAGTTTTCATTTTCTAATATTGAGAAGAAGACAATTAATGAGTGCTGCAATTCCAAATTTCACACTGGCTTTTATTAGAAACAATGCAGGAAATTTTATCATCGTCAGAATAACAAAGTACTTTTGAATCAGAGTTGCATCATCATTGATGAGAATTATACAAAAGAAAACAGAAATTATGTCGAAATAAACATAATGGCAGATGCTTCGTCAAATTAAATCTTTGATATTGAGAAGTGAAGGAAGGATGAAACTTCGTCAAAAAGGTGAAATGTTATTATGTTTAATAAGTATGACAGAAAGTATTTAAAAAAAAATATCACCAAAGAGATTGGAAGCCTCTAAGGGATCAACGCTACTTTTTGTTTTTGTAGTTACTCTCAGCTGTGAAGGGTATCTGTCCAAGTAGCGCATAGAACTTACAAATTTCCATGATTATTTAGGTTTATAACACAAAGTCGATTTTATTCCATGTAGATAATTATTGTACATAAATCTCATAATCAACATCATTACTTGGGGAGCAAAACGTCCTTCAAGCCTTAATATTTAAATTTTTAAGATGATTTAGAGAGCCATTGATCCTGGCTAACAAGTGAAAGCACGATTCAGGCTCATAATAATTGATATCCAGTTAGCATAACAGAAAAACCGTTCTATAATAAAATGACATCAAGCCACTGACGTGTATATAAATCACTGACATGTATATAAATGGACTGCTCGTTGAACCAAAAATGCATGAAAGCAAATGGCATCACTTTCATATTCCTGTCTCTTTCCGTTAGATCATACTTTCCCACTGAACTGTAATGATTGGGAACGAGAAATTGTGGTATTTCCAACCAAAACTTCACTTCTTTCGACTCATTAAATCAGTGGTGCCCAATCTTTAACCTGGCTTAAGCAAATTAAGTATTTAAAATTTTTTGGCGAGCCACATAATAATAAATATATATATATATATTGGTAATGCACAAAAAATTCTAATATATCAAAGAAAATGCGTAATTTATTAAAAATTCAATTACAAATTAAATATAAGAAAAACATTAATGTGAAACCTGACACTGCATTTCTTCTGCCAGTTTCTTGTACTGTGGTACATACGATGTTATAGCTAAATTCATGCAGTCATTCAGGTGTTCATTAGTTATCCTGGATCTCAACTTTGATTTTAACAAGTTCATTGTTGAAAAACCACTTTCGGACAGGTAAGTTGATCCAAAGCAGGAGTGTAGCCTTTGAAAAGTTTCTTTTAAGAGTGGATATTTTTTCTCATCTACGAGTATCCAAAAATCTGTTTGTGATATTCTTGTTTTCAGTTGTAGATAAGATTGAAAATCTATTATTTCCATCTCTAAATTAGTAGCTTTTTTATTTATCATATTTGCAATTTGTTGTGATATTTCAGAAATATTAGTATTACCAAATGGATTTAAAATGAATGAAGCAATTGGCTCAATTTTACGAAATTCAGAAAATCTAATTTCAAAATCATTTTTGACCTCAGTGAGAGATTCAAAATATTTATTTGCTTCAATTTTCTCATATTTTTTAACGCAGTACTCCAAATTTGTAAAATGACCAAAGTTACATCCCTTTATTTGGGCCATCCACAAATTTAATTTTGATTTAAAAGCGTTGATACTTCTTATTAATTCAATAATAGTTTTTCCTTTTCCCTGAAGTTCAAGATTGAGTATATTCATTTTAGTTGTTATGTCTGTAAGAAAGGCTAAATCACATAACCAGCTATGATCAGTAAGTTCTACATAGTTTTCGTTTCTAGACTCTACAAACTGTTTTATATCTGGAAGAAGCTCTAAAAATCGTTGCAGGACTTTTCCCTTACTAAGCCTCCTAATTTCAGAATGTAACATTAAAGTTTCATACTCAGCATCAAGTTCATCGGTCAGTTTTTTGAATAATCTGCACTGAAGTGGTCTGGCACGAATAGCATTGACAATTTTTAGAACAACTCTCATTACGTGTTCATAATGCAGGACTTTTGCACATAATACCTGTTGATGTATGATACAGTGGTAGTGAAAAAAATTTGGAAACTTTGCATCGTTTTTATAAAACGTGATGAAGCCAACAGCAGAACCAACCCTTATCGTTCTGCATTCTGCTAAATCAAGGCACAGCACCCCGGAAATCCCCCAGTCCCATGCGAGGAAATCGCTTCGCAAAAAGATAGAATTCATCTGTCAACTCACTCACCACGACGGAAATCCTGCGGGGTGCAGCAAGCGGGTTCAAGCTCCAAGGAAATTGAAGAAGAGACAGGAAAGTGAAATCCTTCAGATGAAGGCTAACCCAGAAGCGGTTAGTAGCAAAATGAAAGAGGGCTATCACCCACCACTGAGGAAGTAGTAGGAAGGCTTGCGATAACCCGTAGTTCGCAAGTGAAGCTTGCCGGATGCCTTCTTAGAGCTACCGAGATCTAACATAACACGTACGATTGTCCTGAGGAAAAAAATGTTTACCAAAAAGGGGAATTTTCTAAAGGCATTTTGAAAGAATGCGAAAGGAATAGAAGTGTTGCGTGCCTGCCTACGAGAAAGAAAATAAAACTTAGCCTATAATAACCATTCACAAGATAAGACTGATCTAGTCCGACTGATATCAATAACATTCAAAAACTCGAGGAAAAAAAAACGCGACAGTGATATGGACAGTGAGAACCTGACCCAAGACTCTAAAATTTGACGCTACCTGCGATTGGCTGTTGTTATGTTAACAACAAAAACAAAATAAATAAATATAACAAGCAATACAACTATAAGTCAACGATACTCTCTCTCTCTCCGCCTCTCCCTCTCTCTCCCTCCATCCACTCCCCGTCGTCCACTCATTAAGGTGTTAACGCTTAGAATCGGCCCAGTCGATTAAGCCCTCGGTCAGTCTTTACTACGATGAGCAGGAAACGTTTACTGGGAGGGGGGGAGGGGAATTGCTGCAATGTCAGAGATCGGAGTTTGAAGGTTTCCGTCTCACATTTGCATGATCGTGACAAGCACTCTCTTAGGCAAGGATACAAATCAAGAAAGATGAACATTGTTCATCAAATTGACAACAGACTGAGGTCAACAAATCAAGGAAAGGTGAGAGATCGGTGATTAAGTGGCAGCTGGCACTCGGGTAAGAAATCGCAGCGGTGATAAATAACAATATAGATAAAAAAAAACAACCCCAGGGTATAAAATATATGCACTATACTTAGATAACTAACTAACCCATTAAAAAAAATCCACACTCGGTACCTAATCTATGGACACTATAGTAAGATTAAACTAACAAATGCATTTCTAATAACCTTATCTAAATATCCCAAAACCCAGTTGGCTATACTATACCCGAACGATAACTTAAGCATACCTAAAGCAGATACGATATAATACTCATGGTTAAAAATTGGTATAAGTCGTACCCACGTGTATTCCCTTTTAATGACAAAACTGACAGTATATCTTCCTTTGCTGTGCAATCGTTGAAAACCATCCATATAAAAATATTTATTTGTGCTACATTACAGATATCTGTTGATTCATCACACTGTAAACTTAGCAAAACACATGTTTTTGTTAATCATATTTTAATTGTTCTCTGATATTCACAGACATTGCTTCTATTCTACGAGTTACTGAATTTCTGGATAATTGAACTTCCTGGATAGCTAGCATAATTTCATTCTTATTTTTCAATTCTTATTTTCCAATTCTTGAAATAATATATCTGATGCAGCAAGCATTGATTCTTTAATTATGTTACCATCCTCAAAAGGTTTTTGTGCATTGCAAGTATATGTGCAATCCTAAACGATGCAATAGTAGCAGCTTTTGATTTATTCACGGGCCTGGTAAACAAAGATTGTTGGGCAATTAATGCTGTTTTCATTTCTTTCAATTTATATTTTCTTAAATTGCTGTTAGGAGGATATTCAGTATCATATTTTTTATGAACTGTTGTGAAATGTCGTTCTATGTTGCATTTTTTCCCAACAGTAACTATTGAACCACACATCAGACAAATACATTTGTTCTTAAAATGCCAAAAAAAAATATTTCTCTTCCCATTCTTCATGAAAATTATAGTTGTATACACGTTTTTTCTTTTTCTCTGGTTCCTGTGCTGACATGATTAGGGTAACTACAAAGTAATTGCTAATATATAATAATGACTAACATAAATAGAATAATATTTTTATACCTGGATGAAACCACTTGTTAGTTCATGCACAACTTCTGATAAATAAAAGTTCTGTATATAAACGTATTCCAAACTCAACGAACCTATCTCACTGCCCTCTCCGTAGCTACTGAGCAATGTCACGCATTAACAAACCGGTATCGGCACATAACGAAAAGCACTTCGGGTGATGCCGTTTTGAAGCGAAAATATTCCTGACCTGATGTAGAGAAGGCCTCGATTTTTTCCTAGAAATTTATTGGATATTTTTTCTTTAGAATTTTTTATATGCATTTTTGGAGGCCGACAATGGCACACATTGTATCTGAAAATAGCTCCAGTCGGCCAACAGACTGAATAAAAATTCTGCCGAAACATTGAATGCTTATTGCTCGTCTACGAGTCTACGGTCATAAAAATTGTTAGTGGATCGAGCACACGTCGTCGTCCCCCAATAATGCATAACAATTCTATGGAAAAAATTTCCAGTAAATTTCTAAGAAAAATTTGTGGCAACGTAGAGGTAACGTTGATTTTATATTGGAACGAGGCACTCATATCCATTGCATAGACATGAAGCCTATCCAATCAATCCATCCAATCTACACACTCACTGCGTTCTACATCAGTTTACAAACGAAAATAAGCAAAAGAAAAACGATTGCTGTGCTCTGCTGTCAATGAAATAGTTCTGTCGGTTCATTTCATTGTTCGGAGCTTCGCTAAAGTTAGCTAAGACTTGTCGGTTAATATGAACTGAGTGGCATCAAATTTTATTATGGGCCTTGCATAGCTGGGTATTATTTTGTCTGTTAACAGCGGTATTGTATTTTATAGAGCAAATAATTTTTTAGACATTTATGCCCGAGTTGATAAAATGAGCCACGTCAAAGGTTGCCGCGAGCCACACGTGGGTTGGGCATCCCTGCATTAAATAGTCCCAAATACTTTTGTGGCAAATTCGGTAAATCCCACTGACATGGATTTAAGTAAATTCCCAAATAATTTAAGTATAGCGCCAGTTTACGACAGTTGGTAGCATTGACAGTGAGAAAAATTGGTGCCACATGAAACAGGAGATCAGTCAGTCCATTTATATACATGTCAGTGATATAAATTGACTGACTGATTTCCTGTTTCATGTGACACCAGTTTTGATTTCAGAAAGTATGCTCTCACATCAATGGTACCAACTGTAGTAAACTGAAGCGAATTTTAAATGATTTGGGGATTTCATGTCAATAGATTTACTTAAATATCTGTCAGTGGAATTTACCGGATTTGTTAACAAAATATTTGGGACTGTGTTTTAAAATTTTAATTATGCATGCTAAGATCAGCTTCTTTTAAAGTTACAACAATAATTACTAGTAGAATATTAGATGATGAAGTTACAGGATCAGAAGTGCCGGATAGTATGCTGAATATTGAAATATTTCAGGAAGCACACATATGCAAACTGATGATCGCCGAAAACAACAAAATCAATTACCAATCATGGAAGGCCGCGGCAAACAGCATAATCTCCCCACATCCCCAGTTAAATGGAATCATCAATCTTTTCACATAGCCAAATCTACTTGTTTGAAGACCATGATCGAAACAGGAATTCGACGATCTAGTAAAAAGGTGAGTCGAGTTGTCTCAGAGCGAAACCCAATTACAGATTTCGCTAACAAGTTATTGATTGGAATGAACTCAAGTCCGATGGAATTGCTGGGGCTGAGGTATCAGAAGAGAGGATCACCTGAAATACCGCCAAAATATAAATTTTTACTTTTCAAGATTGATAGAAAATTGTAGATCGCTTTGAATTGATGGAAAGACGTCCAAAAACCCTCAACGGCAAATAATGAAGTATAAAACAAGGCTGTAATTACCCACAGAAAAATCAGACAATCACAGTGGGGTTGCGGGCCTGAGACTTAGATTATGCGGGAGAAATTCTAAATATTTTTCAAATTAGTTATAACAGAAAACTATTTAATATAGCATTCTCAGATTTATTTAAACCATTTACAAATAAATTTATTCCTTGAACAAATGATTTTAAACCCTTAACAAATAAATTTATTCCTTGAACAAATGATTTTAAATCCTTAACAAATAAATTTAAACCTTGAACAAATGATTTTAAATCCTTAACAAATATATTTAACCCCTTAACGAATGAGTTTCAACTCTTAACAAATTTATTTTTAAAATATTTTATTTCAACTTTAGTAAGCATTTCATACAATTTTTTTCTCAAATTTTGGGTGCATATATTATCTGCAATACTTCTGACTTTTCAGGGCAACGGTTCACCATCAACTGCATTAGGAGTAAGTAAAACAAAATCCATTATATAGCTGGAACAGTAATTAGGTGTGATTTGTTGCAGGCTATTTTCGAACATTGAAAGACGATTATGTTCTGTACTCATGTCACCTAAAACTAAACAATTTTTCGATAGGGTTTAACACAGGCGAGTAGAGTAAAGACACAAAAAGCTTAGTGTTACATTCGTGGTTTTAATCTTCATCTTAGAAGATCTTAAGCCCACTCAAAAAGGGGCACCCGTACTCGAGTTGTAATTCCAGCAGAACGTGGCAGAAACGACGAACATATTGCTGCGATAAGTAACCAAGGAATTGCAATTTATACTTGCAATTCCGATAGGCTTTCTCTATTTCTGCGCAAACTTGATGAAAAATTGCAAATGTGAGAATACACAAAATGCAACAAGTTCGTGATATGTTATCTAAGTTTGGCCTTCTTACTCACCTATGCTAAGCCCTGTCGAAAAATCGTCTTCTAAAATGAAAGCACATGCACGTTCAGTTCTAGGTGACATTAGTAGAGAACATAATCTACTTTCAGTAATCGAAGATAGCCTGCAACAAATCAGACCTAATGACTGTTCCAACTATATAATGGATTTTGTTTTACTTACTCCTACGGCAGTGGATGGTCAACCGTTGCACTAAAAATTCAGAAGTATTGCCGATTATATATGCACCCAAAATCTGACAAAAAAATTGAAATGCTTACTTAACTTGAAATAAAATGTTTTAAATATAAATTTGTTAAGAGTTTAAATATATTTGCTAAAAGTTTAAGTCTTTTTGTTAACAGTTGAAACTCATTCGTTAAGGGTTTAAATATATTTGTTAAGGGCTCAAAATCATTTGTTCAAGGTTTAAATTTATTTGTTAAGGGCTCAAAATCATTTGTTCAAGGTATAAATTTATTTGCTTAAAGTTTAAATAAATCTGAGAATGCCATATAAGCAGCACGCCACGGCTGGTATGAAAC
The DNA here is from genome assembly GCA_963930735.1 of Dioctria linearis. Lineage (NCBI taxonomy): Eukaryota > Metazoa > Arthropoda > Insecta > Diptera > Asilidae > Dioctria > Dioctria linearis. The sequence goes on along the minus strand of OZ005742.1, from coordinate 20,723,459 downwards.
TCGACGTTTACAAGTGAAAATTATACGACTCAATGCAGAAAATATTCCAAAACTACAGGCCATGAAGTGACCTTGGACTGTGTATTAACTAGGCAATAGTCATAACTACTTTTTTCTTGCTGCCTTCCATCCGTTATAGTAAAAATCTCTCTCCAAATCTTGTCCTTTTTCAATGGGATCAGTGCGGTTTCAAGGCATTGTTTCATGTTACGCTCTTTTTATAAGAAAAGTTCGCTAAGCTACTACGCAGGATTTAGTTATCAGAGGTACCACGAGGAGGCATGTCGAAAACTTGATGAAGCTAGCAATACTTGCGATAATAGGGTAAGCACCAGTTTGTGGCAATGTATCCGGTATCCATCGTTACCAGGAAAGAAACAGCAAACATAGATATACTAAAGGTCAGGTAACATATTACTGCGTAATTTAAACTTTGAGCTCGTATACTTTTTCAAACCTTAGCATACATCTTAAGACTCCAACAATAGCATAATTTTTTATATTCGAAAACATGTTTACGTTCACGTCGTTTGAAAACTGTGAGTAAATATGACAGTAATCCTTCAACGTTTTTCCTTTTGTATCCATTTTTCCCTATTGTTAACATTTTGAATTCTATCTGCCGAATGATCTGAAGAAGATTCTGAAATGATTTCTTAAATCAATATTCCACAACAGCACCTTCTCTACTTTCCGGGTATCTTAACAATGCAAACACACTTCTGTCCTCTGGGATATATTTTCTCAATAATTGTGCATTCCAGTGAAGAAAGGATGCATTCCAAAGGAACTTATTTTCCTTTTTAAATAAAGATAGCAAATAGGTTTGTGTGGGTATGTAACTCTGTATATGGTATACAAAGAATGCAGACCCCATCACTAAGCAAAGCTCTTATTAGGCATTCAAGCAAGACATTTTGAGGTTGATTTGATATATGCTTCCAATCCTTAAAGAGATTCAGTTATTCTGAGGATGAAGCCTGATACATATGTTTTTGTTTTTTTCATTTCCATAAGTGTGACATTAGTGACTGCTTTACGAATATTTCTGAGGTGGCATAAGGATTTCCTTGGTTCCCATAGGGATGGTAAATTTAATGTGAAAATTTGAAATTATGAATTTCATTAAAGGACTTGAAGGATCCATCAACGCACGAGGCATACAAGAATTGAAAAAAAAAGATTTTAAAATGATTCTCATGAAGGGCTCAAAGGAAATTTCCCCTGAGGCGGTTAGCGTAACACTTTGGGTATTTTCATGCAATTACGGATCGCTTTTAAGGGATAAGTTTTTTTGAATAAAAGATTCGTGGGCTGTATCTAGTCTTTCTTGATTCCATTAAGAGATATATTTTTATGTATTATGACAATATAAGTAGTATGTGTACAGAAATAAGTATATGGGCGTTGCGAATTATTGTTTTGTGTACGTTTTCCGGTAGCTCTCGATTAAGAAAAATATAAGAATGCCTAGAGAGAAATATATTTCAAGCAGTTGGCAAGACTGTGTTACGTTAATTTATCAACAAGTTTAAATAACGCGGAAAATTGACTAAAAATGGATAAAGGAAGGTGAAATAATTTATATTTTTTTTGATAACTAGCATTCTTAAAAGAACCGATTTATTTATATATTATTTTATTAACAAGGATGATAACAGATTTGGAGTGTCCCTCCATAGTAATTAAAAGAGGAAGACTACATGGTAGCTATACAGTTACTTTTGTTTGATCCAAAAGGAGACTGCAAAGTAAGAGCTCAGATGAACCCTAAAATTTCTCAGCCAAACTGAATGGACCCCCAGGGCTGAGCCAACTTACATATAGATGTGCAAAACCTCACAAGAACGCGGTTCAACTAAAAAACGAGCTAATGGCCCTATAATAGAAAGCTCTACACATTTTCTCTCTCTCTTGCAGTATTATGCCATATAAGTTCTTCGCAATGATAGCTTTCTTTGGTTGAATAAAAAGTTAAAGAGCTTTGAAAAAGTGATCCGGTTTTATATGAAGATTTTCTTATCTAGTTGTAAGTTGTCTCAGAGTAGCGTAAGGTGATTAAAAGATTTTTTTTCTTCATTCTTCTTAGAAGTATAAGGTTTCCACAAATCTTGAATCGTTTTTGTATACTATGTTACCCAGTTTAGACGGGTCACAGTATGATGCCACTGCTACATGAAAATTTGGTGACAGGATGATGGTTGGTGGAAGAATGAATCATCATCTGACCAGTATAAACTGGCTATATGCTAAAAGATTAACATGCAGTAGCTATCCAATAATGGCACTAATGCCATCTGTAACTTATTAACAAAAGCTCACCGTCATCGGAGCTTTTAATTGTTGTCAGAGAAGTTTTAGGAATTTTGGATAGGTACGGCAGTTGGGAATATGTGAAAGAAGAAGTTATAATAGTCGAAAAAACTAGCTAAGAGGAAAAGTGTAGGACCATATTAAGGTGGGATTCGAACTCATGACCCTCGTGACTTTTGTCAGCGCGCGCTTATTGAACTGAGCTATTGAAGCCGAGGTTTAGGAGGATAGATTCTCATAAATCATCTATGAGGCAGAATGGATCTAATGGTAGTTTAAGTGAAGCGGTTTTAGCTAAGCCTTTGTAGCAACCCGTCCGCCCCCTCCCGATCCTTAATTTAAAGTAATGTAATTCAGGTTATTTTTCTGTTCTGGATGGTGTTTGAGAATTAATTCATAGAGGTTACCCGTTCTTCCTGTGTATTTTTTCTGATCGCTGTATATAGGTCATGTTTAGAATAAATGTTGCTTCGCAAAAGTTTTGGTGACAGTCGTGCATTGAACATCATATGATAAAAGATTCACTTCCGAATGGCTTGGAAAAAGTAAGGATGCTGTTCATACCGTAACCTGCAACGAGGGCCTTAGAATGTCTTATATGTCTAGTCGATTGCAAGAAGTTAAGTTTCTCGAAAAGATGCGATAGTTTCCGATTATATATCAGTTTATATAGAACTGTTAATTTGTGTTGGGTTAAGTAATCATCTAAAAGGCAACCAAGAAAGATCGATAAATAGAGCGATATGTGACTGGTCCGAGGCAGAGCGAATATATAGCGTAACGTATTTATGTATGCAACCAACAGTCTTCTACGACAAACTGAGTCCAGAGATGAGAATATTATGCAACCATAAATAAAATGTGGTATTAACAGGACTTTAACCAGTCTTGCTTCTCGCATATGAAGCAAAAGGAAGCCAGGACTTAGCCATAACCGCCTTAGACACCCATATATATTTTTCTTATTGTAGCAGTGATATTGATGCAACAGGAGAGCTTCGAATTAAGCTCAAAACCTAGGATCATTGCAGAGTCCACATAAGGAAGTCTGGTATTTTTTTATAAATACCGATGGTAAATTATCAGCTTCAATGCCTTTTCTGTAGATCGTCAGGCAATTTGATTTGACAGGATTCAGTTCTAAGCTGTTCTGTACAGACAAATAATAAACACGCTAGAGATTTTTGTTCAGTCGGCATACGCAATGCTCCGCTAAGCTAATTGTACTGTTGAGATACATCGGAAAATCGTCGGCATCATGTACATAGATGTATTACAGCATCATGGATTACATCAGTCAAGTCATTTTTATAAAGACAATAACAAAAGGGGACCAAATATTGATCCCTGAGGAACACCAAAATGCAGAATCGCCAAGTGAGAGAGTGTATTTTGTACTTTTACATATTGGCTACGTCCACTTATGAAGTTCTTGAAAATCTTAACAACATCTGAAGAGAAAAAGAACCCCTGATATAGCTTTTCCAGCTGCTTACGATGATCAATAGAATCAAATACTTTTCTGAAATCAAGCATTCCGAGAATTGTTAGGTGGTCAATATCCAAAGCTTAGTGAATATCCGACAAAATTTTAAGCATTATTTCAATTTCACAGGTATGATTTGGACGAAATCCAGACTGCCGGTAGTTAGATAGCCGTTTTCATTAATGTAGGCGGCAGTCTGCATATACATAATCTTCTCTAATAGTGAAACTCAGACGCAAAGAAGCCCAATTGGGCGGTATTTGCTTGCAGCAGAAGCAGGGGACTTTTTCGGGATAGGTATAACAAGCGCTTGTTTCCAATTGATATGAAACTTAGATGTCGTTAAACAGTGGTTATTTACAGGGTCTTCCGAGGTAGGTGATCCATAGAGAAGGAGGTGATAGTATTCATCTAGACAAAAAAAAAAATTGTACGGTGAAGGGGGTTAAGACGTTTCGTTTCGGCGGTGGGGGTTTAAGATTTCTAGTACCGTTTCCACTTTACACCCAGTAAATTTTCTAATATACATCCTATCAAGGCGAGATTTATCTCAGAAAATAGCAAACCATCTAAGCTTTGCAATGAATGCCAACCCTACTGTCATCTTCAATCTTACGTTGTTGTACGATAAAGTCCAAAAATTGGAAAAAATTCTAATTTTTTTTAAAATTTTAACGATTTTCCCGCCAAAATGCATAATAACTATACAGTTTATTTACAAGATTTCTAAACCCTGGAATGTTACCTTTAATTGGCTATGCACATGTATCTAACTAAATACAACCGTTTTTGAAATATTCCAGTTTCTATAATTCATAATTTTGTTGATTTTAATCGCGCCTAATTTTATGCAATTCACGCATAAGTAGCAAAATTCATGAAATTATGAATCATAGATACGGGAATATTTCAGAAAGGTTGCATTTAGGTAGGTCCATATGCATAGTCAATTGAAGGTAACATTCCGGGGTTTCTAAATCTTGTAAGTAAACTGTATAGTTATTATGCATTTTTGCGGGAATATCGTTAAAATTGTACGTCCTACAACTGACGATGGAAAACGACAGGACGGTTTGCTATCATTTGAGATGAATATCGTCTTCTCAGGTTGTATATAAAGAAATTCATAGGATGTAAACTGGAAACAGCACTAAAAATCTTAAACGCCCCTACCGCTGAAACGACGCGTCTTACCACCGATTCACCGTACAACTTTTTGTTTGCCTAGGTGAGTACTATCACCTCCTTCTCTATGGATCACCTACACCGGAACACCCTATATGGGTTAAAACTTTTGATTATTTCCGGTGCAATCGCTTTAATCAAACGAGGATGCAGCTCATATGGCCATGTTGCATTAAATTTAATTGCGCACATAGCTCGTAAAAGTTTCCTTTCGGCAACATTCTGTAAGGCAAAGCCATCAGCTGGAAAGTTTTCCGTAGAACCACTGCAATCATATGCCAGAGACGATGTTATGGAATTCGTGGAAAAAAATTCAATATTAATATCTTCACTTACCTTAGGAGGATCACTTCCATATACACCCATATTAAGTAGTATGTTTCCCCACGCCTTCTTCGGAGGTAAATTTACATCTAGCTTATCGGTAAAATAGGCAAGCTTAGAAGACTTGATCATGCAATTGGCATTATCACGAACAAGTTTATATTGCCTGTATATCTCAGCTGAGTATGTGACTCTATATAACCTATACAGGGTGCCCCATAATTGGTGCGCATAGTTCAAGGGTTTGATAGCTGAGGTGGAGACAAGCAAAAAATTATATGGTGAATGGGAAGGGGGGAAGACGCGTCGTTTCGACGGTAGAGGGAAATTTGAGATTTTTGGTACTTTTCCCACTTTACACCCAGTAAATTTCTTGATATACACCCTATGAGATTCATCTCAAATGATAGCAAACAGTCAAAGCTTTCCAATGAATGCCCAATCATCGTTCCTGTCACCTTCGATTATAAGTTGTAGGACGTCAAAGTCAAAAAATTAGAAATTTTTTTTTCTAATTTTTTCAAATTTTAACAATTTTTCCACCAAAATGCATGACGACTATACAGCTCTTTTACAAGATTTCGAAACCCCGGAATGTTACCTTTAATTTGACTTTAAATGCAACCATTTTTGAGATATTCCCGTTTCTATGATTCATAATTTAATTAACCTTGCTACTGACCACGGTAATCGCGCCTATTATTATGCAATTCCATCCAAAAATAGCAAAATTATTGAAATTATAAATCATAGAAACAGAAATATCTCAAAAACGGTTGCATTTATGTAGGTACATAAAAGTCAAATTAAAGGTAACATTCCGGGGGTTTTAATTCCTGTATAAAAGCTGCACAGTTATCATTTATTTTGGCGGGAAATTCGTTAAAATTTTAAAAAATTAGGAATTTTTGTCCAGTTTTTTGAATTTCATGTCCTACAACTTCCAAAACAGAAGGCGACAGGTTGGATGATTGGGCATTCATTGGAAAGCTTGGACAATTTGCTATCATCTTAGATGAATCTCACCTTTATAGCATGTATATAAAAAAAATTAGAGGGTGTAAAGTGGAAAAAATTTAAAAAATCTTAAACCGTTCCTACCGCCGAATTGACCCGTCTTACCAACCCCCCCCCCCCCCCCCCCCCCAAACTCCCGCCATCATCACTATAAATTTTAGCTTGTACCCACCTCAGCTATCAACCCCTGAGTTATGCGCACCAATTATGAAACATTCTGTATAAGTAATCGCGTTCAGCCATTATCGTATTTATCGTGTTAGTTACGGACACCCCTTAGCCTTTGTATGTCGCGTTAATAGTGGGACATTACTGTCATATAAATCAGTCAGCACACGTGTAAAAATATCAACCTTATCATCCAAAGAGTTGGATGCATAGACATTACTTCAGGATATCTGTCGACACTCAATCGGTCATAACTAATATTTGTAAAATCTCGGAAGTGTGAGTAACTTCATTGGGAAACGATTCCAGATTATTGTCATAAGACCAGAAACAAAAAGTCGTAGTCAAAGTCAGTTGATGGACTAATCTGATTGTGAAATAACACCTTGCAGTTCCAGTTGCCTTTTTAGCAATTACGATGATTTGCTTATGATCTCTTTCCATACAAGAAATAATTAATCAGAAGTAGAAGTAGAAAATAGTTGGATGACATTTTTTAAACTCTACTTAGCTGAATGATACCACCACCACTACTACATATGAACTAAGAAACATGACCAAATTCAATTCCAATTCTAATTTGCATAAAACTCAGACTTTTTAATTGATAAGTGGCATAAGTAATTGTATCATCCCACATTTAGACATCTTCAATATGGCACTTATTTAATAATCTTAAGCAGCAAAGATTACGCTTTGCTCCATTTACCTATAACCATGAGAGCGAGCCATCAGAAGGAGATTTCATTGTCTAAGAAATCTTGGCAATTTTCTTAATTAAGTTTCGCATCACTTATGCCAACTAATCCGACACACGCGTATGCCTTTTTGTATCTGTTACTACATCCACTCGATTGTATATGCGAGTACACATTGTATCATGTTACATTACATTGAAGTTTATGGACACATGTGCGTAACTATATACACGTAAGTATATATATCGGTAAACATATACATATGATTGAATACTTAACATTTTCTGTCTTCTGTTGTCCGGTGTTACTCCATCTATCTCATCCTGTTCTTGACCTTCTTCGATAGCTGCCATATTTTTTAAAGGGATTTCATTTTCATAATCCTGGGGCTCGGATTTGTTGTGAACCATTTCGGCGTTATTAATCTGAAAGAAAACATAAGAAAAATGTGAATATTTGGAAGCAGATTTTGTAAAACAAGGGCTCCATCTTTCCACATAAATTTATTAAGTACAGATAGAAAATACAGGGTCCTTAAAACACAGAGGCCTACAAGAGAATTTTGATGACAATGTTTGAATGTTTTCGAAGGACATTAATTTTAACGAGCGTGCATTTTACATTTCTTGTAAATATTTTCGAAAAAAATAAGAAGAAAATTATGTGACCAAAGCCTCTGCAAATCACTGTTAAAGTTTGTCAGACATTTATGGGTTTTTCTTGTAATTTTTAAGGCTTTTATTTTTTGCAAATTATTTCATTATTTTCTAAATCCAACATGCTGCCTTTGTCAGCCATTGGAAATGAAACTCCGTTGAGATCTTAGTTGCCACTTTCCCACTCCAATGTAAAAACAGTATTGCAATATTTTTGCGTGACCTGACCTGAATATGTATACCGTGCTGATTGCAAATCTTTGTTAATATAGGTGTCTATAGTGAATCCTTAAAATTCACTGGAGTACCGAGTCTTAAATGAAAAGTTTTGGAGACTGTCAGGTCAAGACCGGATCAACTTAGAAATAAAAAGCAAAAAATGAAATTCGACGATATGATAACTGTAGTGAAACCGTTTCATAATATGTCACAAAGGGTGTGTAGCCATACTTGGAGGATGTTTTAAACTTAACTCGTATCAATAGGGTGTTAAGGGTGTCAGATGAAATAGAGTTTCACCGTACGACCTAGGAATGATTAAAAGGACAGTAAAAAAAACCATCCTGCCTACTTTTTGATGGTTCGGTAAATTTTAAACCCCTTCGGGGGACTTTTATTTCAACGGCGTGGGCGGGTCCATTAATCTTGTTACTCGGAAAGATGTTGTTATGTTTTACTATCTTAGTATAGACACTCATGACAGTAAGGTTGGAGGGCAGGACAAATCTGAAAGTAGTGCACAGCTTAGCAATGTTCTCTCAAAATTGACAGCATTGAAATAGCGGATGCTCTCCAGTTTATCGAAGAAATTACAGAAGGAATCTGGATCACAAGGTCAGGGGCGGCTGCAGGCAGCATCTGTTTCTAGAGGAGCAGTTTTATACAATAGTTTTGCGTTGTAGATGCATCAAAAGTAGTAGCTCTATAGGGGTAAGAAGTGGCATATGACCTCAATAGCTCAGTTCATAAGCGTGCAGACTATCGTCCTATACTAATCGTAGATACGAGTTCCATCACAATACGGTCTTGAACTTATCCTTCGACCTATCAAAAATTCCCACAGTACATTTTTCCAGCACCACCACAATATGTACTCCAGGGAAGTTTAGAAACACATGCGGGATTTTAAACATGTGTAAGGCTCCACAGTGGGCATCTATAACAAAATCCTGTTCCTCGAGCACGGTGTGTTTTTCATAAAAAAGGGACATATGAAAAAAACAAAACGATTTAAGAAACTGAAGTTCTCCCAATAGGAGTAAAGAATGAAAAAATAAGCTTTTTTGGGATTAACGAGGAGTCACAATATTGTCCTGATGTATAGGGGATGAAACCATTGAAGATAACGAGATTACAGATCTCTTGTAAGGGTAGGTCCGGAATCTCCATTGGTTGATTAAAAGCTGATGACAGCTATAATACTACAAAATTACCTAAAAGTGTTTTGTTTTTATAGTCAAAGAACTAATCACTATCATTTGAGAGCTTTGCATAGCATTGATGAACACAATATTCCAGTGAAGGAATGAGAAAACACGGCCATTCAGAGCTCAGGGTTGCTCGCTCATTAAAAAAAGTACTAATCTAGTCTCATCTATGTTATGTTTAAAGGAAAATATTTATGCCGTAACCGTCCAGTCTTGATCCTAGCTGCAGAAAAGATAGACACTTTTGGATTATCGTTTGTCCAATTCAGTTAGGAGAGGATAAATAAACAAAAGTTTCTGATATCTGGATATTGTTCTAGGACAAAAATAAGTAAAGTTGTTTGCAATATTCAAGAACAGAGGACTAAGATGTTCCTGCCGCCATTCAGTAAATAGTAGCAGTGGATAATGACCAGTCCTCTGTATGACCTATCCTCTATGAGCTTCGACGTGGCAAAAATGGTGGAGAACTTATTAAAACAGTGAGACGAGATTGCTTGTCAAAGGATGCTGCATCGGTAAGTAATACTGGTTTGTCATTATATAATGTAGGCAGGCTTATATTAGAAACTAAATTATGATATAATGGCGATTTGTGTGGCACTATGATCAAACTGATTGGGCTTCATTTAACAAATTCATTAGAGAGTTAGATTGGTCTGAGTGTTTTTCCTCGAGAGATGTTGAGTGTTGCTCTGAATCCATTATCAACATCTTATGGTTCAGGATGTGCAGCTTTATTCCGCACAGTTACAAGAATATTAAACCTAACAATTCATCTTGGCTTAACAATGACTGTTATATAGCCATTAATAACAAAGAAGCTGCATTTCAGGGATATAAACTATGCCATTCTGCGGAATTGAGACAGATCTATAGAGAAGCAGGTAACACCTGCAAATCTATATTATTCAGCTAGCTAAGCTCCAATTCGACCAAAACATTAGACAAAAAATCTTTGCTAGTCGAAAGGGTAGTAAGAGTTTCTGATTTCTTGTTAAAACAGTCAAGAACAACTTCACTAGTTCTTCGGTACCGCCCCTAATTCACAACGGAGATATGTACACCTTTGCCACCTTCTTCGCAAAGTCCCCCTTCTCTACCAACATGCAATTACAGGCAAAGACCATTACATTTCCGCAAGAGGGAGGTCTTCAAAGTGCTCGCAGGTCTCAATGTGTTTAAAGTGCTAGGCCTGATGATATTTCGCCCCTGGTGCTCAAGTGCTGCACCTCTTCTTTAAACCCCTACGCAAAGTATTTCACCTCTCCTATTCGACAGGAATCTTTCATTCGGTATGTAAACTTGCACATGTTCAGCCAATATCCAAAAAAGGAGAAGCAAGCGATTCCTCAAAATATAGATCAATTGTTTTACTTCGATTTTTGCGAAGATATTCGAAACACTCATCAACACGTAATTGATGAAATATCTAGAATCTAATCACCTTATTAACGATCGCAAATACAATTTTCGTGCTGGCCGCTCTACTGGAGTTTTACTAAAATTCCTTACTCAGCATTGGAATCAATATTTCAATAATTTTGGCGAATCTGAGATCATCGCATTATAGATATCTCGAAGGCCTTCGATAGAGTCTAGCATCCTGCTCTTTTAGCCAAACTTCGGGCATTAGGTCTAGACCCTCTGTGCTCTTTCCTAACCTCTTCCTAACTTTTATTAATGATCTGCTAGCTCTCACTGTCAATACTATTCATAGTTTTGCAGACGACAGCACCCTTGATTACGTGTACATGTTCGACTCTATAGCTGATTCCCGTGCGAATGTTATAGCTGACAAACGAAGCCATATGTTCAGTTCACTAAACTATGACCACACAAAAATACTCGCTTGGGGTAGAGCGCATCGGGTTTTGTTTAATGCTTCCAAAACGCAATGTTGTCTGTTATCACTTAAACTTACTCCAACTCCCACTCAACCCATTTCCGCCGACGGAGAAGATATCCCGAACTCACCATCTCTCAACATCTTAGGAATTGAAATATCCAACAATCTTAGTTTGTCCGATCACATTTTTGGTTCTGCCAAAAACGCGATGAAATGCCTGGGCTTCTTGCAAAGATGCAAGAAATATTTTACTACAACAGACTTGGCGCAAATCTTCAAGTCTCATATCAGGCATTGTTCGCATTAGACAAAGTCCGGCTTATTAGCGATGACATGTCAATAGCAACTATGGATTCCCTTAGAGCACCGACGGAATGTCGGATGTCTGTCTCTCTTTTATCGCTACTTCTATGGTCATTGATCTGACGAAATTTCTACGAATGTGGAACAGTTTGCCATCATCTGTTTCCTCTCCCCCCAACTATGAGCGTAATGCACACCGTCACCTACTGGTCTCAATCCAATTATCCTTAATTCACTACCCCTTATTCCTTTCCTGCCAAGGCTGTGCTACGACATCATAGGGTATCCTCTGAGCTTTGGCAACATCATTATGAACATAGTAGCAGCAGTGACCGGTGCTCAAGTGTCAGTAGTTTTATAGAGACAAGGTGTATTATAAATAACCGGCAAAGTGCGAGTCGGACTCGCACAAGGAGGGCTCCGTACCATCGTACTTTTTATTTATTTTGAGAGTAGGCGCCATGTGAAAAAATAATGCTGTCATTTGAAAAAAAATGCCTATTTATGATATTAATAATGAATGAGAAAAAAACGCCAAAAAAATCACGTTTCTTGTTTTATTTTATATTTATTATTTGTTGTTATATCGCCAATAGAAAATCACAGTCTGTGAAAATTTCAACTGTCTACCTATTACGGTTCATGAGATACAACCTGTTGACGCACGGACGGACAGCGAAGTCTTAGTAATAGGGTTACCGATGTTACACTTTGGGTACGGAACCCTAAAAAGCTGACGACTCCTACTTAAACATTCATATATCTTCGAAAAGGTAAAGAGTACTTTCCTCCATTTTATTAAAAATTTCGTGGACAGGTTGCATCTGGTGTTCCTTTGACTTTTGGTTAAATTGTAAGTTGTCAACTTAATTCATTAAAAGAAAATTTCAATTTGTAAAAATTCCACTTATATTTAATTAAATCTGTAATATTTATTCACTTAAAGTTATGTCAGTGTTTCTAAGCACGCAAACACACACACATTTTCTATATCATTCACCGCAAGCAGTCCTCTAATTTGTGAAAAGTTTACTTCTATAGGAAAATAATTTGCACCCTGCCCACATTCCATCATGCACCCTTAGGGAACTCCAAAAAGTTTAACAGAAAGTCGCAGAGTCTTATCGATGATGTCGGCGCTTGAAATGTCTCGAGCGCTATTATACCCCACAGAAATTTTGTCTGCTGGAAGTACAAAGATTTCGAACTTTTTCTATTTGTTTTAGTCCTTCTTAGGTGAACAAATCCAAGGGCAATTTTCCACACCCCACCAGTGACACCCTAGCGCGTAGATGTATTCCATAAACGAGACAAATTATTGCTTAGAGTTCTTGAGTAGATTACATCTAGCTGCCGTTCATAAGCTGTCGGGGATTCTTTGGGGCGTCATGTTAAGCTGATAATTATGTTCGACTGATGGCGACGAATGGGGCCTGGAGTGATATACCTTCGTAAATACAATTATTGGGTTCATTGATAAGACGTGATCGATAGGTATATGTATATGTCCGGGTGTATGTTTTTGAACATTGATCGCTGTAGGTTTACAATGTTGACATAATTGATGCAAATTAGAACTATATTTGCTTACTAAATTATAATGTTTTGATTATTATTTGGTTGAGTACTTGTATAATTTACAACTTCTGGTCCGAATGAATTTATTTATTTATAATGAAGTGAGAAAATACTATATAAAAAAATTGATAAAAAATGAATATTATTGTATAGGACGTTACCAACCAACCTTACGATTTTTCTGTTGAAGTTAATATTTCAAAAATTTCTATCAGCAAAATTCTAAGTAATTTAGTTGGTAGACCTTGGGCTTTTCAACCGCAATCCAAAAACATTCTGGCATCCTGCTATTTTAGCCAAACTTAAAGCAATTGGTCTCTGCCCAGTTCTTCTATTATCGATTGAAAGTTTTATATCTGGTCGCCAAATACGTATTGTATTAGTAGGCGTTATATTATGAACCTCACCCTATAAATACCGGTGTGCCACAGGGCTCTGTTATCTCTCCGTCTCTCTTCCTAAATTTCATTAATGACCTGCTTTCCCTTAATATCAATCCCATCCATAGCTTTGCCGATGACAGTACCTACCCTTGACTTCGCTTACTCCTTTGATACTGACATCTGGGCTGGGGCTGACCGTACAGCCTTAGCTTCATTGGATATTGTCCAAAGAGAGCCTTTCAGCTCATTGGCGATTTGGCAATAACTTGTCATATCGACTCAATCGCAATTTTAGATGTCTTCGCTCCTTTATCGCCACACGCATGATATGATTCCTTGCAGATTAATTCCTGCACGCAGAACTCGCACTGCAAGCCGCGCACATCCGCTCACCCATCAAAATACTTTCGGTCGTGTAGTAAAAGTCCGTGATGCTTTCTTATCACGAACTGTGCGAATGTGGAACAGTCTACCATCTTCTGTTTTTCCTCGGGCTTACAGTCTACGAAGGTTCAAGAGTGACATACACAGGCACATCCGCCACTTTCCTCACGTCTCCTAATCCTTTCCCTATCTCCCTAGTGCAATGCTGGCTGTGCATCACAGGGAATCCCCTCAGGGCTTAATAATAACAATAAAAAAAATAAAAAATTATGAAAATGCGGAGATTTCGAACTTAAAAGAAAGAATTCAGACTTAGGTCAGATCTACGATGGTTAGAAGTTTAACGGAAAAGGTGATAGGTTAGCTGTTGAATGAAGTATGAAAAGAAGTAGTGGTGTCCACATTTTCGATGGTACATTTACCTTTCATTTTTACCAAATGAGCTGTTATTACTGGAAAATGTACCAAGCTTGATAGAGCAATGATGACTCATTGCACTCAACTCTCGCCGTGAAGAATTAATTATCTCAACGAGACTTTCAACTTACGCAGAGTTAATCGATTTTTGGGACTTAGATGCATTGAATTCGACGCGATTCGCCTTGCCCCAAGCGAGGATATTGGCAAGGTCGTTATTCAATGATCGAATAATGCAATCTCGGTTGAGAAATGTGGCATTCCCTCTGGAGTAGGCAAGAGTGTCAAAGATGTATGCAAAAATGGTCTGGTCTCATAGAATCTAGAAGTGTCGCATCTGACGCCAGCCGTTGGATTTATTTTTGTGGAGAGCTATGAAAGATAATATTTATTCTGTTGAAAAAATGCTCCGCTGAAACGTACGAAGACGTTCGGCTGGAATAGAAAACGTCTTGATGCATTTATAGGACCTATACATATGTAAGATAGTCGCAGTAAAAATAATATTCCATAAATTTTCGAGTTGTATTTTTATATAATCATTTTCGATGTCATCGCTCTTCACTCCGTAAAACTGGGGACTGTCATCAATCATTGTTGTTTATCTATTTTTCTTCTGAATTTTGCTATGGCTTTGCTTTTTCTAGACATAGATTGTATATGCGAATTTAAGTCAATAGAATCTCAGTTCTTTTGTTATTATGTTTTCAGGTTGTGTGTTTAATGAAAATTTCTTAATCTTGTATAATGGCGCATTTTTGAAGCAAAAATGTTTTTCTTTATTTTCCTTATTATTTACTGAGGTGTGTATAAACACAAAGCTTTTAAAAAAAATCATCAACTGTGGTAAGTACCAAGTTAGGCTATTCACTGGCATGATGACTGGACATTGCCCATTAAATACATGCTTAAAAAAGTGAGCAAAACCATAGACGATAACTGCCGATTCTGTAACGAACAGATGAAATGAGTGTATACTCTGGGAATGTATGGGACTTGCTTGTAAAAGACTGCAATGTCCGGGTAAGGGATTCGTAATCTCATTGACACTAACCCAAACAGCATTGCAAAAGCTTCTTAACTGGGAGGAGAGTTATTCCGACTTTCGCTCCCCCAAAGCTGAGTAACATAACTCTTGATTTCAAAACTAATGCCAAATAAGTACCCACCAGTGATACTAGACTCCACATTAAAGTGGAGGATAAATATGAATGAGCGCGTCAAAAAGGCGGCAAGAGATGGAGTATATACCATCGCATTGCGAACTGGATGTACAACACTAATGTAAGGCCTATCCTCACATATGGAATCTTGGGGTGATGGAGTGCTCAGAAAGAAACATACCTGAAGAGTCTTACTAAAATACAGAGAACTACCTTACAGGTACTCTTCGAACAACACCATCCGCCTGTTGTCTCTTGACATCCATGAGAAATGTATAGCTGCAAAAAAATCACTAAGGCTTAGAGAGTCGGGCTGCTGTAGGATACTGAAGATCTGTCCTGGGGACTGTATACGGGGAGCTACGGATTATATTCACTAGACTTTGAAAAAGCACCCTCAACTAGCAACAGCTAATTGCAAAGCAGCAAGGCTGCTGGTAATGTATGATGTACATTGCGATCGAGTTATCAGTATTTGTATTGAGAGCCAAGCTGCAATCAAAACTCTGAACTCGAGCACCATTACATAACGCCTATAGTACAGGGTGCATGGTCACGGTGACATACTTGGAAACGAGGCAGCTGATGCTCTGGTCAGGAAGGGTTCCGCTATGAATATTTGTCTAGCGGAGGAATCTATAAAATCAGTGAGGAAAGTTCTGATGTACAGGCCTGTAAGCTGGCGAATTGCAGATGCGGAAATCTGACCACAGGTGCGATCTCAAAACAGCTGTTGCCCGATATGTGTAATATTTCTGTAGTTATCATGAGACAATGCCTCTTTGGCTAACATGCAGAACGCAGAACGCATGCAAGCTCCAGACAATTATTTGTGCAGAAACAATATGGACCAGGAAGAGGTTGAGAATGTTGTTCAACACCTGCTGTGCGACTGCTATAACCTTGCTAAGCGTATTAGGAATATGCCTAAGAGCTAAGATTTCTGCAAATTTGAAGGAATTAGCAGGCAAAGAATTGGGGGACCTGAGAAATCGATATCTGGGATATTTTAAGGATTGCAGATTATAACTTTTGTTTGATTTTAATTTCACTTCATAGCTATGAACCATTGGCCGTAGGGTTATTCGCAAGCCGGAAGAAGCCCTACACCCGGATTACAAAAATTGGATCAAACACGTAATACCCAACAGATTTCATCAGGGTATAATTTGAATGTAAATGATACTTTTGAACTCTATTCAAAGTTTTAAAGTCAAATATAATTAATTTTCAAATAAATTTATCCATTAAACCATTACAAATTTGGAAAAAAATTTACAGTTATTTTAACATTTATTAATTCAGTTTCTGGATTGCTCGTATATAGCCGAAAAAATAATTGAGCTGTCTAACATTGTGTTAAACTTCGTACATTTTAATTTTCTCGAATTCTTTATCATATATTTCTGTACTTCATTGGTAAAACTTTCCTGCTTCGATCGGTTTAACCCTCGACGATTTCATATTCTCTGAGGTCGAATGCTTACCAAAACAAAATTTTCCTTTAGTATAATTGGCAACCCCATAAATCCCATATATCGATTATAAGACGAATCGAACAATAAATGGCAAAATTTTTCGAACATATAGTCGCCGCCATCTTTAAATTCTACGTTTTGACCAAATATTCGTATTCTGCGACTTTCACAATCCTAAGATATTGATTTTAAGTCGAATCGGTCCATAATGACAAAATTCGGTCTTCATCTTGATTTTATATAATATAAAAGCGTTGAAGTATATTGTAATGCAAGATAAAATAAGTGTGCCAAATTTTAGCTCAATGGCTAACAGGAAGTGGATCAAACTAGCAATACAAATTTGGAATTAAGGTCACGATAGCTCGAATTTCTTACGTTCGAAAGTGGAAGCTTCGTTCCTCGAACATTCTTTCGAATCTTCGAGAATCAATAGCTCCAGTTGAAACTGGCCATATTGGAAGACCACCACTAACAGACTATCTCTATGACAAGGTTAGCCAGTATTGACTATCACTCTTTATCTTTTCCAAATTCTTTTCCTCATTCTAACTTATTTTTAGTTTTTGTTATGTGTTCTGGTGGCAGGAGGTAGGTTTAGTTTTGAATTGAACCCCTTCACAATTTCCGAAATGACATCAATCGAGTTTGTCAGTTTGCCAATAAATGGAACAGGACAGGGTGAACTGCTGACTTTGATCAGGATTTTCCGACTCCACCATTCCAAAAACATAACACTTGAAATCTTATATTGACCTGTCTGTCATTGCTAACGTTTTAATTCACGTTTATTTAACAGAGTAAAAAAATAACAAGCTTAGCCCATCGCATCATAAAAAATTCGAAATTCACCAACAATTCCTTCCTGTACTGACAGCAAATTTTCTAATTATAATTTAATTAAATATTTCCACTGATGCCTAGCTAAAATCATTTTCAAATTGAGCTCATCTCATAGTATATCAATTCTACCGTTAATATTTGTATTTCGATGATATCATAGAAAGCCATATGAAATTTAGCATTATGCTGGCATACCATTTAGTATGCTGCTGCCATCTATATTGAACCCCAAATCGCAAGTGCTCCCACAGATTATGGCGGCATCATAACAATTCGTGCGGGCAGATGATACAATATTATCCTCGCCTCGACCTCATCATGCCATCCTTAAAAGCACTTAATTTTCTGCATCAGTGCACAGGAAATCCTTGGAACGGGTGAAACTGAAAAGGAACGAACATAAAGTCATGAGAACGGATTTACCACCCGCCGTAGCCGTACAGTTTTGCTGGCTTTAATTTTGGGGACATACATAAGTTCATACGTATCTACTATGGGAATTTAAGTAACATTTTACAGGATAAGCACGTTCATGATTTTTCAACAAGGAGCTTCATTTTTGTAGCTGTAGCTGTTTTCTAATTACATACATACATACATACGTCCTGACTGCCCTAACCCAGCTAAGTCTTGTGTGATTATCACAAAATTCCACTGCATTAACGTAGATTTAATTTGTAACAAGGAATTTAAAAGCGCGCGGTTGAATCTTACAGAAGGCGTGTGAATGCATATTTTATTATGGGTTTACTTCCGCTCAACCATTTTAATCTCTTCGAGAATTATATAATCTGCTCTACTGCCTCTAGGTTTGCTCGAGATTTAATATTGCAAAAGCAAATTAGTGTTGTATGACTTCCGCTGGACTTTAATATAGGCAATAAATTTACATTCTCGTGGGTGTAGGTACAGACTTACCTACAAAGTGCGGCAAAGAATTAAAATAATCTATTTTGGGTAATTTACAGGTCTAACAAAACTTATTTGTTTTTCTCATAAAGGGATCTCTTTGAGAGCATCTACATATTACTTTAGTTATGGGTTTCCAAGCCTAGTCTATGGATTATAGTCTTAGATCGCTATAAATAAATCTTTCGCTTGACTTACTTAGAATAATGAAATAAAAATAGTATATTTGATATAGATCCTAATTCTGTACTTTAGAAAGCGACTAATGAAAAGTATGTGGTTCTTTATATAAGAAAGCAAAATAAATACAGGGTGTTTCCCCGTAGGAGGTCAATAGAGCAGTAGGTGATAGTACTCACCTAGACGAACAAAAATTGTATGGCAGGAGGGGGCAATATCAACCGTTTAGGAGTTACAGGGTGATTAAGAAAAAAATCTAGTTTTTATTAAAAACTACAGGGCGTAAGGTCACAGTTAAGTTATTGGCCTGTCCAACGACTACTCAACCAACCCCGTACACCTCTCCTCTCAAGAATTATGGTTGCCCAAACTAAAAATTTCGGATTTACTTACCTTTTTTTTTAATTTAACCTCTATTATTTTTGCAGAAAGGTCGTTAATATAACTTTTTTTGATAAAAACTGTAAACTGTAGGGTCTTCTCTTTAATTTAACCTATAGCTCTTTAAGAGTTATTAGATCTTAACTGTGACCATATGCCCCGTAGTTTTTAAGATACAGGGTGTTCGGGTAAAACTAGATGTTTTCCTTAATCACACACACTGTAATTCCTAAACGGTTGATATTGTCTCCTCCCCCCCCCCCCCCCCTTCCATACAATTCTTGGTTCATCTAGGTGAGTACTATCTCCTCCTTCTCTATTGTCATCCGACGGGGAAACACCCTGTATACAAGAAAATAAGTAGGTACTATAGTTTTCAGCTGCAAGACATAAACACACCTATGTTATTTAAATAAAACCCTTATATAGATACTAAGAAAAATTAAGTCTGTTGCTAAAACCTGCGAGAAATACTTCCTAAGGCAAAACAGCTTTTTCATTAATACATCAGATCCATAACTTAGTCCTAATCACTGACATGTGTATAAATGGACTGCTCGTTGAACCCAAAATAATCAAACCTTTCCTACCAAAACAGCATTGTAAAAAATACTTTCTTCGAGTCATAATTAAAATTTAAAAACAACAAATAAAAATGATAGAGTTGGTCAAGAACCAACCCTAGTTGAATGCCCGTATTAATATTGTATGTTGAAGTTTGATTTTTGAAGTGGTTTTTCGATTATATTTCTAGAACGGTTCGTCGGACATTAACATTGATTATAACAAATTTCACAGGATTTCATATTCTGAAGAAATTTCCAGTAAAATAAAATTGTCTACGGTTGATCGTTCTCACGGTATACGTAAAGAACCAAAACTTTTATATATGGAAACACCAAGAAGCGAATTAGTCCATTTTTAAAATTTCATTTACTATTGCTATGAAACCACCGTGTATAGTAAAAAACGAAATATTTGTATGGCAACCCTACGAAGGAATTACTCGATTTGTCCCATTTTCGAACTTAAAATTACTTTTTTTTTAAATCCTGTATACAAAATGTCAGCTCTCTAGAACGCCTTCTTGAGTTATCGTAAGGACGGACAGACGGACGGGCAGATGGACGGACAGACGAACGGACGGACATGTAAAAATTAAAATAACACTAGTCGCATAACGCATCCACTGGTATCCGGAGTTCAAGGAATTTTAATAAAAACTGGTCATACACTGCAAAAAATGCACAAATTGTTGCCACAAAGCTTAGGTATTTTTCCATAAAATGTAGAGAATATTCTCTAAAATTTAGGGGAAAGAAACCTACATTTTAGGGAATACTCCCAACATTTTAGGGAATATTTCGTACATTTTAGGGAATATTCCCTAATATTATCGAAAAATACCTAAGCTTTGCGGCAACAATTTGTGGAAATTTTTTACTGTGTAGGTTTATAGATCTGTTTATCAGGAATACTTTAGTTGGTGATTATCATAAGAGTAGGTATACAGAAAAGTAGTCTGGCAGTCGATTGAGATGAACCGTGACGATCAGTGGAATAGTGAAGGTGGATAATAATGATTAAGGGCCATTCAGACTCGGCAAGTTACTTGTACAATTACAACATTCGTCAAGTACTTTTGCGGGAATTTGCCTGAAGTGAAACTACCTTTGCAGGAATTTCCTTGAAGTGGAACTAAAGTTCATCTGACAATTTACACCGTTCGCCATGTTTAAAATTCACATAAAATTGAAGTTAAAAGTGTGGACTTTCTCTAAAAAGTAGAAAAAAGTGGAACAAGTTTTCCAACTTGTCGCAAGTAAGCATATGGACCTACGAGAGGTATAGAGAAGTGAAGAGAGTCTGAACTTGTGCAAGTAACTTGCAGAGTCTGAATGGGAATTAAGTCTTGGATTTCAAATATACGCATATATTTTAATCTTATTGTAGCAGTTGTGCGTAGAGTAAAGTAGTGTAGATCAGTTAAATTTGTAGGAATTTGTATGTGATATGTATGTGGCGTGAGTGTTGTGTTTTTGGGACATGCGTAAGTGAGTTGCTTATATCGGTGTACGTCACCATGAGTACTCGGCTGTCGATTGCTACACAGCCTTCCTGTCCATTTTGGTGTGCGACACTGTGGTGCCAAGAGGCTCAGCTTCAGGTAGGCTCACGAGGGTGTACTTGTCATGGTGAGTCTGCTTCTCTAAAATATAACTTTTATCTGTCCGTGTCAGTGTACGTTACTTCACAATCCATGAAATAGACTCCCTCCTTACTACATGAGAGCCCCAACGGCGTTCCCTAACATTCTACAATATTTGCAGTATTTTTATGTAAAACCGACAAGTACAATGATTAGTGAACTAAGAGTTTTTGTTTGAGGAATTGTAGTCATTTAGTTCAGATAAAATTTTTCAAATAATTATGTTAGGAAAGGTATAAAAATATTATTTCGGTTCGCAAGAAAAAAAAAACAGGCTTAAGATTATCAGAACACCATTTCTCTGTATTAATAGTAGTTTAGGGCGGAAGAGCTATTCAAATCAAACTTTTGTCAGTTTAAATTAATTTCGAAATTGAAAATGAAATAGACAAAAACTGAGCCAAATTAACGTATGTCAAAATTTTACCAGCGATTTCAATATGAAATATTTGGAAACCGCGTTAAATTTTACTTTGCTCGAACTCGATACTAGGTTTAAAAGTTAAAAAATAAGTGGTTCGAATAACTTTGACAATTGCAGCCCCGTAACATAAATGAGGAAAAATTAGTAATTATAATTACTTAAAGCAAAGGAACAGATCTGTTTTACCCTCAGAATTATGTGGGTACCTACATACATATGTACGAATACATATATATACATACATCATTTTGTTGGTATGTATGTATGGACCTATATTACAAAACAAATGTACAACCCCCTCTCCCCTTATAACAACGAGAAAAACATTTCAAAAGCGATTTCTTTTTGTACGAATGTAGTTACTCTGTGTGGGCTTGCATTGTAATGGAGCTCACAGTTCTTTATTTCTTAAGATTTACCTCCCCATTTTTTTTTAGAATAGAATTTTTCATGTATGAAGGTATTTCTTAAAGCAAAAGGGAGCATCAACAGGTACACATGGGTTTTAATGTATCCACGGTGATTATTTAAAGAAATTACCTACAGGATTAAAATGCTTCCCTGTGAGAAATCAGAGAATTAATCTATGTTAAATGTTTTCGCTTTAGAGGTTGGAGTTTCTGAATTTTCCGTTTTTTAAAGTCTTTTACTTTGGATACCCCGGCATATTTGTAGACTCAAAAACGTGTAACTCGTTCCCTAGGCATTTTCTCAATAATGTAATTTGTACAGAGATATCGGACAAATTCGGAATTATTTGAATGCACTATTCACAATTCAGAGCAGGATCAATCTGATATGGGTGTTCATATCCATCTCTTCCTCTTCGTATCCATCGTTATGCTTACCAAGCTGGAGAATTTATGGTTATAGCAGCATTCTTAGCCTTGAAAAGGATATTCTTCGTAAATATTGATGGTAAGCAACGTCAATTGATGTAGAGGGAGCATTTGATAAAATATCTTTTACATGATTACCAATGTGCTCATTTGGTGCCTTGGTGGTACAGGAACTGCTGGTGCTCCTTAAAACGGGGAGCTTCTTTGCGTAAACCTACACTGACGCTTTCGTATGATCGTTATATTGAGAAGCTCTACTATAAGTCATACGACTAGGTTGATCTCGCTATCAACCTCCATAAGAAAGAAAGTTAAGCAGTATATAAAGAATGATCTGCTCAGGAGCGTAGCCAGGGTTTTGTTGTGGGGAATCCGACTTGGTTTTGTTTAAAATTAGGAATCGATAACAAATATTCACACGTTCATATTAACATTAATATCAAACTCTAGAAACTCCATAAATTATATTTTTTTTTACAAATCAGCTCAACACTTTTTCAGGGGTAATTATTTTTAACAATGGCATTCTCAATGTTGAGCAGTGACATTTGAGATAATCGTTTTTAAAGCATTGTGCTTCTAAGCCACGTTTTAATCCGCCTCATAGTAGAAAAACGTCTCTCACAGTTGGCGGGGCACACTGTGGGAGTACTATTGCTACTTGGAAAGTTTATATAAATTAGGGCAGTAGTCTTTTGTAATATTGCTTTTAATTTTTTCAAGCATTCATCTCATCATTTTTTAATTGAAGCATCCTTTTCAAAACCATTACTTTAACTTCCAAGGATAATGTATCAATTTTTAAGATTTTTTTTTATAATTACTGATGAAATTCTTTCCGTTCGTCATATCCAATTTACGAAATGTGTTTACAGCGCGAACTAATGGTAGATTTTCAGATCGAGGTCTTAGATTTACTGATATTATCTATTACTTAATAAGTAGTAAATGTTGATCTACAAGTATTCTTCTGGTTGTGTATCGGCTGGTAAAACTATATAATATTTTCCTTTTGCCAAATTCTGAACTGATTCCTGCATGCTTAGCGTAATCCCCGCATAAAAGCACATGAACAAGGGTCCAATTTTTTGTGATTTTAAGTGGGTGTTGCTTATAACCAATAAGCCCGATTATAAACTCAAAATGTGCTTTTATAAACATCCGCGAATAAAAGCACAAAATAATCGAATTTGAGCGATAGCCGACTACAAGCACAATATATGCTATTATAAAACTAACATAAATTTGCCAAGAATTACTTTTATTGAAGAACAATGTATACACCACATACAGGGTATCCAAGGAATAGTGTCAAGCGGATGTCTAGAGGTAGAGCACTCTTAGGGGTACCCGAAAAACCCCATGTATGTTCTGCGAATTTTTGTAGTTTACGAGTTATGATTTTTTATGAGTTTTTTTTTTAATTCGAATACATTTTTGGTCTAGTGACTTGAATAAATGAGACAAATTACTGATTTTTTTCCAATATAGTGTTAGGCCACCCAATGCAAAAAATTTGATTCCGTAGTACCATTGCGACAAAAGAAATTTTTAAATTCCATAAAGTTCACAATTCTAAAATGTTCTAAAATCTTTGAGGTCGATTTAAAAAAAACATTCACATAACTTTTTCACTCAAAAGTGATTTTAAAATTTTCCCCATTCTATTCAAAATGTACTAACTAAGTCTTAAATCTATTCCAACTGGGGTGCTAGATTTTTCGCACCTTAGATTGACTCTAATTCGGTAGGGTTATGTCCGATCGGAAAACGGGTTTTATTGTTCACCTCATCTCATTATCAATTGCAATTTACAGAAGATTTTTTTCTGTGGATACTTCATACCTAAGATGCCATATGAAATGAAGTTTTTAAAATAAGTTTGGTTTGGGGGGAAAAAATGACTTAATTTTTTTTTTCAATCGGCCTCAAAGATTTTGGCACTTTTTATTATTTTGAATTTTCTGTAATTTAAAAATTTCTTTTGGCCCAATGGTATGAGCTATGGAATCAAATCGTTTTGCATTGATTGGGCCTAACACTCAGGAAAATTGTGAAAAAAATGTCTTCGAACTATGTATGTATGTATGTATATAATGTATATGATAAAATATACCTATACACCATTAGATTCACTTAAAATAATCAGAAATCTGTTTTTTGTGCCTTGGACTTTATGGACATTTCTATTAATTATTCTTTGAGTAAATTGGGGTTTTTTAATTCAAGAGCATTTGCAAGTAAATATTTGTGCACAACGTCCAGCGCAAGAATCGCATCCTTCCGGCTTGATACCTTATTGGTAGAAGCATCACTTTCAAGAACGTCAAATATAATAATTCTTCTTCACTGCCTGGACGATCTGCTTCGAGGATCATCTACTAAAACATTCCAAGTTGTCATCATATTTTAGCTACTCGTTAAACTCCTCATCTTCTATACGCAATTCTATAACCTTTGAAAATCGCAATTTGAGAACAGGCCATACAATACTCCCTTTAGGTCCGAATTACATGGCTTCTCAGTCTACTTCGACTTAGCCCAAATGGTAAATGCATTTGGCAAGATTAAATTGCAACTTCGGACTTCGACTGAAACTGAACTTTGTTCAAAGTGCAAAGTTGGTGTCGGCTGCGGCCAACTTCAGTCCAGAAATATCCACGTTAAGGTAAAAGTGTGGAAGAAAATCGGCAAAGTCGATATCGTAATTTAATTACAAATTACACCTCAGCATCGACTTCGAAAATTTTTTCGCGAACTCAAACAATTGGAGTTCCGGGCCGAATTTTCATTTTAAAAAATTTATAAAAAATATTATAATTTAATTTTCTAAAACGTCTTTCACTGCAATAAGTTTATATAACTAACTTTCCAACATGAGCGGAGAAATCCCTGAACTAGTAATGTTATCAGACTAAATACCGTCTCAAAATATCCAAAATATTGGACCAGAATCGAGAGGAATGAAATTTTCTTATAATCTCTAGTGGTTGACTAGATGAATCAAACCTGGGACGGGTGATAGTGATGGAGTTTAAAGCAATGTGGCAATAGGCATCATAGATGCGATTCATCCCTTGGTATAATATGCTTACCAGAACTATAGCGAACATGTGTTTTCTAGAGCTGAAGCCAGCTCAAAGTACCAACAGTTTATTTATTTTCTCCGACAATTTGTCAGTAATTAAGGGAGTACATCTCTTGATGCGTAAGCAAACTCGCGTGGGAGTGGGAGTGCTAAATTGGAAAAAGTTAGATGAAATTGTAAGGAAAGGATTGGATATACTTTTAATCGATTCAGGGTTGATTTGTGGATTTCCACTGTATACGACAAAGAGGGCCATGCTCGATATGAATCATGCATGTTCAGCGCGAACAGGATAAGAGTCATAAAGCAGACGAATGACAAGCGTTTCATCAAATTCCATTATTAAAAACAGCAAGGATTGTACTAAGGTACCTACTACATATTGGACGCATGTTAAACGCTTTCTAGTCTAACCACTAGCTGTGGAATCTTAAAACTATTCAAGGGGACGTGATCTTTTAATACGGTATTAAATGTGAGCTGATTTAATTTTTTCCAGGTAATTGGACACTGCCCATCTAACCATGATATGCAGCATAAGCCTGTACCCAATAGCTCTACCAAAACCCTCGAGAAATACTTCCCAAGCCATGAAACAGAAATCTATATGTGTGCGTGCTAGTCCGATTCTCTAAAATGTTTTCTATTGCTTCTTATGGAAAAGACATTGATTTTATATATGCTATGGAGCCTACATTACTATCCAGACAGTAAAACAATCTTCCAGTAATTTTAAGCTTGTCTCCTTACCTTCTCAAAGGCTACACTTACTATATACCTTACTTAATAAAATAATGAAATAGTCATGATTAAAAAGAAACCTTACCATTTTACGCTCAATAACTCTCAGCTGAGTAATAGTTGCAATAGTGTGTGTACTGCCGTAGTCCAAATCTATAGGCAGATTGATTCGAATTCATCGGACCACGGCACATTCACTTATGCAATTATTACTCAGTTGAGAGTTTTTGTTTGGGGAATCGAAGTCATTTGGTTAAGATGCATTTTTTAAATAATTTTGTTAAGAAAGATATAAAAATTTGATTACGGTTGGGAAGATAAGAAAGTTAGTTTAAGATTATCAGAAGACAATTTTTCTGTATGAATAGTAGTTTAGGGTGCAGGAGCTATTCAAATCAAACTTTTGTCAGCTTTATATAAGAAGACTGCAAATAATGTAGCATGTTAGGACTAAGTTAGGGTTTTTATTTAGTAGTGAGAGAGTCTATTTCATGGCATGGGAGGTACAGCCTCGTACACAGCAACATTATCCAAGTTGGTTAATGGCGGAGTATTTGATTTGCTTTAGTTTTACTGGTATGTTGTTAACTCTTGTTTGTTTTTAAATTTTACTTGGGGACGGCAAACTCAATCGCTTTTTAGTCGTTTTTATTTGATGTACCACAAAAACCACAGCATAGTGGTTTCCTACATACGACAAAAATAAAAAAAAGTCAAGTCAATATTTTTCATATTTTTCAGTTATCATAAAAACTAGTTAGTCTGAGCTTCACGGAACTAGAATTAAATACAATTTAAAAAATGCAGTCATACCTAACTCGTCATCTTATAAGTAAACCTAATTGTTCGGTACTTAATTTCCAAAAATTTGTATGTTTGTGTCAAGTATTTTACAAATGGAGATTCATAAACAAATCCAGCAAACATTATGTTCCGAATTAATCGGAATTCCGATGAATTCGAAATATTTCGGAAGACAAATAACGAGAGAGAGTTTTAAAATTTATATCTTCCGATTATTAATACCTATCTCGGAAGGTATTCGCTTCATAAAACGTAGAATAAATTTCAAGCTATTTCATCAGCTAGTTACTGTGAAAGTTCTTTCCGAAACCGAAACGAACTCTGATGACTCAGCGAACTTATATGTATGATGCAATAAATGAGAAGAACTTGAGCAATTTACGACAGAAAGAGTTTTGTCAGCACGGAGTGAAAGTGTGTATTTATTAAAAAGTGCGTAATAACAAAAGTTTTTTTTTGGCAAATTAGTACACATTAAAAGGTAAGATTTATAATAATAAATATATATATTTACAATATATGTACTTGTAGTTCAATAATATTAAAAAAATAACAAAAAAGGGCTAAGTAAATAACATGTTGTAATGCATTCGTATATGATAAAAAAGTAAATTTTTACCTACAAAAAGAAGTTTTTAATTAAAAAATTGTCTCCTACCTAGATGCTACATATGTTTACTGATAATACAAAATATTGGCTCGAACCATTCTTACTTATAGATTTTATAATTTTGGTGTAAATTAGCTGTATTCCGTTTGCTTTTTGTTATTTATTATAGGATATGTCGAGGCAAATTTTTCAGAGAACCGTAGTCAGGATGGCTAAAAGATTATTATAATCTATAATCAGCGATTTCGATGACAATGAGTATAATAATGAAGCTAATCATCTTAGTGATACTACAATTCCTGAAAGAAGAAGCACAATTGAAAGCTCAAGTAACAGCATTCCTGAAACCATATTAAAAGATTTTAACCCAGAGCAAACAAAAGAAAATTTAGAAACTTTTTTGGCGAAATGGTTAATTAAGGATAAAATTCAACGAAAGCAATGCTGTGGAAATTGATCTGGATGATAGGGTATCAAAAGACATTCGGACACTACGAGGAGCTCCTAAAGCAACCGAAATTTTTACAATGGGCGAAGGCACATATATGCATTATGGCTTAAAAAATTGCCTTATTGATTTTATGGTAGAACATGCAAATATCCTAAGTACAACTAAATTAATACAAAATTTTGGGATAGATGGTCTCCCATTATTGAAAAGCAGCAAGATGCAACTTTATCCAATTCTATTAAGATTAAAGAGCCATGCAAAGGTTTAATATAATATAAAAAAGAAAACAAAATACGAAAATTTCTACAAAGCCGGAAGATACTAATAAATTTTTAAAATAGAGGAACTCACAGTTTTGCAGTGAAAGGGTTTTATTACGACAATATTGCACATTCTATCGAAATAGGCTGTTTTATTTGTGATGCCCCGGCGCGTTCGTTTTTATTCAAAATCAAGTTACATTCAGGATAATTCTGTTATACCAAATGGACGCAAAAAGGAAGAATTTACAGATGGGCTGGTCCTTTCTGATGTTAACTTAAAACATAAAAATAACAATTTTGACCAACTGCCACACTTGCCATTCAAAATTAAAGAAGAGGTCCTAAACTTTGAAAAGAATTTAAACGAAAACACAAGAATGAAAAAACAGTTGGTAAGACGAAACACTGATGTTAGATTCGTGTTTTCATTAATATTTCAATTTCAGTTTGAAAAGTTTGGACGACATGGGTCCGATGAGGTTACAAAATTTGTAAACGGTAATCTTAAACTAATTTTCGGAAATGAAACTTTCGCTGAGCAGTTTCCTGGACAGCAGCCAATAATATCTTAAGAGTCAGTACTCAGCAAAAATGTCAATTTAGATAACAGCGAACCCGTAGGCAATAAAATTTACTATACGTAGGTTTGTGTCCTAAAAGTGAGGAAATTCATATAAAATTAACCTAGACCTAGACCACAAGTCACATTAGAGACATCTAGCGTCAAAGACAGAAACCCAACATGCAACGATTTAACACGAAAAATTAATATTTTCAGTTCAAAGAAATGGAAATTTTTTAACGAGAATTAACTCTCCTAATTTTTTTTTGCCCATAATTGTTAAATATACTATTTTACTTTGTATTTCAACCACTTTCAACGAAATATTGCAATTTTTAGTCGTGTGAAATATCGGGAGAAAAAACAAGTACCATTAGAGTCAAATAATTAAAAAAAACGCCACTAAAAATGAAAAGAACTCGATGTTATTTGCTAGATCTAGGCTTCATCTTTCTAAAATAGTCACAATCTAAAGAAATGCGAATTTGATTTAAAAAACTTCAATTTTTAACATTTTTTTAAAGTTTCTGAGCTATTATCTCCATTCCAATATATTTTTGTTAATTTTTCCTGACGTTATTTACTGGACCTCTTCGCTACCTTTAATTTAAGATATAAATCATTCTTCTGCTACAAATAGTTTGCCTGAAATTCGCATTGAAAAATGTATGAAACTTGTAAATTTTCGTACTGAGTCCTCATAAGTGTTAAAGATTTCAAGCTAATGAAAATACTTAAAGGTATGTACACTCCAGTTATCAAAACTATAAATATTAAATATTCTGGAAATAAACTGACACTTACGGAAAGAATCCAGGACGTTTCTGTTGAAGTAATTTTTATCCATAGAAGATAAGGAGCATATGGATTTCGGAAGTCTAACTGCTCGTATAAAGTATATATATAGTACTGTGCAAAAAAAAAATTGCTCACTTTCTTTTTTAAGACATCTGTTCGAATTTATTGGAATTGAGGGTGGTGGGGTTGTAAATTCATTAGATAGTTACGGGTGTCTAGTTTCTATAAAAAGCAAGCGAATTTTTCGATTATTGCATTTTGCTTTGATACGTCTTGTTGAAGTGAATTTGGAGTGAAAGTTATAAAAAAAATGGGAAAAGTTAGTGCGGAGGACAACACCTGTTTAGGATAGATTCTTGGCACTCCAGTGTTTACGTAATAGATTTAGAGCTTCTACAGACCTTCGGCATGACCTTTTTCGAACACGTGGGACAAAAATTTCTACAAGCGCTGTAAGGCGGTGATTAAAACAGGCCAACATTCCAACCCGCCGTTCTATGAAGAAGCCACTTTTGACACAGCAGATAAGGCAAACGCGTCAAATTTGGGGTAAAGAGTATATTTTGTGTACCGACGAGATGTGGGACAAAGTAATTTTCTCCGGGGAATCAAAGTTCAAGCTGCATGTTGGAGATGAAACATTTTTTGTTCGGAGAAGGGGGGAGAAAGACTGCATGAAGAATGCATGCATGTGTGGGGTTGATTTTCTGGAGATCAAAAGGGTCGACTGTGCTTTATTGACCGAAAAGTCACAAATAATGTGTATTTGGATGTTCTACGGAATCAGCTTAAGCCCACAGTTATCAAGGATTTTGGAAATGCATGTGACTTTGTCTTCCAGCATGACAATGCTCCATGCCACACTGCTAGAATGGTAAGTAGCATTGTAAGAATATTAATTAAATTAAATATTTTTAGTTAACCTATCAGCAAGGAGCAACAAGTTTTAAAATGCATAATAATTTTTGGTAATTTTTCTATTTACAGGTGAAGACCTACCTGCAAGAGAATAACATCGAGTTATTAAGATGGCCTCCATATAGCCCAGATCTCAATCCAATCAAAAATATCTGGGCTTTATTGAAACCTAAGGCGCCAAGGGATCGACCAAAGACAATTGCAGCATTGAAACGTCTGATCAGGGATACTTGGGAGTCCATATATTGCGAAATTTTGCAAATCCCTGCTTAATAGACGTAAGGCTGCGATAAAGACCAAGGGAGGGCCGACAAAGACTTGAATTATTTCATTCGTTAATTTATTGATTTATTAAATAAGAACAAACATAAAATTAAAAAGTCGATAACGCTAATGAAAGTATTTAATTTCTTCAACCTTCTAAACCCTATTGAAACTCAAACCTTCGCCGTAATTCCGAAACATCAGCCTGTTTATTCACGAAATTTTTCTTTTATTTAAGAACGGCTTTAATTTGTCCAGAAATGTTGGAAGTAACCATTATAATTAGCATCGAGGAATACAACTGAAAAATTTCGGCTTAGTCATGAAAATTCCGACAAAATGTGAGTGAGCAATTTTTTTTGTAGAGTACTTATATATATATATGGCGGAAACATCATTCCATAAAATCCATACCGGTTGGTAGATTTCACCAGAAACTGTGATTTTGGACAGTGCCAAGCTATCACAGTCAAAGTTCTTACCAACTGAGAAACGAGGACGACCAACAACAGATTTCGGATAGTGCTCGATATGGACGAAGCAGAGAAGAACAGCTAAAATGGCTATGATGCGGTTGCGATCTCAAGTCATAGGTGTTTAAAACCCAATATTGCAACTAAAGCCATTGTAAATGAATGCAAATGAAGTCCTTTCCTTTATTATGTATATAGATTTTTTGAATTTGTCTTACATGTTTCGTATAGGTTAAATATAAAGAAATGGCAGTTTAGGGGTTAGCAAGAGAAACAATTGGCAGGAAAAAAAAATTATTAAAACTAAATTTAGAGAAATGTTTGTTTCAAACCTAATGCAGGGGGCAGTGGGACATCTAATGATGGTAATACCGCTGGACAATTTTTTGGGAATCCTGATATTGCTTAATAAACTTAATTGCGGAATTTTATCTAGAAACTGCCATACAAATTGTTCAGACTTATGCCTGGTATTATCTACCAGCTTTTGTTCACAAAATATTGGTGTACGGATCTGAAGCTATAAACCATGCATTACTACCAATCGATGAACTTTCGGATGAAGCTGCAGAAGCAAGAAATAAGGATATTAAAATGTTTAGGCTTCGCCACATCGAAAAACATCCCGAACTGTTACAATTATGGACAGATCCACTAATCATGGAACTTAGGAAATTGCCTCGAAAAAAGACGTCCGTTTTATAGAAAGTTGCCCTGTAACTAATAAGTTTTTGAAATTAATTATTATAGTTTTATGGTGTTTTTAAGTAATCTTAAACTCTATATGCTTTAATCTGTTTTATCATTTTTAAGTATTTTTTTTTTAATTTTAATTAGTAATAATATAATAGCAACCCTAGATAATTTAATAGTAAAAAGCCAATTTTTCAAATTAATTTTATATGAAGTGATTCATGTACAAATTTTTTTTTTACTTTTTTATTTTAATAAATATCTATTATGCCGAATTGCTTTTGTTTTACTCATAAAAACATATAAACATATCTATCGTCCACTTTATATTTCTCTCGCAACCACTGTGAGGTTCAGATCTGAGTAAAAAAAATCACCTGCATACACCGGTTTTTGATAAAACCTCCAGGGACATTGTTGTATATAGTTTTTATAGATCGTCATAAAAGAAGTCTTTATATTAATCATCAATCTGGTCATCTGTGGGAGCATGTGAGCTTAAAAGATGATATTACACCATTCTATTGGTATTCAGACATCAACCAGATCTAAAATAATTTTAAATGCTGAATTGATGATTAAACTGATCAATCGCTCTCAATATATGAAATCTGGACATCAGCAAACAGCAAACAGCAAAACTTCCGTCTTCTTATGTCAATTTACATATCACTTTTGTTGAAATTCAAAGGAATTTAGAAGTTTTGTTGTCTGCGGTGAATTTTGTAATTGGCACCTCCATTAAACTTAAAAATGTAGACACCCCCCCCCCCCCTCTGTTCAGACTACTTTAAAATTCTTAACCTTGCATTTCAACATTACTAAATCATTGCTCAATTTAAGATTTTCGTCTTCCTAACATGATTAATCTCTTAATTAAATATTTCAATCAGGAAAATTATTCAAATTTCTTATTATTTACTTTAATTTTGTCGGAATGGGAACGCATGATCATTCACCACCCACACCGCAATCGTCATGCTAATTGCGTGGTTTGTTGCAATTTCCATTTGTGGAATTCATGCAAAACAAATTGGACTCCTCCAGGTCGAATATTATTATTTAACATTTCTAGACATATAAGAAAAAATCCATTCTGAACCGTGTGTTACTCGTAGCTGTATGTCACTTCTAATTTTTGCTCCAATACCTACAATCCACTCAACATTTCAGTAGGTATAGAATATTGTCACGTTAGCTATTGCACTGCACACTTAAGGAGGTTCAGTCGCATCATCTATCTAAAATCTCTAACTCTCCAGGAACCATGTCCTTTTCACATATAGGTAGGAAAGTACAGGGATGTCAACCGATATCATACTGAGTCAGTCTCATAACCAGTGAATAAGATTGACCGTGAAATAAGCCCAACATAAAATTATCCCACGACGTATTAGATTTTACACTTCCGTCGTTGTGAGGAGAGAAATAAGTAAAATTCATCTTTTGACTTGTAATCAAAATTGCCCCAGAGGAGGCTTATCATGCTATCTGTGGAGCTCCCTCCCGTTTACATATCCAAATGCCCAATGGAAACGAAATGAATGAATCAACGAAGCTCTGGCAATGCGATGAGCTCTGGCTGAGCGAATATGTTTATTAAATATGCATGCGGGGAACTGTCTTGAGATTGCAAAATAAATAAGACGGTGCCAGTGCCAGAAGGAGGAAAAACAAACTTGAGCTGATTTCTTTCCGCCTACGATCAATAGAAATTTCACTTTACCGAATATGCTTGCTTAGGAGGCGGGCAGATACTACTTACATGTACAAGAAATTCAGAAAAAAATATGCTAACAAGATATCCGACTAAGGCTTGCGAAAGAATTTTAATCAAAGAAATATTGAAGTGATTTCGAAAGTTATTTATTATTATTTTTTTTTTGTAAAGAACTGATCAAATTTTTATTAAAAGTAATTTTTTTTCTTTCATATTAATATTTACTTTTACATTATATTTGCTTAAAACTAGTTTAAAAATTGGGCTTGACGGCTTCTTTATAACCACGTTAAGGGAAGGATGAAAAAATTACAATGACATAATAACATATAACATATAATAAGAGAAAAAAATCTAGAATGGGTCTAAGATCAGTCCTAATCTTTTTGATAAAATAAGTGGAACCACTTTTTAATGTCAATTTTTGTCGTGGAACCATTTCTGTATTTCAATGATATGGTTTTAGTGCAACTTTCTGTAAATGCATAATTCTCAACAAAAATAACAATTATTTTAGACGTTATTTTATTTGCTTCAAAAAAATAAGTTCAAAATTAACGCAAAACTTCCCTATTTTCAGTCCTATTTAAATAGAACTTTTAAATTTTAATATTAATGAGTTGATGAGTGATACTGCTTATTATTATTAGTATTAGGTCTTATGGATGCAAGTTCAATTGTCATGTCAGGTTCAGCGGTATATACTTTTTGTTGAAACATAAACTGAGAACCCCGTTTCGCACATATATATATGTAGTTTCAAATGGTAAATGTAGCAACGCGACTTTTTGGGACATATTCATTCGATATATTGATCTTTTAAAATTGCACTAGAATTCCGCACTAACGGCATTAATTTAAATTTTTCTTGTAACGATAAAAGTTTCGTATTCTCCTGCTTGGATGGTGGAAGGTCGTGCATTGACAATAAATGGGTTTTTAATCCACAATTCATTTTGATATTTGATCGACTGTTCATTTGGAAAACACTGATTAAATGCCAATTAACTCACCCAAGCCTTTCAGATGCTGCATGATTTCTTCAATAATTGTCTCTCTTATTTCAACTCCTTCCCCTTCTGAAAAGCGTTTCATTGCTGGGAAGCAATCAAACTCGTCAGAGCATATACAAATGGTTCAAAATTCTAACTTTTTCGGTCGTAGTCTGGTAACTTGGTTTCGAAAAATCGATTTTTTTTATTTTACATAATTCGAAAGTACCATATATTGAGAATATACTGTAAAAAATTTTAGACCGAAATT
Organism: Dioctria linearis; assembly: GCA_963930735.1. Lineage (NCBI taxonomy): Eukaryota > Metazoa > Arthropoda > Insecta > Diptera > Asilidae > Dioctria > Dioctria linearis. The sequence goes on along the minus strand of OZ005742.1, from coordinate 20,688,197 downwards.
CGAAATATTGACGAAGTTATACGCGAGCGCATCGTAGTAGCGCGCGCTGAACGCACGTCAGCTGCAAGCGGCCGGAACCCTCTATTGTTTGCGCGTTAGCTTTATGCCTGCTCCGAGCGTCGGATACCTCTGTGTATACTAAAAGTTTTACTACACATACATTTATTTTGAAGCTCAGTTATATCGAAATTCAAAACGAACAGTCAGTGTACGTTCATTACTTTGCGCGTAAACATCTTCCAAGACCGTGAAAATGGATCGGAAAGGAATGAAACGCGATACCAGAAGTCCTGGCGATTGTGCGATCAAAAAAAGTTTTCATGGCAACAGATATACCACCGAAAAAAATACGGCCAAAAGACACTTCAAATTGCTGCATGGACAGCCGCATGCACTTTCAACGAAGGGTTTTTACCTGTGTTGAAAACCATGGAGACCATGGGAGTCACAATCGGCCCGCACGCTATAGCTTACGCCAATCTGTACAACAGCTCTCGTATTTCGAAGGCGGAGAAGTACGCAGCTTATGCTTCTAAAATTGCCAGAATGAGTCGCAGGTCAGAAAAAGTTACTAACAATGAGGCCTATGAAGAAGTTGAAGGTTTATTATACGCGCCAGGGATAGACGATTAGTGTAAGTATGATTTTTCTATAATAAATCTGTTGTTAATTAAACGCGATTTTCTTGAAACAAGGTTTTTACGGTCGGCCCGGTTAATAAAAAATTTTCTATCCAACCGATTGGGCTGAAATTTGGATATATTATTCTACTCATCAATAGCTTTCGCAGGAACTAGGATCTTTTTTTTTCGTCGCTAACTTTCCATTTTACAGCCCGATTTCCACTAAAAAAAACTCACTTTTTTTTTCGAAGTCCACCATTTTGTTATTTTTCAAGAAAATTGTTTAATCCTAGTTCCAACCAGAATGACAAGCTTACAGAACAATAATCTTTTTGATTTTTTTGTTTCAGATGTCCTCAAGCGACGAAATCACCGGGGCCAACCACCTACCTTTTTTTTTAGACGCTCATTTCAGTGCTACAAAACTATACAAAAAAAAAATCAAAAAAAAAGAAAAAACAATTTTTTTGTATACTCTTAGATACCCTTAATAATATATTAAAAAATCGTACTGATTGAATTTTATTTTCCCCTAAAAATAAAATTCCCGCAAAAGGCATTAAAAAACTTGCAAGTTACCAGACTACGACCTTAAAAGCAAGAATTTTTTCATGAGCAGTAAGTAAATTTGACTTCTTTGTCCTGAAGGGGTAAATCTAAGACAACTTACAGCTGGATAAGAAAATCTCCATATAAACTCCGATCACTTTTTGAAAGCTCTTTAACTTTTTATTTACCCAGTGAAAGCTGTCATTGCACAAAGCCAGAGAGAGCGAGAGAGAGAGAGAATGTATAGAGCTTTCTATTAGAGGGCCATTGGCTCGTTTTAATTCCACCGCTTTTTTGTGAATTTTTCACATCTATATGTAAGTTGTCTCAGGTTAAATTAAGGTAATTGATCTTTGTAAAAATAAGCAATTTTAAGAAGTCAATGTCAATCAATTAATCAATCTTTCAATTCGGAATTGTATGCCAAGAAAAGTCGTCCCTCAATTCAAAAATTCAGGTTAGCATATTTCCTCGAGATAACCATCTGACCTCAGTATGTAAAAGAAGAGATGTAGGTACATATGTACCCACCTAGGGTGGTCCAAAAAAATAAAACTCTTAAAATGCCTAAATGCTCATTTGTTAGCTAATGTAATTTTAAGCTTCTATGCAAAATTTCAGTGAAATTCATTAATGTTTAGAGGTCGCTCAAATCGAAAATAGTGTTTTTTTGGCTGTTTTAGACTTTCAGGAAAACTGTTTCAATATTTTCTGGCATAAATTTTTAATTAATAACATTTTTTCTTGATTCTTTTATACTTAAGGGAACTTATTTATAAACTTATTGCAGTAAAAGTCGTTTTAGAAAATTAAATTCTTCTATTTTTTATAAATTTTTCAAAACGAAAATTCGGACCCGGAACTGCAATTTTTTGACTTCGTGTAAATTTTTTTTGTAAGGAAAAGTGGCACGCGGGTATACTTGTTTCTACCATAACCTAATCTACAATGAATTAACTTTCCAGCGACTTTAACTTATGTAGTGTACGAACTGTTCTCAAAATACGATTAACAGAGGTGAAGCATTTTTACAAATTACAAACAATATGTGCCGGTGCATAAAAGTATAACCTAACATTTTAAAAATCGACCGAAGAAAATATAAAGAAAAGATACCAATATCCGAGGATTCCAGGATTCCACAATAAAATAAGAGTACCTGCACATTGACAAACATAAGTGCAAGAAAAATTAGGCAAACAAAGATAAAGAATATTATCAGCTAACCTCAACACAAGAGCAAATCAACAAATGAAATCAACGAAAACGAAATCAACTTTTATGAAGAAGCACAAAAAGAGCAAGAGCCAACCAGAATCCTCGCGTCCAACAGGAGAAGTAATTGAAGTACTTAACAGCCATAAAATTGAAGATACCGGCATAAATCTCGCAGAATTATTCAAAACAAGTATACGAGAAGGTACAACAACACAAGACCTACAGCCTACTCTGAAATAGATATGGATAAACGAAATGACAGCAAGCATCTTTCTGAAAGGAAGGAATCATTGTAAGAAAGGTCATAAAGTAAGGCGATCTCAGAGAATGTTGTAACTGGAACGGAATCACACTACTAAACTCGATAAGCAATGATACTAGTTCCATACTAGCTCTAATAATTCTCTTCACAGAATCGAAAATAAAATAGCGAAAAATATGCGGAAAAGAACAAGCCTGAATATGGACGTGTGGATACACAGATTAGTTGAACACACTGCGACTAATCGTGAAACTACTAATCGTGCCTATACTTATAGCTTAAAAAGAGTTAAGACTTTGTGTAAAATAGTTATAGGCGTAAATTACTGATAACGATGACTAAGAGAGCTGCTTGGTTGGTTGATGTTCAGCACTGTCCCGCACGCTTCTAAAATTAATACACGAATAATGTATGTACAACATTCCAACAATCCAATATCGACATATTCTAGAATTCAGAATTCAAGTTCAACACGATTCAAATCTTCTTTCTTTCTCAACCCTATATATATATATTGCGCATGCATTGCTAACTTTCATTTCCATTTATTAATGTAAAATTGTATTATCGGTATTTGTTTAACTAAACAAATAATTTCGTTGTGGAAAATCTTCAATTGTTGTGGCGTGAATTTCTGAATGAAAAGAGATGCGAGCCGGCATTTCATACACTTAAAATATAAATACAATGAGACAAATGTTCATAACAATAATGGCTTTGCAAAAAAAGAACGGTTGAAATATATGTGAAATGTGGGGTATATATGACCTAAGTGTATGAAAGAAAGTTTTCTGAATCGGGGGAAAAAGTATATCAGTTTATAGTAGGTACTCAACGAGACGTTTGATTTGGTATGCAACATGCCGTATTGGATCCAACCCAGCCAATCTAGTAGGTACCTAGTACCTCAGTTCGAACAGAAAAACGGAAATACTAAAAAAGTGAGTATGGGGATCGAAAGATCTCCGAAAATATAAAACGCTTTTACTTTTTTAAAAAAGTAGAAAATATACTGCGCCCCTCGCGGGTGTCAAAATTTGGTCTGGTACATTTTGAAAAATCTAATCCAGAATCGAATAGACCAGATTTTTGTAGAAGTTTTAGTACTCACACTCCTATGTTCCGAGGTCCTGACCCCCCAAATTTTCCCCCTAAACGCCGAGATGAAATAAAAATTGCTTATAAGATGCAAATTTTAAATATCAATTAATATTTCCAATATGAATCCAATCGTATGATTGGTTTGGGAGGTAGAGGATACCCCAATTTTTGCAATTTATGAAAAATTTAAAGCCTGATTTTTGAAACTTTTCTTCCCTCTAGCTATTTTATTAAAATTACTCTCGGGTAGCTGATTACCCAACTGAAGAAGATTAGGGTGCAAAGGGTTAAATCCTTCCGCTTTAGACAAAATTACCATTAATTTTTCTCAAATAGGTTGCATATCAAAAGAATACCTCCTGAATAAATTAAATTATTTAATTTATTTCACGTTTCCAACTCACATCAATCACTGTTTAAAATTGTTATCTTGAAGAAGTTTATTCTTGGTTTAGGAATAATTTAAGTTCGTTAGACTATCGTTTAAAACTTCTTAAATAAATCAATCCATATCAAATAAAGGATCGTAATTAAAATCAGAATTACATAATCTATCAAAGTTTTTTTGTTGCCCTTAGAATGCATACAAGTCTTCATGATTTAGAAGCAAAGGAAATCGTTCAAAAATTGCATTACCAGTAAAAGTTTCTGTTTAAATACCCGCAGTAATATAAGCAATGTATTGCAGTGAGTAAACTCATTTGCCTATAGCCCTTTAAGGCTGATCAAATTTATCTATGGTAAACATTTTTCTATTTCATCTAGTTGCAATAGGTTGAAGGTAACGTAATTCATAATTAATAAGATTTTTACTCGGAATAAAAAAAATCGCTGAATAGAATGGCGAGCTATTGAGGCATTCATGTAAAATGTTGTAAATTAATCCTTTGATTGGCATCAGCAAAGAAGCTATGAATTTTATTTAGAGAAATCCTGCCAAGGTGAGCAAAATCAACAGGTTATAGACCCTGCAGAATACAGACTAATAAATTTAGCATAAATTCCACGTCCTGTGGACGGTTATTGCTGTTATTACGTTGTGTAAAATTCAATGAGTGGTTGGAGCTATTTTATGTATTAATTATTTTATTACCTCTATTAATGGTACGTAATAGCTCAATGCAGAAACGCTTTGTATGACCGGAGCAAAAGCAGAAGTACTCGTAACATATCGCTACGGACGGACAATTTTTCGTGCATTTCATGTGGAATGAAAGGTTGGGGGTGTGTGTGGAATAAAAAAAATGGGACCTCAAGGCGAATGTGATAGGGGAGGAAATTTGGTAAGGGGTGCGGGGAGGGAGGAATGAGAGCGGAAAACGAAAAAAAAAAATTTAATTTGTTTTTTCAGAAGTTGCCAAACCCTACAGGGATAAGCTCAGAGTCTAGAGATCCAAGAAAAAAATGGAAAATTGATTTGGCCGTTAGGTATGCATGGATGCAATAAGCTATATATTATATTATTTCGGTTAATGGTAATTTACAGGCTTGGCAGACTTTAACGGTAAATTTTTTTTTCACCATATTGGGGAGTGCATATCTCTGGTTGTATTGTATTTGTGGTCGTGAGGAGAAAAAGGAATGGTGAAACATTTTTGTGTGTAGATTTGAGCGAATTGAGGGTTATATCAACCCCAATAGGGGTTGTCCAAAATATGGCATGTTGGGTATCTAATTAAAGAGGATGGAAAGTCCCTGGAAAGTCCCATCGAGTAGTGGGTCGATTTTTTTCCATAAGTCTAAATAACGGGTTTTTACCGTTCTCTATTTTTTGCAATTTTCACGACTGCATAACTTTGTGTGGGACGACCGTAGAGAAATGCGACTGTTTTAGTTGTATTTGTGATGTTCAGGAGAAAAAGATAGGCGAAATTTTCTTTTTTTTTGCAATTTTCCACTTTAAAAACGACTGATTCATTTCTTGTCGAGCTATCTCCGAAATTAATCACCGAATTTAAAAACTCAATAGGTATATGATTATGGGATAAAATGTAGATGCGATTTCATTCTATAAACATGGTTTTACGTTTTTATTTAAAAATTTGATGGAGTCTGCTCTGTGGTGGAAGACGACCAAATTGAGCTTTTTTCGGGTCAGCTGAAATTATCTTGACACACTCTAAAATCGGGAATTCTTTCTAAATGTTGGATGGATTTCAATAATTCTTTTTTCATAATATAGCTAAGATATGTGGCATTATTAAGGTGTAAATTTAAAGTGTGAGCCCAGAAGGGTGGAGAGGGGCGGAGGTAACAGCAAAATTTTAGAATATTTTGAAAATAATTTACTTGAACTCAAAATTTGTAGTACCGAAATTATCAAGCAGGGCTAAATTAGGGCAGTCAATTACAATGCCTATTTTTTTTAAAAAATTCTTCTCACTAAGCAACGATCCGACTATAATTACCGAATCTACGATAATTTGCACAACATATTACTCCATTTTTCTTCTATATTTCGCAACATTTAATTTATCTTTGTTCTCTCTTAAAATGTTCTATTCTGTCATCTTTTATTTAAAAGTCATTATTCGAAGTCGTTTAGGAACGAAATCAGATTGTATGATTCGCTAAAATTTTTCGCTCCAAATTTCCGACCTGAAAATTGATTTAGAATTTTTCGTTCTACAAAATGACAGTTATTCAAGTTTTTAATTTTTTCCTATAATTGGAATCATAATAAGATTGTCTCTACCAAATGGCAGCATTTTCAGATTTCATTTTCCTTCAAAAACAAATTACATTTGCATTGGACATCACCTGGTGGCGGCCGATGAAACCGCACGGATGTGGTATTTACAGAAGCGTCATTCTAATTGTATTACTATTGAGAAGAAATTAGAAAATTATTACTTGCAAAATGTTTACAAAAATATTACTCCGTTGTTATCAATCGATCAACCACTTTCCATGCCCGATAGCGATCTAAGCCTGCATCTGAACAGTGTCCAGGTAGGAACCCGGCATTCTGCCCATTTATCCTGCTTTTACTCATACCTTAGCTATTCCCTAATTATGCCGGCAATAATCCTAAAAGATAAATATGAATCTCTTTAAATAAACAGACAACATTCCTCGAACGTAAAACACCCTTTTTATACCTTTAAGACACCACTTTTATCGCTAATAGAAAATGGAAGACAGTAACAGACGTTGCCAGGCTTAATATTCCAATATCCTACATTTGTTCAGGGGTTTTTCACAATATTTGTTCATAAAATTGAAGCGCAATATCAAACTTAGCCTTGATCAATATGACCTAGTGATATTTATCATATGTGTACGCTACATATGTTTTATCGTACAAAATTTATTTGACCCAATTCCGTTACTTTTTTCAACTTTTATAAAGTTTAAATTCGACAAGTTTCTGAGCGCAAATATATGCGTCCATAGGCCACAATGAGCTCATTTTTCTGAGAGCATATACATATGCGTCCATAGTACCGAAAAGGTTAAAGTATTACAATTACTGTCTCTACTTTTTTTAAATGAGTCGACTAAGCATCCAATGTGTTAAGTATGGACATACTGATTTCACACATCAAAATAATCTGCAATAACCGAAAAAAAACGTTTAAAATTTACGAGACTCGTTTTATCTTATTGCACACAAAAACAAATCATTATCAGATCAAAGATCAGCTGTCAAATTGATTAGTAAGTATGTGTTGTGCTATTCCCAAACATCGGCGAGACAGCCATTTTCACAAATCTCCGTGCATGTTTCTGTCCCTTTATGAGATAATAAAATTAATGTCACACTTGTATTGTGTTCTACTATATAAAATAAAAGGAAACATGTCTGACATAACAATCTCCTAGCACAGCACGCTACAGATTATTTATAATCCATCCAATATATGACTGGGGTATCACAGCAGCACACCCACCCACACACATACGCACAGGACATCTCCTGGCTCAACTTTTATAAATAAACAATTTTACAAAGGGAAAGCAGACTATATTTATTTGGCTGTCACGCCCGCGTTTTATACATACATATGTATAAACCTAGGCTCTCCTATGTCGCCACTCACCGTCACCAGTCTGTCTGATAAACATCACCATGTCACATTTCAAACGTCACATAAACACGTCCGAGTCCAATTTTACTGTTATTACACGAAATCTCAATCATATTTCACTGCAAATCAATTAATTCGATTACGGCATGTAACCCAAACCCAATGGAAGTGCTATAGTTAGTTGCTGTATAACAAATAGATGGAGATACTTCCTCCAATTTCAGTTTCTGTCTGATGTTAATTACCTTTACCTGTGTGGTAATCCTGTTGCAGCTGGTGCCGGTGGTGATATTGATGCTGTTCGATGACCGGAATGAATTGGTCTTCTGTTACACTACAGCTACTCTCACTACCGAACTAATTTAGCACTAACTACGACGTAAATTGAGTAGTCCCGCGACTATGATGAACTATGAACTGCGTTTCATATGGACACTTCAGCACTAACCGGGTCCAAGTGTGATAACCTGACCAAAACTAACGAGTCAATGGAGTAGAGATTCGCATTGAAAGTTGGCAGTTGACCTTTCTTCCAGTGTGAATCACCTTTGTGGGTGGTTCTACTTCCCGAGTAATTCAAGCAACTTTATACTGAAATATCCCGGTCCCGAGAATATTTACTACTTAGTAAGTACCGCTTGCAGCAAGTAGCAGATTACAGTAACTAACAGCGGTCGCAGATGTTCTCTGACACTGAATGAATGGAATGGAACGTCACAGCAATTGTTATTTGCAGCAATGATAGCCCCGCTGCTGCTGCTACTGCTCTGCTGTTGCCGGTTATTGTGCTCAATTAGGTTCGGCAATGATCAAATCCAAAATGAGACAGTTGGTGTGGTATGGTGGGACGACGGAGCGCAGAGTTGCCACATGAATCTCTTACCTATTCAGTATAGGTGCACATGGTAAAATACTTAAATAATGAGATACCTTACCTGATTGTATCTCAGTTAAGATCTTAAAATGTATTCGTTGCCGTCACGTATGTAAGTGACCGCCACAATAACAAATTTTTGATGTTTGTGGGCTACATGGGCTGGGCCTGGGCAACACTATCTGGCCAAATGTGGAGAGGAACGCAATGTTTTTGGGAATGGAAAGGAAGTCGTAGGACGTGACTGACGTTGAAATTCTATGATCGGAAGTTGATGCACGTGGACGTTATTCCTCCTATATGTACAGCGGTGTTCTGTGCATAGAATCTGGAATGTCTAATTAGCGCGTTCATTAGTAAATCATTTTGTGCGTGCGAATGCTTATTAAGAAGGTTTGTAATGGAGTTTCCGTATTATGCTCAATTTCATTTTGCAACAAAACTACCCAACTTCAAACTTCAATATTCTTCTGGGGGAAATGTGCTGCGTTCATGGTAAGTGTATAGATTTAGTCATCAAAATTACATTTCCATAGAGAGAACGTCATCACCTACTTATTATGCGACGGGCACATTACGATGATTACTTATTTGGTAGTATCTAGTTATGTGAACAGCGGCGCACTTTTGCCCGAATGGGTTTGTATTACTCGTTCTTTTGCAAGTACATATCCATAGTGTGTCTGCCTGTATATACATGTATAGAGGTACCTATCTGAATTTTAAGGTAAACAAGAGCGAATACCGCAGGTTTGTGATTATTGTGGCACAAGGTAGCAATCTGCATGTTTTTGCCACCCATTACTTTTGATTAAACGCAAATTTGGAATTGTTGCCCTTGTTTTCTGGGTAATTTTAATATTATCAGGAATTTGAGGTAAATTGTTTGGTTATGACAATTAGGTACTATTAAAAGACATGTTTCACTTGAACAGCTTTCTTAATTGTGAGCGAGTTTTTTTCTTTAGAGCCGTTTAGTTTTTCAATCAAAACGAAAATGTGTCAGGTATGTGGTCGTTGGCATTGAGACTGTTTTGTTTTCTCGATAAATATTTTGTATTTAAGTATGTGAACAATTAGGGGATTTTGTTGGTTTATTTTTCTTATTTTTTGGTAACCCTTTATTACTACCCTGAAGACGAGAATGACTCCACTGTGAAATTAGCCGATTTTACTAGGAAATTCAAAAGTTTTCTTTAGGTATGAAAGTTTTAATAATTTAGGAATAATATTATTTATTGTACATATGCCATCTGAATATGCATTTTATTTTATTATTGAAGACAGTTAAAATACAATTTTTTTATAATGTATTGAGCAGATGTTTCGCTGGCAGCTGTCGCTATGCGAGGCAATTTTTGCATCTTTTGATTATGGACAGGAAACGCACCTTGCTCTCTTTCCACGATTAACTTCCATCTCTTCAACATGTCTTTTCCTTTCAATTATTCAAGTAATTTTTTCCTTAAGCAGAGCAGTGAAATGGCCGGATTACATTAACAACGCCGACGTCGGCGTGGTCGTCGTTTTATGTCAAAAATATTTAGAGGCAGTACTGCATGTATGAAATGCATTACATTACCCACGCCGGCGTGGTCGTCGACCCATCTCTAATCCTAAATTTAACGCTGGCGCTCCATTGCTGCCAATATGCCAGATCTAAATCTATTATCAAAAAACTTGACAAAATGAAACGATATTTAAATTTCTGAAAATAAATGATTTTATATTAAAAAAATGTGGACTTGAAGGAAAAGAAGATATGGTTTTTATTATTATTTAAAATTTTATTGCAAACCAGCAGAGATTACAAGCAAATAACTCAACTGTAAAATGTAAGGGAAATTAAGATATGGCTCTGCCGACCAGTGTTAATGTAACTTGCCCGGCGTTTTGTTCGGCGTTTGACGACGACGACGACGACCACGCCGGCGTCGGCGTTGTAATGTAATCCGGCCTAAAGTGTGAGAAGAAGTTTGAGTATCCACCCGAAGGCTTAAGGTTGAAACAGATTACACTTTAGTGCGCGGCGCGACAACGCGGCAAAATGTTAGAGAACATGTGTTTCCTATTGTGCATCACGCATTGAACGCGGCGCGACAGCGCGGCGAAAATTTTTGCCGCGTAGTCATTTCTAATCCTAAATTTGCTGCTCACTTTCAGTGGTACCAACAAAAAAATTATGTTTGCGGTAGGCAACTACTTATGAAAATCTGTAGTACCAATATAAGAGCGCTGTATCTACACTGCTGCGTTCTTATTGCAATCTGTGAGATAGCGGGGCGGAACAATTTCACCGTTCATTTTGCCGCGATGTCGCGCCGCGCACTAAAGTGTAATCTGTTTCAGCCTTTAAATAGATATTTATAGGCATCCCTTTTTTAGTACTTCCCTCTTTTTTATTCGAACTGAGGTATAAGATTTTTCGAACTTCACTCTAACTTGGTAGGGTCATGTCCAATCTGAAAACGGGTTTTACTATTCGCTTCAGATCATTACCAGCTACAATTCATAGAAGAAAACTTTTCTTCGCATTATTTTAGGGTACGGGGCTTCCTTCCAATACCGCATGTTGCATATCGAATTAAAGGTCTCGCCGAGTACTATCGGGTGGTGTATATTTTTCCCAAATCAAAAACATTGTCGGAACGTTTTTGCCGCCGTAAATCCCATTTTCATGCACTTGGGTCATATAGACCCCAGCTAATAAATTTCCTATATAGATTTTTGCAGTTCTTTCTTCCATAGCCATTAGTGCTGTGTAGCGAATATTTTACTCATAGCAAGTCATTTTCCGCGTTGTATCAGTTCCGCAGTAGAAAAGCCCACATTTTCACCTAAGAAAAACGCACAACTACATCGGGTCGCCAAAGCTTTATTAAACACTGTTAATAAAATTGGTTTCTCATGTTTGTATTTGTCGGGCCTAAAGTTGTATGAAAAGTGGGCATTCCCCATTCAAAATAGATCTGTCCTTTCTACACTCTTCTCTCCAAGTGAAATGATAAATGGTAGATCTATTCTTTCTTCTACTTCCTTGAAGTGACACCTTCCATGAACATTTCGGTGTATACCAAAAATATTCAAATATGAACGAAATCTCCTGAATACGTGGATGCTTTGAGAGTGCTGTTGATTCTCACTTTAGAAGGTATCATGAATTCTTCAAAAGTTTACATACCATTTGAAATTATAGTTTACAGGAACTCTTTCAACATATGCTGCACCTCCTTGTACGACTTTTTTTTTAACTTTAACTTAACATATATTTAAAAGTGAGCCAAAATTTGTAACGGTAATTTTACTTTCTTTCCATTGAGCTAAAATTTGGGAAACTTTTATATAGTGGTGGCGCCAATAGAGCGAACAAATTTTGATAATTTTTGTTCCGATTCGAGTCAAAATCGATATCTGGGATCTGCGGAGTCGTGAATTGCAAAGTTTTGGTAAAAATTAGCAAGTTTTGAGATAGTGGCACAAAATATTACGGAGGAATTTTACTATATTACCGTTTGATTCTGTGGCGACAGTTTCGTTCCAGACTGTACATTCGATAGATTTCTGGTGATTTTTGGTGAGCGCAATGAACGTAGGCATAGGAGCTATAACGGAAAAGACATCCCCTTTTATCTGTTGAGCTCTTATGGGCTAACACCAGTCGTCTAGCGAATAAGTTCAGCCGACAGCATCCGCCTGCAGCTATCCTCACTGTGGTCCTTAAGTTAACATAGGGTCGTCTTGAGTTTCCAACTGGATTGTAGTCTTCCTGATTTATTAGCAATGCAGCATGTAAGTCCAAGTTGATATAGGGTCGATTTGACTCTTGTCCTACGTGAATTGAATCATTAGCTAGCTTTCAAGCTTGCAAAGGCAAACTAATCATTGCAAGTTGTAAAGGACAACCAACGGACATATCATGACATGTAGTCTGGTTACTGAAAATTATTTTAGGTTCAACCGTCAACAGAGATCAGCCGCCATCCATAAAATTAACTGCGACAGTTTCACCAGTACATTTATTAACCAATCCCAGATTCCAGCAATAGCCATCCCAGTCTTAATCTGGATGCTGGAAAGTATTCCCCAAACTAGAAGAGGAGTATCATCCTTCAACAACGAATCGGACTTCTACCGAAATATCGTTACAATTCCAACAGTAATCAAACCGGTTATCTATATCGGGCAGTACCCACGAGCAGCAACTACTCAGAAGACGTAGTAATTGTGGGTCCCGTTGCTTTCACGTTTCCATGGCAATATCAACCCCAAACGGGTATTACTTGAACTACTGATAATACCCAAAAATCAAAATATGTATCTGAAGGTTTTGAAGTCGCTTATTACGATTTTTTGGTCAACCTTTTTAAATGAAAGATGTTGGGGCCAATAAGGGGAGGAATATGCTATTTATCATCTGAATCCACTAATATTCTATATCTGGGGCTTTTCAGTTAAAATATTAAACGAGGATGGTGCAATGGACTAATGATTGATAGGTCATGGTTCGATTCCTGTTATATCTACGATAATTTATGTATGTATATAGTATGTCGCCACACTTATCCTCTAGTAACTAAGTACAGTTCTTCATTTAAAAGAGGTTATGACTTCTGCTACCTTATTTCTATCAATTTTTAAAGTCCCAAGATAGAACGATATGTAGCCATAATAAAAATAGAAATTCAAACAGAGTTTTTCATGACAGAAAACTTCCAAGCACACAAATTTTGTGAAAAGTACAAAAAAGAAACAACAACAAGGAGGAAAAAAGTGGGGAGACTTTCACTATTTTATTGATGTCAGTCTACCACTGTCTACCACTGAAGATAATAAATTTTTGGGTCAAATTTGCATGAAAAGCTTTTCATAGCTAAAATCCGGGAAACCAGTAACAAAATTAAATGAAGCGTCGAATTTATTTGGTTCATGAAAAAAGGAACCGTTGGCATCATGGCAGGATTTATCGACAAAAATTTATTATTCATGAGAGCAAGGATTTAGATTACAGCATTAATGGACAGCATCCATTTCAGGAAAAAACTGTTCATTTCTTATGAATTGCTTGGATTTTCTATTTACATCACTCATTCACTATTGCTTTCAGTTTATTTCGAGAAAATTTTTCCAGTTACGGGATACTAAAAACAATTGAAGTGAAAATGACTGAATCTCTCAAAGAATTTTTATTCTATTTTTTGTTTTTGTAAAGCAAAGCATTTCACTGATGGCAATCACAGAAAAAAGTGCAGACAAGTTTCGACGAAATAAGATGCAAAGCGTTTTTACATCGTAAACTGCTCTGCTGAGTGCTAAGTTCTAGCAGTGATAATGGATTGTCCCGTTTATTTCTTATTTTTTTGCTATAGAGATTTTCAAATAGCACAATTAAATGAGAATAGACAACGAGAACGTCTTAAGATTTATGAGTGAAACGTGATTATTGTTTGAAGATTTTTCTGTTCTGCTTACTTTTTCTCAAGAGTTCGTTGTTGAGAAAATAGCTTTCACATTATTAAAGTGATTTTTCCAAAGAAATATGTATAATGGAGGAATTATATTTATATGTTTTAGTGTAAACTAGTGTAAAAATACTACAAGAATTTACAACACTCTTATAAAATTGTTGTGCCAATGGAATATTTGTTTGATTATGAAATTTTTCCGTAAATAGTTCGGGATCATCAAACTCAAATATGAGAACATAAAATGTCGACATAGCACAGCAGTCGCGGCTCTAGTTGTAGATCTAGATGAAAATTTTAATATGGCGGGCAAAAAAGAGGGTAAGCCAACCAATCAGAACAGAATCTAAACAGACAATGTCACTTCCATCAAGGACCAACTTTTTGAAAGTGTAAACATACAATTCGAGAAAATTCCTACTATCTGAACCTACATATATTAACAATCTGCTGGATTATCTCTTCCCGAGAGACGTCAAATATCCCTCAGCTTTGCTCCTTACAAGACTAGACTTGGAGAAAGCGTTCTCAACTGGCATTTCTTGTAGAGAGGCTTGGGATGATAAATGCGTGGCAAATGATTCTGATGTATTTGTCTGTAATGACGGTTCGAGAATGGATGTGGGAGTGGGAACCGAGTTGTGCTCAGCATTCCTCAAATACAGGAATCGTTCGTACCACCTACCGGACTACTGTAGTGTGTTTTAAGGGGAGGTTCTGCCTATTTGCAAAGCTGGCTACAAATTATGAGGTACTTAACGATCGAGTTATCAGGATTTGTATTGACAGTCAAGTTGGAATCAAAGTTCTGGATTACCATGAGTACCATGAGATCGCTCTTAGTGTAATAATGTCGCTGTGTGCTCGGGAAACTGGGTGCCTGGGACCCTGGTCACAGTCACATACCTGGAAATGAGGCTGCTAATGGCTCTCACCAGACAGGGTTCTGCTATGAATATATGTTTAGCAGAGGACCCCATAGGTTGGTCCCTAGAATCAGTGAAGTGGATGCTAGATGCAAGCTGGTAAATCGCAGATGGGGGACCTGACCACATGCTCGATTTCCAGACAGCTCTGGCCCGAGATATATCCAGGGAAGACTAAATTTCTGCTGAGGAGTAAACGGAATGACGTGCGTAATCTTACTGCAGTTATAACGGGATAAAGCCTCTTTGGAAAACATGCAGAGCGCATTCAAGCTCCTTACAATGACTTCTGCAGAAGCTGTATGGACAAAGAAGAAGTTGAGAGTATTCAGCACCTGCTGCGCGAATGCTCTAACCTTCCTAAGCTTAGGAGGAATACGCTTGGTAGCTAGTTTTTCTGCGAATTGATGGAATTAGCAGACAATGAGTTGGGGGACCTGATAAGGTTCGGTAACTCTTGTGGCTGGTTTCAGTGCACCCCCTAAATCTGAGGTATCTTTCCAGGTAGGGTCCGAATAAGGTGACATCACAATAGACCATAGAGGGTCTAACCTAACCTAAGGGAAACTCCACAGACATAAGATACTAATCCCAAATAAACTAATCAAAACCTCAGAGATTTTCTATAGAAGAGACGTTAATTTAGAAAATCTTTCTTCCCAAGACGCCCAGCAATTTACAAATCTATCCACTCCTAGTGTTCCCCGATTTCTCAGTAACAAATTAACTTCAAAAGAAGAATAGCATTAATTACGGCTATAGATGGCATATCAAAAACATATAAAGGCACAGTGGTGCATTAGTTTTGAAAGAATTTTAAATTGCTGGAAATGATAAGTGCGGGAAGGTAACTGCAATGATCAACTTGACAATTACAAATTTCAATTAATTATCTGTTCAATAAGTTTAAAATCATATTTGTTATATATGTGTCAAATGTTTGCTAAACATTTGTCAAACATTTGATAGGACATTTGAGGAAAATTTTCGAAGAGGAAATTATGGAACAGTAGAGTGATCGTGATTTATTGAATGATAAATTGACGATCTCTCCGGTTTTCGACATTTCGTAAGAATCTAATAATTCTATTATTTTTATTATATTTATCTTGTCCCATTTGTAATTCAATTAAGACTTTATTATTACAAAAATTCGAAATGAACTTTCACTATCTACAGCTGTTCAAAACTGACCTGCAGTACTTTACAAACTTTAATAAACATCTAATGTTGTCCATTTCATTTGCATTAATAATAATAGTAATTTATTGCTAATAATTGTACACAAGATTTACAATTATTTATAGTCGGCGCTAGATAAATTTGTGATAAAAGAAAAGAGAACTGAGCTCTAAATAAAAAATAATCTGCCTGAGTTGATAGTTCAGAAAGAAAATACCTAAAAGAAAGTTATTGTTTCAAAGCTAAAAAAGGATACAAATTAAGTTTCTACTGCATTTTATTATTTAGTTTAAATATAGTTTAAAAATAGCTAAATACTGCCTCATAGTTTAGGATAGAATAGGAACTATTATCTTATAAAAAGGTTATTTTAAATGAGTTCGAACTTGCGTTCTAAATGCATTGACGGTGTTTGCGGTTTGTATAGTAACGGGTAAATTATTCCATAATCAGAGAGACTGGACGAGGTAAGAACTTTCCATAATTGATCTATAGAAACGCGGCATTGTACGTTTTTTTCCGCTGAGACGAAGTAGTCTGGAAAAGTTCCCTGAGATATTCCGGTTTATTGAATCGTAATATGCCAAACAGTAGAAAGAGCACTCGACCGGTTTAAAAAGAATTCCAAAGAACACCCAAGTAATTGAAGCCTGAATGGGGAAACGTGATCAAATCATCACAATCTAAAAATAAGTCAGATACAGTCTTTGAATGCAACCTCCATTTTACGTGCCCATATACTATCTAGTTTTGGAAAAAAAACAATGCTTCGAAACGTGAAATCAACCTCTGTACTAGGATCAGACGAGTGTTACAAGGCAATATATCGGCTGAGAGCCAAAGTCTGTCCAGTCCAGCATAAATTTTTCCCAATCTTACCTCAACATAATCACATCATTTCATACTGCTGTTTAATTCTATCGATCCCAAGATTGGCGACCCTATTCAGCATGGGTAGCGGAGAACGGTTCAGGATTCAGGGGGAACTTCAGACACATTGAAAGCATTATTATAAAAACTTATAGAAAGTTATTTTACCGGATTAAATTGAAGTCCAGGCATATAATCTATACTATAAAAAATATTTCCCTAAATTCGATGGCGACAATTTGTGCCACAAAGTTTAGGCATATTTCGCTAACTTGGAGGAAAAGTACAATTTGGACTTTGGAGATAGGTAAGTTTCATTTATCTAGAGAGGGAGTTTGAATTCAATAGGCTTTAATGAATTTTCTATCGGGAGAAGGGAAATTGTAGACATATAAGTTGGGTGATAATCAATGAATTAACTAAATGCACCATTAAATAAATGTAAATTTTTCGACAAATTTTGTGGAAATATCCCTAAAATTTAGAGAAATTTTTGAATAAACTAAGGATAAACAAGTGTTTAAATTATACATATTTCTACAGGTATTATGGGATAGTGCATAAATAAATGCAAAACTTTTACCTTGAGTACGGAGACTTTTACATAGTTAGTATAAAAAAGTACTTTTGATTAAGGGGTATTAGTAGGTGGGTATTGAGTAATTTTCTACCAAAGGAGCAAGACAACATTCAATGAACTATGTTTGAGGAACTATTAAGCAAATGGAAATAATATATTATTATAGATGGAAATAAACATAAAGTACGTAAAGTGAATTGTAGATATAATGAATGATATTTTTCAGAATTGGGGTCTAAAAATATTTCTTGAATATAGACACAAATACCTCCATTAGTGGTAGTACTTTTCCCTCAAATTAAGTTTTCCTAAAATACTTAGTTAATTTTTTTATTAAGGAATGCTGAAAGAAAAAATGAGTGTACAAAACAAAAATCTTTAAATAAGCTTATTTCAAAGAAAAAACAAAATATAGACATATAATGCTTTACAAATTAGGTTGCACGTACAAAATCAATGTAAACATTTTATTATTTTCGAAACAAAAATTAACTTCAACTTGTTTTTTAAGCCCGATAGAACTTAAAATTGTAACAAATAACACAAGCAATTAGAATTTAATAAACATTTTTTTAATTCGAAAGATCAATTCATGACATTAAAATTTGAAAATGATTTCGGGCGTATGGCCACCGCGGCTGTTCTTGACGAACCGCATTCTGGACGTCCAATTTTGGGTCACTTTTTTTAGTACTGCTGTCCGTATGTCACGAATAACACGAACAATGTTTGCCTCCAAGGCATCAATTGTTACTTGTTTATTACCATAAACCAGTGATTTCACAGAACCGCACAAGAAATACTTGAGAGACCTTAAAACGTACGACCGTGGAGGCCAATTGACAGGTCCATTTCTTGAAATCAACTTATCGTCAAATTTTGATTTCAATGAGGCGATGGTTGTGGTCGCCGTATAACACGTAGCGCCATCCTGTTGAAACCAGATCTCAGCTGGATCAATGACATCCATATTTTCAAACAAAAAATCATTGATCACGGTGCGGTAACGATCTCCATTGACCGGAATGCAAGCTCCGGCCTCATTTTTGAAGAAATATGGCCCAGCGTGTAAGCCACACCAAACGGTGCATTTTTCTGGATATAATGGAGTATGTAGGGTCTTTTGTGGATTGGCCTTACTCCATATGCGGCAATTTTGCTTATTAACAAAACCGTCCAGCCAAAAATGAGACTCAGCGCTGAACACAATTTGGCGATAAAACAACGAGTCACTTTCCAACTGCTGTAGAGCCCAATCCGCTAAAGCACGAAACATATTATGGTCATGTGGATTAAATTCCTGCACCAGCTTACTGTAGACCAAGATGTTTGCGCGAAACGACGACTGATTTTCAAAGTAAATTTGAATAATTTGGTACCGTTGTTCAAGCGTGAATCTCTCCATGATAATTTGTAAGAGTATACTGATCATAAATATCCAAAAGTGGTAGCAGTATGACAGCTTGGCTCGACAGTTAAACCTTTTGGAAAGTTCTATCTAAGCAAAAAAAAAAACACACCCTTATTAAGCTTTTGTAATTAATTTTATGTAATTTTTTAAATATTATCTCACATTATACATACGTTTTTCAATAGAAAAACCCCACTATATCGCTGAATACAAGAAGAAAAAACGGAAGTTTCAATTCGCCGATTATGATGCCATTAATGAATATATAGCTTCATTTGATTTTTCAAGTATCTTTTCAGAGAACGTTGATATGTCATTTGAAAAATTTTATGATGTTCTAAATCATTGTGTAGTAAATTTTGTCCCAGATTCTGTCAGTAAAAATAGAAAATACCCTTCGTGGTATACAAGAGAATTAGTAACTACTCTCCGATTAAAAAACAAGTTTCGGCGTATGTATATGAGGTATAAACATCCAGAATTATACAAGACATTTTCGTTCTTGAGAAATCATTCTAAGCGATTGCAAAGAATGTGTTACGACAATTTTATTAGTTCTACTGAATCTTCTGTGCAGAGCAATCCAAAGAGTTTTTGGGCTTTTAGTAAAAGCCTGAAAACATCCAACTCTTATCCTAAAGAAATGAAACTTGGTGAAAGTATATCTGCCACACCAATGCAGACTTGTGAAATGTTCTCAACGCATTTTAAATCGGTATATTCTCTCAAAGCTAGCGTTACTAATGATTTACACAATTCTTTACCTTACAGTAACGTTAACTCCATTCAGTTATATCAGGTTACGCCTCAGAGTGTAGCAAGTGTAATCAATCAACTTGATATTAATAAAAACCCTGGTCCTGATGGTATACCCAATATATTTTATAGAAGATGTGCTTCGACAATTGCAGAACCTATTAGTGAATTCTTTAATATATCTATTAATCAAAGAATATATCCAACGATTCTGAAAGAGTGTTTCGTTACACCAATATTCAAATCAGGAGACCCTAAATTAATATCCAACTATA
This sequence comes from Dioctria linearis, assembly GCA_963930735.1. Lineage (NCBI taxonomy): Eukaryota > Metazoa > Arthropoda > Insecta > Diptera > Asilidae > Dioctria > Dioctria linearis. Next base: position 20,668,077 of record OZ005742.1, on the reverse strand, counting down.
GACCAATATCAATTTCAAATAGTTTAGCGTTAATATTTGAAAAAATTACATATAATCAACTATTCCCTCAATCTAAAAATTTGATTAACCAAAATCAACACGGTTTCTTTCCGGGACGATCTACAACCTCAAACCTGACTACGTTCACAAACATCGTAGCGGTTGCACTGGATGAGGGCAAGCAAGTGGACTCTGTTTATACTGACTTCTCTAAGGCCTTTGATAAGATTCAATACAGAAAAGTACTCATTAAAATGGCCTCCATAGGCTTCGGTAAGAATACCATTCAATGGTTTTCCTCATATTTAGATGGAAGACACAGCGTTGTAGTCGTTAATGGGTTCGAATCACTCGCCTTTGAGCAAACTTCAGGTGTCCCTCAGGGTACCATCCTCGGCCCATTTATCTTTATTATTTATATAAATGACCTTCCAATAAATCTAGATTCCAATTGCCTGCTCTACGCAGACGACGCTAAAATTTTTCGTGTCATTAGTAATTTTGAAGATTGTACTCGGTTGCAAGAAGATATAAGTAAGGTTGAGAAATGGTGTGTCGAAAACTATTTACCATTAAATATAACCAAATGTAAGCAAGTTTCTTTTAGCCGCAAAAGGGACACTATCAAATTTGCATATAAGCTATGTAGTACCACATTAGAAAGGGTCTCTGAAATTAAAGATCTGGGAGTGGTTTTTGATGACAAACTTTTGTTTTCATGCCATATTAATTACATTGTAAGTAAATCCTTTAAATTGCTTGGATTCATTTTCAGAACCTGTAAATCTTTTAAAACAACTTTGTCCCATATTGTATTGTTCAATTCCCTAATACGCAGTTTATTAGAATACGCGACTCCTGTGTGGAACCCTTTTTATAAAACATATATTGAGCAGTTGGAACGACCATTAAGGAAATTTACAAAATTTCTTATTTTTAAACTGTTTGGTTTAAGTGCTGTGGAATATCCTATAAGGTTAAGTATGCTTTTTATTACATCTCTTGAAAAGCGTAGGATGTACATAGATGAAATATTTTTGTACAAAATCTTACATGATTATCTGGATAGTCCGCGTCTGCTTGCCGAAATAAATTTCCATATACCCTCAAGACCATCACGAGTCCCGCCTTCAACATTTGGTTTGGCTACTGCTAAAACAAATTTAAAAACTAAATCACCACTATATAGAGCTCAAAAGAATCACAATATATTCTTTAATCACATAGACATTTTCGGTCAGTATAGCCTCTATCAATTTAAACATTTAATATTGAGTGAGATAAAGTGCATTTCGACCTGAAACGACTGATCATTCTACTCCCACACTTTTCAATATGTATGTATTATATAGTAGTGCTCTATTGAATTTACATTTATATATTAGCTATAGTGCAGTTAGACAATAATTATTCCATAATTTGCCTCCATTCTAATAATCTGAACCTTTTAATCTTTTATTTTTTTAAGAATTAGTTATATTTTCATTTTATTTTTTTGCGTTTTGCTTTAGTACTTTTAGAAATTTTGCTTTTTCTCTTTTTTTATTTTTCATTAGTTTTTATAATTTAGATCTTACTTTTTACTTTATTCTTCTTAATTTTGTATTATCTAATTTATCATTTATCATTTAACGGTAGTTATATAAATGGATTTAATCTTTATGCTATCGTCTGAACTTATAAAAATAAATAAATAAATAAATAAATTATTCGCCAAACATATTAATTAATAAAATAAAATGAAATGGTTAAAGAATTCACTAATTTCTGATAAACTTCCAGCTTCAATTTTTATAACTTTTTTTATCGATGAAATTATTAATTCGCGCACGTCTTAAACACAAAAAGGTTAGAATAAAACTGTACACAGTACACATATGCGTATTTCTTAGGGTTATAACAAGAAAATGTGTGGCTTGTATTTGGGTTATTTTGACCAAATGGAAGGGTTTTGTTTTTCCATAACATTATGGAATTGATATTATTTTTTCAAATTTACCAAAAAAGAATAGATTTCTATTCAATTTAATTTTAAGATTTCAGAACTTATTGGTCACAAAATTATAAAATATATGGAAATAACCCAGCTTAGGTAAAAGTACATATTTTTCATCTAAAAATTCCTTATAAAAAGGATCCTATACACCATTTGAAAAGAAACTTACCCAGAATATGGTTTTATATGTACTACTTTTTGATTAACTTTAGGTAGCCGAAAGGTATATTGCCAATTTTTAAGGGAACACTAGACTTATTTTTTGCACTGAATATAGGGAACCGTACATTATTTTTTGTAGTGTATCCAGATTACTATTAATGCGTGGTAAGCAGTCCTCGAGAAGACCTATAAACCGGCTTAGATAAACCTGAATAACATTCTCATAGAGATCTGTAGATTCTACATCACGAACTGCTTTCGGAAAGTCATTAATAAATAAGCTGAATAACAGTGGACCCAATATCGATCCTTGGGGAACTCCATCTTGTAGAGGCTCACTCAAAAAGTTATCCAGCATGTGCGCTGCTGAACTCCCAAATTTAAAAGAGGAACGAAGCTTCTGTATATGGGTTGCATGATCTACACTATCAAAAGCCTTTGAGAAATCGAAAAGGACTAACGTAGTGAATTTGTCACTATCTACCGTGCTTCCAATATCGGATGTTATATTTAATAGGGACGCCTTTACATCTGTGAAAAGTTCGAAAGCCTGATCGCCATCAAAGTAAAAGGTCATCACATGTTCAAGTATTTGTAAATACATTAATTTTTCTAACACTTTAGATAAAAAGCCACAACGAAATTGGAATTTTTTTAAGAATCCATAACTATAAGATTTGTTTCCACACCTATCAAACATTATACAAATGCTGGACAAATATTTGACAAACGTTTGACAAAAGTTTGTTAAATGTATATCAAACATTTAGGGAATGTTTGCTATGTATGGACGCGCCTTTAGTACATCTCTCCTCCCTTGGATGAGTGCTAAAATTCCGACTAATTGTAATTAACAATAAAGACAGCTTGTAATGCAGATTTTTTAATTGGTAAATTTCTCCTCTTTTGGTTTTTTGTTTGTTTGTTTTATTAAAAAAAAAAAACTATATCTGGCGCATACATGTGCATATATGGAGCTGTATTAAAATATCAGATAAGTTTAATTTTCAATTTGTATAATTTCAGCCTGCCTTAAATTTTTATTGATCTTATCCGAATTATACAGCCTGGTTACGGCCCTAATGAAACTAGATTCAAATCCTCTTGTCAATATCATAGCATAGAACATTCAAGACCAAAAGCCTTCGTTCAATTGATGTCGAGAGTCTGCACCAAGAAGCAACATCTATTGAATGGGACTATATTTACGCAACGAACAACTCCACTGACTAAGTAGAGTATTTTAATAGCGCTATTTTAAGTCTTTATAATGAATTTGTTCCAGTACGAACTATTACAATTCGTTATTGCTCGCCCTGGATAAACAATAATATTAAATCATTAATAATTGAGCGCAAGCTTGCTTATAATCTCTGGAGGAGGTTTGGTGGGTCAGAGCTAGAAAGAAACTATAAAAGATTACGAAACATTACTACAGCTGAGATTCGGAAAGCGAAATCTAGGTATTTTCGTCGAAAGTTGGATACGTCTTTGCCATCTGGTACTGTCTGGAGAAATATAAAAGAAGCCGGAATTATCCCAAAATCTTACGACAGTAGTACCATTGACCTAGATGAACTTAATACTTACTTTGTAAATAGTTCTCGTAATCCTCGCTTACCTAATGTAAACGTGTTCCCCAATACTGTGAATAATATATCCGCCCAGTTCTTTTTCAGGAATGTCACTATTAATGACACGATATTTGCCATAAAGACGATCAAATCAAATGCAATAGGGTCGGATGATATTGATTTGCGGTTCCAGAGGAAGATTGCAAAGGTTTATCCGCTGAAGAAAATAAGTAAGCCCTCTGTGCCACAAGACTTTAGACCTATAAGTATTCTTCCAGTACTATCTAAAGTTCTCGAGAGGTTACTCTATGAGCAGATTAGGACTTATACGCAGGCTCATTGTCTGATCGCAGAGCAGCAGTGTGGCTTCACACCTAAGCACAGTACTGCTACTGCTTTATTACATCTCAATGAATCTGTTAGACAAAATATTGAATTGCAAAGAGCCACAATATTATGCTTATTGGATTTTTCCAAGGATTTCGATTCTGTCAATTTTCATATTTTTTATCAAAAGTTGGTGACTCAGTTCAATTTTAATCAATCTGCAGCAAACTTTATATGGTCATATTTAACTCACCGTAAGCAAGCTACTGTCTTGAATACGTCTTCGTCAAAACTGTTACCTCTTCAATCAGGTGTCCCACAAGGGTCAATATTGGGTCCTTTCTTATTTATGTTGTATATTAATGATATCGTGATAGTTCCTAAGTACTCTTCCATGATACTGTATGCTGATGACGTACAGTTATGCCTGTCGTCATCTAAAACTAATGCTGATAGCGATATCTCTCACTTTAATGAGGATCTTTCTCTTATACAGAACTGGTCACTCAGAAACAAGTTATCCTTGAACCCTAATAAAACTCAGAGCATAATTCTTTACAATCAGCCACTTGACGTTTCATCCTTTCCATATCTTTACCTAAATGGCACTCCTATTGAATATAAGACCGTGGTTAAGAATTTAGGTATGCTTATTGATAGCGATCTGTCCTGGCAAAATCATATCAATGCTACTGTGCTAAGGTTTACTGCGGGTTGAAAAGCTTGTGGCGACATGCAGAGTATATTCCCAGACTGCAACGCGAACGACTCATTAAGGCTCTGATTGTCCCTATTATAACTTACGGAGCTTGTGTATACTGCAATATTGATAGCTCAGGTCGTAGGAAGCTAAACGTGCCATTCAATGCTTGCGCTAGATATATTTTTGGCCTCAGGAGATATGATCACGTTTCAGCTGTAACTAAGCAAATTTTTAGATGTAAGTTGGATTACACCTGTTATGCGTTATGATGCACAATATAATCAATAATAATTCTACCGAATTCCTTAAGGATAATATTGAATTTCTGTCATCACAATGTACGCCATTATTGTGGGCTCCTTGCCATTTTTCCTACATAGTTCTCGCACCTTTTTCATCAATGGAGGCAGGGGCTGGAATAGTCTCCCTGTATATGTTCGGGCACTTCGGAGTCAGCGGGGTTTCAGGATGGAGGCCTTAAGTTATTTTAATAAACTTTGAGTGAATACTTAACGCCGTGAACCGCCCTTATTTTTTGTTCGTTTTTATTTTTTTATTACTCCTTTCTACTATGTATAGCTTATTATGTATTTTATTAGTTTTTATTTTCCTTATTTTATTTTTATTTTTTTAATTCTATTTTTTTTATATAATTTCTTATTTTTAACTTTTCTTTCTGTTATAGTATTGTGTTTTTTTTTCTGAATTAAGTCATTCTACGCATTATTTTTGTAAAACCAATGTACAAGAGTATGCACATATTAATGAGTCATACGACTGAATTGTGCAAATTAATAAAGCAAATTTAATTTAATTTAATATCTGGATATTATTTGTTTATGTTACAGGACTCTCAAAATGTGTACGAGCTATGTAACACGTTCAGAGCCCACCTATAGCATAATTGTCAATGAACGGGTGTGTTTCTCCATCCACCCTCAAGTTCTATAAGTGATTTAAGGTGCAAAAACTATAGAATTAAGAATTTCTATTAACTCAGTAGTTAATTGTGAATTTTTGGAAATAGTCAATCAACATGTACAAAATATGTTGACGTAGAAAATTTCATTTGTATTCTAAAACCAAATCATTTCAAAAATATGAAAAAGGTTAAGCAAAAAAGTTACTTTGATTTTGGTCAAGTGTTTCTGACAAAAACAAGGGCTCAAATCACAAAGCTCCTTTCGTCTATAAAATTGGAATGTAGGTATAAGGCGAACACAAAAACATAATCAAACCTTACAAAGTCTCCCCCCTCAAGGTATACCTCGGGAATGAATAGGTGGATAAAAAATGGAAAAATCTACTGCCATATCATAAAGATTTTTTCTCGGGAATCAAAAGTATCCGAAACGTACCGCAATAAATTTGGCACTTTTTTTTTTTTCATAGGGCAGTCTTCTTTCATTGGAATTTTCCTTTGAGTTCTCTTTTTTTTCGGTAATGACTTTCAACATTTTCACTTGATCCTTGCAAAATTCAATTTTGAGAGGTTAGGACGATGGAAAGATTGCGGTATTAAAAAATATGAGATAGATCCGTCTAAATAGCATCGATGACAATATTGAATGAACGCGCACTAAGTGAGTTTGCCCATGGCTAGAGAATTGGGCTGAAGCTATAAAGTCAGTGTGGTCTGGAACACACCGTAAAGCCACGTGCTAAATTGCTACCATATCCTAAAACTTTATCATCCAACAGCTTTTGCCAGACCGTTGTCATCATATTTCCAATGTAATAAAGCTTAAGGGTAAGGTTACATGTGACAAACGGTTAGCGAGGTTAAGTAGGTATCTATGGATTTTTGAGCTAATGACTTGAACACGAGCGATTTCGTGTACAGCTCCAGTCCAATAAATATTTATGGAACGGGGCACTCACCCGACAACAAGTAAAATAGGTAAGACGGGTAGGTCTGCAAGTATTACAAGCTCTCGAGCTTCTTGTGAATCCTCAATAATCACAAATTATGAGTAGGAACGATTCTCGAATTTTTGATTACTTATTATGCAAATGAATTCGACTTGAGTTTATATCTAACCGTTAAGAAGTTGAGACTTCAGATGATTTGCATAGAATGGATAGAGTCAGTCTTCGGTTCTGTGTTGTCTTTGTAAATGAGATGTTGTTCACTGGCTGTGTATAGATTACTAATTTACATAAAACACTTCTTTTTTGTGCTTACAAATTGTATTTGAATTAAATTTAATTGGAATACGTGTTATGCCAGTTAGGGAGAGTATGTCTTTTAAGTACGGTATAGTCTTCATAATTTGGAGAATTTTTAGGCTGAGAATTTGAACAAATTTTAGGGTGAGATTTTAAAGTCTTTTTTTATTGTACGGGTTGTACATATATGTATGTAGGTATTAACAGTAATCTGATTTACTAAGATCTTTTGTTGGCTTATTATATGTAGATTTGTCGCTTAGAATATCAGACAATAGTTAGAAATGGAATTGAAACCCTCTGAAAGAAAAAAAAACTGCTTAACCTTTTTGAATTGGCAGACCAGTCGCTTTTTATTCTTTACTTCACTTGAGGGTTTCAGAAGGTTTTCCATCTAAATCTAATTCAGTTCTGCGACTTTCTTTTGATTTCTGCACAGTCTTTCCACTTTCATCAATTTATGCATTTGTTTTTGTGATCAGATTTTTTTTATTGCTTTTCGAAATAATCACCTTCATGATATATGTACATACTTTTGCATACGGTAAGGCCAAGTCTTGTTTGGGGAGATGCGTCCACAATTGTTGTGATTTCTTTGGTAGATATCTACTCTGTGAAACTGCTTGAAATGGCTTGGATGCCTGCTTCAAGCAGGGAACTGTGCTGTATTTTTGTTTGAAACTGGAAGTTGTGGCGATGGCTTGACCTAGCTACCGGTGAACCACTCGCGCTATAAGCAACCAGATTGAGATGCATTAGCCTGCAGACCTGAAATTGATGTTATTTGAAAGTGTCCAGTTGTCTTAATGGCGACTCGACGTCCACAAAGGAGAGCTGCAGTGATCCCGGATCAGGAGGATAGGTATACTTCTTAATTGGGGCTGTTCATATAACAATCTGTTTGGGTGGTATTCCATTCAAAAGTCTGGATTGCTGGTACAAAGTCGTGAGAGCCGTAGTGGTACTGGTGCTGGATTCGCTTCTTCAAATCAAGTCGATCCTATATCGACTTGACAGCTGTAACAAGATCACCGGCAATGCTGGTGCTGCCCGTAGAATCCGTCTCCCCGGTACCAAGTAATAAGCCCGTTTATGGCAAACCTAATAAAATCGACGGGAACTCTGGAAACAAAGCTTATCTCGTGTATGGAAAAGAAATGGGAGGCAATCCAGGAAATTAAGCTTTTATTTCTTCTCTGTTATTTTGGACTTGTTATTTTTTTTTCTTAGTGTTGTTAATTTACAAGTTGACATCAGACTGATTATTTTTTTTTATGTTTTCGCAAAAGCCTACCTAGATGCCTTTCTACCTTCAGCAAAGTGTTACTAGATGCAAATTTCGTAATTAAGTTTGCTAGGTTTACAAAGTTGATTACACTGTCTAAGTGTTCGAAAATGTACGACCCTCCGCAGAACTAACCCTGAAAGGTTTAAAGTCACCGTTGCGCAGTCATCACAGAAACAAGTTTTTCGTATGATTTTCCATCGCCGGCCGCTTGAGAGTTGTTTAAAGTCAATATGCGCATTTTAATCTTTATGAAAGATAATCACAAAGGTTCAAGTCTAAACTTTACCACGAATGATTTATCAATTCCATTCTTGATGCAGTTAGAGTCTAGATAGTTCGAGATGCTGTGTGTAGTGGTGTATGGTAGTGATTGAGAAGAAATCGCCCTCTTGGTCGTTATAAAGGACTCTTGACAAATACTCAGTAAAATCTAATGTATGGAAACATTTGAAGAATGAGGTAGTTATTTTTTTTATCAATGCTCTGCATGTGCTTCACTTTGATTGGCTTATTGTTGCGTAGAAATTTCTACCACTGATTGTGGTGTGGATTGCTTACTAGATGAAAGTAATAAATTCAAGTTTCGTGGCCGATTACAATGTCGAACATTGCTTTTTCCGAGCTGGGTTGAATTTCTTAAGAATTTTTGTGCTCCAGTCACCTTCTTTTGGATCTTAGTCAAATTATGCGATATCTATCCACAAATTTGTCTAACTTTCAGATGTTCCTTCATGCAGGATTGTTTTAGTTCAGGTGATGGATTTAGAAATTGTGATTACTGTGGTTGATCAATCCATCTTTAAAATAATTCAAATCCATGGCACATGGCAATTCTAACCAAAGCGATAGCCTTGTAATGGACTGGATTTCTACTGGAGTTTCTTTATGACATGTGATAGCAAGATCTTCTCAATTCTTAAATTGTCAGGCGCGGCATCTTAGTTTTTTTTAAACTCTTTTTTTATATATTTGAATTTATGTTTACTTAAATTTATTTTCTGAACGCATTAATTGAATTAGAATTATTAATATATGGTCCTTCGAGCCGGATGTGTTAATAAACCGTCTGGTTTGAAAGTTGTGAGTGAACAGATTTTCTGTGCAATTTTAGCGGATGGATTAAGTATTTTGATATCTTGTTGTGTTTTTATTTAAATATTTACAGTGCAATCTTTTGAATAATTCTTATTCATATAAATAAATTATTTTCTGTGAAATAAATAAACGAAAATTTTGTTTTTTTTTGCTGTCTTAATTGCTCCAGTAATTTTATCTACTCTAGTTATCATTTCTTGTGGTAGGTAAAAAATGTGTCAGTTATATTTGCAATTTTGAAGGCTTATAAGTTTGATTATGCTTAAAACTTTGTTCCTCACAACTTTCTTGACAAATCATATTTTATTTCAGAATTTCATGGAATCATATATTCTCAGTTTTCCAGAATCCAGAATTTCGTTATTACGACAGAAGATTATCCGACTGCTATTTTCGGTGTTAGCTCTTATGTCCTTCGTGTGTATGATCTTAGTCCAACTATTTATGTGTGTGCTTTTAAAGCATAAATCTTGGCTTGCATCTGGCCGGATCAATGAACGATGACATCTGTCTATTTTAGATGTTTTAGTCGGCTTATTCAATTCAGAGTAGTTAGCAACTAGCAGCATTGAGAAGTTTTGGTGAATAATTCAGGCTCTCATTGTAGAAGCTTGTTTATTTGGCATTGTATTAGATTGCTGCAATTATTTGTCTTTTCTGTTATTTCTTTGTTACAATAACTCTATGTTGTCGAAATGTTGAATAATTAACAAACGATGTTATCATGTTTCCGCTTTATTTGACTTTCAATTCCAGAAAGATTACGGTTGACCCTTCAAAATTCTTTCTGTTAGCCAGTAAATTTACTAGTGCGAATGTCGAATAGTCTAACATCTTATGTCTTTCCTCCGGCCTACAATTTGCGAAATTTAAATGGTGACAAAAATCAGCATCTGCGCCACTCCTCTTATCCAAATTCCTAAGACTTTCCTTATGCCCTTCCTGGCATGCTGTGTTTTGATCATAGGCTATTCCCTTGAGTTTTGATTAATAATATAAAAAAAAACATGATTCTGTGTTAGTTTTTCCATTTTATTAGACCATTTTTCTTGTGGTTTTTCTTGTCTCTATGATTCTCCTCTTCTGGCAGAATGCCTTCTTTTGAATGTGGAGTTTCTTTTAAATACCTAATTCTTCATTAAATCACCAAATTTACTATTCTTAATCTTAGCGATGGATTAACTCCTTCCTGAATGAGACTTTTTGTTAGTTAAGGTGCTGCGTCTTACTCTATTTTAAATTTCACCCTGTTGCTGTTTCTCTCCTGAGGATAAGTTCCGTTAATTTACTCATCACCATACAGCACATTTTCGAACTCTCAACATTTTTTTATTCCAATACTGAAATCTTATTATCCAAAGATCACTCCATGAATACCAAGGACGTAATGCACTCAAATAATGTTACGACTGATGAACGTCTACGTGTTTCTCCCCATCCCGATCACCAAAGGTAGTTTTTGATTTGATAACTATTTTCGAGTAGGTACTACTTAACCTTCTGAAATAGAAATTTTCCTATCACACACACCCAACTTGAGATTAATGTCACATCCTTGAATGCAAATTTTGTTCATATCACTGCTAATCCTCCTTCTCCTTTATTCTTTTTTAAAGAGTTCTTTTTAAATTTCACTCCAGGAAATAGACTGCAATCCCCTTTCTATGGCATTGAATGAACTGTAAAGCATCCCAAAATGTAATCTCAAATCTCCTCTAAGCTTTCCGTTCAGTCAAGAAGCAATCACATGCACACGACTGTGGAATTTGTTTGAACATTTTTCATGCGGCGGTTCCATTGACGAACTCTGTGCAAATATCCTACAAGGGAGTCAGGTGCTCCAGCTGAGATTCTGCAACGCGACTTCAATGAAGTGGGCAAGAAATCAAGATTTTCGAGTTCTGAGTAAATATTTGAATTAAGGCATAATTTAACTCTGGAGCTAGAAGGACTTACTGTATATATATATATATATATATATATGTGTGTGTATGGATGTGTGACTATTTTAGGGTTTTTAATGAATTTGAATGTAGTAAAATTTTACCCTATTACTGTATTTATGTACACATGGGTCAAAATTACTCAAAGGCATATTCGAGATGTATTTTTATGTAGTATTTCATATGTAAATATTCTCTGGACAATTTTGATTAAAACTTATTTGTAGACTTAAAAGAAATACATACAGGAGATACACCTTTACTTTTTACTATTTACTTTTTAATTTTTTTCATTCCAGAGTCAGGGTTAAGATGACTTTTCTACACCAGCAAAAACTCTGCTGTGGTGAGTATTCCTCTGAACTTTTGCCTGTGTGTAGTGGTGTTCCGCAGGGGTCAATCATCGGGCCCTTGCTTTTTTCTGTGTTAATAAATGGTATTTCTTCAGTCATTTTGAATTGTAAATTTCACTTGTATGTTGATGATTGCCAGCTCTATATTTCACGACCACGTGGATTGATGGAGGATGCGGTATGTAGACTGAATAAAGACTTTCGGGCAGCCTAACAGACCCAACTAAGCTGCGTAGATATAAAAAAAAAATGCATATTTGAAAACAAAGTAATAGCTTTGAAAATAACGTAAGTTTTCATTAAAACTTGAAAATATAGTTTGTTTTTTATTTAAGCAAAGAAACGGTTTTTATACATATTCACCTATAAACTAATATAATATTATAAACTAATAAGATAATGTGTAAAAATTGTGTTATTAAATTTTAATATGTTTCGCTAAAACTAGAGACTAATAATTTGTAAATTGTGGTATTTAAAAAGCAGTCTCCTTTATGAAGAAGTACATCACAAAATTGGCACATGTAGCAGGTTAAATTTGTTTTCTAGTGCGCAGCACAAACACGGCATTGTCTCTGAGGTTTTGTTTTGTTTTTGCAGCCTGTAATAATTTTAAATATTTTTTGTTTCTTGGTATCTTTTGATAGTCTGCCTGGTGGATCATTTCTTCTGCATGTACCGGATGTACTCGGTATAGGATCATCTGGATTTTCCGTAATATGTTCTCTTATCCACTCTTTTACTATATCGTGCAAAAAACTTTTGTACTTTTTCTTTGAATTTGGATTTAAAGTTTTATAAACTTTAAATCCATTAAACTGTGCACAATTGAATAAAAACATCACAGTTCCTTTTGTCCATTTTTTAGTGCGGCGTACTATTGAGTAGTATGCCACATATTAATCATAAATTTCATAAATTTATTATATGTAATCAACAGCACATGTTGGCTTCCGAATTTTTTCTTTGGTCACCCAATCAATGTTATGACTTTGTGTAATATCGGCTGAATGTATTGTCGAAATCATGCGGACTGACCTCTTTGATTGCCAACATTTTAGTAAAACGTCTTGACGGCAACGAAACATAGTTTCTCCTTTTTCTAGTTTTGCAGTTCGTAAGCAAGGAGGAAGACCTCTATTTGTGCGTATAGTACCACAAAACCGGAAGCGATTTTGTAGCAGTATTTGACTAGTGTCAACACCATTGTAATATTTGTCCATATATATGTGATGCCATAAGTTTAGATATGGCTGCAGAAGGTGTAAAAATGTTTCTTGTATTCGACTTCCTTCGCCATATTTAATAATTTTTGAAGCGTTATAAACCTTGAACGATAAACGACCTCTACATGGCATGATACTTTCGTCTAAGGACAATTTTCTCTATGGCTTGTAAACTTCTTGAAATTTAGGTAAAAAATAATCAATAATAGGGCGAACTTTTTGAAGGCGATCTCTATTATTATCAATACTATCATTATTGGAAAAATGCCATTCGTACCATATTTGTCGAAACCGATCTCTGCTCATTACTTTAGCAAAAATTGGAGTTTCAATTGTTGTATCTGTTTTCCAATATTCATCCCTCGAATCTTTGCGAACTCTGCCCATTAGCAGAAGTAATCCGAACATATTTTTTAGTTCTGGTACACAGACATCTTTCCATTTCACAGATTTTGCATTATCTCTAAATCGATGTATATTTTGTGCGTGATAACGATTTGTTTCTGTCACCATATATTCAAACAAATCGTCACCTATTAAAAGCTGAACCACATCAACTACACTTTCTGAATTGTTTGGCATCACAGAAACCCCGCTTTGTCCTAAAAACGGTTCGATAATTGGTGGGTTATCAATTTCGGACCAGTCCAGTACTTCATTATCACTTTCATCAGAGTCGCTAGGCGATATTGGAAAAATTCTATTTCCTCTACAACGAAACAATTCTTCATCACTTTCGCTCCCGCTATCAAATTCAATAATATTCGTATCACTTGAAAGTTCTGGCAAATTATCTGCATACACTTCACTAATTTTTTTTAACCAGGAGTATGCACACATCTATGAGCTTTGTATCAGTTAAGATTTTTTAAAAAAAGAATAAATAAATAAATAAATAATAAAACTTTGATAACTTTATAGGGCCTTTATAGACTTATTAAGGAACCAACATGGGTTACCAATACGAGCTCTTCCCTCCTTGATATTTTTCTAATCGCTGATAAGTCCAAAATCATATCATTGCTGGGTATACCCGACCATGACCTTATTTTTCTGATATGTAACCTCCATTCGGCGCAGGGATTGTGCTGGGTTTTCTGAAAATATTGAACACTTTATTTAGTTGAGAAATAGCGCACAAACTGTACGGAAACGATACCGACTTAAACTTACTTGGAACCAATTTCGATCCTTTCGCAATCAAGTTACTAATGTCATCCGTCGAGGGAAAAAAACATTTTCTCATCCATTCTAAATGTCAATCTTCCCAGTAAATAACTTTGGAAGAAAATTAGAAATTTTTGTTGTACTGAAAATCCTGATGATCTTAATAGACAGTTTCTATCTCATGCAACATTGTATAACGGTAATGAAATTGATTTTTTCTTGATGACTCCTTATGCTTCCAATACTTTTAGCTTCAATCGTGTTACCAAAGTTGACATATTTAATGCAGCTTCCAGTATTAAATCAAATGCTGCAAGTATCGATGGCATTAATCCAAGATTTATCCGTACTCTGCTTCCTCATCTTCTTTCACCTCTCGCTCATGTTTGCAATACATTCTTTATAAGATGCCAGTTTTCGAATTATATACAGGAAACTTTCAAAGATCATACCAATCCCTAAAGGCTCTCCTCAGACAGACTACCGTTCGATCAGTATTAATCCCTTTCTTTCCAAAATATTTGAAAAAGGTATTTTTCTTCAAATATCAGAACACGTTGCTGCCCACACCTTGTTACATGATTTCAGTCAGACTCAATCATAGCCGTACAACTGATTTGCTGAAAGTGACTAATGATATTCGAATAGTTCCTGATGAGGATAAATTTACGGGTTTAATTTTTCTCGATATTTCCAAGGCCTTCACTACTGTTGATCACTTTGTAAGAAACTTGTAGATAGTTTTCAATTCGAGGATGCGAATTTCTAATCGTGTGCAAAAACACCATTTGCAGCTGATAGGTATTCATCTCCACATTCGGTTGTATCTGGGGTTCCTCAGGGATTTATCCTTGGTCAACTACTCCTTTCTATGTTCATAAATGATTACTTTACCTGTCCTAAGCATTGTAAAATGCACCTCTTTCCAGATTATGTGCAGGCATATCTCTCTAGGTCTATTGGATTAACTGCGTATGGCATTAGCTGCTTGAATGAAGACCTAGAGAGAATCCACCAGTGGACCATCCTAAATAATCTCCTTATTAATCTAGTGAAATCTAAGGCTTTGATTATTTACGGGACACGTCGTACTTCCCTCCGATCA
Organism: Dioctria linearis; assembly: GCA_963930735.1. NCBI lineage: Eukaryota > Metazoa > Arthropoda > Insecta > Diptera > Asilidae > Dioctria > Dioctria linearis. The sequence continues at coordinate 20,652,969 of OZ005742.1, read as the reverse complement.
TTCTTAATAATAACACAATTCTACGTTGAATCGGTTCGCAATCTTGGGGTAATTTTTTAAAAGACTTTGAAGTGGCACGATCACATTAAGTTTATCATGCGTAGAATCTACGGTGGCCTTCGTTCATTTTGGACTACAAGCTTCTTTACACCTATCGAAACCAGATTTCGTGCGCACATTACTGGCTTCCCTCAATAACATGTGGGAGCGAGATCTATGATAGGCTTGATTCTGTTTGCTGGGGGATGCTTATAACCTCATTTAATTCCATTATTAAGTATATATCTCACCTTCGTAGATTTGATCATGTCTCACAGCATGCTTCTTCAGTCTACGATTGTACCCTTGAAGCTCACTTGTAGCTTCGATTGATTGCATATGTGGCAAACTTGCGCAACGTAAGTACTTGTTCGACTTACTCACGTTCGCTCGGTCCAACTGCGGACAATAACTATAATTTTACCTAATACTAGTTGCCATATTAGTAAACGCTTGTTTTTCATCCAAGCTATCAACTCATGGAATTCATAATCAGAATCGTAGCAAAGATCGCTTACGTCAAATACATTGAGCACCATCAATCGGAATGCATTCATTCACTTCTCATCTTAGAGTAATTCTATACTTATTAATTTTTATATTTCTTTCTACTTATATGAATTTTTTTCCTTATACTTTCTTAGCTTTGTAGTTTTGTAGGTCTAGATATAAGTTTGAGTATAACTATGTAGTAAAAGATTTTTTCTCTTATTTAATTTATACAACACAAACAAATTTTTGTACACATTTGTACAATGCCAATTGTTGGAATAAATTGAAAAAAATATATATCTAAACCCTAGTGGACTCGACAACCAAGGATGTGAAAGACTCAAACTTTGACTCAACTCATCGCTTAACTCAAGCAGTGAGTCTGCACAATCATTGAATCCGCTCAACTTTTGAGCGGATTCACTGGTTGAGTGGATTCAAGTCTTGAACGAGCTCACTGCTAGAGCGTACTCACTGGTTGAGAGGACTTGAGCTTGAATGGACCCAAGTCTTGAGCGGACTCTTCGTTTGAGTTGAGCGGACTTAAATCATATTTTAACTAACTAACTAAGGAGGATCATAAAATGATCTTGGAGTATAATTTTTCCACAGAAAAAACCTCGTTTTTCGGTGATAAAGGTTTTGTTTACCGAATACAACACAGCACTGCCTAGCAGTGCTTCGGTGGAAAGATTATTTAGCGTAGGAAAACTGATATTAGCTCCTAATAAATGTCGTCTAATGACGAAAACTTTGAAATGCAAGTGATGCTACATATCAATGGAAAAAATATGCAATAAGACGCCTATTCTATGGAAAAATATAAGGACAATTTCTTTGAATTGAATTATAAGATTTTCAAGCATGGTATTTTTCTTACTGGTTTTACACGTCGTTGAAATTGTTCATAATATTGAGAGCAAGAAAAAATGTTAGATAAGAAAATTAATAAAAGCTAAATTTATATAATTTAACGAATAACTTTTTTGTAAGCTTTTTTATTTGATTGAAATTTCAAGCTAATTAAATCAGATTCTCCTTATGTTAGTTAAAACACGATTTGAGTCTGCTCAACTCAAATGATGAGTTCGCTCAAACAGTGAGTGCGCTCAACCGGTGAGTCGAGTGTCATTCTGTTACACGTGACAAAACAGGAGTGAAGAGCTAAGAGCTAAAGCATTTCTGGAAATCTTGGACGGTTAGCTATCATTTTGCACTAAAAGTATAAACATCACAAACGAATCATTTTGCATCCCCACCGCCCATAATTTTTTTTTGTGTATCCAACCCTTCTTACTACAACCCTTTAACATTTTTCTGCCTGGTCGCAAAACAGAACCAAACAAAAAATTTGAGGGAAAGTTAGGGATTTAAATTTAAAAAAAATCTTTATTATATTTAACTCCTTTAAGAAGTTTCAACTGGACATTTTTCTTCTAAGTAGTTCTTAAAAACTTTCCAAATTCTCATTCGAAACTTTTAGGGTTGTTTAAAAAACAAAAGTGAAAACATCCAACACTTTTTTCTTTGACATTCCTCCGAAATTTGGAAAAGGACTATTCTCCTCGCATACCAGAAATGTTAATTTATTTGTTTTGACCCCTTGTTGAAAAATTTGACTTCCACAAGGTGCTTTCCAACGATTTCCCACATCCGGTTAAATTTGTATTCTTAATTTTAAGTAAGTATTATTAAAAATATTCTTCTCGAACTTTTCTATAATGGAACTATATCAGAAAAAATTTTCTTTTGAAAATTTTTTGACAGAAGGAATTACATACTCGTATGTGGAAATTTATATTTTCCGCGGCTTTTCATTTTGCGATTTCTTGAGTTAACTTTGACATGGGATTGCAGATTTCTTCTGACATTGGTCTGTTTTGTTGGGAATATATAATATTTCATGTGGAAACTGGGAGTATCTGGAGTACAGGTTAAGTTGATTTATATTTCTGTTTTTGTGAGAAAATTTTATTCCTTAAAAGGTTTGGTTAATGTAAAAGGGTTCAATAAAGTCACAGGACTACTTTAGAAGTGTGCTATCCATTTTTAAATTCGTGCACGTTCGTTTTTAACTCAATACAAATTGTAACAATTTTATAGGTATATAAATTATGTTTTTAACCAAATAATGTCCTATCAAGTGTAAAAAAATGTAAAAATAATAATGGAATGAAATTGATGGCATCTCGACGCATTTTAATAGACTTTTTCTATTTTAAATAGCCAATTAGGTATAGCAGAGGTCACACTTAATTTTTTTTCCTTATACTGTGAATATTTATGACCTCAGGTTTCGGGTGCAGAGACCTAATGGAGTAGGTGATATGGTTAATAAACTGTGTATACAACAGCGTAACGAAAAGCAGATTTATGCATGAGTGAGGTGCGTACCTTGTTCGTCCATTTTGTACCTTGCTTGTCAGATTTCAAAGTGGAGTTTTGTATTTTGGTACTTTTGTTTACGTTCTAGTCCGTGGGAATTTTTGTTCGGAATCTAACGCACTGACGTAGTAAGATTTAGGAAGAAAGGAAAATTGCCCAATTCACTTGGATATTTATATTTTACAGCTTAACAACGGATATACATATTTTTCATGTTTTCCATTAGTTTCTATCCAAACGAATTTCCGAAAGAGTTTGGTCAATGAGAACATTTATCTTTTCTATATATGTATATTAATAGCTAATCGAGTATGTAATATACTCCGCCTTATATCATACTTCCACTTAAATAATATTTACAATGTCCCGCCATTAAATGCTCTCGACTTCATAACTTCTTCTTCCTCTTCATCCAATGGGGCAGAGCACAGCAAGGCCTTTTACATATAACACACAGGGTACGCCTTAGATTATTATTTATTATTATTATTATTATTCCGGGGGATGCAGACAGGACTCCCGTCTCTCATCCTGCCATCTTTTGTGACATTACCCCTAAACGCCCTAGGGCGCCCATTCGAACTTAAGGTCTTTAATGAAACCTATAATGTCCTTGGGGGCCATTTTAACAACATCCTCAGGCAGTGGAAATGCCTTTCCTAGATATCTTAGCCTTATGCGGCATAGAGCTTCACAATCACACAGGATATGCTCAGCAGTTTCATCGTCTTCCATACAGAATCGACAGGTCTCATCATCGACCTTACCCATCTTCTTGAGATGGTATCTAAGTGGGCAATGCCCAGTAAGTAGGCCCGTTATGAGCCTTAGTTCCTTTCTGCTGAGTGTGAGGAGTTCTTTTGTCCTCTGTTGCGAATACTTTATAAATTTTTTCGCTTGTCTCAGCCCCGGGGTGTTTTCCCAGTATTCCTTTTTAGTTCTGTCCTCCCAAAGCCTGATCTGAGCCAGGAGGTGACTCTTTGGGTGTCCAAAGACAGGCCCCGGCCAATAAACGGAGATTTGGCTCCTTCCTTTGCAAGGCGGTCCGCAATCTCGTTCCCCTTAATGCCTTCATGTCCTGGTACCCATATTAGTGTCACCCTATTTGTCTCAGTCAGTTGCTTCAAGACAGTAAGACAGTCCCAAACCAGCTTAGACTCAAATGTAAACGAGTTTAACGCTTTAAGTGCTGCTTGGCTATCTGATATTATGTATATTTTTGCTCCACAATGGTTGGTGAGGCCCCCAGTGCCTTTGCGAGATGGCACCTTGGCCCATATATGCCCACGCCTGCTTTACCTTCCATTTTGGACCCATCCGTGTACCATTTAAGAGATCCTTTTTCAAAGGGTAGGTCCCCAGTGTGCCACTGTTGACGGTCCCCCAAGATCACCTTAAATGGCGTTTCAAAATTATGGCGTTTTTGCATAACATCTGAAATTGGGTTAGTCATCGGGTCCTCTACGAATTCCTGGCGGACTCTCAGATGGCCAGCCAAATTGTTTGTGGTTTGGAGATTTGCCCTTTGCAGTCTTATTGCACTATGTATGGCCTGCCCTCTCACATGCAAATGTAAGGGTAGCAGGTCCAACATAGCCTCTAAGGCTGTGGTTGGGCAGGTACGCATGGTACCTGTTACCGCTAGACATGCAAGCCGTTGTAGTTTTTGCAAACTAGCTTGAGCCGTCTTTTGTTCCGTTTTTGGCCACCAAACGAGTGAAACGTATGTGACCATGGGTCTTATAATAGATGTATATGACCACAGAGTCATTTTTGGTTTTAGACCCCAAGTTATGCCAAAACGCAGGCTTTTTGGCATGTCCATGTTGCCACTGCAGCTTTATCTAGTATTCTTTTTAAGTGAGAGTTCCAGGTTAGTCTATTATCTAAGGTAATACCCAGATATTTGACCTCCTTTGAGAATTCCACTGTTGTTCCCTCAACAGATGGTGCTTTCAAGCAAAACTTCCTTTTTCTTGTGAATGGAACAACTATTGTCTTGCCCGGGTTGGCTCGAAGTCCCATTGTTTGGCACCAGTTGCAGACTATGTTTAGGGCATTCTGCAATAGTTCAGAGATTATCTGATCATATTTGCCTTTAATTGTAATAACCAGGTCATCTGCATATCCCTGATTTTCAAAGCCGGTGTTGGTTAGCTTCTGTAGAAGATCATCTATAACCAGTGACCATAGTAGAGGGGACAGAACCCCACCTTGGGGACATCCCTTAGCAGCCACTACTGTTATAGAGTCCTCCCCCAGGTTAGTTAGCTGTGATTCTCCGGCTTTCAAGCATAGCTTTTATCCATTTTATCAAGGAAGGTTCGATTCCTTTATTGGTAGCTGCGTTCTCAATGGCTTCAAAGGAGGTATTATCAAATGCTCCTTCGATGTCTAGGAATGCACATAGGGCTGTCTCTTTATCCTCTACCGCCTGTTCTAGTCTTAGAACAAGACTATGTAGGGCAATTGTAGTAGACTTCCCTGCTTTGTAAGCATGTTGGTTTGAGTGCAGCGGTGATCGCTTAAGTGCACCGCTCCTAATATAATTGTCTAGCACTTTCTCCATTGTTTTGAGGAGAAATGACGTTAGACTGATCGGACGGTAGGATTTGGGTAGTGCAGGTGAACGCCCTCCCCCTTTAGATATTAATGATACCTTAACTTCCCTCCACGTCCTGGGTATATACCCTAGAGCATAGCTTGCTCTAAAGGTCTTAATGAGATTTGGCAGTATCTCCTCTAGCCCTTGTTGAATTAGGGCTGGAAAGATGCCATCAGCGCCAGGCGATTTGAATGGCTTAAAGGAGTTGACGGCCCATTTAACTTTCCTTTGAGTGAAAATTCTGCCAGAGAGACTTTTAATCCTGTTGGAAGGCCTGCATTCAAGTCTTAGCTCTTCAGGGGTTCCGTCGTCATCTTGTATAACTCTTGAATCAGGAAAGTGAGTTTGTAATAACACACTTACTGTTTCTTCCCGGCTACTCGTGTAGCTGCCATCGACTTTCCGTAGAAGGCCGATACTATTGGAGTGATCCTTAGAGAGAACCTTTTGAAGTCTTGCACTTGTGGGTAGATCATCTATACCCTCGCACAGATTTCTCCAAGTTCTTCTCTTGGATTTCCTAAGCTCTTTATTATACTCAGTCAGTCAAGGCGCGCTTGTATTCATCCCAAGCCAGCAAGCCTTAGATAGAGTTATTGCTGCGCGAGCCAATAATAAAGAGTGACTTATGTTGTTCAAATATAATTCATTTGTTGAATTGTGTGTTAGCAACTTTTTATTATTATTTAAATTAATTTACTTATATTATATTTATAAATCAATGTCATACTCTTTAGTATATTTTATAAGAGCCTTTATCGCTTCAATATTGCCCTCTTCCGGCTGAAGATGGTCATGTATAATTGGAGAAGACTGGGTTAATGGATGCTCATTTATGAGATTGGTTCTTGCAGGTAATTGGATTTTGTTATAATGGAAGAGTTTGTGGTCGCTGTTTTCGTGGAACTCAAATGAGGAAGAGTCTTTTATGTTAATTTTGTTTGAGTGCTCATTGGTAATTATATGACCAAATCTAAGCCTGGTTATTATTGTGATCATCTCGCCCTAGCCCTATACTAGATTATAAAACCAAGGTTCTTTCCCCACCGAATGCTCTAAGGAAGGAAAATCCTGCTCATTGTTGAGCTGTTCCATTTAGTCTGCTAAGCGCCGACCTTATCCTTTCTTACATTAGGTAGAAGTTCATTTGGAAGGATAGATATTTCTGAGTCTGAAAGACTGCTCGGATGTTCTATAGCCAGCGTGTCTGCAAATTCATTTCCATATATTCTCATATGGCTTGAGATCCACAGAAAGTGGATGTTTATTTTTTTTTGGTTGAATATAACCTGTTTTATCTCTGATAAGATAGGGTGGCGGTTTAATACAAAATGGGATGTATGTAAGGATGAGAAATTTTTTACTGTCCAAGAAATCTGCCAGTTTAATTTCATCCCAAATAGCTAGAGTCTCCGCGTAACAAATGATGGACAGAGTATTTAAGAGGCAACCCCACACAACTTAAAAGTGCGGTTATGCTGTGTCACAGTTCATGTCAACTCCATTTAGTATCCTACTCGATCACTAAACCGTAACATATTTTATCTTCTTCTTTTTCTTACAAGTTGAAGTCCAGTACATCAGCCTGTCAACAGCAAATTTTATTATTTTAATGAAGATGCGGTGCCACATTTATCCCATTTTGAGTATAATGAAGGAAAACGTTTTCCATTTGTCATTGAATAATTTGCTCCATAATACAGGACAGAATATTAAATTTATTTTCACATTCTATAAAATATTATGGGCCGTAAAAGCTACCTTTATTCGATATTATTCAATGAGTATTTTTCCACCTCGATGTATGCAGCAACGTTAGTTGTTTTCATTTTTCACATGGCCTGGGTGCAATCGAAACTATACAAGAAATTCTATAGAATAATAGATTGCAACTGGAACCACTTTTCTAAATTGCTAAAATGGGATAAAAAACAGTTTTCATAGGATATCGAAAAAGTATATTAAAATTCGACTTTGATCTTTGAAATTGAATTCCAACAAATATGTTGAGGAAATACACAATAAAAAAATAAATAAAGGAAAAAAAAAAACAAAATAAAAGAAAATAAAAAATAAAAGGAAAATATTATTGTTTGCTTGATTAAATAGATTGTGATGTAAGAAAAACATTTTTCCTGCCTTTAATGTTCATTAAAATGGGCATTTTTTGATGTACGAAAAGGCCGTCAGTTGAAAATATTTACTTTAGGTAAACTTTATTTACCTTTGCAATTCCACCTCAGCGGATACGATAAATTTTATACCTACGTGCATTTTTCGGTGAAAATTTGTATCACTGGTATTCATTTACTTTCTTAAATTCTTCATGCTATTTACTCAGATTATAGTTGCAGGAATTATAATTTCTTAGCGTGGTAAGTGGTCATTAATTTATGTTTTTTAAACTATGCCAGATTTTTATGCGAATTTATTAGGAAAATCTCCGATCTTGGTTGAATTAAAATATAAAAGAGTGAATTAGAACAGCATTTATTGTTTTTATTTTTAAAATTATGATTTCCAAATGTTTCGACTTTCAGTTTTATGAGTCCTCTTCTTAGGGCTGTAAGACAATGTAATCATAAATATAGACGACTTTTTCAAAAGTAACTTTTGTTAGATGTGCAGATAAAGAATACAAAAAGAAAAAGTGAAAATAAAAATTACTTTTTATTACATATACAAAATCATACTAAAAGTTGTAAACTTGAAGATATCTCCTGAATAAATAGATAAGTGATTCCAAAAACGGCTTAAATATGGAAAAATATTTAATAAACCGAAAAATTTTCATACTGTGGTGTCTAGTTGAGCTGAGCGTAAGAGTTGAACATGTTCAAACACGCATGTATTATAATGTAGATTGGTGTGAAGTAATTGTATTGAAGAGGTACTTCAGTAAATATAGCATCCTACTAAAAAAAACATATTCAGTTACACCGATATTCGAGAGTATAGGCCACACTTGCGAACGTGAGCTTGCAATTGGAAGACCATCTACATTGAAATCTAGGATGATATTATCCTTGTCATAACTGTTTTAAATTAAAAAATCGGTTAGTCCATCTTTTATTCCATAGTACAAATATTCGCCATTATCGAGCGGAATTGATACGGTCTCTTTTGGTGTTTATTTTAAACTTCGTGGATCTTTGGGCAGCTCACTGATTTTTTCAGAAAGAATAACTATCACGAGGTGGGATGTTTGGGGATAATGAGTGACTGGATGAAGGAACTTCACATATTGCACTGTTATCAATTACTGATTTTATTGTATCTTCGAATTCTTTTAGATGTATCCATCTCTACTGAAATAAATTTCTAAGCTTCACTTGTGATTCTTGAATCAGAATAAAAACGATAAATTTAGTTATATCAAATGTTATCCTTAATTTGCTAGGTAAGTGCACTAGTTTTCGGACAGGTACCAGCATCCGGAATTTAACAAAAATCTATTCTATATTAGTTTAATATAAATTTTTTTGTTTTAAATTTCTGAGATGACGTCGTCTTTTTAGATTTAGACCTTGTTCGGCAACTAAGTGCCCCACCCCACCCAATACGTATAATTAAATTGTTATTAAAATTATAATTAAATTTACTTCAACTTTTATTATTTTAAATAATCACTTAACTGTATTAATAAAATACCCTCTGACGACGAGAGTCAGTCAGAAATGCAAGAATTTTCTGAAATGTGCATGAATTTCGCAACGGAATAAATTCTCAGAACTTACAATTCTACTTGAATCTTCAGAGTAGGTAAAACTTCGAGCATATTTAGGTAAAACGAAAAATTATCGAAAAATCTGATCAGACAAAAGTCGAGTTCGAGTTCATCTTGGCAAAGCGAAGTATTCTCAAATGATGGATTTTATTTACTTCCGAAATTATTTTGTTCCTACTCTTTACTTCTTCGAGAATTCATCGTAAAATCAAAACTTCGAGAAATTGTTTGCTAGGACGAACCTACATATAGGCTTAAACACAATTGCGACGACAGAGCGACAGAACGACAGACCCACAACGAAACATTCGTTGCGAAATAGGCAGTCGAAAAATTGGGAACACAATTGCAATGACAGGCGGTTAGCAACGATTGTGAAAGAAGAAGATATAGAAATTTCATTTGTTAAATGTTTCGAGCGTTTTAAAAGGAGATTTTTATCAAGAATATTTTATATTATATTGAAAGAAATACAATGGATCAAAGTGTGAAAAAACTGAAAATGCGGAAATTAACTAAATTAAGCGCTTTGAAATATCCATCCAAACCACGTCTTTTTTGTGCATTTGTCTTGCCTGTCTTGTAAACTATAAATTATTTTCTGGATTTCGCATTTCCTCGATCAATTTTTCCTCAAAGCTTATTATTTTAAAATTACCGCGGCGTGCTACCACCTGAAAAAGACAAAATTGAATGCCACAACCATTTCATTCGATTAATTTTGTTGGTAGGACTGCAGCGACGACGGCAAAATTAGAAATTGATCAATCCCGGCGATCGCTCAACGTCGGTCGTCGCAATTTGTTGCATTCGCATAAGATGCTGTGCTTTTAGAAGTTTGACATCGATATATCGTCGTCGTTTGTCGTCTGTCGTCGCAATTATGTTTAAGCCTTATCTCTGCAAACATCATGATTAGAAAACGATTTGCTAGCAAATCGTAGTCTCTGGCTTAAACTTCGAGATGGAACTCGATATCGAACGGAACGCAGACTACCAGCCAGCGTAGTAAGAGGAACATGATTCTCCACTTATCAACCCTAGATTCTCTCTCGATAGCGAATATCTTTAGATCCTAAGACGAACCGAGGAGAGATGTAAACTGTAGCAATATATATGTTTTGTGTGAGAGCTACCCATATAAACTTCAGATCGCCGGACTCAACAAAATCGATTAATGTGCATGAAAGGTTGGAACGAACGGCACAAATCGCTCCACCTCCAACAGGAGCATCCAAAGACAGACGATGGCGGTCACGGCGAAACACCAAGAACTCGGGACCAAAAAGCTCTGCATCTGCAATCTTTCCACATAGCCATGTCTCGGCCAAGCAGACCACATCAAAACAGGAGTTCATCGAGCTTGTAAAAAGGCGAATTGTCTTGGAGCGAAGACCAGTTACATTGGCATAGTGGACGAAGATTTCGCCAACAAGTTTTTTGCATTAGCAGAAGATCCGGAGCGCCCCTTTGCAATAAATTCACGCACAATAGAATTGTGGGGTGAAATCCCAGGAGAGAGTACCGCCTGAAACAGATTTTCCGGAACCAAAATCTTGAAGGACGCAGAAAATGAGCATTTCGAGCAGATAATTTTTTAGGTGTTAAAAACGGAATGACAAACTTAGTATACGTTTTGGATTCAAATCTGGGGTATAAAAATCTGACTCGATATTCTCTTGCCTTAAATGAGTTTATGAGTTATAATTTAAACGCGGACAACCATTTTTAAATAAAAACTTTACGTTTCTCGTCCGATAAACCCTTTAAACAGCAGCAAAATTTACTTGATCGACTCAACCTTAAACAATGTAAAATATATAAACTTTAACTTTGTCGTAATACGACACATGATGAATCACGTCCTCCCATTTAAAACCATCGTGGAGGCTGCAATTTTTATCTACTTACCCCAAACAATAAGATCATGCTCGTCTTTGGTGTTCAGCATCTAACTAATTACAGACTATATAATAAATTCATGCTACACAGACGCCATAATTTAGAAATTTTCGGAAAATGATTTATCGCTGAGCGAACCTCTTTTTCTTAGGAACTAACGATAATAATTAGAGTTTTCCTTTTTGTTTTTTCTTGTATTGTATTAATCTTACATCTACTCAGCAACTACAGCCTTACCTTTGCATCCTGATGACAAAATATACTTAGTATTAGTAACTACGAATAAACGCTAATCCCAGGACTCTGGTTAACTGAATACTTTTGTCGAAGTTAGCTTTTTGGGTTTTAGCTGACGCCAAAAAACGTACAGGAATACTTTTTAAAAATTTCGTTTCACTTTCTAAGTCCAAACCAACTTTGATTGTAGACTTTAATGATGTCTTTAATAAGAGCAGTTGCCTCTTTTTGATTTCCATGATAATAATTTGACTCCTAAGACACATTTAAAAAAACAAAATTTATCGAAGAGCTAAAAATAATTCGTCTCACAAATATTGTCCATTCACTTCAAAAATTCAAAAACTATAAAGAGCGAGTATCTGACAAGAATTTATTTTATTGTTGTATGGAGGAGATTTACCAGAAGACTCTCCACAGCTCTCCTTCATCTAAATAATTATAACTAACTTCACAGCAAAGGAGACAAAGGAAAAGGTTTTATAAATAAAAGAACAAAGGATTTTACATCAAAAATATCTCTGCAACACTTTTATTAAGTTTCCATTGATATATAATAATATTTCTCTCACTTTCTGTCATAAATTTCAACTGACAACAAAACACTTAGAAAATATGTACAACGGTAAATACATTCTCTTACATAAATTTCCTGTAGCCGCGTTTATAGTTTTGGGATTTGGAGGTCTCTTTTACATACATATAAATATTTAATCCTTGTATGCATACATATACATATATCACTACATACACTTAATAATAACATTTTATCTATAAACTTTGTCCATTTATAAATTTGTAGGCTTTGTTTTGTTTTTTTTTTGGTTTTAATATGTTTTTTTTTCTTCTTTTTACTGCCATATAGAGACTACACATGGTAAGTATGTAAGCTATCTCCATGATGAATATACCCACTATGCAGGACTTTTATATTGTGCTATGAACATTGAACACTACTCGACTAATCCGAACAATGACACCTCAGAATCAGATCAATATTATTTATTATATACCTATATATAGTGTTCAGAAAATATACGGGATAGCAAGGATATGTTTGTGTCTATTAGAGCCTTTCAAAATTAGCTACATATATACATACGTGGCTATATAAATATATACACAAATATATATATCACTTTTTTCTATAAACATTGTACAACGTTGCGTGTGCTTATACTTGACACTCGTGTGTTCAGTGTGTAATAAAATGGTGACATGGACGTCCTTTATCTAGAACATAATAAAAAAGGACAAAAAAAAAACAAAAAATGAAAAAAAAACAATATAAGGACGAAAGCAACAGACTTTTGTTGTGCTAATAACCTCACTCTTATTTGAGATACATATAGGTGGTGGAAGGTGGGGGTGGAGGAGGAGGAACAGCAGAAGTATAGTGTAAGGCATAGAACACACATACATATGCGATAGAATTGACTTTATGAAATATTTATAATGCGTTTACGGATTATTATTTTTTCATTTACATTTTCTCCCCGGGGGAATTATGAGTTTTCCTAAACACAGCAATCAGTTCAAAATGATTTCACAATATCTTATATTTGTTTTTTTATTTATTTGTTGCTTTTTTTATTTGTTTTTATTTTTTTTACATTAATACTGCTAAATGTGGCTCGTGATTGGAATTTCATCCATTTTTTGCTAACTATCTAAAAATCTTAATTTGAAGCATTTTACAGCTTATTCTATTAACTATTAAAGTGTTTTTATTTTTTACTAACTGGTTTACTTGGAGCACAGTTCACCTAAACTTGTTGTTGTTGCTCTAGATGGTATGTCTTAAATTGGGTAATTCAGAGTAGAAAATTCGTCCGAAAATTAGGCTTCATTTTTAAATATGTATTATCTAAGCGATCCTTGAGCTTAAAGTCTTTATCGATTGTGCGTGTGATTTATTTCAAATTTTATAGTAAACGTAAGTACAAAAAAAAAATTTATTGTTAGACATTGAAAGTAGAAAATGCTTAGAAAGGAATTGGTTAAATATTTTAACATCGAAAATTATTAATTCTCTAACTGAATAATGAAATTTTTTTTATAATTTATAGTTAGCCAAGTATACACCAGGATGAGTCGGGATTTATTCAAATCAAGTTCAACAAAAACTGATTACTACATACCCTTAAAAAAATTCTTAGAAATAACAATAATAATAATAACTAATAACAAAAAAAAGATGTCCATAAATATAATAAAGTATAAAATAAATATAACAGTTAAAAACATCACAAAAACTTTCTTAATTAACTTTTGATTGGGGCTTTAGTCAAATTAAAATCAATGCATTCGGAAGACATCGCAGATATCGGCTCATGCATGCCGTAATTAGCGCTGTGATGTAAAACTTGGAAAAAGTTATGATACCTAAGGGAGCGAGGAATTGTTTTGAAATGCTAAGAGCTGTTAGAAGTTGAGGGGTGTTAATAAAGCCCTGTAAAATATCCAAAGCGAAAGCGACTCTGGAACAGTAACGGCTTTTATCTAGGGTGTCTAAACAAAGCAGATTAAGCCTTTGCGAGTATGGAAGCAGAAGAGCAATGGGATCGCTCCAAGGAAGTTACGAAGAGCAAACCTAAGGAATCTTTGTTGAACAGCCTGAATTCGAGTAATATACACTGCGTAAAAGGAGTTCAAATCGGGCAGGCGTATACTTCAAAATAGTGTTAGCTTTGTTCACAATGGAGTCAATATGATCCTCAAAAGAGAACCGAGAATTAAAAACGACTTCCAAATCTTTAGTTTTGTCAAGTCTAATGAATAAATTTCCATCTACAGAATAATCAGAATACAGGGGACACTTTTTTTCTTCTAGAAAACGATTATTAATATTCTAAGGTAGAAGATTAGTAGAACACCAATAGTGAAAAATGGTTAAATGAAAATTTATAAGAGCATAATAATTTTCATCCGAAATTATACGAAAATTTGTGGCATCATCAGCATAACAGAATATGTTAGAATTTGTCAGAATTAAGCCAAAATCATTAGTATAAATAATGAATAGGAGCGGACCGAGATTGCTGGGCAACAGGGAAATTACTGACTGAAGACGTCTCCATATAGATGTATATGTCTTAACTGTTACTAACTTAATCACGCTCATGATATACCTCCATATGTCGACCCTTGGAAAACATCCCAGGGGTTATATGTTCGAACATCACCTAGACACGGTCCCAGTTTCTTTTCGACTTAACGATGATGCACACTTACCGGCACAATACGAATCGGCACAGACAGGCAAAATATTTTTGTGTAAAACCAAGTTAGGTAATTCACATCAACCGGTACCGGCAGATTCTGGCACGTAAGGGAAACTTCATTGCCGGTGGCTAAAAACCAGACTTGCATTTGTCGGTTGCTGGTCTAGCTGCGAAGTTAGCACGGGATAACTGTTCTATAGTTTTCTCTCGATACCTGCCTTAATTGAAAGTTTTCTTTCAAAAAATCGTTATATGTGCCCGTAAAATGCAGGTGCCGGTCGATGCCTGTCTGTCGCGGATTCTTCTGTGCCAGTAAGTGTGCATCGACCTGAATAAAAAGATAGCTTTCTTGAACTAGCAAAAATCAAAATAACTTTTAATACTATGCGTGGGTGTCCTATTCTCTATGCTTCAAAAACGAAATGACAAACTTAATAATACCTCCACGGTATAAAAGCAGCTTTAAACACTTGTAAGACTTTCACCCTGAGCAGAGCCATCAACTTTAAAAAAATAACTACGACAACAAATATTTTCACCAAACACGATACAATTAGAATTATAAATAGAATACGCCATACATCAATGCAAAGATCCCAAAAGAATAATTATATTCTGATAAAAGGGACTTTACTGCACTTCTAAGTGAAAAGATAGCTTCAATGTTAATTTCAGAGTTGGACAAAGATGCCTCCTTCCGTTGATATTAGTTTTTATTACTATTCACGATGTCATGTCTTTGTGAATGATCCGACAATAATCTGCCTTGGATATAATAAAAAATAAGGAATCGTTTTAATCCCCCTTCGGCTCCTCCATTTTGCTTCCTACCTTTCATCCCACTAACCTGAATACCATGATTCAAAATTTGGAGTAGATCTGATGTCTCCGACTTAATCTACCAAAAACGAAATAAATCGGATTAACATTTATTTCCATAGCTCACATAAATAATGAGAAAGTGGAGGTAGTGAACATCCTTGGTAGCATAGTTTCAAAATCTGCCAACACTGAAAAAAAAAATAATTGGCAAATGGATAAATGTAAAGGTATTCCCAATGTAGAGCTTTAGGAAATCTCAGTAACAAGAAAATAATTTATGTTTACTTCAATGTGAATGTTATGCAAAAGGTACAAGCTTGCACAATACACCTAGTCCTGGGCTATGCTGTGCTTTGCATCATAAAGTATTCCCTGAGCTTGGCATAATAATAATAAAAAAAAATAAATAAATAAAGCGCCCTATCTTTAAACACCTATTTTGCATCGTACCACAAAAAAGTTTTTTAAGAATAGGTCTCAAAGAAAAATTTGTGGAAATTCCGTAAGTGAGTCTTATTCGTAAAATAGTGACCAAGAACCAAGAACCCGTAAAAGAGATTTAATTGTATTTAAACAATCATATAATATTTTTCTTGGACTTACTGGGTCCACATATTTTCTGATTGCTCATGCTTTACTCCAAGAACATACGCACGTCATTACAACGAAAAATGTTGATGTGGTAGGTACTACTACGATTGTGAACGGGTCGTATCGAGGTTCAATAATGTTCTCCGGCTATGTTTTTTTAAACGAAAACATAGCCAGAGAAAGTTACTGAATCGATACATATGCAACAGTAATTTTGAAAAACCCCGAAGTGAAAATATTAGTACTTAATAATATTGGGCGTATTACGAGTACAAGTTCACTGCTAATATTTGGTGCTGATCTGGTGATATTTAACAAAGAATGTATAATCAAATCGGGAATATTATAAGACAAGAAATCATATTTGAATTCTCAAAAATATAAAAGTTGAGCAAAATGTACAGAAATTAAAAAAAAACATATACCGATATTGATATTGTCAAGATAACGATACTGGAGTCAACAATGTCTTTCTAGTTTTCATTTCCAGAAAGGAAATTCATACAAAATAAAAAGTTGAATATTTCAATTGGCGCGAGTCAATTACTGCCTATACAGATTTATTACTTCTGGGGTTCCACAGGGATCAATTTTAGGACCGCTGTTTTCCCCCCTATTGTAGGAAAAAGTGGGCTGCATGTTGAATATTGATTTCGTTTTATTATTTGCAAGTTTCGCCATGTGCTGCCATTTGATATTTATAAATTATTTATATTTTTGGCATTGATTGATTTGAAATGAAGCATTAGTTGGGAAGCAAATAATTTGTAACATGTAAAATCCTCTTAAAAAATCCTTACAGACTAAAAATTCGCCATATAATAATTGTCATACAATAACGAAGTGAAACTCCGATAATTGTTAGAAAATATACGCCACCAATTCATGGATAGCAATCCCATGGCAGCTTTTCAGCATAGACCTCCTAAAATAATATCGAAAGTGTATAGAGCGAACCAAAGCCCTTTGCGTGCATATTTTTTCGACATATTTCAGCATTTTAATCGAAAATTAATTTCAAATCTTCAGGGTTGCCATAAAATGTTTTCCTATAAAGCGGGCAATGAATTTTTCAACATAATGTTCCTGGTGAATTTTTATATGTAACTGTGTATATCTATGCTATAGAAGCGTTTATCCACTATAAATTGAAATTCATAGAAGCTTTATAGGTGTCGGTTGTGCTCTTTATAATTGGAATTTCCAATTTCGAAACTCTCAGGGGGCGGGAATTTGGGTCACTACCCGGCTAGAACGAATTACTTAATAATATCGACTGTACAATGTGCGCGGTGATGGAGTAATTAAAGCGTTTTAATTGTTTCGGGTTAATGAAATATTGTTCAGCGCAGGTATGCGAGATAATTTTAGGGAGCGATTTACAATTGTTTAAGTGAGCAGCACTTAAAGGTAATGTAGTAAATTTTCCTTTTCGTATTGAGCGTGTATTCTAAAGGGTTTTGCTTAACGATTTTAATCAGAATTACACCGATTTATACATTGGTGTATGGAGCAGTGATGTTTTTCAAATTTATGTGCGGTTATAATGTGTTCACGGAAGAGTATGTACATTTACTTAGTATTGGCACATACTAAGAATTAATTTGATATTATTCGGACAATTTGTTACTTTTCTCGTATAATCTATCTATGTAAATTGATTGTCTATATATATATATATATACCTATATACAGGGCCTGATAAATAGGCGGAGGTGCATGAGGGTTATACGGCAGGGGCCCCGAACCCACGGAGATGTCCCTAGATTCATGGTAACTGTTTCTGAAATAAAAATATTTTTGTGTCATAAATTTCTTCCCACAAAGAACAAACTAGTCTCTTTTTTCGTCTTGTAAAGATAATTGATAATTCAAAAGTTTCTATAGAGGAAAAATTTATAAAATTTGATTCTCAAAAGAAAGGAAAGGAAATTGTTTTCAGAATTCTGGAAATTTTAAAATATTTTGGATTTGACTTCAATTTATTTATTGAACAACGGTGCTGATATGGCAGGAAATAATAATGGTGTACAAGCCATTATCCTTCAAAAAAATGTTAATTGCATTTTTTTTAACTACAAAAACCATACCTTGAATCTTGTTCGCGTTGAACTTTGATAGTGTCGAAACATCTAAGGAGGTGATAATGTACCTTGGAAGAATTCAGCAAATGTATAATTTCATTATCAGCAGTCCACAGGGATGCCAAAATTTGGAAGAAAAATTTAACTGCTTCACTTCATGCCACATCGAAATCAAGATGGTCTGCAACACTTAATTTTGTTAAACCCGTTACAAAATATTTGACGAAAATTCGATTTGCTGTAGATGAGGCAGAATTTCCAAACTTCAACCAAATGCGCATACTGAATTGAAATCTATTAGTCACTAATTTGGGTACATTACAATGTGTCATTTTATCAACAATATGGCTTAAAATTTTAATATTATTGCACCAAAGAAACTTATTAATTTAATTTCGTAACAGTACCTTGGACGTCGAAATGAAGAGTATAGATAATCTTATTTTAAAAATTCCAGGAAGTACGTGAGGAATAGACCAAAATACTTTCAAAGTCAAGAGAGATTGCAGAATATTCAAAAATTCTGCCCGAGGTTTCTTTTATATAATTGATTCAATTTTATCTGGTTTAACAAGGCATTTTGAATTCTTGCCTGAATCTGTAATTTATTTAAAATTCTATGGACTTTCGACGATTTAAATGGGGAGGAAATAAAATCCTTAACGCATATATTACAACAGAAATATTCAAAGGAAATTTCATATAAAATATGTGATGTATTGATTTTTATGAAGAAGATTTACTCAACCAATTTTAATTCAGAATTAACTCCAGTAAATTTACTACAGAACGTACTAGAAACATATTTAATTGAATTGTTTCCAAATTGGCTTGTAGTGTAGCACTATAGATATTTTTGAGCCTACCAGATTCCGGTGTTTTCGCAAAAAGGAATTTTAGCGTTTTAAAAAGATTTGAAAAATTTTAATAGATTGACAATGTCTCAATAAAGGTTAAACGGATTATCAATACTTTTTATAAATTCTGACATTGCGAAGACAATGGAGCTTTTAACGATTCTCAGAAAAACAAATCTCGTAATTTAATTTATACAGCAATATATTTTGGTCCCCTGGTTAGTACGGACCCCATGCCAAGCTCCTCTCCATGTCCTGCCTACTTACCGAGTATGTACATACATACATTCAGGGTACTTCTGATTAAAATGGTATCTGGTTATAGCATCCATTTACTTCCTCCTCCGAAGTTTAGTTTTAGCAAATTTTGAAGTCTACAAGATTTTGAAAATATTTGTATACGCTGGTAATTTTATAGCCACTCTATGGACTAATTACTTTTGCATTATTCAATTGATAAATGATTACATTGAGTTTCGTAACCTTTTTCGTTATTTGCAAATATTTTCAAAAACTTAAACTTTTTTGCACAAACATTTTTTAAAACCCATTACTCATATCAAAAAATGTCTTTCGTGCAACCTAATTTGGTTGTTCATTACTAATACTCCAAATGGAGTCATATCATATAATAATAAAATGCTGAACAAACAAATTCTGAAATATTTTCACAATCTTTCCACAATGCACGGTTAGAGCGTAAATGCCTACGGAGGTCACAAAATATCAACACAGAGACAAAACCCATGGTAAATAGCCTTATACCCAAGATGGCGTCTATCACTTGTGCATGTCCAATAAAACAAGAAATTCCGAACTTGTTTAATTCCACATGAACGAAAAACACTCTTATTTAAAATTTTCGAAAACGACCAAAATGTGCCACAAGCGATTAGTAAAAGTTTGCTTAAACACGCTCAGTATAAAAAAATATAATCCACGTGTAATGCGAACCGTGTTTTCCCCTTGCTTGAAAAAGAAGGTGCTGTGACGATGTTAAATTTATCTTTGTTTTCTTGTGTCAAAAGCTAATGAAGTTCAATTTAGATTTATTAGGTTCAATTTGGCTGCGAATTAAGAGATTTTGTTTTTTAAATCAACCCTGTTTTTTTTTGTATACATCTGCCCCTCTTTTGTACCTAAAATTTATGTATATCTATTCTGGTAACTCCAATTCGAAGATTCCACATGATATACAAGTAAATATTCCCACCTGAACTTCACGTAATTATTCAACGTCAACTTAAAAACCATATGGCGCTCCTGGCATGAAAAAAACTCTCTACGTCATCCCAAAGGCTAAAGAAATAAACAATTCATACGGCCTAACGGTACCAGAGAAAATAGTCTAGATATAATCTAGAAAAAGTTAGAAGCTACTGTTGAAGGAGAACTAGAAGTATTAAAGGCTAGCGAATTATCTAACAACTAAATAAGTCTGAGCGAAAAAATTATGAAAAGGAGGACTTATAATGGCAGGTTTCACAGTCCAGACTGAAGCCATAGATATGGCTTAAGCCATGTCTTAAATATTTCTATCGTTTCACAATCAACGCTTAAGTTACATGACTGGCTTAAGCCTAGCTTAACTTAAGCCCTGCATTTTCTGGGCTTCATCTTTGGTTTTCTAGTTTACCGGTTGTTGACATTATACAATTGAAAACTGTTGTCATCTTTCAGGTGAAAAAAATCTGACTTTAACTCCAAGATTTTATGAAGAATGTGACATAAAAGGGAATATTTATCTGATGCAGAAGACATGAGTGAAGAGAAAAAGCACAATTTAATATCCTAAAGTGAGAGGACGAGAAAAAAATGTACCCTTTCTTTTGATGTTCAATCTCGGTTTAAAATTCTTCTTCTTCTTTTCTCTTTATTTTTGATACACAATGGCAAAATTTTTTTAAAAAGTTTCATCTGTGGTTTAACTAAGGTTCAGCTTACAAATTACTGTGAAACGGTCTAGGGTTAAGCCTGGATTTTCACAGGTCATAAGAGTTGCATGGAGATGGGCGGTTAATAAAGAAATAAATGAAAGTGTATGAACCTGGGCAGAAGTCAAAGGATACCATGGAACACTGTCGGTGGAGAGGGTGTGAAGGTTGTATGCTCGATGGGGAGTGTAGAAGAAGTAAAAGTAAGTCTGATCAATTGAATGCCAATGCCAATGTGTTTGCCAAATACTAGGAATCGGAGACACACAAATGAAATTAAAATGAGCAAAAGAGAAATGGGTAAAACGAGAAGTTAAAACACAAACAAGTCGTCACGTCGCAATTGTAGTTAGTATATTGCACATGTTCAATATTGCAAGAACCAGTAGTTAAAAATAACAATAGAAGCACAGAGAACTCTTTATCCTGAAATCAGTCTGGAGATATACATAAAATCACACATGAATTTATAAAAAATTGCTAAAAAAATAAACATTCGTAAACACCAAACAATTAAAAACCAAAGGTCACATAAAATGAGGCAGACAACTTTTGCATTAGGAACCTAAGGCCGATGGGAACTAAAATAAACAATTTCACTTTGCTGTAGCCCATATCTCGGAAAATAAGCAGATAAAAATAATTGGATTAAACTTTAATTAACTCATTTGTACTTCGTAATGAAATGATTGTGCCTTATTTCATTCCTTGCGGAACACATAGGCCTAACTTTGTTCCCTTAACAGAGACATACTCTTAGTAAGACAATCGTAGGTCGAAGTGGATTTAAAATTCAAGACTACAATGTGGAAGTCATTTCCCGTCTTCTAAACAACGCCATACTTCACATATTGAAAAGTACCTGAATATCCTAATTAATAACATTTCAAAGCACTATACCTACACACGGTTATTGGAGGAGATTTTAACACCCCAATCAATTGCCTGGACCGAAACCAGGGCACCTATAATTTATTATTATGTCATCCATTATCCTAACTTCCTCCTATTCTCAGATTCATATTTAGACCTCTATCTCGTCCTTCAACCAATGTTAAATCTTACTTGTGAGCTTTTTTTACCACCTCCTCCTCCCTAACGAAGGTTGATTAAAATTATAATTCCAAGATAAGCTGACAACCGGTGTAAGTTTCTCAAATTCGAAAATACACTCTCAAATTGATGTAAGTATTCACAAATTGCTTTAAAAGCAACACAAACCACTTCTCTAAAATGGCTCCTGAAAACAACTCTAAATACAATATATCTACGTATAGAAGAATTTCCTTGCGAGTCTCTAAAACCTGTATTCAAGTGCTGGAAAAAGGCTGTGAAAAATCCTTGACCGGTATAACGTAGAACCATCAAATTTGAATTTCGTTTTATCAAGATTCAATGTTTTGTGGTTATTAGCCAAATGCGAAATTTTTTACTATATTCGTCTAAAAGTTGTTATGCAACATAAATCCAAGACGTTTAGGAAGGAAGACCGAGGTCTAGAACATTTTTCTTCTGTTAAAAAAAATTTTTTCCATTAACTCTTATAGGAAAAAATTCCTCACAAATTTGAAAGAATAGCTCTCAATCAGTTCTAGCCGGCTACAGTAATTCAGGATTTCGATTTTTCCTAAATCTATGAGTAATCAAAGGAGTACGATTAAAAAAAAAATCGGCCAAGTGCGAGTCGGACTCGCGCACGAAGGGTTCCGTAACATCGTACAAAATTTAACACTATGTACTTTTTATTTATTTTTTTCAAATGAGAATAAAACGAGGAAAACAATGCCGAAACAATCACGTTTCTTGTATGGGGCCTCCTTTAATTTTCCATTTTATTTTATTTTTATTAATTGTTGTTAAAGCGGCAATAGGGATATATACACACTCTGTGAAAATTTCAACTGTCTACCTGTTCCGGTTAATGGGATTCGTTGACAGACAGATAATAATAAAAATGAAAAACGCAGAAAAAATCACGTTTCTTGTATGGGGGCGCCCTTTAATTTTTATTATTTTTTTCTTATAGCGGCAATAGAAATTCACACTCTGAAAATTTCAACTGTCTACCTATTACGGTTTATGAGATCCAGCCCGGTGACAAACAGACATCGGAGGCTTAGTAATAAGGTTCCCGTTTTTTTCCCTTTGGGTACCGAACTTTAAACAGGACTTTGATGAGAGTTGTTTTAATAAGATGCAGTGACGTAGTTATGCGGGGCACCTGAAGTTTTTTTTTAAATATTCCTTTGAGGGATGTTTTGCATTTTCTTTTAGCCATTCTCATACATTTTACCAACATTCAAGAGAATAGCTAAAATCTCTGCCAGTTAGCAATTCTCTTTGATATGCATTATTATGTTTGTATACTATACAATTCTACAGAATCAATATAAACTAACACCTTTTATCAAGCCAATAGCTCCTTTAATCTCTTGAAAGATATTTTGCAGAAACAGTAGTTCTTAATGGAGATCTTCTAGAGCTCACTCACATTTCGAGCGTAAGCTCAAAATTTTATGTTTTCATTCTCAGTTCCTTTCTTTTTTAAAGGAAGTTTAAGTCAAATTGAGTTTCACAGTTTTGTGATGTTAATTTTTTTCCAAAGATGGCAGCACTGTGGAATTGTGAAATTTTTTTATTAAAAAAGTTTTATTTATATTTTTGTTTTGCCGCAGAACATTATTTTTCTTCTATCAATATTGGTTTTCTTTCAAATTTAAAATATACAGAAAACAGGAAAAAGGGATACGTGTAAAATTCGTGAACATGCATGAGCGTAATTTTTCAAGAGAAGGACATTATACATCGGAGGAAGTGTAATGCAGGGAGAGCTGTATTGCCATATTGAGGCTCCATTGTCAAAAGGATTTTTAGTTTATGAAAAGCTTTATGCAGAAATATAATGACAGCGTTCATATAATTCCCTGTGGGGGGGGGGGGGGGGGCTTACTACAAACACTTCCTGTTTCCGATATATTCTCTGCTCCCAAGTGGTTTCCAGTATTACAACAGGTTTCTACCGAGTTCAAAGTGAGTTTTTCGTTCGGATAAATTGCTATCTTATTTCAGCAATATAGTCAGCCATTTTAATTACTATGATTTTTTTTAATTTAATTTTCACAATATCATATTCTCAATCAATAACGTTAAAACTCTTCTTTTTGAGTATCAGAGAAAAAGATCTACTAGTGAGCTCTTTTACCAACTAAATCGTTACCATAATCCAAATGCTAAGAGCACCATAAAAGAGTAGAACTTCGGAACAAAAGACTTTTAAAATTATTTGCTGCTTCTGCTAAACGAAAAGTCCAAGATGAAATAAGAAGTATTTTGACCAAAGACCAGCATAAAACTATTGTCTTCCATTGAATGTAAATTTTCTTAGAAATCTTGGAGAAAATCTTGTGCAATTCGATTATAAAGACGTCCCCTTCCATGGAAGTGGAAGTAATTGTAGAAATCAAAGATAAGC
Source organism: Dioctria linearis (assembly GCA_963930735.1). Taxonomy (NCBI): domain Eukaryota; kingdom Metazoa; phylum Arthropoda; class Insecta; order Diptera; family Asilidae; genus Dioctria; species Dioctria linearis. The sequence continues at coordinate 20,628,598 of OZ005742.1, read as the reverse complement.
AGAGCAAGATATTTTCCTTTCGTAAATTCATTCTAAGGGTGAAGTCTTTCAGTCTAACAACAGAGGATGCATTAAGAAATATACATAATACGAATTTAGGGGATCTCTGTAGATATTTACAAATGATAAGCAACCAAGGGGAAAATGATTTTTCCCCATCGCTTGGCCTCTTTACCTACATACTACTAAGAAGTGTGCTGCAAATAAACCAATCGCTCGTAAGTCCTTATCAAATCACTTATAAAACAAAATAACAAAATATTTCGTCATAAAAACAAAAATTCAACTGAGCTCTTTTAAGTTTTTTTTTTTTTTTTTATGTATACCGCCTAAAGAATAACTTCCGGCTCCTCAGAGCGATCATTGAATAATGGACTCGGCTTAAATAATCCATTTCTACTACTTCCTCCATATAGTTTTCCTTTATTTGTAATCTTTTTTCTAGTGATTGGCCAGGATAATAAAAGTTGTTCCTCTGTAGCTGATGAGTCTACATCAAACTCTCTGCTGAAACTACTCGATTCATCTAAAGAAGAATATCGTCTTTGAGAATTCTCCGATACAGTCGTAGACGTGCTTTCACTAGTAACCTCGATCTTCATTGACACGTCGACAGTTTTTCTACTGGTCACAATTTGTTCCAAATCTGCTAATTGTTCGCCTAAAATCCATTTGGGCCGATTATGATGGTCAACCAAATTACTAGATGAGGAATATTGTCTATGCAGTCTTTCTTTGGCCGGAGTGCCTGGCAGCGATGGTGTCTTTTCGCTCTCGTCTGAAAAGGCTCGCGTTATTAGGATTCTTGGCGATTTCAGGGGTGAATTCAATACTGTTCGTTTTCTATTACAACTACTATAACTACTCGAAAGTCTTTTGTTGGATTGCCCATTTTGATCTAAGCGTAAGACTTTTTGCAATAAAAGATTAGCTGTGCCTAACGTAGACTTTGAGTACAGGTAATTCTGTTGGCTGATGGTATCTGTTGTACTTTTACCATTCGTTGCCATACTACTCTTTCTAGGATTCTCTAGAGAGTGTTTGGCAGCACGAAATGAATTCCTTACCGAATTGTATAGTTCAATATCAGCTTCTGATATAATCTCATTATCTGTTGTATTTGGAACTTGTAAAGTATTGCAACTGGTTGTATGTGCGAGTATCTGTTTTGGTTGTGCTAAAGTTGGACTTTCAAGTCCGTTGAATGTTAGACTACCTGGACGCCATGTCATTTCCGATGCGATACGTTTCATTTTTGGTCGCTGATTGTTATTAGAATTTCTATCGATATCGATAAGAGTTTCGGACAAACGACGTTGCAATAATGGCCGAGTTAAGAAGCCAAGATTCGATATTGACGGTCTTCGAGAGCCGCATGTTGATGGAGTACGTGCCTGTATCTCTTGATTGATCTCGTTTTTCGTACGTTTCTTACGCCAATAATTTTGGAATGTTTTGCGAATAGTTTTACTCTTTAAACCGTAAAGCATTGCGTTTACAGTTGTCGAGCAGGTTAGTAGAGCTGTTGATGCTATCACGACATAAGTATTAGTCTTATACTTATCAGGCACATTTTCACCATACGCTGATACAGCCGTACTGTCCCAAACTATGGAAATGTAATACGGAAGATATAAGATTATGAATGATCCGACTAGTTGCAGAACACTTGATATGGGGCTACGTGATCGAAACTTGGGTCCACCAGCGCTCGGTACTGTTACTGTTGGGACAAAGAATGGATTCCTTTGATGTGTTATTGTCACTTGTGCCGATAATGTTACTTCATATATAGCCGCAGCGATTCTATGGCGATGATATCGTGCGATCATTAGTACCTGGGAGGAAAACAAAAAAAACTTTTCAGAGATTTGATTATATTTAATAAAGAATTAAGTAAAAATTAAATTTTATAGTTAAATTTAAATTAGGAAAATTTCTGAAGAACTTTCATGTAAAGTAGACAAAAAATAGATTTTTTTTGCATGGCAATAATTTTTAGCGTGTTGTCGTACTGAAATTGAATTTGTATCTTAGCAATTCCAAGATCGAACAAATACCGAGACTGACCCACATACCTGTGAGACTTTTGTAACGGTTTTGGCTCAATAAAAGCTAGATTATCAGCAGAGAGCATAGTATTAGGAACCCGTCTTAACATACATATGTACATAAACAGGGTGTTTGATAAATAAGAATGAATTCTTGGGAATGCTCCATATGGATTATTTTCAAGCGTAAATTTGAGCGAGAAGGAGTGATTTGAAAGTGTGATCAGGACACTCCAAAGAGTCCATTGGCATACTTCATCTTACTCATTTACCGAACACCCTGTATATAGCATTCTCAGATTTATTTAAAACATTATCAAATGAGTTTTAACTTTAAGCAAATAAATTTAAACCTTGAGAAATTGATTTTAAACCTTTAACAAATAAATTTAAGCCTTGAACAAACAATTTTAAGCCCTTAACAAATAAATTTAAACCTTGAACAAATGATTTTAAACCCTTAACAAATAAATTTAAACCTTGAACTTGACTTTTCAGTGCAACGGTTGACCATCAACTGCCTTAGAAATAAATAAACCCATATCCCAAATATAGTTGGAATTTTGGAAAATGATTTTTCGATAGGGTTTAACATAGGCGAGTAAGGAGGCAAAACGTTTAGTGTTAAATTCGTTTGAGATAACACAACGCGATCTTGTTGTGTTTTGTGTATGCTCGCATTATCTATAATTAAAAATGGGTCACTAAGCGATGGATTTGTTTCCAATTTTATAACAAGTTCGCGCAGGAATAGAGAAAACTTATTGAAATTGCAAGTAGAATTTGCAAATCCTTGGGTACTTATCGCAGCAATAAGTATGTCATTTCTACCACGTACTACTGGAGCTATAACTCGAGCACGTGTTTCTTCTGGAGCGACCTCGATATTATATAAGATGAATATTAAAACCACGAATTTAACACTAACATTTTTGTCTCCTTTCTTGCTATGTTAACCCCTATCCCCACTTGCACGTTCAGTGACATGAGTAAAGAACATAATCTTTTCTAAGTGATCGCAGATAGCCTGCAAAAAATCACACCTAATGACTGTTCCAACTAATGATGGATTTGGTTTTACTTATTCCCAAGAGTGGATGGTCAACCGTTGCCCTAAAAGTTCAGAAGTATTGCAGATTATATATGCACCCAAAATTTGAAGAAAAAAAACAAAAAAATTATATGAAATACTTACCTAACTTGAAATAAAATATTTTAAATTAAAATTTGTTAAGAGTTTAAATATATTTGCTAAAGGTTTAACCCTTTTTGTTAAAAGTTGAAACTCATTCGTTAAGGGTTTAAATATATTTGTTAAGGGTTTAAATATATTTGTTAAGGGTTTAAAATCATTTGTTCAAGGTTTAATTTATTCGTTAAAGGTTTAAAATCATTTGTTTAAGGTTCAAACTTATTTGCTTAAAGCTTAAACTTATTTGTTAATGGTTTAAAATTTAAATAAATCTGACAAACGTCTACTGGGTGGTGCGTTTTATAAGAGGGCACAAAAGCGTGCGATGATAAAGACTTAGGAGATGACCTATACAGGGTGGTTGTTTATGAGCTACAGAAACACTGCAAGAGATAAATGGGAATATTAAAAAGTAAAATGTGTACGAAATAAAGGGCGAAGGGGGCGGTTGAGTTTAAATTCAACAGTTACAGGGTATATTTAATGAGCTTGACATACATATATTATATCGGCATAATATCGAAGCCATGACAGCGTCTGATGATCGTCTGCTTCTGTTTCCAAGAGGTCATAAAGATATACATACCACCTGCTATTTTATGTTTCTCTCGTGCTGCCAAGGGTATACGCAAGGGAAAGGCTGTATATATTCTTCGAGCTAAGAGAACACAGGTGCTCTGATTCCTGATGAATGTGCGTGCTCATAGTGAAGCCTGCACGTATATAGCCTAGTAGTCTTCTCTTTGGTCTACTATAAGATGACTGCCCTGTAGTCTCAAGTCTCTTCTAACTTGAAAATCGGATCATCATAAACTGGGTAGCCGGCATTGCTAACTTGGTACCACGAGGTTGAGGAGCCCTGGATAGTGCTACTATAATACTGTTATTCACTTCAACCCGGAGTAGGCCCCCTAATGGTAGTATCGTGATGGTTGTGGTAGTCCATATGCGGACAGATAGATAGTATCTGAGTCTGCATGACTTAGGCTTACATTCTTCTTTGAACAGAAGAGTATGTGCTTTCGAATAAATTGAGTATTGCGTCCGAAGATCTGAAGAATGGCCGCTTATAAATGTATGCTTGGATATGTGGCTTTCGGTGTGGAATTGCGGTAAATCAACTGGGTACCGTGACCCACAGTGCGAGAGCAGAGATTTTAGGTGGGTCTCGCTTCGACCACTAAGTTCAATGTCAAGCATGCACTGGCATAAACTGATACTCATTGGGACAGGATGTACTCTGTCTCATGAGGGTGCTGATTATCGCCTTCATACTAATCCGTGCATTAAGACTGCGGTGGAATTAAAGCTTCGAGCCAGGTGTCCTTGTAAACCCCAACAAATAGCATTGAACTCCCTTTCTCGGAATAACATTGGGATAGTGCAGTGGGTGCCGGGGTACAGCAATATCAGCGGGAATGAAAGGGCGGACGAGCTCGCACCAAAACGGGTAGAACAACAAAGGAACTGTGGGGTAAACCAAACCTAGGACTTAACAAGCAAACCCTGAGAACTCTGGTGTCCATTCTCACTGGGCATTCCTCTCTCAGGGGCCACCTTCACAGGATGAGACTTGCTAATGATCCTACATGCAGGGGTTGCGGAGAAACAGTGACCCACTTTCTGTATCATTGCCCGGAACTCTCAGGAATACGTTACAGAATTCTTGGCTCACACCTCCTGGACGAGTTACACGATGCCGGCAAGGAGGGCTGGGGGCCAATAGAGAAATTTATAGGAGCATCGGGATCGAATCTATTAGCAATTGCTCATGGTTCTGGAGAGCGAACAATGAGCCGTGACTTGGTCTACGTTCGGAGGATCCCTCGGGGTCTCAAACCTCTATTTCAATCAATCAAACCCCAACAGAATCTGGCTTAGCTTAGGTCACATTTCGGACATGAAAGGAGTATTGAAAAGAGGATTAACTTAAAATGAGTGCAATAAACTTCGATTCGTTCTAGGGCTTCTATATAACCTCTCCAACTGGCTCTGTTCAGGGCCACGCTTTCGGCCACTGTCCAAGATTTTTCCCTTCCATTTATTTTTTTATTAACGGTACTTCGTCATATAGTGTTTGATCTTCCTGCATTTCTTTACCCATTTAACATTTTAATGCCTGCAAAGCAATTGTTTGTGTAGGCCTTCTGGTCATATCCATTTTCATTTTTTTTTGTTTTATGTGAACCGCTATTAGTTCTTGGCGCGTGACTGACCAGAGTTCCGAATTTATGATTTTTTTCTGGTCAGAATATTTTGAGCTCTTGGATATTCTTGGAGCTGACTTTCCTGATAAGTCATGTTTCACTTTCTGTAGGATTAACTTCATAAAGTAATTGAAATGTCGAAGTTAGGAGCTACTTCCCTTATCTTTAATTGGCTGGTTTATTCTTCGTGATCAATTAAATAGGATTATTATCCAGCTGACTTGTACTATCTTAGTAGTTATTTTTTATTTAGTGAGCTGTTGACTTCTGTTGTAGAATCTAAACCTAAAATATTGGATACCAAACATGTCGCGACTATCTCGATGGCAATATATTTACGTATTGCAGCAATATCTCTAAATTTGAGTATCTCCTGCAATTGTAAGTAAAAACCAACTGGACTACGTAGAGAGAAAGCATCAAACTCTCATAGATGATAATTTACTACCAGGGTATGAGGGAAAAATATGAGTTCTCAGACTGAAAACTATAAATGGTCTCCTCACCATGTATAGCGATAAAGCAGTGACCTAAAGAAACCTAAACACGTCACCATATATTTCAATTTGCATTTCTATTGCTTTCAAGTAAAATTGTCACTTGTTTTTTTTTATTCTAATAGCAACATTCAACATCATCACGTGTTGAACAACTCACTGATTTAAAAAAAAAAAAAAGTTTTCTCATATTCACGAAAACTAAATCTCTTTGTCCGACTGTCTTGAACGCCGTGATGATGTTGATGAAAATTGATGTATTAAAACTGGACATATCCATCGAAGCCTTAAATCCTTTCACAGTCACTATGTACAAATGCATAACGATGCAGTTTTATGTGTACAATCTCAGAATGCTTTTCCAAATTATCAGCGAAAAAATCATAAATGCGATCGTTATGCACCCGAAGTCAAAGTTCGTCATGCAGTTGAAAGCACTTTTGAAAGTTTTGATGGTTGAGATATGGCGCAAATGAAAGGATGTCAGCGAAATTGATGCCAACATTAAATGCAAATGAAACGTAGCATAAAATTTTTTTACAGCCACGCATCTAAGAACCCACTTTCTGGTTTGTGTGAAAAACTTTTACTGCAGCCGCCGTTAATTTCATGATAAAAAATTTTGATTTTATCTGTCTGCCTGTCTGTCTGTCTGACTGGCTGTGTAAACTAGGATGAAGAAATGCAGATTTGACTATTGTAATGGATCTGTTTTTTATTAAAATAACTTTGGGCTGTGGCTGAACAGATAATGAAATTTATGTTGTTGACTTTATAGAAAGTGCCTTAACAACTGTATAAAATTCGATTGCGTTATATTTATATATGAAAATGCGTCTCCTTACTTTTGCTATAGACTATTTAAATGTCTTTAAATAAAGTATTTGGAAGAAAAAAAATTCTAGCCTATTTCATACTCTAAAAAGCTCTATTTATTTAAGATAACAAAAGTGTTGAAAAAAATCAATTATATTATAATATTTTGTATTAAATATTTACTGTACACTTACCTTTATATTACAACCTATAATAACTATTCCAGGGACTATTAATGTTACAATAGTAAAAATAATTGAGTACCACAACGAATTAAACGTTGCAAAATTTGGTACACATGCGCCCAAATTTGTACTAAATTTAAAAGGTGCCACTTTAAAAAATGGTGGAATGGACAGTAAAAGTATCACAATCCAACCACTGATAAGACCAGCGATAACCTGAAAAATAAAATAAAAATAAATTTTTTGAATTGATTAAAAAGCTTAAAAAATTTAAATTAATTATTTCAAGATAAATTTTAAAAATTATGTCTATGAAGTTATAAGAAAACGAGTTTGAGAAATAATTAATTGCTTCATACGATTAGCAGAAAAACAATGTAAATTGCAGTACTACTGGATCCCTAATCGAACCTTGAGGAATACCAGATTTATTGTACTAGATTAATTTCCGTGGAGAGAGCACTTCAAAGAAATGTGTATTTGTTGAATTTGTTTGAATATATTAGTAAGGGAGAGGAATCCAAGTATTTACCTGATTTCTCTAAACCTTTTGACTCAGTTAATCATCCTAAATTACTGTCTAAAATAATACTTTACTTAAAATTTTCAATTCAGTCTTACTCTCATCGGAAGCTTTCTATTAGGAAGTCTCAACATGAAAAGTCGGTCGGTGGTCTTGTGTCTAGTACTTTTGTGCCAAGTCACGGTGTACCATAAGGGTCCATATTGGGTCCATTTTTTTTCAGTATGTATATAAATGATTTGCCCAATTTCACTGACAGTTGCAATATTCATTAGTATTAAATTAGCATACCAACCTTCTTAGAAGATTGCTTAGATCGGCTGAATTTTGATTTGGAAAATGTTTCGCATCGAGCTGCTAATAATCATTTAAAACTGCATCTACTCAAGTCTCAGTGTATTGCCTTTTATCGGAGTGATATTATGCTCTTTGATCTCCCACCTGTCACTGGTTTTACTCTGCCTCCGGCGACTATGGTTGTTCTGTCAATTGATACCAAGTTACTAAGGGTCAAATAATTTCTTCTTCCTTATTTTATAAATTGCAACTTAGTATTTCGAAACTTGGACTCCATTTGTTTAAAAAGGCTGAACGTAGCATTTAATGACTGCATTTAGAGGTTTACAAAATAGATCTTCTCCCTTAATAGAACAATTAATTATTTTTCATTATCTAGATTTGTGTATGACCTTATTTCACATTTCATCTTTCAGTAATAACCTGCTGGGTTGCTCTCTCAACGAGTACCTACGGAGAAGACTACTGAGATTCTTGAATTCTGCACGAAATTTTAATTCATTTATACCTGATTTCCATTACTCGATTCAATATGGCTCTTACTACATACAAGCTATGTGTTTATGACATTAAATGCCGACAAATATTCAGGGTACTGGTTCGATTGGTGAATTCAAGGTGTTTATTACAAATATGAGTGCATCATTTTAAGTATGTCAAATGTAGTTCATTTATTGGCGTTAGCATCACCTTCATGGGTAAATCAGTTAAGTAACTATTGTGTTTAATAATTTGATTTGAATCATAAAAGTAAAAAGTTTTTAAAAATTTCAAGTTCGAGTCTACCATTGGACAATTTAACAAAAAAAAAAATACAATTAAGTAATCAATTAACAATTTAGATCTTAATTTCAGTTCAGTCATTACTTTAGCTCGTTGTTTAATTTCGTCTCTTTCTTCTTTTAATTTTTAATCTTTTATCTTTATATAAAATTTTCTTTTCATGCTTTGCTCTCTTCTTTGATTTGTATACTTTTAGTTATTTAATTTGTTTTTATTTATATATTAGCTACCACTATTTTATGTACTAAGCAAGTAATTATTCGAAAATCAACTAACAAACATACGTGCCTGCATTTACACCTTTAGTGTAGGACGAAAAGACTGAAATTTCTAAAGCCTTGTCCTACAACAAGTTAAGTTACTGCCCTCTGTCAAGAAAGGTACGAAATATCTGTGATCACTAACTATAGTGCATCCTTAAAGTGAGAGTAAAATCACAACATAAAGGAGGATTTGTATTATGATAACATGCATATTCCGTTTCAGAAATTAATTTGGAGATAGCTTAATGAAATTTAAATGCTGCCAAAGCAATCACTGCAATACATCACACGTACACTACCCTCTAGTTTTTATGGTAACCGTTTGCGATGTCAAACAGCTAAAATGGAATATCCAAATCATCTGAATTAAGCTCGGAAAAATACCACTGCATCGAATCTGTGGATGCACTATTTCCTGTTTCTGGACGAGGGACTACCTCCGAAATAATGTCAATCTTTTGCATAAACAAATATTTAAAATCTTCCAATTTCGCAATAATTAATTACCAATTCAAGACGTATTTTTATTTTCTTCCATTTTTACAGGTAGGTAAATGAATAAATGTTTGCTATAAAATCTGTTGCCAGCAGCCAAAACTAACAGATTAGAGTTATCAGTAAAAATGATGTTATGCTATACCAACAACCCTGAAAACTTGTTATGGTTGAGAGCTTTTTATAATAAGAATCAAATTTTCCAGCACACATTGACAAAACTAGATCTTCCAAATTTGCACAAGGTGTTTGCCTATCTTGTCATCATAAATAAATTTTCGTATACGTTGTACTACCACCCTCACAATTTCATTTCTGGAAAAAATCCATGCCATCATAACGTAAATCCTCCTTTAAGCGGTCTAAATTTATGTTTAATCTAGTTCATAAATACAAGTTAAAAGAGGATTTACATTATGATGGCGTTCATTTTTATTATGAGAGAGATAGTACATCGTATATGGAGGTTTATTTATGAGTGACGAGAGAAGCAAACGTCTTATGTATTTTTTCCGGACCGGAAAACCTTATTCCCATAAAATGTTCTGAAGCATACAAAGTTGTTATGGGTGCTGGAACTAAAACATTCTTACTGTCTGTATTTTTCGTTGAAGGTTTTTACCCAGGCTTCAAAGCTTTTACACAGACTCGAAAGATTTTTACCCATAATGTGTATATTAATTTATCGGACTAGGGAAGTTTGACAGTTGAATGCATTTCCCCTCCTGAACAAAAGTTAACAATTTTACACAGGGTAAAGTGGATGAGTAAGTTCATTTTATTAAAAAAAAATTATAACGTAATAAATAAAGTTAATTTTGATTTTTGACAGCTGACAAATTTACGTCAATTTACCCAGGCTTTACTCATAAGTTGGCTGTTTTTTCATCCTCATCTAGTATTATCCCCTCTACCGAAAGAAAGATTTTACTTGATTTTTACTCAGGCTTTTTTACACAAAAGTAAACATACAGACCTAGTTTAATAGCAAATATTTATTAAATTACTTACTTGTCAAATAAATAAAAAGATTTCTCTTTTTGATTTTTTACCCGGTTAAACTTTTCTCAAACTTTTCATTTCTTTCTTCTTTTTTTTCATTTTTTCATTTGTTTTTCAAATCACCCAATTTCGCTATTTGGGACCTGTTGATGAGTCAAACCAAGACTTGAAACTTGTCACCAAAAATTAATGAGTTGTGTGATGAAATAACAAATTAGATCATTTTTTATCTTTTGCTATATACCGGAGAATCACAAAAAATTCTTTCTTGAACAAAATTACTTGTCAAAATGAAAGATAATAAAAACAGGTTTTGAATTTCCATTGAAAGTTTTTAAATATTTGATGTTATTTCGGAGGTAGTTCTGCGTCCAGAAGCTCCTTGGAAATGATTGTTTGACAGTTTGCGATATTTATCATAAAAACTAGATGGTAGTTTACGTATGAGGAATGGCAGTGCTTTCGTAGGATTTAAATTTCAATAAGCTATCTCCTTCACAATTTCTGCAAAAAATGCATCCCATCATAATGAAAATCATCTTTAAGTTATAATTTAAAAAAAAGTGTGTCCAATATTACAATGTGTGTAGAGTAATGTAGACAAATTATGGAGACTTATGTTTGTGATAGATACTTTAATTGTTACAAAAGAGTTGCAAGACGCTTTTTTAAATCCATTTAAAAAGGCGTTTTGCAACCCTTTTGTGATATTTTTCATAGAATCCATGTCGCTCCCAGACATAATTTAGTGTCACTTTAATTTATCTTCATCACTCTGTTTCCATACAGAATTCAACTTGAGTTGAACTCGAGTTAGTCCTCATGAAACGGGAATTGAGTTGCATTTCGTTGAATTTATCGTAATTTATTGAATTTAAGATTTGTTTTTTATTTCGTTGATTTTAAATTAAGGTTACGCTTTGTTCTTCTAGGTAAGACTGTCGCCCATAAACTAAATAGGACTTAATGGCCATATCCTGGGTCCCCATCATCGTTGCAGCGGTTATCCTCTTTCTAAGTCGACCTCTCTCATTAAAATCAGTAGTAGACTGATGCAGATTCTCATTTATGAACTCATCAAGACCCTCATTGATATGTTGCATTAAAAACTCATTCTTCATTGTAATACTCATTAATATGCTTATTAATAAGCTTATATTGACTGCCATTATTTATTCATCGACATGCTTATCTAATATTATGATAAGCACAAAAAAGAAGCAAGGTAAACATTTATACAGTCAAAAAGTGAACGATATGAAGTATCACATGATTCTAATAGAAACGAATTTCATCATGATGTTCATCTAAGTAGGTACTCATTGATGAGCTCATCATGCTTTGTCTACCAGGGTAGTTCAACCGAGAAGAGAGTGAAATTAGTGTTAAAAGTCTTGAGCCACATTGGGTGTCCAGTCTTATAATGAAATATATTTACATACTCTTATCATAACCAAGAGCTATAATACGCCTATTCCCCGAAAAACTCCTGAAAACTAACATTTTTAAACTATTCAAATATAATTTAATCTTAACAGCATTGCAGACACAGGGAAAAATGCATGCTTCGAAGCTTCGACAAAACAGTCATACTTTGAAGAACTCTTGCCTGCTTCGAAGTCTATAAAAACTCGATGTCAATTTCTTCTGATTGTTGTCGTAAGTCGAAAAGTTAGGATGCTTTTATACGTTTTTTTCGTTAGTATTTCTCAGTCTCTTTGCCGTTACAAATTAGGCTCCTTTATGAATAGTGCTTATCTCATTCTTGTTAGAGGTCATCCTAATTTTACCCCTCAGAGGAAGGTCGCCAATATTATCAACTCTTATTATAGTTACTCTCCTCTCAGTTCTTTACAAATGACTGATGAGATTTTCTCTTTAAATATTTAACATCAGATATGGCCGGTTCCATAAAATTACTATCTAAGAAAATACCTTCAAATCTTAATTTTAAGCGTGATATTGTTACTACAAAATGGTAATTGCGACAAAATTAACCGGACAAAAGTTCAATGAAACAGATTTTATGACCTACTCTTTTGTTTGCGCAGGTGAACATTTACAGGCGATATGCTCTTATAAAATGCAATGAATGTACAGTTAATAAAAAAGGACAGAAATTTTATTAGTGAATACTGTTTTCGGCATCTTTTCTAATCAAGGATTTGGAAAGGAAAGCCGAAATGAGAGTAGAGAGAAAACGATGTCATCAGAATTGTTTGTTTCCATTCTCACAGGATTTGTTTTGCATAGAAATTAGTAAGGTAACAGTCCGGTTTCATCAGCGTACTAGCTTTTTTATATGCATGTACATAGACTTCTTCGGAACGTTACACCTTATGATGATTAATTAAAACTTGTTAGATAGATATTCCTTGGACCTATCCAACAGTCTATAAATATGTCTCCTACTCGTTTCCGTTTGAAATTATGGCTCATCAAAATCAAAATTTCGGAATTTTAAGTCGTGTTTTTTTTATTTAACTACTATTTTTATCAAAACATTCCTCGTCATCAACACTAATTTTTCATACTGGATTTAACAAGCCCAAAAGCTTTGCTTTAAAATGACCATCACACTTTGTACCCAATATGTAACCGTTTCTGCGTTTTTTGCATTTTTTCTTAAGCATATCCCGCGAAAATGGCTCAAAAAGTTCATTCTCAAAAGATTATTGCCTACTTTCTGGCACTGATTGAACTTTTTGTGCCATTTTCGCGTATGCTTAAGAGAAATGCAAAAAATGCAGAAAACGGTTACATTTTGGGTACAGAGTGTGATGGTAATTTTAAAGCGAAGCTTTTGAGCTTCTTAAATTCAGTATGTAAAATTGGTGTTGATGACGGGGATAAAAATGATAAAAATAGTAGTTAAATAAAAAAAACGATTTAAAATTTCGAAGTTTTGATTTTGCTGCGCCATAACTTAAAAACGGAAAGGAGCGACACATTTATAGACCGTTGGAAATCTATCTATCAAACAACTTTTAACTAATCATCATAGGGTATAACATTTCGAAGTTACAGGGTGATCTATAAAAACATACCCAAATATTTTTAATGCTTGGAACAGAATGCATCGCAGCCACCACGCACAATGCGGTGATGAAGTGTCAAAATCGTAGCCACCAAACATTGTGAACACAATGGCCATTGATGAAATTTAAATGAATTTTGTTAACTGTATTAATATTAAATTGGGACCACAATATTATTATTTTTAAAACTTTTCACCACCATAATTAAATTTTCTTTGAAACTTATGATGTCCAGCATACAGAATTTTAAAACAAACAAAATATTAATCAGCTGTGAAATGTCAACGCAGGATAATTGCGCTAAAGTTGAAAGTCGACCAATTTTTGCGTGGTGGCTACGATGCCTACGTTCATTGCGCTCACTTCTTGGGATTGCCTTATAACTTACTCCTGCGTGATATTTGCCTGCGTGGTAGCTACGTTCATTCTGTTCCTAAGTCTCGTTATCTCAGAAAACGTTAGGATTCCTCCCCCCCCCCACCCCCAGCAATACAATTTTTTCGTTATCTAAGCATGACCTATCCATAGCCTTTGGGTTTCACACCACTTACTGGACACCCTGTATAAACTCCCTGCTTATTTTGTTAAATTTCATGAATTTCCGAAGCATTTAGTAAGCACAAATTTTGTAACTATCCTGCTTCTCCAATTGTCCTGCTCTTTTATGATTGGCAACTAAAGACAATCGAAATATGTTTTTATTTTGAAAAACGTAAATACTTAATTATTTTTCTCGGATTTTTTTTAGATATTTTTAGATCTCTGCGTCGATTTTATATAAAAATAGATTATATAGCACACTCATACATATATATATATATATTTTTATTTCTTTCCCCCTCAGGTAAATCAATTTGACGTCAAACGTCTGCCATATAGAGACAGAAAAGAATCTGTTCAGCAGAAAATCCATCTCTCTACCTAAAATTCTCCATATGTTTTTCGTTTTGTTTACGAATGCTTCAGGATATTTATTTCGGTAGTATGAAAAGAAGAAAAATGTTTACCGTTTAAAGCACTTTAATGTGAGAAAAATATTCAAACAAAATTGAAGGCATAGATTTTTTTCTAGTAAAGACAAAAACTTAATGCCAACTACTTGCTATCATGTAAACAATCCACTGTCTCTCTTATTGGAGTTTTAATGACTTCAAAATACTACTTATGATAAATAAAATAAATATATCAACAAAACACGGTATACAATTTTCCGATTTAATTAAACCTTTTCCAGACAGAGTTAAACTTTTCCAAAAGAATTAAACCTTTTCCACAAAGAATTAAACCTTCTCCATAAAGAATTAAGCAAAATCCACAACCACTAAAACTTTATTTACAACGTGGAGAATAGAAGAATTTTAAGAACTTTTATTTTTAAATCATAAATACAAGAGAAGAGGAAAAAACAACCGCCTCGTCCGGGGTTTGAAGCTGGGACCTCCCGCAATCCGGGCGACTGCTCTTACCACTGAGTGCTTAACGTTCTTAAAATTCTTCTATTCTCCATCTTTGACCGATTCTAACAAGTGTAGGTTCGATTCCCGTCCGGGAAAAATAAATAAATTCATATCAATTAAGCCATTTAATTTTGTTTTTTACACTTGTAAATGGCTTCTGGTTTGTGAAGCGGTTCATCACGAGATGCAGGACTAATTTTCATTTTCATTTTCATTATGAAATTTACAGCAACGCTGCTATTTTAGATAACCGAAATAAGGCTGTTCTCCACAGATATATCTGCGAGAATTCTCCTCGCAGCTCCTTTAATCGTTGAAAATGCTTGCTTTATAAGATTGAGCATAGGTGAAGATGGAGTCGTACGTTATTATCGGTGGTAACAACCTCTCGAACAGCATTTGCCTTCTGTATCGAGGCATTATCCAAAATTAACCATGTTTCTTCTGTATATGCGAAATTTTCTCTATAAGCTATAAAATAAATAGAAAAATCATTGGTTTAATTGTTTATGAATTTAGTTAATAGAGTTTGATTAATTCTTCATGAAGAAGGTTTAATTCTTTGTGGAAAAGTTTAATTCTTTCTAAACGGTTTAATTAAATTTGAAAATGCTATATTTAAATACACAATACAAAATTAATCAATAACTATACTCACTTTTCTATTTGTAACTATAGCACTATAATGAAGTGGTGCTGCGATTGCATAAAAACGATCACAATTCAAACCACAAACTGTCCAAAGTGATATTGGATGAAATAATGTAAATAGGAAACCTTGTATCATACACACAAAATCTATTGAAGCTATCCAACTTCCTTGGTGGATGATCGGTGGGAACGAAAATACCAAAAATATTAGAGATAGCAGAGATTGAATTGTGCTTAGATGCACAAGGAGTATATTATTTGGTGATATCTGAAAAAAATAAAGAAAAATAGTATTAAATATGATATTCTAGTTAATAAACGGTAATTTTTAATAATTAGAAATTGAAAAATATTTTTTTTATAATTTTGAAATAACAAATGCAAAAAAATATAGAATTAAGAGACTCTAATCCAAAAGTTCTATATTCATTGGTACGATTCTTAATACCGGTGATTAAAGTACTGTTCGAACAAAATCGATTCGAACATATTTGTATAAACAGATAACTTCTGAAAAGAAAGTATGCTGAAAACAAAGCATAAAAAATTTAGTAAACTTGTCTCTAATCTGATTACTCTTGCTAAAAATACAGGTACACAACCGAACAAAGCTATGTATTTGTCTTTTACATAACACATTGCACGAATATAATACAAATCAAATAAAAATTATTTCCATTTGTTTAAACCAGTTAGATCCGTGCTAAAAACCATTCCTGAAAAGGGATCATATTACAAAAATATCATGCTAAAATTGAGATCTGAAAAGAAAATAAATTCAATCTAATTACAATTTTCCTAAAAATTGGTACGACATCTAACAAAACCATGTCATGTAGCCTACAATGCATGGCACAAATACAATCAGATCAAGCCGATCAATTTTAAACTCTATCAATGTCATCATTACAAGTTCCACCCAACGGGAATTTGTTCGCAACGTGATAGAGAGCATATTTTTTGCAAATATAATTAATTTAACACAGCAGCATGTGAAGCTCTAAATTTCTTGTTGCTATGCATTTTTGTTCGTTGCTAGGCAAGTTTTATCGCTAGTACCTTAAGAGCACAGCTGCATTGCCAATTCTTGCAATCATGCGCCGCTGCTACTCTATCAGTGGTGTCGTGTGCAATCAAGGGCTATATAAACGACAACCTGACTGATCTCGATCTCTTATTGTACTTTGTATCGCTTGGGGTAAGTTGGCTGTTTAGGAACTAACATTTATATCGGGTATCGACTGATTTAATTTTTAACAATTAACAATCATTTCTGGTCTCGACGGAAATAAACGCATCTTATTTCGGGTCTGGACTGAAGATAAGATATTTACTAACAATCATTTCTGGTCTCGACGGAAATAAACGCATCTTATTTCGGGTCTCGACTGAAGATAAGGTAACACTTTATGCCGGATCTCGACTGGCTTAAAGAATATTATCTCGGGTCTCGACTGATTTAATATCTTACTAACATTAACACTTTATTTCTGGTCTCAACGGGAATAGAGAATCGTTCTAACCAATGGTTAGAACAAAGGGTTTTAACATTAGCTTAAAGCCAACCCTCAAGCGTCAAGTTGTAGATCGGTGAGTACCAGTCACTTGTAACAAATTAATATTTATTCATGCATTTATTTTACAATATTTACTCATATATGTACATATATATTTACATATTATACATTTTTGTGCATATTTATCAAATATTATAATTTATCTTCATTCTGTATTAATTTGACATATATATATATTTATATGTGTTACGCTCTTGACGATTTTATATTGCAACTATTCTAATAATACGTGTTTTCAGTGTGATACAAAATTCTCTGACCCAAAACTTACATCCCAATACAACTTTTTATATCTAAGTTTGCGGTAGTAAGTGTTTTCTAGTGTGTGTTGATCTCTGACCTAATACCTCATTACACAATCTGATCTTAATATAATTAGTGGGCAATCTTAAGAAATAAGTGCGCAAATTTATTAGAAGTTAAAACGTAGTGAACAGTGTTCGATCATTGACCTTGATCCAAATTTACCAGTGCATCATTTCACTAAGTTCAAATTTGCGTATACGTTCTACTAGCGGATAGTACAAGTACAATGAATTAATATCAAGGATGAGACTTAAATTGTAAATTACTTATTGTATCCATCCTTCCCTAACACAAACACATTATGTATAAATTTAAAAATGTCGATCTCAATTTCGTGACCCCCACGATACATTTCCTTGTTTAACTTTAAAATTAAACAAAGCAAGAAACGAAAGATTTCTTGACAGGGCTATAGCAGACAATAAATTAAACAAAATTAGAAAGTTTTGCGATGAAGTAAAAGCGAATTTAGTCAATATGAAATTGAGCGAGTTTGCTGCAAAATCCGCATATCGAGAATTGAGTGGTAAAAACCCTATTACAAGCGAAAAATCTTTAAAAAATGAAATTTCTATGAAAAATCTTGCGTTTCGTATCAGCAGGAACCGTATACTCATCAGAAGCGCAGCTTGGCTGTTCAGAGAGCGTCGAAATTCTAAATTTTTAATTTTCTTAATTTTGAATTCATAAGCTTCAGTATCTACTTCTCAAATCCAAAATTAATTCGAATATTTTAACTTTATATTATATCAATTGATAAACTATTTCCGAATTTGATTTTAGAATTTTAATAAACGGCTCTTTATCAGATTAAGTCAAAGTCAAAGTATTGGGGGGGGGGGGGGGGGGTAGGTCCGGTGTACTTGGTGTCCATTCATTTTCGGCATAAAATCGGTTAAATTATGCTCACACCATGTTTGCGCAATTTTAGCTATAGTCTTATTGGAAGCAATATCCAACGTGCCCACACTGATTATTTTGAGAATTGTGAATACGCTCCAAAATAAAAAGTTTCTCATCCGAAAAAATTATGTACTTCTTTCCCAACTTATTAATTTTGTTACATCCGTAAGTCGATGAACTTTTTTTTCTTAAAAGTCGAATATTTCCTATACACTCGCGATTGTTTAAGATTCGCTGCCATTTTTCATGCGGAACGTTCACAATTTCTACGAATTCATTAGATTCAGTCTCAAGAAATCTAGTTACGGTACTCTATAATTATGTATATCATACCGTAACTAGATTTCGTGAGCTGTAACTAGATTTCTTGAGCCAAGCTTTTTCATTTGCTGAAAAATGTCACCTCTTGTCTTACCGCTTTTGAATTGATCAACGAGAATTTTTCTTTTAGTTCCGACATGTTCATTACAGGTAAACCACACAACTGATAACTTAATCAGGATTTGTTCTACAGAAGTATTCGTATGCATTTCGTCAAGACCTAGGTTAGTCGTCACATGTGCATACATATATGCCATTTGTGGGGGGGGGGGGGGGGGGGAGAGTTGTTGGGGGGGGGGGGGGGGGGTTACAGGGGTTAGCGCTACCTAACCTTCGCGGTGAATTGAATGTGGCGCTGGACTGTAGAGCGAAGATTTTAGTATGATACGGTTTGTTTGTCTTCTTATAAGTAGTAATAGTGGATTGGGTATAATAGTCATTCTCTCGTAGCTCTTCGTCTTTTAAAGGTGTACAAATTTTTTAGAATTTTCTAGCGTTTTAATATATCTAGTGTCGAAAAGTCATCTATCGTACCTAGCACAGGATAGTAAAGTAGTAGTATAGTAGCAGCCCAGCTATAAAGATGCTTTTATATTTTTGTTGCGCCAATTAAAAAGTTTAGAAAGTGTTATTGTTTCTACAAAATTGGTTAGAGATCATATTTTTTTTTACCTATCTGATTTTCCGATGGTAGACAGCAGCGGGAAATCCGCTGTCAAAAAAGGTAGACGAAAAATTGGGAATACAATCGCAATGAGAGGCAGTGAGCGGCGATTGTGAAAGAAGAAGATACTGAAATTTTATTTATTATTAGTTTTGAGCGTTTTGAAACAGATTTTTATCGAGAATATTTTATATTATTTTGAAAGAATTGCAATGGACCAAAGTGCGGAAAGATAAAATTTTAAATACAGAAATTAACTAAATTAAATCAAACTAAATGCTAAAAATATCACAATTTTACCATTTGTATTTAAGTGCCTCGAAATATCCATCCATACCATGTCTTTTTTGTCAACTCGTCTATACTGGTTGTCTTGTACCTATATCATAAATTATTTTATGACTTCACAATCCTCAATCAATTTTTCATCATAATTCATTATTTTAAAATTGCCGCGATATCCTACAACCTTGACAAAAATAAATGCCACAACAAGTTCATTCGTTTGATTTTGTTGGTAGTACTGCAGCGAGACGGAAAAATTAGAAATTGATCAATCCCGACCCGACGGCAACTTCGTCGACCGCTGACCGTCGCACGTCTAATTTGTGCATTCGCATAAGACGCTATGCTTTTAGAAGTTCGACAGCAGCATTTTTTCGTCATTTGCCGTTGCCCGTCGCAATTGTATTTTAGCCTTGACTTAACAAATTTTTGTTTTACGGTTTTTCCAGTAGAACCCGAGTTATGGAATTAACGTCTTGCCACCCGTTGATTTTTCATCGCGACACTGATTCAAGCTTGAGTTGTTCAAAATATTTACGTTCGTAGTGAAGCATTAAATTTTTCTTGTGGTTCCTGCACAACAAGGCGAGGCGAGGCGATGCGTGGCTAGGCAGTTTGCCGAAGCGAGGTTAAGATATATCTCGAGGTGTATTGTTTACAACAAGGCGTTCTTGGTAAATCGTGAAGTATCATCAGATGTCATCAGAAGAAGAAATTTTGTGTTTGTCAAGTAGTGCAGCTATATGGAATTTTTAACCTAAGTGTACTTTCCGCTCTTTTGCTTGCCACCCGATAAAGACGAAACGTCTTGAATTTGGCGAAGTCATCATTCATGTGAAGATTTTCGGACTGATCCTGATAGATTATTCCAATATATGAGAATGAATAAAGACCCTTTCGATTAAATCAAAGAATAAAACCTATAAAAATATGCAATTAGTGCGCTGCACCTCGCGAAAAAATTCTCGAGCGATTTACCTCGAGGTGTCTCGGCACATCGCGCGCTGCCACACCATTTTTATGAACTCTCTCATAGTACACCGTGCAATAATTTTATTTCTTTAACTCTTGATATAGCCTCGCCACACTTCGCCATATTGTGCACGTACCTTTAGAAATATACTTGCAAATTGTTCTTAAGAATTTGAATGATTAAATATTCACCGACAAAAGTCCAAACGAATTGGTGGATTGATTCTGGTGGTTCTCTCTTTCGACAGGGTCACAAGCATTCAGTTTTCTTAGAAAGATCTGAAAATTTTTCTTTAGATTTTTCATGGCGGCGGACAATGGTTCCAAAGAGTTATATTGATTCAGGTGTCTTGGCTGATCTGGGTCGCTAAAGATATTTATGAGCGTTGGCAACCATACATTTTGTTCTTAAAAATTTTATTGAACATTTTTCTTTCGAATTGTTATACACTATTGGTTGCTGAAAATGATCAGTTGTATTGATGCCACTAAATCTAATTCTACAAATAAAAAATAAAAACCATTCGTTTTCCTCTGCCTGCGGTAATTGCCGTCGCTTTGCTTATAATTTCGTATGAATTCAAGTAGTGTTGTTTAACTTAACTTTTAATTTATAGTTAGCGATGGAGGTAGAAATAGTTGCGAAAGTGGAAAGCAGAAGACTGATAAGCACGTTGATAACTTTTTTCCAGAAGAAAGCAAGATCAATTAAGTTCCCATCAAAAGAAATAGTCAGTGACATATCATGCACTTCTACTCCTATTCCTCTGAATGTGAATCAAGGTCAGTCATTTACTTCAGCCTTGACAGAATCGGTTGCATCACATCAATGTCTACAATCTTTGCACGAGAAAGAGTATCTGGATATGAATCCGTAATGTCTGTCCACTCTGAGATCGACATTGATGTGGATAATATTATGGACAGGTTTTCCAAAACAAACCAAAAATTGAATTATGATAAAAAAAAAATTTGACTGCTTCCGACTTTTTCCTCCCCCTCGAACATTTTAGTTGTGACCCCCCCCCCCCCCCCCCGCAATCAGCAGGTCTGGATACGAGCCTGAACACATTCATATCTTACTGTATATGTTCCTAAGCTAAAACTAAATAACAAAAAAGATCCGAAAGCCCAATAAAACCAAACCAAAAAAATGTCAGCTTCATCTGACAGCTAATGCGCATGATCTAAAGACTAAACAGATATAGCATACAGCTGACATTTTCACGTTTAGAACGTTTATGATGTAATCATTGACATGTATGTAGGTATAGCATGGAGTCACGAACTAATTCATTTTCTATTTCATTTGGGACTATGACAGTTACATAACTTAATTTAAAGTAAAATTTTCGCTTAATATTCAAGTTCAACAAATTCCAAATACATTTGAAATTACTTCTTTTATTTAAATTTTATAAGGAAATAAAATTATCAATTTTTGTTTGCCCAACCCTAAAAGTACGTATTGGCACAGAGATAAAATTACAAATAAAAAATATTGCCATCTATTCTATTCTATGTATTCTATTTAGAAAATCTACGGACCTATAGTGGATTTTGTACAGAAGTTGAACCAAAAACACCATGTATCTTTTTTCCACTCTGTAGATGAAACAGATTTTTTAAAACGTTCAGAGCACTCTGGAGAAAAGATGCAAATCCAGTGTGCTCTGAGCGTTCTTGTAGTTTTTTTTTATATTGGCAAGACTTGTGATTAGTGAAATATCTATTGATAATACAAAATTCTTTATAAAAATAAATAATAATAATAAAGTTACAAATTAAAATAAGAAGTGAAGGAAAGGAGGCAACTATGGAACTTCTAAGAGTATTCACATTTTCAATAGGAGTTTTTTGTACTGACGCGACGGATTGCTCTAAATGCTCAGAGGTTTACCTACAATTTGTTTAAGCACTTTGTGCAATAATACAGATCCAGTTTCAGAGCGCTCAGAGTACTCTGAAAGTAAATAAAGCTACAAGAAACTTGTCTTTATTCTTAGTACTCTGAGAGGAATAAAGACACTTGCCACCTGATTGCTAATCGCACGCAGCATACAGTTTTTCAAAAGTTTCTGAGCGAACGTCGTTTATTCTACGTGTCTCAGAACTTCGATGATCTGGCTAAACCCAGCAATTTTTGAGGGTATACTTTCCCTATGCCTACTAGTTTTTTCGGTATATGGTGTTTAAACGGGGAATTCTGAATACCCGAGGTATCAATACCTCATGTCTGTCATAAGCATTATACATGTCAATAGGTAAAATTGGCGCAAAACAACCAATAATTATTGAGATGATTAGGCTGTCATTATTGTCATGAAATGATAAAGGGGAGTGGAAATATTACAGTCAGTCTTACAAAATCAAATTATGGCCAGTTAGGTCCGTGCAATACCCGTTTAAGCAGCGGATAACTGTACACTTATTGTGAGAGGCTTTTCTTCTAACTATACCTAGGGGAATGTCGTCAGGGTTGGCCTATCGTCTAGGTTGGCCATCTGTTTTTTGTTTTTTGTTTTTTGTTTTGGCCACTAGCGCCACCAATGTTTGAGCGCGGAGAAACTTCTTTCAGTGATAGCGAACTTTTCATGACGATTTCCGACTTGGAGCGTGAACACAAAATGTGTGCTGCGCATAGAGAATATGGCTAGAAAATAAACCATGAGGAAAATTCAATCCTGTAACATGTTTGGCTTCAACCTTGACAGTATTTCACTTTTTTTTTAAAGGTCTATATTTTTTTCATTCTTCATCCAATCCAGACATTTCCAAAAATATGCTTGGATTGACCAAATTCTTTTTTGAAAGGAAGTTATGGGCAATAGCCAAAAGGGTGTCCAACCCTGACGACACTTCCCTACTATTACCCATTTTTGGGACAATTACTCAGTGTTGTCAATTTTACAATATTTTCGCTGTATCTAATGGAATTCGGCAGATTTCTAGCAACAAAAAAGTTCCTTAGGGGGCATCAATTAATTTTATAAATTTGCGAAACAATATTGATGTTTATGCCTCACCTCGTAATTTCACATTATTTCTGTACTGCTAATTGTTCCCTACCCCTGGATGGAAGTGTTACCCCTACTCTCATAACTAATGTGCCCATACTTATGTGCTTTATGCACTTCAAGCATATTATTTGATATATTCTGGCCTATGTTCTGCGAATATTAAGCTGCACTCACCTCTGGGAGACGCTTGCCTTTTACTTTTATTTTCTTAAACTCCTAAATTTCAAAACTTTTTTCAAACAAATTAAAAATATTTTTTTTTATTTTCATAAATTTCAAATTTCATTAATTTAAAAAAAAACTTGTAGTGAATTGGAGATATTATTTGTTGTAGCGACTTCTAACGACTTTCGAATCATAATCTGAAAACTTTATAAAGACTAGATTTGGGCAACACTGAAAATGCATATATTTTTTTATATTACTAAGCCAAGCACAGGCGATACCCTATGATGCAAAGCACAGCATGGCAGGAAGGAAAGGAGATAATGAAAGGAATTAAGGAACGTGAGTGAGAAGAGTGGCGGAGATGCTGATGTAGATATATCAATTTTAAACTTTCATGGATTGCCAGAAGAAAGACGGAAGATGGTAAACTATTCCACATTCGCACAATTCGGGATAAAAAGCTTCACGGAATTTTTCTATCGGGGATCAGACTAGATAGCAATTTCTATCCACGTCTTTACTTAGGGGATAACTTGCTACTTAGGTTTACATTTACATACATACATACATTGAACTGGACATCCTCTATTTGAGCTGTAAATTTGTCAATAAAGCCTCAATCTACTATTTAAAGGTACCTTCACAATTCCCGTCCTTTTATACAGTGGTACAAATCCATTGATATTATAATTGAAACTTACATATGCATGCACATAATTGTAGTACACTTCTACAGAAGTCATGTCCCACTATATCCATGTCCCCTCATCCTGTCCCTATCTCTTTCCTACCATGCTGTGGTTTGCATTATAGGGTATCCCCTGAAGTTGGCTTAATAATACAAAAAAAAATAGTGTAGAAGCAATCATCCTTCAATAACAAAACTCTTATCCGCCTCCAAACACACATACACACACTGAATGATAATATCGAATGAGCTGAAAAGGATATAAAGGTCAATTGCGATTGCGGTGATAAGACCACCACAATATTGGATGCTCATCCTTCACTATTATTTATCAAGAGCGCAGCTGAACAGTAGAAATTACTTGCTCCATTTATAGATCATGAATTTAATTTGACCTGACAGAAGCAATAAACTGGAATTTCTGAGATTCCTTATTGGGTTATCCGCATCCCGCAAAGCCAAGACAAAGTCTCAAGTGTGGGTGGGTGGTCTATTATAAAATCCGTGGAATGAGGAAAATAATAGATAAAAAATAAAATAAACGTAAGTTTCCATTTTACTCGCAATTTCCTGTCCAACAGGCGTGTTCTTTTCTATTCTCGGAAGTCGTACAATAATCCTCGGGGACACAAGGCTAAAAGCTACTTAGAGGCAAAGGAAGTTAATCAATCAAGCTTAACGTAGGTACCTGTTGCATCGGTATAGTGTTCGCTCACGATTACGACGTCCTTATATTAACTTAGAGGACATTTATCACCTTACATGGCGGATGGAAGGAAATTCTGATAAGCTTCCTGTTGACATCTCAGAATTGCCCGTAACGATACTCTTTTAATTAGACATTTCGACGTGGAGTGGGGTTTGACGTAATGAATGTGGTAATGAATTGTGGTAATTTCTTCTATAGAACAAGCAATATGTATTGCACAGTAACTATATAGGTATGTAGATAGATAGTAGGATATAGGAGAGGTAACTGTTCAAATATATATAAATATGAAAGTTCTTGTACCTTACTCTGGCTGTAGGATATGTAAATGGGTTTTTTGCTATAAAAATATTACCAGCTGCTTGCAGCCACTGGTTTTTGAAACTTGTCCCACATTTTTCTAACTTAATAGTGAAAGAACCATAAAATTTAATTAACCAATAAATAAATAATAATACAGATACAGTTAGGTTTGAACATATTAAGAACAATAAATTTTTTGATTTCGGCTTTTCGGGACTTTTTTAGACAGTAGACCTTCCCTATACCGGAAAAATTGTGCCACGCTAGCCGAATTCGATGTGAAAGTAAAGCAATTTTCTACTTTTAACGTGTGGTAGACTTTTTGACAGTTCTTTTGATAGATTTTAAACTGTTTATACCGTCTAAACATTTAAGAGTATACACCTAAGGTGAAACGAAATCATGAACATTACGAAAAGCTTTTACACTAATACACACAAGGCCCTATATATTTAGTACACGAACACTATAATACAGCGTAAAAAAACGTATTGAACACGCCTGATAGAAAGATTAACAAAGTATGGCTTTTCCATTTGGGTACAAATGTCACAAATTTGCTCGTCTCAATTTCAATAATCCTATTCAAAGTGAAAGAATTTTCTATTTGGATATTGCTTTGCTTTCCGACTATCACATAATTACATTTCCCGAAGTGGGTTAAGGGATGACACTAATGTTTTGTTAATATATTCAAAACGTATTTCAGTCAATAAATTACGAAAAACTTAAATCAAATTCGCTGGAAATGACATTTGTCTCTAAATGACGTAGTAACGCAAAAGTTCTTATCGAATCGGCCATACCTTGTTATCTTTGTATCATGTTGAAAACATACCTACCTGTAAGCATTTGAGAGTGTGAACCCAAAGTGAAACGAAAACGTAAACTTTGCGACCAGCTTTAACATAACAATCACAGCGAAACAAAAACCTATTGAAAGCGTACCTCTGGATTTATTGACCTATGCGTCATAGAATCTGACAGCTGTTTTGTGTATGTTAATTTGTTTGTGCTTCTTAGGGCCGAATTCACCAAGCAAAATTAAATAATTTTTCAATTAAAGCTTTTCTCCAACCACACCTACTGAGTCGATTTAATGAAAATTTAATTTTAATTCAATTTTAAGTAAGGCCTTACCCTCTATCAAATTAATTTAATTTCGATATCAGCTGATTGAACTGTCATGCAGTCAAATGTCATATTTGTGATAGCGGTGTTAGAAGATTGCAGAGGCGAGAATTTAAATGTTTAGATATAAACCGATATCTATAAATAGAACCACGGTTTTTAGTCTCAAGTAGATTATAAAGTGAATATAAATTATTTTAATATTAATTATTACTGCTATGGAAGAAGTAAGACCACCCACATTGAAAGACGATAATGAATCTTCAGATGAAGAGTATATGGTGTTGTTAGAGGAATCGCAGTACATACCGCTGTCACCGAAGAAGAGAATAATTAGAAAAGGTCATACATGTTCCTGAAATATAATGACGATTCCTTCGAGTACAGATTCACACCACCCTAAAGTCTTGTCATGGAAATGGTGGGAAAATTGAAAGGAAAACTATAGTTTCATTTGTCATTTGAAAAGAAATTACCGTGTTTCTGTGAAAGATCAAATTCTTATTGCCCTTAGATATTATGCAAAAGGAAGTTTCCAAATAATTAATGGGGATTTATTTGGCCTTTCTTAACCTACCATAATAACCAGAATAATTCTAAGGGTGTCAAAAGCCATTTCATCATTAGGAGAAGAATATATTCGTATGCCCGGAGCCGAAAAAGAATTAAGAAAGGTCAAAGCTAAATTTTATGCCATGTAGTTTTGTCTATCAATAACTTTATTATTTTTAAAATTGCTTTTTCTTAAAGGCACACCAACAAAGAATAAATAGTACATAAAATTACTTCCTTTAATTTTTGAAATAATATTTAAATTTCATTAAATGTCATTTGCCAAATTCGCAAATCTCGCAACTGATAGTTCGAAATTTTCGAAATTGTTTATTTTAGCATGGTATAAAGAGTAACAAGGTAAGTTCTTCTCAGTATGAGAGAAACAGTTTTTCTTTTTTCATAGCGTCATCACTTGAAATAATTATGACAGCCGTGAAGAATACGTAAGCAAATAAATCGAATTGAGATTTTAAGTGCATATTTAATAGAAGTTAAGCAAAGGAAATCTTTTAAAATGGTTAATTGTGCATACAACTTGAAAAAAATAAATATCCTTAGATTTCTTGATATTGTTTCAAGTAGTAACGTTTTGCCTCAGATGGAACCTATCTTGTTATTCTTTATACCATGGGTGAATAGCTACAAATATTTAATTGCGGCCCCTGAATAATAATTAAATTAAAATTAAATTTGTATTAAATGGGTTGTAGTTCAGCAACTTTAGGCAAAAAATGGGTTCATCTTCGGAAAAATTCGAACCAAGCTGAACATTGGTATATACTTACCTTTCACCTCTAAATAAGGTGCGAACTGTCCCCGGATTTTGGTTGTCCGCATAACTTGGGACAGCCCACAAACGGGGAAAAAAATTACCTTTGTCGGTGATTTACGAATATTTTTGTTCCTATCGGTCTTACGGCTATAGTGTATATAGATGAAAAAGAAGGAGTAAGAGATTCTCTATAAAAAAAAGTGGAATAAAGTTTATTGATAACACTAATAGTTTTTCCATAATATGGCATTGAAACTCCAATATAAATTTTGTATGAATATTTAATTCATGTAATCGAAATAGAGGTTTCTGTGCGGTATCTTCTCGTTTTAACATTTTTATAGACATTCGAGTACAAAATAAAATAAAACAAATGATGGCTGTTTATGCAAGTAATTTCTAACAGCTTATTCTCTTTCAGTTCCTTCTTCTTCTTTCTCGATTTACTCTTGATTTTCCCACGGGACTAGTGGGAAATGCCAAGGATCCTCAAAATCAATAAAATCGGTTTCTGGGTCGTTGATATCGTTTGTTTTTTCTATCGAATCTTCAATTGGGGCGCAGCATTCAGGCAAGATGTCCCACGACAATTGCTGAACATTGGAGGCCCAACTTTCGACAACCGCACAATGCCCCACAGCCTTTTGCACAATTACAAAAAATCATGTTCAAAAGACGATCCATATCGCTTCTTTAATGTCATAAGTTTATCAAAATCAGTTTGACAATACAACTTAATTAAGAGATAAGGCTGTGTCTACAGTTGCCTAATGAATCATTATAGACTAATGAGTTGTTAATTATTTCTTTTCATCTTGCAGCCATTATCTTGAGGTCAAATTTCGACTTTTGTATGGATTCAATAGTGCTTGGATCACTTGTCCTTACCCTCATGTTTTGCCTATTCGGTATTGGATGTAAAACAATTGGGGATTCATCCATAATAGAAACTTTAGATCTCTTAGACCTGCCAAGAGCACTATCATCATAGAATCCTTCACTGTACATCCTTCTGCAGATGTTAAGTCTATCTTGTGACATTCCTTGTTGCAGGCGAAAGAGTTGTCGGTCTGTGGAAGCGTCTACTGTCCTGTACATCGTCTTTTTCCTTTTCCAGCCATAATCGTATGGTCTTCCTATCCAGACCTAGTGTCCTTGATATTTCGGAAATAGATTTTCCAGTTTCGCTAAAAGTTTGAATTGGAATCCTTGTTTGTATTCTCTTCGAAGCCATAATGAAGAAACACACAACCGTTCTCTAACAGACTTTAAAATAATAAAGATAAAGGCCGTATAAAATGTTCTATTAAAAGTCACTATTTACGATAAACACGGCAATTAAAAAGTATCCTTGTGGGTAGGAGCAATAAAATTTCACAGATAGAATCGTAGAAAGATCCTTAATTACCTCGATAATTCAAATTAGCTTTATAAAGGGTTTGTACCTCCACCGATAGGAATAAATGATTTATAATTTTTTTTTTCCAGAAGTGCACTATATTGCTTTGCGCTGCTAGTATTAATCTGTATGTTGTCGTAGCTCAGCACAATATTATCTTTACCATAGCTGAAGAGTTGATATTTAACCTCCGCTTAAGATTTTTGATAAACTGAAAGGGAACAAATTTTGACAACGGTTAATGAATAATGCGTTTATTTAAATTGGTGGGAAGAAACTTTGGGGGAAGAATATTTGGTGGCGGAATATAATTACCTTTTTCTATCCGATTTCTGTGAACTTATAAAGAGTAGAAGTAATGCTTTTAGATCACTGACATATATAATATGGACTGCTTGATATTCTATTTCATGTGGGTACGATTTTGTATGTCAAAAAGAGTGTCAACATTGAAAAAAACCATTGGCGGGAAGTTGAAAAAGCGAGCGTGCAGCACGAAAACTGATTTTAGTACAACGTTTTGAATTTCTGCTGCATATACTATGAATACATTGCCTTTGGTAAAACACTTTTTACCAGTAATAACCATAAATAATTAATTTAAAAACATTTATTTCGACGGACCCAATTATTTATTAGTTGATTACATCTCTCTCAGTTGGTACTTGGTGGTTAGACCGCAAGAGTCAGTAATATACAGGGTGTTTCCCACTAGGAGGTCAATAGAGCGGGAGGTGATAGTACTCACTTAGACGAACCAAAAATTGTATGGCAGGGGGGGGGGGGCATATCAACAGTTTAGGAATTACAGGGTTATTAAGAAAAAAAAACTAGTTTTTCACAAAACTCCCTGTGTCTTAAAAACTGCAGGGTGTATGGTCACAGTTAAGAGCTCATTCAAAGCAGAACTTCATGGCCTTTCCAACGACTGCTCAGCACCACGCCCCTCTTCCATCAAGAATTATGGTTGCCTAAACTAAAAATTTCGGATTTTCTTACCTTTTTTTTAGTTTAACCTCTATTATTTTTGAAAAAGGGTCGTTAACATAACATTTTTTAAAAAAAAACTGTAAACTGTATACTCTCCTCTTTAAGTTGACCTATTAGCTGTGACCGTACGCCCTGTAGTTTTTAAGATATTGGGTGTTTTGTGAAAAACTACCTTTTTTTCTTAATCACCCTGTAACTCCTAAGCGGTTCATATCCCCCCCCCCCCCTGCCATACAATTTTTGGTTCGTCTAGGTTAGTACTATCACCTCCCGCTCTATTGACCTCCTAGTGGGAAACACCCTGTAGAAGTGAGCCTACTTCTTGCAGTGCATTTCTATGAGCGTAGTCAGTCCATATAATACATGTCAGTGTTTTAGATTAAGAAAGATTTTATCGAAAAATCTGTGTCTTTTCCTTCTTGGAGAAATAAAAAAAATGTATGGCTCTTTTCCTGAATATAAACTTCCGCAGAAATTTGTGTAGACCAAAACTATAAATCTCACAGATGACTAAGTATGTTTCTCCGAACATGGATTCCATAACAACTGTTGCCACACAAAATAAAATGAAATGTGCCATCAAAAAATCTATGACCTTTGTAAGTTGCCAAAAATTGACGAGATTATGTTGATTATGCTCCAAATGGTCTCAGATCAGATGCTGTAATCCTGTGGTTGTGGTAGGTAACATATAAGACCTGTCTCTTTTAATCCAACATTCCCTTTTCTTGTAGACAAATTAGTGTAATTTTTATTCTAAAGGCAGGAAAAAAACAGCTATAAAGTGCTACGTGAAGTGATGGATATGATTTTAAATTCTCTTAAGAATAACAAATTTTACCATCCAGATGCTTTTCTGAATATTGAGGAAATCTTTTACAACATGAAAACCAAGGCAAATAGTGGCTGCTCTAAAGAACTTAGAGATTGAACCCGACATTAGGAAATGGGTAATGCTACAGTAGATAGATATTGCTTGAAGGCGAACTTCATGATGTATATATCTAGTGGAAATACATAGGTCGGTATACATATGGTCGACTACACATAAATTGAAAAAAACCTTTAAACGAATTCAAAAGGACCCTTCAATGTATAAGACATGGGTATCTTATTAAACTAATGGAAAACGATTCCACATCAAGATCCATATAACTGCTGAATTCTAAGGTAGACAACTTTTAATATGCTCCCAACTTTACACCTTTCTAGAAGCATACATATTTATAACTCACTTTATTCATTGGGAAATTCATTCATATTGTCCCAATCCCCTGGATATAATAGTGAATGCATGCATATCCGTCGACAATCAAATTTACGCCACATTTTTCTTCCGATTTCAGTCTGACTGGAGGTGCACATTTCTTCTTCAGGAAAATAACACCCTCCCCCCTCCCGCACCCACCTTCTTCTCCAGTAAAGCATCGATTCTACTAAGGTTTCACATATAAAGGACTACGCCCGGATAATGTATTCAGGAATTTAAAATGCAAACTCAATTTTACTGCGAAATATTTTCATGCTCATTACACTTACTTTATTATTATGGGTTCCACTGTCCGCCGCCACCCGCCGTCGAAAGCTTTACATTTCTTGTGCTTAAAGCGATTATAAGAAGTGTTCCAAAGGAAAAATACCCTTTGAAAGCGATTTTCTATTATCTGGGAAATAATCTTTTTAAATATTTATATTTATATTTAGCTATTAAATTGCCAATTATCATGAATAAACATAGTTGAGTGTGGCTTATGTACACGTAAGTAGAAGCTGAGTTGAGATGCTGGTGAAAATTGAATAATTAAATTTTCAAAAAATATTTGAAATAATATAAAAAATATATATTTATGTTATTGAAAATCTGTTCAGTAGTCAGATAAATAGATATGAATTCTCGCAAAAATAAAAATAAAAGTTAAAACTGTAAATTTAATGTACACCCTGCACGCATAAACTTGTGGAATTATAGATTATGATAAATAATCTCTGATAAGGTAGAAACAAGTTTTATAATAGCTCTTTATTCACGGAGATGAAACAGTATGTATTGTATAATAATTGGAAATGCATTATTAACTAAATTGTCATACACAGCAACTGTTCGGAGATATAATTCCAATTTTTTTCAATACACAGTTTAAACTCGCCGAGTCCATGAATCCCGTCCCCTTTCGCATGGCCTAAGATTTTAAGATTTAGGATTCAGAGAGCCCCCCTCCCCCCTGTATTCTGTAGTTAAAAATTCTGATAACTACGGCAAAAATTACAAGAACGGTGTTAAAACCGCAAAAACTGAGATGGAGCTGCGAAAAATCTTCCGAATCTGCAAAGCAGGCACTTCGGCAAGTGTCTGGACTATTAGACGTATAAGATTTAAAATGATTAAATTTATGGAAAAAATCAGAATTAACTGCGTCCCATAAGGATAATCGCAAAAAAATTTGCAGTTGATCCTTTTGGATGGGGAGATCGGTTGAGGAACGTAATTTTCTCGGACGGAAAAGGTTCTATATTAACGGACTCTATATTTTTATGACGTTAGAAAGGAAAAATAATATTTAACGAGGCAGTACAGCTGAACGAGTAGTATTATAGTCTTGGGAGCAATAAATTATAATGAATCTTTTGAACTCAGGATGTTGAGTGGAAGGCAAACCGCTGCTACTTATGTACATTTCCTTACTGCAAAGAGTTGCTGCCGATATGGACGAAGTTATGGATACAACGAACTGGATATTCCATCAAAGCAACGCAGCTATTCATACCGCGCGACAGGTTTCGGACAGGTTATCAGCAAAAAGTATAAGCGTTTTACCATGGCCTGCCCGATCCCCAGATATTAATATTATCGAGAACCTGTGGGGATGGCTTACTCGGAAGGTTAACGAAAATGGTCGATAATTTTAGAATTTAACTCAGTCTTGGAGAACACCATAAAGGCAGTTAAGACTCAAATGCCAATTAATCTAATCAGAAATTTATACAATTCAATTACCGAGAGATTATTAGAGGTGATTACTCAAAACTGAGAACACAATAAGTATTACTTTTGTTAAACATATTAACCCTTTCGGTACAGATTTATTTATTTCTATGAAAAAATTATAATTTCTGTAAAAATACTTTTATTGCTATCAATTTAATTATACAAAAAAAAATTATACAAAAAAAAACATTTTTGAAAGGATGTAAAGGAAAAGAATGAAGGATTACTGCCATATGACAACAAAAGTTCTCAAAGATTAAAAATTACGTTAAAATTAACTTTTTACATATTCATTTTTAAGTAACTCTATTAGCAATGTAATTAAAGTAAAAAAAAAGATTTTAAACGGTGAATGCAAACATTAATAAAAATCGTATAAACTAAAAAAAAAAGAATAAAATTAATTTGAAAAGTTCATTTATGCTTATGATTTTTTCAAATTTTTTCTCAGATTTCATATCAACTTTTTGCATCCTATTTGCTCTTGTCTTGCTATCGTATAGCAGAAGCAGAACTCCATCTTAGTTTTTGCAATTTCTGTATTCTTTCCTTGGTATACCTCAAAATCGTGAATAATACCAGCTGCATAACCCGAAAAGCTTTAGACCCCAGTTTATTGATTTTTTGGGCATGTATTGCTTTAGAGATGATTTTTCCTTAAACGGTATCATCATTTCATCTGTGAATACATTTTTCTCCTTTGAAATGCTTGTACATCTTAATAGAATTGCGTCGATCAATGGACGGGCTTTCCACAATGTATCATCATGATTTTCACTAAGAGAAATTTTCAAGCTGTTCAAATCGAATGGAAACGATTTCTTGAAATAGTACCAGGAAAAGCTCTTATTTATGTTGCTATTTCCCAATACATTTTAATACGTGGAAAATTTATTGTCCTTATGATAATTTTCCAACCAATTAATTTTTGTAGCTTTTCGATTGAAACAATCTTCGATTTCCCTATCATAAGTGTACAGGTCTTCGCTGAAATATTGGTTGAAGTATGTGATCGGTGTTTTCAGATTTTCTGCAACATATCACCCTCTAACAAAAACCGCCTGTGGATTTTTCCAATTACACCCGACAGAATTCTTTTTTTCGGGCTGGCATAGTTGACGCACCTGCGTCATAGATTTCTTTCATTGGTACCTTGAACTCATCCGCTATGACTATATCAGCTTCATCATCCATCTGTTTACTTCTCACGCTTTCAAAATCGGTCAGTATTTTAGCCGCATCAAAGTCCTCGTTTTCTTCATTTTCTTCTTCCGATTTTTTCGAATCCTCAAAATCTCCTGAAATTTTCTCCACATTCTCTTTAGTTATTTTCGTATATTTGCGAAAATTCCCTGAAAGAGAAAATCACTCATAGCACGCTAAAAATAATAATGTTGCCATATGGCAACAATTGGACTAATATAATTTCGATACTATAAAAGCAAATTGTTGCTGGAAGCCACAAGCTACTTCTTCATCAAATGGAAAGTTAAAAACATTCTAGGAACTGATGACAATAGAAGCATATAAACTTAAACTTACCCCTTCGATTTTTCATTGTATTCCACTTATCACTTTTGAGCTTACACCACGAACAATCAGATTTTAAATGATAGTCGGAACTGAATGATTTACTTTGTGAAAGTCTAATAAAGTGAAAAATGACGACAAAAACAATTATAACGAAAGCAGAAGAAGGAACAATAGTTGGAATGCGTGTTGCCATATGGAAACAATAAGACGAAAGAGTTAAGTAACTTAAATAAAATATACTATAAAAAGTAATATGTACAACTTTTTATTCATCCTTATTCCTTAAAATCTGTGGCAATATATGTGTCAGTATTCAATTGCTCTCCTTAAAATACACAAATTTTCAAAATAAAGCATTTAATGAAAGAAAAAGGGAAGAAAATGAATGAAAATTATCGTTAGATTAATAAGCATTGTGAGCGCCGCAAATTCTTGGAAATTATTTTTTCTTACCAGCGCACAATTGTGAAAAATAATAAAAATATGTGGTGGACGTAATAAAATCAGCATATAAAAAAAAATTAATATTGCATCGGTGCCACCGACAGAACCACCAGCACACCTATCAACAGGTCCAGGAGTTGCATAGAGTTGAACAGAATGCTGCAAGCAAATGATGGGGATGGAAATAAAACAAAAATGGGACAATTACTGTCATCACGTTGGAGCCCCCAGCTCCGAAAATCTTGTTGAATCTGATTTCATGCAAATGCAAAAAGGGGTGTCGAGGAGCCTGTGGTTATGGATACAGAAAGGATGGATTAAAGTGCTCCGTTATTTGCACGAATTGCAATGATACCTGTGATAATTTGCAAATTCCACCACAAGATAGCGAAGAAGAGAAAGAAACGGAGACTGTTCTCCAACAAAATCCAGGAAGGAGGTGATAACGAAGCTGATAACCCTATCTGTGATGTTTCCTTCGGTTCTGAAGACGATGAACTCGCAAAACCTGGCCCAACAGGAATAGCGAAGCGAAGAAGAATGCGCAATATTTTACCCAATTAGTGCATTTACCACTAAAGTGGTAGATTTACCACTTTTTGAGGCAATGTTTTACAATCTACCACTCAACCACTTTCTGCGATATATTTATGACTATTTAAGTTCAAGTTTATTATCTATTTATTTTTATTGATTACAAATCCATTGTACTAAAAATGTCGTGTACATAAACGTAGCAACTACATCTTACACAGCAGGAATGGTTGAATCGTGTATAATTCGTGTACATGAGCGTCATTTGTCAAGAGCAGGACATTATACATAGGAGTAAGTGAGATGAAGGAAGGAACATTTGTCAAAACTGAGTGACAAGTTGACAAATGTGCTTTTGTTTTGTAGTCAGATTTACTGAACTTAAAAATTCTTTTGTGAAATTTAACAAAAGTACCGAATCAATTCTTGTCAAAACTATTTATCTTTGAAGTTTATTTAGTGCAAAGTTTTCTAGTGCCACTAGAGCCTGTTAAAACCTTCATATTTTATTAAAAAATAGAAATGAAGTGTTCGGTCAGTGCTTGCAAATATAAATCGGATTATAAACTGGGAAAAATCGTGTTTCAGGCAATTGCACTATTTAAATTATCTTTTTTGTTAATATGTAGAAGCAAACATTTATATGAATTAAATATGTGAATTATTTCAAAATAAAGTCGAAAAAGAACATTTTTACCACAGATGCTCCGCTCAAAACCTTTGTTTACTTTTTGCAAATTGACAAGTTGCTTAGAATAGGGATGGCGTGTCATTAAATGTAAAACATGGACTACCAACACAACCAGGCATTCATTACACAAATCCTGCCCAGCAAACAAATTGAATCGAAAATAACTCGAAAGTAACTTGCCATGGGCAAGCATAACCCTCGAAAACGATATTGCCAAATGCTCGTTTGTAATTTAGGCGGCGGACTAAACGGACATACGAAAGTAAGCTAAAAAAGGCAATTTATAAGTAATTCGCATATTCCTTATCAAAAGCAAGTACATATATATATTTTATATACTTGCCAAATGCGAGGGTTGAGTAAATTACTTTTAATTCACCAATTTAGACTTATTTTTAATATGTCTGGATTGACATTTTTAATTCATAAGGGCAATCTTTTCCACAATATCTTATTATTATTTTTCTTCTTTTAATTACGATTGTGTTTTTGGACATAAAATAAACAAACAGAAAAAAAAAACTTGCATAAAGCTTATGTTTTCTTCGTTCTTTCCATTTCTTGAATTGATTTTCACGAGGCTTGCTAAAGGCGAGAAATAAGCAATAGTTGAAAGAGAGGGAATCATATATACACTTTATTGCCATAATACTGTCACAGTTTTACAACTATTGCTCATTCCTTACTTTTGGCAAAACCTCGCCAAATTGTTTGCTGGGTGGCGATCACGTACACGAACACCACTATGATTTCTAAACTGCATGCGCGCATCGTAAGTTTTACTCAAGTTGGAGTGAAATTTGCAAAAAAATACCGTAAATAACACATTATACTATTGCTCCAATGAAATTCTTATATATTATTATAATTACAGTTGCTTTTGGATTTAAGGGGGCAAAACGTCCACAGAGTCCGAAAAATCAGTAAAAATGGAAAAATTCCTTAAACCGACTAAAAACTACATGCGGTCTTAAATTTGGTAATCATTTAATATTCCATTATTTTTTCAAAAAAGGAATGTAAATACCTCTAAAGTCACGGCAACCTCAAACCAGGAAATTGTAGAGCTGGATGCCGAGATTCGACGACCAAAAAGAAAAATTAAAATACAAACAAAGCTACCGATTGGAATGGAGGGAAAAGAATAGGCAGTGGTTGAAGTCAAGCAATGAAAAGGCATTTTATAAGCTATGTAATAAATGTCTTATAACTAATTTTACTGTCATTGAGAGACATGAAAAAGTTTTAAGCATATGTATATCAAGAGCGTCTGACTTCGTAAATGAAAAAACTTTGCACGAAGTGGTAAATTAAATAGTAGTTAGACGGTATTAATAGTAAACAAGAAATTGAGACGTGAAACTATTTCCGTTATGTTTTGTATTCAACACTCATTGTCGTTTACAATAATGGATACAATTTCTGCTTTACTTCGATCATTATTTCTTAATTCGTAACAAATTTACTGTATCAGCATAAAATCAACATCAGTATGATAATTGATGCTATTACTCCATTTTCTTTAGAACAAATTTGCAAAGAATTACGTGAAACAAAATTTTTGCTCATCATTGATGAAAGCACTGATGTTAGTAGTAAAAGTGCCTTCTTATGTTCGCTCGCTACTTGCTTCCTAGCTCTTCTAAAATTATAGATTGTTTTTTTTTTTTTGGTCTACTGCAATTGAAGGTGTTCACTGCAGAATATATTTATCAATCTTTTATAGTGCATCTTAAATGTAATAACGTACCAATTGATAATTTAGTTAGTCTAGCCACGATTAACGCTTCCGTTATGTGCGGGGTCGTAAACAGTGTAAGATTAAAATTGCCAATGTTAAATAATAATTTATTTTATCTTGGATGTACATGCCATACTTCGAATCTATGCGCTTCAGAAGCATCTAACCAATTACCGCCGGTAATTGAAAGTTTGGTTCGTTATATTTACATTAATTTTTTCCACAGGTCTAAACGGCAAGGATTTTATACTGATTTACAAGAAACTTTCAATATGAAGACTCATAAGATTCTTAATGTATCCAAGACAACATGTCTTTCTTATCAATAAGTTGTCAGTTGTATTATTGAGCAATGGACAACAATGCAACATTACTTTTTATTATTTGATTTTGAAAATAAAATTGCCGCAAATGTTGATTTTGTCCTACAAGAATTAAACCCTTTTAATTTAGCATAACTATATTTTCTTTCATATATTCTAGGATTTGTAAAAAAAATTAAACAAAGCTTTCCAAAATGAAAGAAACTATGATACATTTAATTTCAACACTAATAACAGAGTCGTTTAAAGTAATCTTGCAAAACTTTATCAAGCAGGAACATATTTCCGTTGATATAGATAATAAAAATAAAGAGTATCACCTAGATTATAAGAGTATGTTTTATGGGTTGAAGTTCGAAGAACACGTCAATACAAATTTGACAGAAACTGAAATTTTAAAACTTGACGAATTAAGGACAAGATTTGATTTCAGTGATAAAAAAGTGTAATTATTACTGTAGATAAATCCTAAAACGATTGAAAGTGGTGATTTATCTACCATTCTTCTTCTTGTAAACGCCTTTTCGTAAAACAAAGTATTCTGAAGAATTAAATTCGCAATGGAGGACCCTAATTCTGCTCTCAAAAGAAAAAATAGATTCCTTTTATAATGACAATATCATACAATTCTGGAAAACTTTTGCTAAAGAAATGAATATTCTTGAAACATTTGGATTTAAAAAATTGACAGATTAATTTGCGTATTACCCGGGGTTTACACCAGATAGTAGAGCTTGCATGCACCCTCCCTTCCAACGCGATTTTAAACTTGACAGCTGAAGGCAGTTCGGTTGATGTCGTATCATCTTGCATACAACTTCATTTAAACAAGTTAAAAAGCTAAAATTGGTCTAAGACCAATTCTTATGATACCCTAGATGAATGCACGTATGAAATTTCGTATGGTCACCCATTTGAGCAATTTTGATTTTTTGCATTGGTTTCTCGCATATATTTCTAGAACGGCTCGTCGCGGACAGAAAAAATGATTATAAACAATTTTATAGGATTTCTTATTCTGAAGAAGTTTTGAGTACAATAAGAGTGTCTGGGACTGATCGTTTTCAAAGTATATGTAAAAAACCAAAATTTTTACATGGCAACACCAAGAAGAGGTTGCCCGATTTAGTCCATTTTTGAAATTTTATTTTCTATTACTATGAAAACACAATGTACCAAATTTCAGCTTTCTATGTCGAAGTGTTCTCAGGCAGTGTCCAAA
Organism: Dioctria linearis; assembly: GCA_963930735.1. Taxonomy (NCBI): domain Eukaryota; kingdom Metazoa; phylum Arthropoda; class Insecta; order Diptera; family Asilidae; genus Dioctria; species Dioctria linearis. Next base: position 20,588,904 of record OZ005742.1, on the reverse strand, counting down.
TTTTTGTATGGCAACCCCACGAAGGAGTTGCCCGATTTGTCTCATTTTCGAACATAATTTTACTTTTTTTTTTTATTCGTGTACAAAATTTAAGCTTTCTAAGTGAACGTGTTCTCGAGTTTTCGTGCGCACGGACGGACGGACGGACAGACGGACATGCAAAAATCAAAATAACTTTTAATTTTATGCGGGGTGTTCAATCCATTTTGCTCTATTATCACTATTTCTGTGCATTACAAATAGAATGACAAACTTAGTATACCCTATAGATTTCATCTAGGGTTTAAAAATGGCACTGAGACGTAAAGTCTTGCGTATATTGGAAAATTATAGCAATAAACGAAGAATAAGAACGATAAAAACCCAAGAAAAAATTAAGAGGAAGGTGTTGGTAAATGAAGTAATGCAAAAGATTCCAGAAATCTCATTTTCCCAGTATAAATTTATCAATTTCTTTCAAGCATTTCTTGTCCACCATTTTGAAAAGTGCGTAATGTCAAATTGCTATCACCTCAGCTCGACGAGGGCATAGTATGCCCTCGTCGCCTCAGCTGCCATTATTTTTCATCTTGTAAGTTCGCTGAAAGCTGAGCTGCCAGTATGGCAGTTGAGGTTACACGTGCAATACTAGCAGTGCAGCTTGTATGCAAGCTGTACTAATACGTTTAATCCCCGGGTTAGCTGTTTTGCCCCACTGCAGTGCCGTTGCTGAACATCTATTCTTTGTGATGAATAACGTGTAGTGCAAAAAACGAAATTGTCTTAATGTTAAAACGGTAGAAGGTATTATGTATGGAAAGCAGCTAATAATTAAGTTTAATAGTGAAATATTTGAGCCTCCTCCCTAACTTATAAAATATTTTCATAATTTTAAACTTGGGGATGGGAATTATGTAAAAAAATAATTATCATTAAATCAATTTTCCCCGACTTCAAACTACATTGCCAAATAAAATAAATATGTACCTTAATAATTTTTACTTAAGCGACTGAAAAAGAGATATTTTTTTGAATTATTTTTTTTTTATAAAATTTACTGTTACTGTTACTTTTTTCAAAACTTATTTGGAGAAAAGTTTTGAATGACTGAACTGAGTTGTACTACATTTTTATAGAATTAAGTAAACATTTAAATGAATATCCAATGTCTAAAGTTCTTTCTTGTTAAATCTGGCACTTTTTCTTGTCCACCAAGTGGCTACTCTGTGCATTACATGTGGGTTAGGCTTAGGCCTACTGGAGATACAAAACAAAAATGCGCCATATATTCCGCCTCATGGTGGTGTGGAAATGAGATGTTCCATGAATACGTATGTTGTAGTAGAATTTTCGGCGCTCATACGCTGAAAAAAAAGCTACGTACATAAATTATAGGAAATTTTTTCTAAATTAATTTATTACATAACTATTATCATTGTAAAATAAGTCGGAAAGGAAATATTGTCAAAAAACTGTTTTTGGGAACCAGAATTTCAATGTATAGGCGAGAGCGGCATAGATACGAGGTGTCAAAGTTAAAATTTGGAAATCTTTTTAGTCGTGCCATAATTTCTGTCACAACTTTTTAAAGTAGCATGAAATTTAAACAGTAAAAAATAATGTTTTAATTTCAACGAAATTTATTTTTAGTAAGATATTGTTAATGAAATAATAATAACTTTACTCGAAATGACCTCCTTTTGCTTTTATACAAGCTTTTAAACGTATTGGCTACTGGTCTATAGCGGCACGCACGATATCTAACGATATTTCATTTGCTGCTTTCACCCTTGATTTTTTTAGACTGTCCAAATAACTGTGGGGAGTTCTACAGGCCTTGTGCACTAACTCTGTCCATAAAGCATAATCCACTGGATTTAAATCTGGTCTTCCGGATGGCCAATCTACTTGTGCAATAAAAGCAGGAATGTTGTTGCCAAGCCACTCCTGTGTGCTCTTTGCTTTGTGAGCAGGAACAGAGTCTTGCTGGAAGACCCAATATTGTCCACCGAAGAGAGTGTGCGATAAAGGTTTCACAACATCTTCTAGCAGTTGGTTTGATACACTGCCGTACCGGGTTTGACTCCTTTTTCACAAAAATGGAGTTTTGTAACACCTTTATGGGATACACCGCACCAAACCATTACAGAACCTGGATGATAGCCTGATTTCTGAGAAAGCAAGCATTAGAAATTGTGTGACAGAATTTATAGCAAGATTAAGTATAAAAATACTAATTTTCAAAACTTTCGGGAAACTTTCCAGGTAACACCCTTTTTGAAAACCAACTATAATAGTCCAGTCATATGGATGAAAAAAAGGACTAACGGTTCATTTTGGGTATGCAGAAGCTTCTTTTTCTCTGCGTGAGAGATCCGTGGCGAGTATAAAACTAAGTTTTCAAAGACATACACCACCCCATCACCTTCCCCATTAAAAGATACATATTTACTGTTTCAATTAAAATTGCTCAAAACCATTTACGTTCCCCTAATGATAACGATTTTCATCCTTGAAGTTATAATTGGTGAAATTTAAAGCTTCCAACAATAACACTCATATAACATTCTCGTATCTACCTTAGAAGATTTTATAGGGTCCTCATTATATCAGTCGAAAACAAAAACTTCTCTTGACTTGGAAATTGAAACTTTTCCATCTTGTCGAATCATATTTCGCCTCCATAATCAGAAATACCATGACTTTTCGAAAATAATTACCGCACTTTTGCTGTGCTGTAAAATGTGGCACTTCCAAATGAAACCAAGCTAAGACTATGAAGCCCTCGTAAAATTTTTACACGGTTGACATATTGCGTTGAAAATTAAGGCAGAGCACTACCCACCAAGATAAAATTCAAAAGCACTCGCATTTTACCTGAGTACATATTTCTGGAAAGATTGCTAGGAAAATGCAATATCAACGATGGCATTAAACTCGATTATAGCGAGTACGCTAGAAAATGTAAGTCCCCTACCATCCATCCTTTCATCCAATCAATCAACCGCCGCCATATTTGATTCATATCGATTTTCTTCGAGCATCAGTATCCTGGGAACTGTATAGAGATCAGTCGCGAAGTGGTTGATTAAGGACTTCTCTTATTTGTTGCCATCTATTGGAGGAGTAATTTCCGTTGTCGCATGCTGACGACTAACTTTTGTCGGATTGGTAGGAAATTGCTTGCAAATTTAATTACTCCACACCTGAAGAGACGGTCTTTCTGCGGGACCCTGCTGAAGTCCTAGAACAGATGCAACTCATTGCACTTGAAGTGGGTGGGTAATTGCGCTGTTGATGTTAAATAGGATATAATTTAATTCGCGGCAGGACTTTGCAACTTCAAAAGAAAATTTCATTTTAGCGGATCATGAGACACCTTAAAGGATTTTTCATCAGGATAAATTGTTTCCGTCGAATAAAAGCTGACACAACTGAATTTATGTGACCTTAATTACTTGGCAGATTTTTTATTACCAGCAATTTTCCACTTTTATTTTTATAACTTGGCTGAGTGAGAATTAAATTGAATTTTGTCTGGCGTTCAGGTAATTGAAAATGACCTTGGTTGGAGCATAAAATACTAAATAAGAGATGTGAATGAGGAGTTTATGTATAGGTGTGAAGTTCTGTTTAAGGAGCATAATTTATACTCGAGTTTATCACGATGAAATCAGTTTCATTGAGCTGTTGTTACATATATTCGTCAGAGTCCTTGAAAGCGAGACTTCTGGAAGGAAAAAAGAGTCGTATAGTCGCGTTTATTGCTGCTGAAGTAAAGTTCCACATGTTAAGATAAAAAACTGAACCGATATTCTATTGACTCTGGTGAATTGATCTTGGAATCATTGAAATTATTTCCACTATAAGTGTAATAAAGACGTAAATGCCTTCAAAACCTCGACAATGTGCACAAATACCTACGTCTGTTACTAATATTGAATGACACTGAAATTAATATTGGCTTCTACATGATCGTGTCCTTACGGCTGGGTGGTTAGCCAGTTGGCGTGCTACTACAAGTTAAGGATAGTAATATATCCTGCGTGCGATAAGCTCTTCGCTGTATGCCGAACTTCAAAAATCCAATAAGAAGCTAAGGAGTAGCTCAGTCGTTAGTATGTGAACAACAGATACCCGTGAAATTATTTACGATCTAGATAGAGGTAAAACCACTGAGTTGTATAAATGGACTGACTCCTGTTTTATGTGGCACAAGTTTTGATTTCAGAAAGTATCCTCTCACTGTCGTAAATTGGCGTTATATTTAAATTATTTGGGAATTTACTTATATGCATGTCAGTGGGATTTACTGAATTTACCACAGAAGTATTTGGGACTATTTGTATTGTTAAATTTTAATTATGAGTTGAAGGAATTGCTTTTTACAAGACTGTTTCGGTAGAAAAGTTTTGATTACCATGTTGCCAGCTCTGGAAATACCACTGAACCTCAAGCAATTTCTTGTTCCCAATCGTTACAGTTCAATAGAAAAGTATGCTCTCACGGAAAGAAATAGGAATATGAAAGTGGTGCCATTTGATTTCATGGATTTTTGGTTCAACAAGCAGTGTGTAAAACTGATCAAAGAGACTTGGGGCCGGATTCAATAACTCGGAGAGTTTGGGAGTTTGGGAGATTAGAATTTTCGTTTTCCCCGGTTAAAACTCCCTAACTCTCCATTCGAGATTCTCTAACATACTTGAGGAGTTAAAGAAAACGTGAGAAGTATCGAAATATGGAAAGACGGATAACTATGTGTGGGAGGGTCGTAGAGCATTGCGGTTTTTTCCTACGGACTTAGGGTCTTGAGTACAAAAATATAGGTGAACAATTTCTGAGCGAGGGGCTTTTGGCGATGGGGGGTAGTACCACCCCCATTGGGGGTAGTCCAAAATACGTCATGTTTGGTATTAAATTAAAGAGGGAGAAACGGGTAATCGAGTGGAGTAGATTTTTTTTATCATTTTAACTTCATAACTGACTTTTTACCGCCGAAAGACGGTTTTTTTGCACGTGGGTCATATACACCCCAGTTCCTATATTTTACATATATTTCTTCCGTTCTTTGTTTCACATCCATTAGTACTCTGTTGTGAACATTTTTTTCATAGAAAGTGAATTTCCACGACTTACCAGTTCTTCATAATGATGAGTTGAGTTTTTGTACCAGAAAACGGCCATTTTTTCATCTTAAGAAGGACTGATTCAGTTCTTTTGCAGTTATCTCCAAAACTATTTACCGGAGTCAAAAACTAATTACATATCTAATTAGGGGACAAAATATAGATGAGATTTCATCCTACATACAAGCTTTAACGTGCATATTAAAAATTTTTATAGCATCTCATCTGTACTGGGTGGAAGACGATCAAATTGACCATTTTCGCGTGAATTACAATTTTTATCGGGTACCTTGAGACACAAAAGTCCTTATTTCTCTGTAAGTATTGCAAGGATTTCCATAATTTGTTTTTGTAAACATAGCCAGGATATGCAGTGAATTCATAAATCAATTTGAAAATCCTACGTACATTGGTACCTTCACAAAGGACAATGAAAGCAGCCAATACTGTCAGTTAAGAAATATTTTTCATACTTCTCCACAACTAACACAGCCGAGAGTTTTGCCGAGTTGAATAGAGAGTTTAGAAAATCTCAATACAAATTCCACGAGTTACAGAATTCTGAGTGGAGAGTTAAGTGGCAAAAGAACTCTCATCTCCACAACTCCACAGCTCTCCGAGTTAGTGAATCCGGCCCGAAAATGTTCAAAACGCGATCGGCCGGAAGATTCAACCTCTAAGCCGACTATTACAAAACAGAGCAGAAAGAGGGATAACGGTGAAAGGTGCTCTCAGATAGCAGTATGCCTTGAAACACTCCTCTCGTAAAAGAAAATTTCTGAAGGAGGAGCAGTTTTTGTAGTCAATTCTAACAATTGAAGCTCCATCAACCACGACTAATACTGCAGACATAGGGTAGGTTAGATTAGGTTAGAGTGCTGGCCATCGTAAGAAGATGTATGATCAGCCACTCGTGGACCATCTATGGTCGAATGTGATGCCACACAATAATGAAACTCAGCATAGAAAAGATATTTAAGAGCTAGGGTGTGCCCTAGAACGAGCCACAAAAGTTAATGAACCTTACCATGTCCCCCAAGCCGATGTATGCTAATTCCCCCAGATCGCAGCTACCAAGCGCATTCCTCCTACGATTGGTAAGGTTACGGCATTCGCATATCAGGTGCTTAGTGTCCCATAATAAATGCAGTATGATGACGCAAATCAGCAAAGATTCAGTCCTCCCAGGATAAATCTCAGGCGAAACCTTTTTTGAAATTGCGCATGAAGTCCCCTCTGCGATTCGCCGACCGGGACCGACCTACGCGCTCTTCTGCTAGCGGAACCTTTTCTGGTCGTGGGATCCGCTGCCTCGAATCGAGGTATGTTACTGTGATCAGGCACCCAGCTGAGAATAAGCCTGTGGTTAGCACCCCGAGCTCACAACGACACTGTTACACTAGGCGCGATCTAATGGTGCTTGAGTCCAAAGCTTTGATTGCAGCTTGGCTATCAATACAAATCCTGATTACTCGATGGCTAGGTACATCATAAGTTGTACGTAGAAGCCTTCCTATTTTATAAATTGCCACCAAGACCTCAGCCTGGAACAGACTACAGTGGTCCTGTAGGCAGTACGTTTCCTGTATTTGAGTATTCCGCAGCTCCAAATTCCACATCCATTTTTGAACCGTCCGTAAAGACAAATACATATATAAGAGTCAATTGCCACGCGCAATAACCATCCCATTCCTCTCTACTAGGAATGCTCGTTGAGATCGCTTTCTCAAAGTCTAGTCTTGGAACAATATAATCCGTAGCTCCCCGTATACAGTATTCAGGACATATCTTCAGTTTTCTGGTATAACCAATGTCTGCTGTTAACCAGAAGTCCGACTCTTAAAGTCTTAGTGCACTCTTTGCACCTTTACATTTCCCATGGATCTCATGGGGCAGGAGCCGGAGTAAGATATTTTAGGTGTGTCGTTTTCTCAGGAGCATTCCACCACACCAAAACCCACCTCATATGTAAGGATAGGCCTTAGAATAGCGATGTACATAGAGTGAACGATTTGAGGGTGTAATCCCTAGCTCTTGCCAAAAGTTTTCTTGCAGGTATATTGTGCAATGGCCGCCTTCTTAATGCGCTTATTCACATTTATTCTCCATTTTAATTTCGAGTCTAGTATAACTCCTAGGTACTGGGTTTCAGTTTTAAAATTAAGACTAATGTTACCCAGTTTGGGGGTACGAAAGTCGGAATACCTCTCTTCTTTGCGGAGCTAAGCCCTAGACCGCAACATTATAGCCCAGTTAAGAAGCATTTGCATTGCTCTTTAAATTAATTTACGGATCGCGTCGGTAGAAATATCCCCGGGACTAGGATAAATAGCTCATCAGCATGTGCTACCATTTTTATACCCTCCCTTTGTAAAGAGATGAGAATACCATTAACCAACAATAAGGATAGTCGAGGTGAAAGCATTGCTCCTTGTGGAGTATTCCTAGACACCCTGCTGCTAACCTTATTGTTACAAAGTTCTGCGTTTATTAGGCGATTACTGAGCATTGAGTTAATCCATCTACATATTACAATCCTTAATTACTGCATACATAATAAAATCGATTAAAAAAATTCAATTGACCGATCCAAGGCCACCAAAGTAACTTGGCTAATTATGGTTGCATAGCGTACTGATTTCGGTCCAAATTGCAAATAGGCAAAATGTCTCCAACAAGACCACTTTAAGGCAAAATATCTTTAAGTAATGCGACGAACATGAACGTGCCAAGACTGTACAACAAAAATCTAATAAACTACAGATAAACCACTTTTGATGTCTTAATTCATAATCATATTGACTTAGCACTCCTCATAAAAAAGGACTTCGAATTAAATAATGTAACTGGAATGTAAAAACAACAAGACCCTGAGAGTGGGAATATTGCTTAATCCAGTGATTACACACAGAACTTTAAGGCTGAAACACAATGTGAGCGACATGACAAATACGCCGTAAAAACGCTGTCAATGGGTTCTAATAACACAGCGGTGTATGGTATCAAATACAATGTTGACGACACCGTTCGACGTTGTCGGAAAATTTAAGTGAAAGCCGAATTTTTTTACGCGTAGTTTATAGAGTTTAGAAAAATTAAGGTCTTGGGTTGCGTTCATATGTATTGTTTAACGTTTATTGTAATCATATGTTTGACTTGATAGATTAAAAATATCAGGGAATAAATAATGCCGTGGAAAATGTCAAGGTTAGTTAAATAAAAAATGGTAGAAAAGTTAATGGAGGCGATAAAATGATACCGTATTTTATACGAAAAAACTCATCCGCATAGAAACCCAGATCCGACCGAATTTTATATAACTCTTGGACCCACCATCATCTTCTATGTGGGCTATGTTTTTTTAAACTCTTCATAATCCAGAAACGTCGTGTGAGCCACTTTATTATTCTTTTCTAATTTATTCATTGAAATTTTTCTATTTTTAATTTAGAACAGAAATGACAGAATAAATTTAACTGAGGATTGACAGCTCGTGTCCCTCCCATTGTATTTTCACTGACGTTTTGTCGACGTTTTTTACGGCGTTATTTATCGTATCACTCACATTTTGTTTTAGCCTTTATCTTTGGTTGCCGACTAACAAAACCAAACGTCAGACTATTATTGTTTCAGTTCAGTTTACTTTCCTATTAACTGAAATCTACTGTCTCTCCGGTAGAAAGTTTTGACTTCAGTTAAAAGAAGAACAAACCGCTAGTCATCACCAATTGGGAGTGTGATACGAATACCCGCTACATAATAATATGGGGAAGCAGCTAGGCCAATAGGCATGATGGGAATGTTGTAGAATTGAACTTTTCCCTGGAACCGATAAATCACCAATGAAAACAATATAAAAAAAAATCATAAATCTATCTATAAAATAGAGTAAAGTAACAAAAACAAAAAGCGCGTTTTATTTATTTAATGCACAAGTACAGTAACATGTACTGATGCTGTGCATAAATACCATATCTTCTTGAAACCTAAAATAATTGGAGGCATTATATCTATCCATGCAGATGGTTGCTCAGAGGACAGAGAGGGATAACTTAAATCAAATCAAATAAATTCAAAGGGCTTCAACAACAAAAATCAACAATAGCCAAAGCATCTGAAAGCTTTGTACCTAAAAGCAAATAGAGAAACGAAAATTTACAAAATCATCTTAGTCCTCCTCCATTCATAGGCACTCAACGGTGACAAGGCTTTTCAAAGTGCCCTTCAAATTTCTTAAGAAGATTTTCTTGATTTATCAATTTTTATATCAAAAGAAAACCCTGATAGACGTCGAGGAGTCAGGAAATCGGGAAACGTATTATTAATGAGCTCCTTTTTCAAAGTACACTGTCAAAAAAAAAAGATCAACTGGTTGCAAAAAAAATTAAAAAAAAAACTTATACAATTGTCTACACATACAAACAAACTATAAGTGAGTAATTATAGAAAATGAGGACGACACGAAGAATATTCGTTCCACACTTACCTGCTTCGTCAAAATTAACACTAGAAATATGTAGCCATTCAAGCATAATCCAACAATCGAAACTATAGCCAGGGGCACGCCTAAGCTCAGGGGCAGCATGACGCACCCCCGAAAGCTTATTGAGGCGCTCTTCTGCTGCCCCTGCCCGCTACGTTACGTCCGCCTCATTCATCATTAAGCACGTCCTGAAAAGAAAGATAAATTCACGCATTAGAACCAAATGTAGGATAAAATTTCTGCGAATCAGATTTTCCGCCACTTGAGAGGGTGAAATTATGCACATGAATAGTCCCCGCCAAAATCAATAATGGTCTGAACGCAGCCCAAATTTCATTCGAGATCGTTCGTTAAATGATTTTATGGTTTTGGAAGCATACTCCCGCCGCCGCCGCCGCCCGCCATCTTTCTAATTGGGGGTGGAAAGGATAGGCGGTGGTGGTTAGGTTACGTGTGAGGACAATAAGGATGAGCTCTTCTTCGTTTTCTTAGGGATGATTGATTTATGCATGCATGAAGAGACAGATAATAAATACGCCGTAGGTGGTGGACGAGGAGGAGGAGGAGAAAGGGAATTATGGCGGAGAATGTCGTGCGTGCCGACTTCACTTATATTTGGAAATGGATTTATCTTTTCGTAGCAAATACAGTATCTCATGCTCCTCTATCTCATTATCAGTGTCAATAGTGAGAGAGAGAGAAAGAAAGACATACAGAGAGAGAGATATAGAGAGAGAGAGAGAGAGAGAGAGTAGAGTATATTCGATTTTGCTGACGATGGTAGAATCCCGAGGAGATAATTTTAGTTTTTCTACTGGATTTTTTCTATATGCGGAATTACTCAAGGTGGTGCGAGTTCTTTTATTATTCTTTGACTTTTTGTCGAAAAGGAAAAAAATTATTTGACGATTGGTCGATATTCGAGGGAAAACGAATTGCTGCACATAACAGTCGAAGGAGAGTGGAAGGAATCTTTGAACGTCAGTTTTTTATAAAAGTCTCATAATTTATATCCCTTCACGTAAAAGTGCTTGTCTATCGATTTAAAAGTTGCTGCTCTATTAAATCGGGTGTCGTCGACTGTAGGTATGCATTAAATTTGTAGTCCTTAATCGAACATTCATGTTTTCAGGTCCTCAGGAAATTGAGAATCTTTCAATTTTTCATTCCTGTTAGAGTAGCGTTAAATAGTAGTGACTCAATTTAGCTTGCAACACCTAACGGTCCTTGATGAGGATATTTACTGATGTGTTACCCTTTTTAATCTAATGCACGTAAATTTATTTAAAAAACATGAAAAACTCTAAAAAAAACTGTTTTACGAGATAAATACGAGTCTCTTTAAAAATAAATTTTTTTTAATCATTAGTTGCCATTTTTTGGTATTAAATTATTTGGTGATTTGATATACACTCCGCGACAAAATGATGACCCACCCATAAATTTCTGGAAAAGTAGCTGGTACAGACGTAAATTTTCTTGCCTGTGGTAATGGACAATCTTTGAAAAGGGCTGCTGTATATGATTGTTTTCTCTTTGCAATTAATTTTGAGTAATTATCTGGTGTTTTCTACAAATAGGGTGCGACAAAAGGATGACACAGGTAGCAGTTTTGTTCGGAGAAGGGTAAATAAAAACGACAGTGCTCTTCTCAGCACGTCTCTGGAAACATGCTATAAATAGAGCAGTGGTTATGAAATGAATTATCAGTACGTTTTTGAAATTCAGTACGGCATCACCAGTAAAAATGGGCAGTGAAAAGCACATAAACGAGACTGAAAGAAAAATAATTTTTTAAAAAAATAAGAAATCAAAGTATTTGAGGAGAAATCGTTGAGTGATTGCAAATTTTCTGAATAAGATCTCGAAAATTACACTTCAAAGAAAAGTCCTGATCATCCTCGTACTGTAACTTCAAGTGAAAACATCCGAAAAAACTGAAACCTGAACCTTTAACGGCAAAACATTAGGAGGAACGTTTAAAGTTTGCTCAAGAACATCTCAGAGGAAATTAATTTTTACCGATGAAAAGAGGTTCAATTTGAATGGACCAGATGGGTGGTCATATTATTTCCATGATTTAAGGAAAATGGAGTTGTTTTGGATGGCACAACAAATGGTAGGAGGAGGAATAATAATTTAAACTACAAAGGTAAGACGAGTTTACGATTCATTTCTGGAAAAATGGCACACAAATTTTTATATACAGCTCATCGGGGAAGAAATAAGGATAGCAGGAGAAAATTTCATTTTTCAATAAGATAATTCTGCAGTTCATACCAGGAGAGTGAAAGATTATCTTCAAGAAAATTATATAGAGCTTCTGCAATGGCCATCAAGGTCTCCAATATTATCGAAAATGTTTGGGGTCATCTTGCAAGATCAGTTTATCAAGGAAACAGGAAATTCTAAAGCATAAATTAATTAAAATATGCTGTTCAGGACTTAGAATTTCATTCTTAGAAAATACTTAAAATTCTTGTTTAGATCGCTTCTAAAATGAATGGAAGACGTAATAGAAGTAAGAGGGAGTCCACGTTTTATAAAAAAAAAATATCATTTTGTCGCATCATTTTTGTAGAAACACCAGGGTGTCCCATAAGCAAGGGCGGATCTCCCCATAGGCCGAGTAGGGGGGGGGGGGGCAAAACTTGGAGAGATTTTTTTAGTAGTCGCGCCCTCTGTGAACCTAAAAGGTTAAAGTTTAAAAGTTCAAAAATGTGTCCATATTACACAGAAAAAGAAATTTACACGTTATGAAAATTTTGGATCATCGAACTGAATCTTTGCTTACTAGTTTACTCCAAGTTCAAGCGCATCATTCTAATTTTGCTTCACTACAGACTACATATAATAATATTGTGATATTTCGTATTTTCGCTGCCACTTTTCGTGTTTTACAGGGAGTAGAGGGGTGGCATCTTCCATAGGCCTAGGGCGGCCAAGTTATCAAATCCGGCCGTGCTTAAAAGTGGTGTAATATTCGAAGGCTACGGATAGGTCACGCTTAGATGTGCAAAAAATTATATGATTGTCGCGATAACGGGACTTAAAGATATTTGGGTATGTTTTTATAGATCACCCTATAACTTTTGAACGTTACACCCTATGAAGCTGATTGAAACTTTCATATACAGATAATCGTTGGACCTTTCTATTAGCTGAAAAAGGTCATTTCCAAAAGATAATTGCCTGCTTTCTGGCACTTCAGACATTTGCCGCTAGATATCCTGAAGAAAAAGTGCAAAAAACACAGAAAGGGTTTCATTTTCGGTAGAAAGTGTGATAGGTATTTTTAAAAATACGATTTTGGGCTTCTCAAATCCAATATGAAAATTGGTGTTGATGACGTCTTTTTTGATAGAAATGGTATATAAATAAAAAAAACGAGTAAAAATTCCGAAATTTTAAAATTTGGTGAGCCAGATGAGCAGTTCATGGATGAGGGAAAAATTTATATACCGTTCGAAAGGAGGCCCAAAGAGTACCTATCCAAAGATTAAATCATCATCATAGGGTGTAACGTTTAGAAGTTATAGGGTGATCTATTAAAACATACCCAAACATCTTCAAGTCCCGATATCTCGGAAACCGTTAGGACCCCCCCCCCCCCCTTCATACAAGTTTTTGATCTTCTAAGCATAACCTAGCCTTCGGATGTTACACCACTTACGGGACACCACGTATAGTAACACTTTCAATAATTGTCTTTACAATAGGCAATAAAGTTTACATCTGTACCTGCTCCTTTTCAAGAAACAGGTAAAATTTTATGGGTCGGTCATCATATTCTCGTGGAGTGTACAGACTGTATTCCTCGTCCATTAATTTTGTGGGTCAGTTTTTCACTTAATTTCGGTTTACATGCTTCAGATATTCTTCTTTTAACTTGTCCCCAACGAAAAGTCTACTACTGTTAAATCTGAAGAACGAGGCTATGGCCAATCGACGTTTTCAGATTTTGAAATTAATAGCCTTGGAAATGTAAGCGTACAAACCCCATTTTTACACAAGCTAGTCGTGCTTCGTTTCTCAATTTTTGTTTCACTAAAGCCCAGTATCGTGTCGAAGTTTGTGCCTGCTTGACTGCAATTTTTCATGACAAATTCGATTATTTCCTTCTGCAGCTAGTCCAAAGTTTCTCTGGCATAATGAGCAATTACAAGATCAGGCCAAACCAATATTAGAACTTGATGGAACGATGTTGTTTTGTCCTGATCTTGACGTTTTGAGCATTTCTTGTGTCTGTTGTAAAAAAAAAACGGTCAAGGCTGAGTAGGGATCGCGTCAACAGCAATCTAGAAAATCAGGATAAGGGAGTGGGACAATGTTTTTCCACACATTTTGGAATATACGAGTATATCTGCATAACGAATTCACCACAAATTTTTAATTTTTCTTTTTTGTTTGAATCCTTGAATATAGTGCTTTCAAACGATATCCCTCGTCCTCTTCTAATTTGGCCATCCTTCCAAATAGCGATCTCATATATCTCTTCTCTGATTAGATCGTCTTTTAGTCCAGTCTAGAGATCGATTTTCTTATACGATACAAAAGCAAAAAAGATTTTTAATAGGGCCCAACCACTGACATGTATAATATGGACTGACTACGTTAATAGAAATGCACTGCATAAAGTGAGCTCACTTCTATATTGCTGACTCTTTCGGTCTAAGCACCAAGTACAAACTGACAAGAACTGTAAACAACAAATAAATAACTGGGTCCGTCGAAATAAATGTTTATAAATTAATTATTTAGGGTTATTACTGATAAAATTGTTTTACAAAAGGCAATATATTCATAAGATATGAAGCAGAAGTTCGAAACGTTTTATTGTAATTACTTTTCGAGCTGCACGCTCATTTTTTCAACTTCCCACCAATAATTTTTTCAATGTTGGCACCGGCGTAAGAACTTTTATTGACATAAGCAATTGAGCCTACGTGAAATAGAGAGTTAAGCAGTCCATATAATATATGTCAGTAGGCCCAACTCATAACCATTAAAAATAAAAAAAATAAATTTCAATATCTTTTATTATCGAAATATGGTCGCGTCGTGAAGACCTAAGAATTTGCCAAATTTCAAATTCCTACCTCACGTCGTTTACGATAAAAACGTCTGTGACACATCTGTTAAGGATTTCGTTTTTTCCTTGTGACGTACGAGATTCGGGAAATCGGAAAGCTGTTATGAGACGCGATACATTTGCAAGACTGTTTGCTCACGTACCGACAACATCGCCGTCACAGGCTTTGCCGGAATCGTAAGTGCATCAAAATACACATACATAGTTAAATTGCTTTCACATATGTACTGCCTAAAACTTTTTTCACACATATCGACAGCGATACGACACGAACGTTAACACGATTTCTAGCGGGTATTCGACAGCACATTTTGCTGCCGTTCGACATTTATTTCGCCGTGGTGTCGGATCGCAGTGCCTATAAGCAATTTAACCAAGTGTATTTTGATGGATCTGCAATTCCGACAACGACTGCGACTGTGATATTATCGGAACGTGTGCAAACAGTATAAGATATAATGACTATAACGGGATAAGATAAACTAATAAATTGGTTTAGGCCTGAGGACAGTATTGGACGTTCTATAAAGCGTTCTCTAATGCACCTCTACAGTAAAAAAAGAATCACCGTACAAAAGAGAGTCACCACGTAAAAATAATTGGGAATAAACGTGTTTTAGCCTTAGGCCAGTTTTAGGCCTCTTAGACTCTTAATATTTGGAATTCCTTTCTTAGTGAACAACGGTTTTTCAGCGCTCTAAGTCTTGTCACCCTGGAAAATAAAACGGATAAATGGGTTTAGGCCTTGGGACTATTGCAGCATCTTAAGAGTCCAATGTTTTTTTAGTACACCTCTACAGTATAAGAAGAATCACTGTAGAACATTTTAGCTTCAAATATTTTTCTTAGGTGAGGTTAAGTTCAGAGTAGGGGCGACTAGGCCACTAGAACCAAAATTGACATACTCTGCTCTCCCCTAATGTAGTTAGGCAAGGTCTAGTCTTTTTTGGAAAATTAATTATTGCCTTTGGAGTTAGACTGTAAATCTTATTTGGAGATAGATAAGTGTTCTTCTAGTGATACACTAAGTGAGTACTTGGTAAGACCAATTAGTTGGCGCGTCTGGAGAGGAGCGAAGGATGAAGGATTCATTCGCCTACATACCGTTTCATGGTGCTTGGCTGTCTGAAATATGTAGATGTTGGAGTTGTTGCAACCTCTGTTTAGGCTTTCCTGAACTCTAACCTATTACATAGACATCCGTCTGAAAAATAGAAGGTGGGGCACCAAGCGTAGTGAAAACTCCGACCACTCCTGCGCCCATTTTGTCATCCTTCCTGAATTCGTACATTACCAGACATAGGCCCGTTGCGGAAACTGGAGCCGTCTCTCTAGTATCTGGCTTCTCTCATTAATCGTCACCTGGTAACCTCTTTCGAAGGAAAATATTTTGCCGATAACATCTGTTGAAGTATCCTCATCAAGGGTTCTCCTGACAGCTGTCTATATCGTCTTAGGCCACCAGACATTTGCCCTGTTGCTGTTGTTAAGATACAGTGATTAGTCAATGAGTCAATGAGTTTGTGCTATTTGCCTTTAATAGTTATAGATAAAAAAAGAGTTTAATGGTGTTCATAAAAAATTCCACATTTATAAAAGTTTTCGAAAACACTTATTACTTGACTCAAGTGAAAGTCCACTGTAGTTCTACAAATAACATGTGCGCTATTAGGGGACAACAAAATTCTTCGATTATTATCATCAATTAATTAATGATTGCCATTAAGTTAAATGTTACAATTATCTTCTGGCAAACAAAATAGCCAGACCAGTGACCATACATTTATCCACACGAGCGGCGTCCTTAATTCGAGTGACATAAATTCGTTTTTCTAAGAGCCTTAATACCTCTACTATCCAGGTACAATTATTGTTTTCCTTAATTGCCACTCTAAATGTACACAAATCGATAGTCTTGCATTTATTGTAATGGATTCCACAAATATACTATTCACTCAGGTAACAGACAATCATTTCTGGTGTAGACATGAAAATGGGGTAAACAATTATATGGACTCATCATACATATATTGCCCACCTTTATAGAATAGGATAGCTCAACTGACCCAAGGTCATATCACTCATGAACTATAAGATTTGACCGATGTCCTATATGATATTTCTAATTGCCTTTGAAAAGGATCAGAGGGAGAACATTCATATTTCTGACCTATGGGTAATTGCCGTGTCCCCCTACCCGCCCGCCCAAATGAACTATTAATGAGCAACTAATAGAGATGACACGGAATTGGTAAAAATAGCAATAAGAACTAGAGGGAGACGAAAAATTTGTGGTGCTCCCCAATCGATAACTAGTTATCATTCCATTTTCCTTTTCATTTCTGACAAATAAATACAGTTGCGTGTGAGGCTCGTGACTTGATAACTGGGTGACTAGAATTGAAGGGCATTTTTTTCTTCGGGTAACTTTTGCTGCCCGTCACGAACTCATACCCTGGATCTTTCGGGTTTCAGTCGCCGCCGGTCGCGCCCATTATATACAACAATGGATGGGCCTAATATCGGCTTCCAAATCCAAAGACATAATAGAATTGAATTTCGATAAAAATACTTAAAGTCGGCCTTCAATGTCAAACAATATTATTTATTTGTACTTTTACCTTTGCATCATCGATGCGCTTTTTGTATTGTAACATTTACCCCCTCCCACCCCCCATCCCCCTTCCAGATGGATTAGTGGAAATTTAAGCATATTGGAGGCGGTTCGACATATAACTTGGGCGCAATTCTGAGTTAAATTTTTTTTAAAGATGAGTAGATACTCTAACGGAAATTTTAGATTTTAGCTCTGAGCCTGATTTCATGAACATCTAAGAATATAAATCACCTGTCTACGAGAGTTTCATGTAACATCGAGTCTGTCATTAATCAGGCGTGGATAACAGGAATCGACCCAGCCAGCGCACGCTAATTAAATTCATCACTATGGTTTTGTGGAACGTTTCGCATTATTCAATGTTAATCCCACAATTTTCAATTTGTTTTTTGTTATTATTAAAGAGATTATTGCTTGAATGAAGAGATTTCCTTTAAATAATAATTTAACAAATTTTCGTTTCTATTGAAACTCTCGGGGAGAGCATAGCAACGAAATTGTTGTCAAGACTTCATTTAGATGAGAAATGATATCAAATCACAAGCATCCTTGAGCTGAGAGGAGGTAGTTGTTCACTTTTGGATAATATGAGGGTGGAATAGAATCCAACAAGTCTATGGATATGCACAAAACATACTCAGTATTTTTACGTCTTTTGCAGATGTGTTTCGAATATCAGATGGATGCGAAGACGAAGGGATGTATGTATTTCAAGGACTGATGAACAGAAATTAAAGTTGGCAGAAATTCATTTTAGGAATTTCATTATTGCGAAAACAGGTTTAGTGTGCAGAAGGGATTTAACAAAAGACTACTTCGTCGATTGCCAATTCTCAAAAAGTAACCACTTTTCTAACAGAAGCCATAGTTCAACAATTAACAAAGTATTTGGGGCATGGGCACACCAATGGCGGTGACGAATCGGACCCCCCCCCCCACTAACGGGTCAGGTTTCTTTAAAACCAAAAACTTAATGTCGAAACACAAAAGTATTTTTTAATTATTATAGTTCCCCCTTAGGAGGTCAATAGAGCAGGAGGTGATAATACTCACCTACGCAAACAAAAAATTGTATAGCAGAGAGAGTGGGGCAATATCAACCGTTTAGGAGTTACAGGGTGACTAAGAAAAAAGATAAACTTTTGCAAAACACCTTCTATTAAAACAAATTCTGGGTGTATGGTCATAGTGAATAGTTTAATGTATACAGAACTTCATGGGCTTTGCAACGACTGCTCAACCAGCCCCATACCCATCTCTCCTCAGGAGTTACGGGGGTTTAAACAAAATATTTCAGATGTTTTTACTTTTTTTTATTTTGATCTATCTGTTTTTTTTGTAAAACGATCGTTAACATAACAATTTGTGTAGAAACTATAAACTGTAGACTACCCTATTTAATTTGACCTAGTATACCTAATGTGGTATTTGCAGCCGTTAAAGAGTTATTAGCTCAAAGCATATTCTGCAAGCTATTCTCAAACCAAAATTTGTTCCCTTACTGACTGAAACCAGTATTACATGAATAGGTTAAGAGCTAAATAGCGTTTACAGTTTTTAGTTTTTATAAAAAAAAGTTATGTTAACGACTGTTTTGCCAAAAAAAAAATAGAGGTCAAAGTAAAAAAAAAGTAAAAACATTTGAAATATTTTGTTTAGGCCCCCGTAACTCCTAACAGAAGGGGAATTCGTTGGAAAGGGCATCAAGTTTTGCATACAATGAGTTACTAATTGTGACCGTACGCCTAGTACTTTTTAAAATACAGGGTGGTTTGTAAAAAATTAGCATTTGTTCTTAATCACTCTGTAACTCCCTCCCTCCTCCCTAACCAACAATTTTTTGTTTTGCTAGGTGAGTACTATCACTTCCTGCTCTATTAACTTCCTAAGGGGAAACACCCTGTATAAGTTGTATTTTTTTTATTTTTTCAAATTATTATTGTCACTTTCTAAATCTATTTTTATGGTCACTTTTTTTAATTTTTAAAGTCATCAACTTCCGAGTCCTACTCATAAGTCTTTCGATCAATATGGCATATAACCAGTGACGTATTTAGGAATAATATTTATGGGGGGGGGGCTGGGACTTGGAATGTATAGAGGGTGTCCTATTACAGTAGGCGTAGTGAATATCAGCGTCAGGGGACATCGCTAGTTAAGGCACTTTCACATCAAAAACAAGAACAGAAAAATGTAAACCGAAAACTCAATTTATTCCACTTTAAAACAAGATTTTTATTCCAATGATTAATAAAATCCAGAGAAATAGGATAAACTAAGAATTTTACTGAAAAAATAGTTATATTTATTTCAGATTTTGAAGAAAAACACAACTTTTATGTTTTATCGGCCGAAAAACTTTTTCGGCGGAAAAATTCGTCCGATAAATCATAAAAGTTGTGTTTTCTTAAAAATTCAAAGATAAATATTTTATTTTATTAGTAAAATTATTAGTTTATCCTATTTCCCATGATTTTATTAATCATCGGAGCAAAAATCTTGTTTTAAAGTGGAATAAATTGAGTTTTTCGGTTTACATTTTTCCGATTCTTGTGTTTGATGTGAAAGTGCCTTTACTTATCATATAGGGTTATACAAAACTTCACGTTTTTTTTCCACAATTCGAGTGTATGATACCTTGAAAAAACGGCTTAACTGTTACTTTCTATTGGCTGGATCAAGACCATCCCACAGAATCGTGAAGATGTTGCTTACTAATCATTCATGCAATGATGCATTATTTTTACATCCTACCACTACTATGCTTTATGTGTACGACAACACATTTGACTTGCAACTTTCCACAAGAAGGAATCAATCGCGATGGAACAATTACATCGCTAACGAGATCACTCGATCTAAATCCCATAGATTTTGTTATTTGGGTAGTTTTCAAAGAAATTGTTTATCCCAGAGAAACTGATTCCAAACGGGATTTTCGAAACAATTGACAACATCAAATAAAACCGTTAAATATTCATCAATCATCAACGCATATTGTAAATCTCAATAAATCTTTCTGACATTTAAATAACTCTGTTTATATATTACTTGTATTTCTAACGGTGTTCCCGTAACATACTCCTGTTTTCATTAATTTCATGTTTTTATACTATTCGAAGAAAGAAAATTGGAACAAAACTCGACAAAATCTAACAGCAAAAATGTACGACAGTTCTATTGACTCTTTCATGAATGACGTCGATTTTAAATATGTTGCAATTGTAGTACAATATTGAAATTTTTACGGTATATATTACTAGGGTGCCAAATTTGAGCGCAGTTTAGTAAATAGTTATAGCACAGTGGTTAATTTTGTAAGTCAAAGTAGGAAATATCTCGAATCTCGTAAAATGTGAAATAACTTCTAAACCGTGAACTTTTGTATAACCAACATAAGCGCTGCTATTCCTTTGGACTATTGGACTTCCTTAAATGGGACGCCCTGTATTATACTTAATAGCTTAATAGCCAAATCGGTAGACACACCAATACACCAACAAAGTCTGCCTAGGTTTGGCGTTGATTATTATTATTTTTATGTTATACGAATAAATATTAAGTATTGATATAAATATTGTATATGTTATGTTTGTTGTTGTTATTATTATTATAAGGCTCGCTAGCCCCCCTGTATATACGCCACTCCAAATAACTAATTGATCCTTGGAATGTTAGAAATATTCCCCTGATCATATAATAATATATTTATAATATTTCGTAAATTACAAAATTTACCCATTTATTGCTAAGTTGTGTTAGTTAACATAACCTGACCTAATCGACCACACACTATCAAAAGAATTTT
The DNA here is from genome assembly GCA_963930735.1 of Dioctria linearis. Lineage (NCBI taxonomy): Eukaryota > Metazoa > Arthropoda > Insecta > Diptera > Asilidae > Dioctria > Dioctria linearis. The sequence goes on along the minus strand of OZ005742.1, from coordinate 20,567,799 downwards.
CCCAACTGATGAGCACTGACTTGTGACTACCAGAGGGACTACCTTTTTGACTTCTTTCTTAGTTAAGTCGATTCCGAATCACTAGGTGACGTGAACACTCCCACATGCATGTCGTAATTTTCACCACAAACTTCTTTAAGCCAGCATATGTTATGCAAATTCAGACTTCTGGTAAACATACATTATGTAAACAGTTACTATGTTTTTAGAGTCATACATACTAAAAGTGGTTATGCTTCATTGTAGGTTATCATCCCTGACAAAATAGATCTGTATGTTATGTACATAACTAATATGCCACGTATGCAAGCACAATTTGTCCAAATTAGGAAAAGCCCAACTTTTCCATTCCATGTTCGGAATAAATGTTGAGTATGGGAAAAGTCCATTCTTGTGCTGAAAATTTGTTTCGAAATTCCCAAGATTTCTATTGTCTGCACAATATGAAAATCTCCTTTATTACTGACACTTGTTCTCTTTACTTGTGGAAAAATATCACATATGTTTTATGGAGAATTTAGCACTCAATGTCAGACGGAAATTATTACTTTTCATCACCCCTTTCTGGGAAATTTTCGTAATTTTCTCTGGAGCCATAGCCATGTGCTGCACGCTATGATATGTGGTATCTACTAATATGGGGCCCAACCCTATATCTAAACCGTGCTGGTTAACTATTATTGTATGTATATAGCTGAAAATTTTGTCTTCATTTATATTAGCCTAAAGGGCAATGCCTCATATACGTCTAATTGCACGTACTTGCTACGTTTGCTGAATGTTATCCTTTAGAAAATATTTTGTCTGCGAATATTTTGCAGGGGAGTACTTAAAGGTTTCCATAGCAATGTGATTGGTTGGAAAAGTTTCAGGATATTATATGCATATTATATAGAAATACATACAAACCCAATAGATGCTAATTTATCTTTAAATCTTTAATATTATTGAATCTCTCCAAATTAATATTTTCAGCTGTAATTGAATTTACTGTGAATTTAACTACAGTACAACTAAGATTATCTGTACTCATTAAAACCAGGGACCGAAAATAACTGTTATTATTTTTTGTGAGCGAAAAAACTCTTTCATAAAATTTTCTGGGAAGTAGCGTAGTACAAAAGGGGTCTATGTACAGCACTTAGACCAGCTGCCTACGTTGAAATCAAGAAAGTCTCGATTTTAATATATAAATCTAATCCTAACTGTTATTGTAAGACATATTTTTTATATTTCAATTTTAACTGTTAAAAAAAATACTTATATTATTTTACAGCGATATAAAACTCTTTGCCAGAGTTTTACATATTTCGTCTATTATAAGAATTAAAAATGAGTTTTATTTTTTTCCTCAAAAAATAAAACTTGGACGTTCTCTATTTTTGTTGTCATATATTTGTTAGAAGATACAATTTGTCAATTTTTTTAAACAATTTTGTATAGCAACCGTACGAAACAGTTGGCCGGATTGGTCCTATTTTTGAACTTAAATTTACATTTATTTTAAAACGGCCGTTTACAGTGAAAACCCAAAGCTATATATAGCAACACCAAGAAGGGGTTGCCGATTCCAATTTTTCTTTCCCTTAGAACCTTACTTGAACAGGTTTATTTCTTGAGGTCAAAAAATAAAACTCATTTTTAAATGTTAAACCGAGAGAGAAATATAAAACTTTAGATAAGACTGTTATTTACTCAGAAGAAAATAAAATTCTCTTTTTAACAATTTCATTAGAAGATAAAATATAAAATATCAATAACAAAGTGTTAAAACCAGACTTTTAAAATATTTCTTATAACTCTTTCCGTCCCTGATTAAAACCAAGGCCCATCCGAATAACTAATATACTTCATTGCAAGACATACCGGCATTTCAGTGGTTGACAGTGCATGCGCTTATATCAGTTCCTTTTCTCGTTCAGAATGAATCTGTTTCAATCCATGTCGTTCTTTTTTTTTCACCAGATCAATTTAGTTTCAATCTGTCTTCACTTTTTTCGGACCCGGAATTGTTCTGAATGCAGCCGAGTTTTTTCCGGATTCAAGCAGAACAATTTTAATTTATGTTCATCAATGTGTTGTTTACATTTTGGCCGGGGTGGTAATACTTTAGGTTAAGTGCTATTTGTTCGAAAATGTCTTTGTTTTTTATAAACAACAAAGTATACGAATTTATACTCATTTCAAAAGAATAATAAATAATAAAAGTCTTCGGTATTTTTGCAATTTAGTTAATTGTAACATATTATAGATAATTAAGGCAATACTTAGTACTTACCCGAACAAATTTACTTTTTGAGTGAAAAACTTTTAAACACGACCAACACTTGTCAAAAAAAACTTACAACTAAAGTGGGAAACAGAATGTGGCGCTGGCGCTGTAGCGCAAACTGTCAAAATATAAAAGCACGATTTTCGTATGATGGCGACACAATGCGTAGCTGGCGCTGTAGCGCACTTTTGCCAAATTTTAACTTTTGGTGCGCGCCAAGATTGACATTTGTGATTTCAAAGCGGTTTGTTCGAGTGAAACAAATTGGAAAACTTTGATACAGAAAAAATCATCGAAATAATGAAAAGGAAAGATATATTGTGGGATCCCTTATATAAAAATTTAAAAAGAAAAGCGGAAATTAGGAATGAAATATAAAATATCAAACTAGTTTTCACAGAACTATGCTGCAGCATTGTGTTCATACTCAGCTACAAGGTAAGCGGCAGACTATGCGCCAGCGCCAACTCCAAGCGCCAGCACCAGAGCCAGCACCACATTCTGTTCCAGCCTTGCATGTTGTCACCTATAAGCAGATGCATTGGACACGATGGATTATTTGAAAATTCAAACGCGGGAATATTTGAAAACAGCCTACTGACCGACGTACAACTATGCCCAAGTTACAACAACTTACCCTACGTTTTTGGAACAGTGATAATGGAAGTGCATTGATTTCTTCTCATTTATATTAATGCATCCTTTAGATGAGAAATTCTTATATCGAAGTAATATAAAAATTAACGAAATAAATTTTCCTACAGGAGCTGTATTGCCATTACGCCATTACCTGTGGGTCAAAGTAGGTATATAGATTTTATATGTATTATTTCCCAATAATTGAAAGGAAGTCGTATGTAAGAATGAAAGTGATCCGATTTATACCTTATGAAAGTGATAGGGAAACTTTTCCAATATCATACAATAATGGCAATGGAAATGAACACATACGGAGTAAATATTCGCTGTATAGACTAGGGGTGCTATGAAAGGGTAAACGAAAATTTATGAGAAGAAATAGAGGAATCGAGGAAGAAAATTCATGGTTTTCTTAAATTTTTGTTCGAAAGGTATCACCCTTGCACTTATCCTGAAAGACGTATCTGGTGGTATAACGTAATATGATAGCAGTGGAAAAGCAAAGAGGTAGAGGGAAAAAATGCAGAGACAAATTTAAATATATATTTGAAAGCATATATACCTACATATTTGAAAGTGGTGATGTGATGCTTGTTTCCTCTGTTCTTAAATTTCAATTTGCCGTACCAATAGCTCTTTGCTTTGAAACACATGTTGTAAAAACTATAAAAACAAAGGTTGCTTTTTATCAGAAGCTTCCTGAATATATTTTAAAAAATCCCCCCAATTTAATAAAAATTGTAATTTTCGAACATTTAAAGTCTTGTTAAAGAGAATTTTCCTTTAGGGGTCGCTACTATCCACTGAAATTTTCATATTTCTCATATTTTATTACACGATCGTATGCAAAGGTTTGTACCACAGCATATAACGACGAAGATATACGTTTGATTTGAGAAAGTATTTGGGTAAGCACTGTCTTAGTAAAACAGACGTACATAGGTACCGTAACAGTTTATTTATCTTATCATCAAAGTTTGCTACTTTGCACACATGACTTACTCAGTTTTAGTTGATTTAGTAAATTACTCAAATTTATTTGAAGTTTTTTTTTACTCTTTGTAAAAATAAATATTTGGACTTCGTAAAGAAAAGCTGAACTTGATTATGAAAAAATAAAACAAATAAAAAAGCTAGAATTAGTCTACGACCAATTCTTATAATACCCTAGATGAATGCCCATATAAAATTTCGTATGATCACCGATCTATGATTTTGAAGTGGTTTTTCGCATATATTTCTAGAACGGCTTGTCGCACAGAAAAATGATTATAACCAAATTTATAGGATTTCGTATTCTGAAGAAGTTTTTAGTGCAATAAAAATGTCTTGGACTGATCGTTTTCAAAGTATACGTAAAACCCTAAATTTTTATATGGGAAAACCAAGAAGGTGCTGCCCGATTTAGTCCGTTTTTGAAAATTTTTTTGCTAGTACAATGAAAACACCATGTACCAAATTTCAGCACTCTATGTCGACGCGTTCTCAGGCAGTGTCCAAATATGTAGTCGAAAATGAAATTTTTGTATGGCAACCCCACGAAGGAGTTGCCTGATTTATCTCATTTTCGAACTTAATTTTACTTTTCTTTTTTAAAGTTTGTGTAGAAAATTTCAGCTCTCTAAGTATACGTGTCTCGGTGAGACGGACAGACAGACGGACATGCAAAAATAAAAATTATGCATGGGTGTCCAATCCATTTTGCTCTACGATCATTATTTCGAGATGTTATATAACGGAATGACAAACTTAGTATACCTACCCTATAGATTTCATCTAGGGTTTAAAAACAAAATTTCGAACATATAAGAACCACCCTAACATACTAGATATAGTGTGTTCATCATTATATGCATTTCATGGGTACAATAAAAGATGAGTCGGAGCTCCTGTTCTAAACTCTGAACGTGTTATTCATGAAATAGCACGCTTACACAAGGCTTGATTTTTTCATCAGATTGCTCATAACACTGTCGAGTATCAAACTGTGAAGACGAATATTAGGTGCGTTTAAAATAAAAACTGTAAATAAGCAAATAACAAAAATTAATTAAATTTCTCTTGGCACATGATCTGGATCGAGAAGCAACCAGAAATCAATTTTTGTAACATAAATTAAATATCAGATTCATCAACTGAGCTTTAGAACAGAATCACAGTTATCTGCATCACCAAAAATTCTTAACAAGCTGATAAAAAGATGATAAACAATTCAAGCTCATCAATAACAAGCCAATCAACAATTGTCATACTGAAATGAAACACCGTTTCAGGAATGAAAACAAAAACTTTTGGCAAATTTGTTGTTTTTTTTTTTGTTTTTTCAATGCGGTCACCTTTTAATGTGGTACACTTTTCCCAACGTTTTCTGGGCATTTCTTTAAACCTTCTAAAAAATACGTTTTTTTCTAACGCATCAGGCTTCTATTTCACCGATGATTTCCTCATTTGAACTGAACTTTTTTCTGCTAGCTACGTTTTCATGTTTGAAAATAAGAAAAAATCACAGAGAGCCAGATCTGGCAAGTACGGTGGATGCGGCAGCAGCTCGTAACGCAGTACATGCAATTTGGTTGCAACGATTCCGGCTGAGTGAGTTGGTGCGTTATCATGATGGAGCAACACTTTTTTCTTAGCCAAATTAGGCCTAGCCTCTTTTAATTTTTGGTCGAATCGGTCCAATAACTGACTGCAGTACTCCCTTATTATCGTTCTTCCTCTCTGAAGTAAGTTAATGTGGATTATTCCTTTAGAATCCCAGAAAAACGTTGACATAACCCTCCCGGCCCGTCTCATCGGCCACCTTCGGACCAGATTCGCCTGGAAATGTCCATTGTTTTGACTGCTGCTTGGTTTTTGGCGTATAATAGTGAATCCAGGTTTCATCTACGGTTACGATCTGATGCAAAAACTCCTGCGGATCTCGTTTGAAGAGATCCAAACACTGCTTCGAAGTTTGCAGCCGTATCCGCTTGTTGTCCAACGTGAGAAATCGCGACACCCATCGGGCCGACTGCTTTTCAGCACCAACTTTTCATGCAAAATATTGATTGTCAATCCATAAGAAACGCCTACCGCCTCCGCTTTTTAACGCACTTTCAATCGGCGATCAGCAAGAATCATGTCATGAACTTGAACCTCATCAAAAACAGACGTGGCTGTATAAGAGGAAAGCATGCATACTTGATGGAAGAAATTTGTTGGTTTGTTGTTTAGTTATTCTGTAGATCACTTTGGCATCTCCCACGAGAGTACGTAAAGTAAGGTAGTATGGGTGAAAGATATCATATGCACGAATTGGTACCTCACACGGGGAGCTAATGATTTTAGGCTCTGTGGGTACTGTAGTAGGGCTTTTGTGACAGGAGGTCATTATGCAGAGAGTTTAAGTGCTCATGGTAATCAGAATAACAAAATGTCAGACATAGTCTCTTGGGCAGGGGGCGAAATGATGTTTCAGTTGATGACTAACAGAAATCAAGTATGTATGTTGGGTACTTATGTGGTTAATATGCATGGTCAGCTATAAAATCCAAATGGTGAATCTCAAAGCCTATCCAGACTTGAATACGGGAATATCTTAACCTTCACGTCCCCCTGACAGCGCCCATAAGGATTGTATTACCTGTATAGGCTAAGTACAATTCTTTTAGTCGTTGCAAATAAGAACTAGGCCCGAAAGGAGTAATCAGTCCGGTTACAAAAAGGATATCTTGCATGGTAATAGCCACTGGGAGTATTCATAGCCTGTTGATCATCCTTTACGAACGCCATACCAAATCTGTAGCCCGACATTGGCTAACTTGGTACCAATATTGGAATTATTCTCCTCAACTTGGGATGGTCCCTTTATGGGACCATCGTGGTGGCTGTGCTGAAGGGTGCCGTGACCCTAGATCGGCAGAGATTGGATAGGTCTCGCTTCGACCAGTAAGTTGAAGTCATGTCATGCTCTATTGGCATACTGGAACTCGTTGTTATGCACATGAGGACGTTGATTGAGCATGAAGAATGCCGTGTGTTATCATAGTTGGAGGCGGCGGAAAAGAAGACTGTAATGCCCAATCTACAATGCATGGTTAAACCACGTCGTCAAAACGATATGGATTTTTGTGTTTGCTTCCCACTCTTGCATTTGAAAATTTGTGCTTGCAAAAATGTCCCTTCCCTCTCATTCATTTGACGACATGAGCACGAGCTTATGTGTACTAGTTAATCAGCAAAAATGATATAGTAATACCTCAGGTGTATTCAGCATAATTTAGAACCATGTAGAGGAGTTTAGAACAAAACAGCTGTAAACTGGAACTTGTACTTTCAGTCTTGAAAGCAATATTTTATATTATTCGACTTGTCCCAAGAAATTTCTTAGTTTACTAAGTTTACTATATTATAGTATAAATTGTTGAGACCAAATACTTCCTTTGATGTAATTCTGCAATGAAATCGAGGAAGCAATTACATTTATGATAATTGACCGGTGAACAGCTATTTAATTTGGCAGCTTACCACCACTTACATATTTCGTGTATTTATATGCATTCTTCAGCAAACTATATCGTTTTGACGACGTGGTTTAACCATGCATTGTAGATTGGGCATAAAGCGCAGGGCTACCAAGGTGAATAGCATGTAAGAGTAAAGCATGCATACATGATGGAAGAAATTAGTTGAATCGGAGTATTGGAGTTTTGAAGTATTGAAGATCGTTTTGGCATCTCCCACGAAAGTACATAAGTAAGGTATGCACGAATTGGTACCTCTCACGGTGAGATAACTTTATATTAGTGACATAAAAGATTTTTGACTCTGTGGGTACTATAGTAGGGTATAAATGGCAAACAGGTCATTATACAAAGAAGTTAAGTTCTCATGATAGTCAGGATAAGAAAATCTCAGACAAAGTCCCAATGGCACGGGGCGAAAAACAAAGAAACGAAGTTTGAAGGTTGATAAATATTGGAAATCGAGTATGTATGTTAGAAGCGTTTATATACCTAGTATGCATGGTATGCTATAAGATTACTGGTGTTAATCTCTAGCCTCTCCAGTCCTGAATCGGGCATATCTTAACCTTCGCGTGGTCTCCGCTGACAGCGCCTATTAAGATTTATGTTTACCTATATAGGATAAGTAAGGACGTTGCTGATAAGATCTTAGGCCCGAATAGAGTAACCAGTCCCATTATTACAAGGATATCTATATACGAAGATACCACTGGGAGTAGTCATGACCTCATGGTCATGTTATACTTGAGTAGCTGACATTGCTAGCTTGGTACTACAGGGTTGAGGAGCTCCGGATAGTGCTGCAATTAGCAGTGCTATTTGCCTCAACGTGAAGAAGGCCCCCTTGTGAGAGCATCGTAGTGGTTGTGGTGGCCCATATTCGGGCAGAGAGGGATTGTCTGAGTCTGCATGACTTAGGCGGACATTATTCTTTGAACAGAAGATTAAGTCCTTTCGAATAAATTGTATACTGCGTCCGAAGATCTGAAGGATGGTCGCTTATTAATGTATGCTTGAATGTTTGGCTTTCGGCGTGGAGTTGCGGTAAATCAACTGGGTACCGTGACCCAGAGATTTACAGAGATTTTAGATAGGTCTCGCTTCGACCAGTAAGTCCAATGTCAAGCATGCACTGACATAAACTGGTACTCTTGAGACAGAATATAATATATTCTGCCCCTTGATTGTCGCTTGTATACTTACAGCATGCAATAAGGCTGCGGTGAGATTAAGGCTTAATAGCTAGGTGCTCACGTAAAACCCTGACAGCTTTCTGTTGGAGAAAGGTTCGCATAAACTGCATCTGACTTCACTTTTATTTCTTCGTAATTTTTCTCGTCCAAAAATAAGAATCCAAAGACAATCGACACTGTTATATTTCCATTTTAGCGTAAAATATTTAACACATTCAACACAAATCACTATCATTTCAAAACTAAACCATGAATTCATTTAAAACTCTTGTGTACGGTCATTTTACAGTTGACAGTATACAATGGCAACAGCAACATTCTCCAGCAGTGCCATCTACCTTCAAATACGGGTACTTATTGATCCACCCCCCCTCAGGCTGACAGAGCATGGCTTGGCGGTAAAAATATATGGCAAAATTATGTCCCCTGTGATTATAGGCAAATTCCATGCAAACAGTTCTGAAATGAAATTTCTGGGATGGACATCCCTGGTGACTTTTAAAGTGAAACAAAAAGAGAAATTTCCGCCAAAGATTTTTGATTTGGCATGCAACAAAATCAAGACGGTGACATCAGACTGTGTGTTGTACTGAAGCCAAATTTGAATGCGAAAATATACTTACAGAATATCTTAAATGGACCGATTTTAAAAAATTTTAAATCACATCAAACTTCAAACGAAATCTTCGACTGGTTGGTGATAATGGTGCCAATTTAATCATTGTAAGCTACATATATGCATGCTTATAAATAACTTTTCACTCAGAACAATACCCATAAGTTTAAAAGCTTCTATTCTCCCAACAACATCCCTGACGTAACCATAAATTTTACTAAGCCAAATTGTGCCTAGAGTTGCCTTGCGAACATGCATACATTAATTATGTACATATTTGCAAGTGGATTAAGCCCGAAATCTAGGAAGGCCAATTCAGTTCCATTTTGAGAATTGTTGCTTGTCATTCGAAAGATTGAGACTCTGACGAATTTCACTTTTTGAATGATTGATCAAAATCTGTAAAATATTTTATGAAGAAAAAACTGGGAACGTTTTTATAGTATAAAACTTAAAAAAGTTTACATTTTTGTATTGAGCTCTGAATATAAAAAAATTGAATTTTGAAACAAGAAATTTATAATGTTTCGAGTCCAATTTCCCCAGCCGATTAAGTTACTGCCATTACTTATATACAAATTCAACCCGTTTCATCCGCACGGCGCCTTTCAGGTGACATCCTATTCTCTACTTCAACTCGAACGGGCGCTTGAGAGACGCCATCACTAATTATAGTCCTATATATCGCATATTGCATACACATTGATAATTTTCAATTTCCTTGTATAAATATTAATCTAAAATTGTATTATCGGTGTTTTTTTACCAAAAGAAGCAATTTGGTTGTAGTAACGGGTGTATTTAACCCAAGTTCATGAAAATAGGTTTTACGGCGGCAAGAACGTCTCGAGAAAGCTGTTTGAATGGAGAAAGAGAGTATATCAATGGATAGTAATTAGCGGGACCCCCGCCGGGGATTCCGAACCACCTTTCTGAAAGTACCGTCTATAAAAATAATTTCTTCTACGAATTGTAGCTGGTGATTAGCTTAAGAGAATATTGAAAGCGCTTTTCCGAGTGATTATAATCCTACCGAGTTACAGCCGATCTATATTTAGTACCACAGTTCGAATAGGAAACAGGAAGTACTAAAAGAGTGAGAATGGCGATCGAAAGATCCCCAAAAGTAAAGAACGCTTTTACTTTTTAAAAATTTATAGTCAAAGTTTGATCTAGTATATTTTGAAAAATATAATGCAGAATCGAAAACCCCAAGTCCTGGGAAGAAGTTTAAGTACCCACACCGCTATGCTTCGAGGTTAAATGGCTGAGTTATAATTAATAAACCCCTGACATCTAATTGCCCCCTTTTCTCACCAATCGAAATAAAAACAAGTAAGAAAGCTAGAATTGGTCTAAAACCAATTCTTATGATACCCTAGATGAAGCCCCGTATGTACGATTTTTGAAATGGTTTTTCGCATACATTTCTACTTTTCAGTACATTAAAACCGTCTAGGACTGATCGTTTCCACAGTATACGTAAAAATCCCAAATTTTTAAATGACAACACCAAGAAGGAGTTTAGTCTATATTCTAAATTCTATTTACTTTTGATATAAAAACACCATGTACCAAATTTCAGCTGTCTACGTCGACGCGTTCTCAGGCAGTGCCCAAATAAATAGTGAAAAACGAAATTTTCGTTTGGCAACCCTACGAAAGAGTTGCCCGATTCGGCCCATTTGTGAACCTAAATTTACTTCTTTTTAAGAAAGCCCGTGTGTAAAATTTCAGCTCTCTAAGTGAACGCGTTCTCGATTTATCCTGCGGATGGGCAGACAGACGGACGTACGGACATGCAAAACAACTTTTTATATTATGCGTGGGTGACGAGTGTCCAATCCATTTTGCTCTACCATCATTATTTCTAGATGTCACAAACGGAATGACAAACTAAGTATACCCTCTATAAATTTCATCTAGGGTATTAAGAGCCTATGACACACGAATTATCAATGAAATTTGAGAGGGTCCTCCGACTTTTGCAATGTATGAATAATTTAGAGTCTTAATTTTTGAAACTTTGCTCCCCTCTAGCATTTTAATAAAACTACTATCGGGTAGCTGATTACCCGTACTAAAAAAAAGGTTCGGGTGCAAAGGGTTAAAGTGGTGATAATTACCTTTAAAACACACAGCTATAAGTTATGTCTCTACCTCAATATTTTCAAGGAGAAGCTTTAAAACCTCAAATAACACCCCAGTATTGAGCATTACTCATACATTATATAATACCATATAATCCCCGGCCCCTCCCCACAAATTATATCAATTACGTTCATTAATAAAGGATTAGCAAGCAAATAGTATCAATTAATTTCTCTTTAATTGACGTGACACTTTTGTCCAGCTGCCTTAATAAGGTTCTATTCAAGCTTCAACATTTTACTAATTTCATCAATGATTAGTAAATGGAATTTACTCATTTACACAACAATACTAACTACAATACTGCCTCCTTACTTGCAGGACTAGAATTCTAATTCCTAAGCATTTGCACGCACCATTCAAACAAAAAAAAAATCGTAATTCTTGGTTATTTAACATTCATATTCAGCCCTGGTTCTTCGGCAAACCATTTTTTCTCTCTCCCAGATTCTAGAATTGTAATTTCAATACAGAGTCCTGAATTCACCATGAAATTCAACCCAACTAGACTATAATAAGTGCGAAATGTTTAATGAATATTAATAGGGAAACTTCTTGCCAAGATAAGATGAATGTCAAGCGGGAAGGGTATCGAATTTGTATTCAATTTGGGGACTCTCTATAGAACAGACTCAGCTGAATTTCAAGTATAAACAATAACGGCAGTGTGGTGTGGTGTGGTCGTGTTCTTAAGTTGGAAATTCATTAGCCAAAGATTGCTCGTATTGTTGGGACATTAAAAGCTCATGAAAGCAGATTTTCAGGATCGCAAAAATTATGGCACCATAAAATCTAATCGTTATATATGAGCTGTGAAAGCATCTCCCCAGGGCAGTAAGTGTTGAACATATTTTGGGCGTGATTGCACGTTTTCCCAGAGAGATATGAGCATTATTTATGATTTCGTGTGAAAGCTCTAAAAAATATTTGCTTAGGTAAACAAATTTTCGTAGTCATAAGAGAATTATGTTCAAGTTCAAGTTATTTATTTACGCTAAAAGAAATTTTTTACACCCAACCTAACAATATTTTCTTACCTAGACCTATTCCCTGATTATAATTCCTACGGGCTTTTCTTTGGCCCTGTGTTCAATTAAGCTAGCTGAATTTTTTACTTTCTAAATACATGAATTACTAACTAACATATGACTTACTTATAAGCTACGACTAGCGCTACCTAGTTATAATTAACTAAATAGAATTATGGTAGGTGTAACAATATTTTAAGTAATAGAAAAATACGTATTTCGATATACGATATACAATTACATAAAGGGTCCGTAAATAAAATACCTACACCAGAAAATGACTTCCACTATTGAAATCGAGGGAACTTTTAAGTAAGCTAATTTCGAATCAATGGCATTGGAAATGTAAATTGCCATAAATGTGTCAATTATCCTCGCCCAATAATTCCACCTCACTAAATGAAAAGCATAAAAAACTACCCTTAAAATAAAGAAGAAGTCATCAATAGGTATCACACACACACAAAACTTTTACGGCAAATTAGCAAACAATTCGGGGGTAAAAACTAATTAAAACATTTTGACGAAAATTACTGTGAATAAACAAAAACTGTCCCTGCGCTGACGATACCTGCAATTATTTCCTGACGTACCACTATTCAAGTTTCATTCGAATGAAAATTAATGGAATGCAATAGCAAATAACAGTGCAAGGCTATTTTATAAGCTTAATGGCCATTTGGTCATTTTTATCACGACATCCACTATACTCTGACCACTAATCTCCGTCAGAATTTTAAAATATCAATGACGACCATTTTGGGAAATGACTATCGCGTAGGAGAGTGGTGTAGAACTTCGACGACCTAATTTTGTCACAAAAATTATATTTACCTGCACACGTCTTCGTCTAATGGACGGACAAAAATAATGTGTCGAGGATAATTTATATTTAGTTTCCCTTTTCAATTCTTTTAATTACTTAGATCAAATAAATTCACATGTCAATTCCATGAATAATTTATTCAACAGTTTTAGTTTGTTTGGAATTCAATTTACGATAATTGAAGTTGAAGTTATGGAGTTGTAGTTAAGTCGTTAATTTAGTGCATAAAAAATTCGTGTTGCTATGGAATGAATTTCTAGCATAGACAGACACACTAATAACATACAAAAACTGGGCAAGTAAAACGAAAGCCAGTAACGCCTTGCTCGAATATAAAATCGACGATGCTTCGACTTGATGACGTAACCAAATCAGGCCTGTTCACATGGGGTTTTTTTGGGGTTGAGCCCCGCCCCCCGCCCACCATTGGATCGAAGGAAAAAATTTCTTTATGTTAACATCGACGCCACACAAATTCTACAACAATGAAATTGTGCGCAGTGAATCGCAACTAGCTTCACGGACACATACATACATATTACATATTGCTTCTTAGTAGCTCTCGCAAATTGTTTCCATGTAAACGTACCTGAATTTACATGGGGATTACAGGAGTCAATACAACTTATATTGACAGAGTCTGACACTGACACAGGCTCGTGTAAACCCCAACTGACTTGTCTTTTTTACTTACTACTAAGTACTGACGATATTTCTACCAAGTCGGTACTGACCAAGGTATATAGAATACAAGGTATTCTCATTACGAACCACGTTCCACCATTAGTGACGAAATATTGTGAAAATATATAGGAGAGTACGGTACAGAGAACGCAATACTCTGTCTCTTATCTCTGTCTTTTCTATTAAAATGCATTAGTCACAGAATTACATCACAGGCTATCAGCTGCACTGTGCCAAAATTTTAATTGGAATACTTGTCTTCTATATACCTTGGGTACTGACTAATCAATAAATTATCAAACGAAAAATTAAGATGGCGGAAATTGAAAATAAAAGGTAGATGCTAGTGGAAATTCCAATTTTCTATTTTTTTAGTGAAAAATGACTGAAAAGAGTTTAATATGCATTGTAATTTTTATTATTTAGATAAAAATGGCCGAATAAGGAAGAAATCATTAATAATGCATATACATCAAGAATGTCTGCACCGCTTGACGACATTTTTTACTGAATTGACTAGTCAGTTGGTCGAACGGAAAGCGTTTTTAGTCCGTAAAATTGACAGACTAAATCTACTGACTCGTTTAATCGTCGCGTTAGTTGGTTTAGGAACTTATCGATGGACAATATAAATAATGTTAAATGAATTGTGGTTCCTTTCATGTTACATTGTACTTATCTATTGATGTAAATTTTGAAGTGTCAAAAAAAATGGATATCCGTCTAATTTTTTAGAAAGTTGGAAAGTAACGATGTACATTAACCCTTACATGTACTGTGCCCGGTACTTATTTCGGGTTTAAAATTAGTTTTTGAAATAGTTATGGTTTTTTTTTTGCCATTTCTGAAAACAATACTTCTATCACCCAAGTCAAGTTCCCGGTACCTTATGAGTATCTTCGTTATTTTCTTATGTAATGAAACACAATAAATTTTTAATAACTAATTTAAATAATGTCTAATGCTCTCGATACACAGCGCTCTTAATGAAAACATAACTAACGATTCATTAGTCTATAATGATTCATTATAAACTGCAGACACACACAGCAATTTTTTTAATTAAATTGTACTGTCAAACTGGTTTTGATATATGTACCTATGACATTAAAGAAGCGATGTGGATGCAATTAACGCCATTAACTTTGTTTTTATTTATTTTATTTTTCAATTTAATAATTTACAAATGAGAAAAACATTATATTTAAAAAAATAAGCTTATGATTGGCATTTCTTTGCATCTCTTCTTATTATTTTTCAAATCGGCAGATGCACAGCGGAGCTCCACATTTATATTATGTGCCAAATCTAGCACATTTTTCCTCATTATAGCTATAATGAAGGAAGAAAACACTTCATTAGTGAAGTACTTCATTATCATCTGATTTTCGAGCCATAGTGACGTATACCATGTGATACGGGCATTTTAATGAATAGTTAGTACTAATGATTCATTAGATCGTGCTGTGTGTCTAGGGTATAAATTCAATTGATTTGACTATTTAATGTGACAGTATCGCCGCAGTCAATACAGGTAGATGGCGTAGTTTTTACATATAGTGCAACATTTTCTAGCTGTGCGGTGTCTGTAGTCATGTGCAATTCATCAATGACGTACACCTATATGCTTACTTCTACCTGATGCGTCCTTAGGTGGACTCTGTGGTGTCTGCGTCAGGGTTCATGTAATATCTACTGTTAACTCAATTATTGCTAATATCTGCTTTCCTCAAACAACCTACTGATGTTCCTGCTCCGTAAAATCACGATCAAGACTACTCACCCTGACAAAGATCATACCACACCAGTGGACTGCTTATGTGAAGCAGGCAGAACAGTCATACCTGCGTTAACGCAAGCAAGATTTCCTTCCAACGCTTTTATGACCCCTTAAGTACCCTTCTTTTATTACCTTACCTTATTTATGCATCTGGCTACTTACACCATTGTGTTGAAAACAAAAAAAATTGCTAACGTCCATCATTTGGTGGTGCATTTTCTTATCAACTGGCCCATTGTGTCTACCCCTGACTTCGTTTTATTAAAGAAGTGTATTACTTCTGCTTTTTGTGGAGCATTATCACGTACATCCGGTTAGTAATGCATACTTGATAGCAACAGTACTGCTTTGTTTTTCTTTGGAATGTACCTTAAGTGTACTTAAGTGTACCTAACGTGGCTTCTGAATGGAAGGCGGAAATTGCCGATAAAACCTGATGCTTGTAACTGATGCGGAATATAGGCTTTGTTTTTTCTAATTATTCCCACTACAGTATTGCCCCAGGTACAGAGAAAACAATACAATCTGCGAACACTCTGTCTTTCCTATAGAAATGTATATACATTAGTCACAGAACTACGTCACAGGCTATTAGCTGCAACGTGTCAAAATTTTAATGGGAATACCTTTTCTTTTATATACATTGAGTATTGCTGGATGACTTTTTTCATGACAATTTTTGCAGCCGAAGTCACTTAGCCTTTGCCGGTGTGACTTTTTTCATATTCAAGTAATATATATGTATATTGTCATAGTTACAAGGATATCAAATATATCAAGTAAGTATAAATATAATAAATATTTATGTTTATTATATATTATTGCATTATTGAACAAAAAAAAATCAATTTTAGCAGCAAACCGCAAAAGGATAAGTTACTCGTTATAACATTGCAGCAATTATTTTACATACTGCCTCCTTCTTTGGATACGCCTTCGCAATAAAATATGCTCCATTACCTTGTTGTTCGGAATATATTCAATCAGTGCGCAATTATCAAATTCTCACGACTATAATTAAAGATACATGTCATATCACCCAACAATCAGAATTCCAAGCTATGGCATAGTAACATTATCCTTCCTTCGAAGTGATTCTGCTATTGTCATTTTAATTTTATCAAAATTCAGCCCCAGGACGATTTTTGAAGAAATTGAAACTATTTGCGAAGAGTGTGACATAACCGTTGCGAAGCTTGCATTTATACCATAATTGGATCAGTTCGTTACTCTTCTAGAGACCGTTTTTTTAAATATAGCAAGATTTTTTCAAAATTCTCATGTCTATTTTCGGAGCAAATAAAAACTTTAGATCAGGCAGCGTGTGGAAAATTGTTCGAAACTTGCACTTGAATTTTACACGACAATTCATCTGAATTATGGATCAATGAAGTCAAGATCCTTAGAAAAACGTTTCAACCGATACGACCTCATAGCGTTTTTGTGAATCACGCAAGTTTTATAATCTTCATAAATTGACTCTAAGTCATGATCATTATCATGAGTCAGGAAATTTCTGTAGATTTATACGTTTCTATAGATTCTAGAATCCTGTTTAATCAACACCCACCACCATCACAGATAATTACTTACTAACGTTCATGAAATTTGCATGAAACTAAGAATTTATTATGAGCAAATGCAAGATTGGTGCTACTTTCATGATTTTTACTTTTTGATCCCGTTGAGATCCCAAATTAAAATTTTAATATGTTTTAGTATAAGGTAAAAAATAAAAATATGGATAAAATCAAAAGAAAATCTTCTAGGATACTCAATAATAAATAATAAAATCCTCATTCTTGATGTCCTTTTTCGTATATATCTTTAAGATGCTATTTCCCTTAGATTGTTTTACACTTTGTTAAAATAGACTTGGTAGTCTACACCCGGATATAACTCCTTTAGCCGTCAAGAAGAGTAATAAAAGGATATATTCCCGGCTTTTTTTTATTTTACTATAACTCTCCAACTTAAACTGAGAGCAAAGCTTATGTTGGCCTGGTTTTATGTTTTTAGCAATAAAAATTATAAACATAACCTGGACATTTTAAAAATCTTCAAACAGTGACGAAAGTTAAGATACTTTTTATCCCGTTTACTTCACTTCAAAATGAATCACAGCTTTCGAAAAAATTAAAAAAAAAACAAAATTAAATTCTCACCTTTTTTTCAACTTTATTTAAAGTTCCTGAAAGATAACCTAAAAATATTTTCTGAAAAATTATGTGGTATACACAAAGGGAGAATGTTTCATTTAATTTTTCATGATAAAAAAGATTAAATCACACAAATCCACCTACATACATAAATAAGGCTCATGGTACAGGTATGCTTCGTAAAGCGTATAAAACCGCGAACAGTCATTCAGAATATTTGAAAAATGTAAAAGGCAACGTTATTAATTTTGTTTGGAAAAGCTATTTTTAGACGAAAAAATTATGTTAACTAAATATTTAAAATAAAAATAGTAAAAATAAATGTATAATGGTGTTTCCACCCAGTAGGTGATAGAACCCACCTAGAAAAACAAAAACTTGTACGGCAGGTGTAGCTATATCAACCGTTTTGGAGTTACAGGATGATTAAGATAATATGCTAGTTTTTCACAAAAAAAGTATAGGGTGTACAGTCACCGTCAAGAGCCCATTGTATGCAGAACATCATGACCTTTCTAACGACACCTTAACAAGCCTCTCCTCCCAGGTTAATTTTGGCTAGATGGGTGCGGATAAGATAAGACTTAGCCTACTTCACTTAGGCTACTTTCATGTCCATTATGCCCCATAGATTTATGGGAATCTATCCTACTAAAAAGATCCATCCTGATTCTCAAAGAAAACTAAGAATGCATCTAACCTCTTTACCTTGAAGTTCACCCAGATTCGAAAAAGTGACTACAAAATAGCCCGCAGGACACTCGCAGAGTATATGTTGAACTGATTCGTTTTCCTTAAGAACTTGACAGCTTCGACAGAAATCGTTTAAGTCTTGACCCAGTTAGTCCAGTCATTGTACACTTTTGAAAATGCAAGTGAACCGAGCAAGCTAATTTTTGGATATTATGTGGGGGAAGGGGCTTAGAAAAGCTTAACTTGAAATTTTCGACCACGATTTGCTATGAGTTTTCTCCGCCATCTTGAAAAAAGGGTTAAATTTGGTTTTTTGCGATAACTCGGCTCTTCGTCATGATACGGAAATTGTGGTTATATTATTTTTGTTGCTTTTTTCCGCTGTACAATTTAGATCATATGAATTTTTCACCTAGCGTTGATAAAAAATTAAGAGACTGTAACTAATTTTTTGTTGTTTTCTTCCTTCTCGTGATACAATGTCATCTTTGTTTTCTTTTTTTAGAAAAAATTACGACTTTTAGCTCATGAGGGGGTCACTAAGTAAAAAATTAAGAGACTGTAAAGGTAATTATTAAAGTACAATATAAATAAATAAAAAAGAAAAGTATGTTTCACACGCATAAAATATATTAGCAAATACATGTTTTTGTGTTGCACAAGATGAAAATGAATGTAGGTCCGTTTTCACGAATACTTCCGAAAACCATCAAAAGTAAAAACACTTGCAAAACTCTACTCTCCGAATAGTTTGAAGCACTCGCGGCACTCGCTAGGTATTTACAAACACGAACACTCGCTACCGGGTAATAAATACCACACAGTTTAATAGGCTTTATTTTAGAAAATAAGATTGTATTTAAATGTTTGACAATCCATTAGCGTTATTAGCATTATTGTCCATAAATAAAACGGAAAAAGAAAGTTGTAATGTTTATTTATTTAAAATGAAAGTTTATCCTAAAAAATCTAGAAAATTTGATCTTTTTTCATAGTACTCTTAGAAAAATCAACAAAAAATTTTTTTTCTTACAAATTACCCAAAATTGAGATCAATTTCAAGTAAACTAGCAAAATAGTACAAAATAATGATACCTTTATAATAAACGAACATTAGTGTAATCAACATCAAACATTCTGTTCCAAATAGTCACCGTCGCAACCGGGTGTTTTTCACCTATAATAACTTTGCATGTCCGTTGTAAACAAGCGCCGCGCTCAAACAGACTACCTCCAGGGGTGCAGGTGCGTTAACTGTCGGTTCAAACGTATTTAAAATCCTGAGTTGCCAGAAGGCTCCGAAGATAGTAGAAAACCAAATTTAGGTACTCTGTGGTATTTTTTACCCAGTAGCGAGTGCCGCCGGGTTAAGTACGGCCTCGCCAACATACTGTTCCTTTATGCTTTTAGCACTTTCAGCACTCTCGAAAGACATCCAGATTTACGGTCATTGGTGGAATTATTCAAACAAGAGTTGATCCGGAGGTTCTGACTTTCACAGGAGTACAATTCTACAATGCCCTATATGGCGGAAATAAGCCGATTTGTTAAATCAGTTATTAAAAATAAGTTGAACCACCTTCCACTACTACCACCACGTTGTACGTCAGCATATATTCCATACACGCATTTTACAAGAATCCTCAGGAATGGGCTTGCCGACAAACAAATCATGGATTTAAACCAGTTATCAGCACAACTGAACCTGCATCAACTGAGCTTTTAAAGCTCATGTCGCGCAAGTGCAAGGAAAAATATTAAGCTGCCTGTGGGCGCAGAAAAGCAAAGATTGCTTGTTCCATAGCTTGTGAGGAAGCAATTCTATGTAATTTGATATTGAACCACGTATTTTACCAGACAGAGTTAATAGTGGCAGATATTTAAACTTTTGGCAGACCGGCCTCACAGAACTAATGGATGATATACCCTTGGCAGTACGAAAAGAAATGTTTTATCAATAATCAACATAACGGGAAATGTGGTAGTCATATTCCTTAGCTTAATCGCAGAAGCATATCTAGGTGGGTAGCAGGGATATCAGTCGCTCCCCCTGGATTACATTATAAAAATAGGGCGCCTTCAAAACAAGGTGACATGAATTTAAGCATAACGATATCTACTAATTCCCGGATTTTCGTATGAAGCAGTTTATTTCTAATAGTTAAGTATTGATAACCTTAAGAACAATATCTACATTTCACCATAATCGAAACAGTATTTGCTCCAGAAACGCAGCTTTGCAGAACCCCCAAAGAAATACTTCCCAAGCCATGAAACAGAAATCTATATGTGTGTGTGTGGTAGTCCGATTCTCTAAAATGTTTTATATTGATTCTTATGGAAAGGAACTAGACATTGCTGTAGAGCATAAGCTACTCCATACAATAAAATTATCTTCCAGTAATTTAAGCTTGGCTCCTTACCTCTCTAAAGGCGATACTTATCATATACCCTATAGGGTATACGAGTATAACCAAATAATAAACTAGTTTTAGTTCAGAAGAAAAACTGTAAAGGTTGGATCGCCAGCATGTTAAAGGATGGAATAAATGTCATCGGACCTTATAGTCAACTGGAGGTTTTGTAGGAGTCCCTCAGCTTACCGACATATGTATATAGAAAGTGAAAAACTCGAATTTATGGAAATATGCTTTCTTTACCGGAAAATATTTGGAAAAGTAATTCAACTATAGTTGATTAAATATGTCAACCAGCATAGCATTATTATTATTATTAGAAAGCAGAATTTTATTTTCAAATGGGTAATAATGAAATAGGAGCAGGCTATTGATGAAGGCATATTTATTATCGCTATTTTCCTAGATATGAAGAGCAATTTAAAAACGGTGGATATAAATGAGGGTCTCAAAATCAGAGGGGTACAAGTAACATTTTGTTAAAAACTGAGATACATAAATGCAAACTAGATATTCCCACAATGTTTGTGATAAAGGGATATCACTAATCACTATCCTATCCTGTGTTGTTTTATAGCAGCCTTTTAACGAGTATCTAGCAGGCGTTTTTGTTCAGAGGCAAAAGGGTACAAGTGCACTTGTACCCCTTTACTGTTCACCTTAAGACTTAAACATAGTTGTGACGGGCGACAACTCTTGTAGTAATAGGATCAGTTTTCTCCATAAACGTTGTATGGATCGTCTTTTACATTGGAATCTGCACTGGCTGTCTCCCGTCGACCACTCCATTGCCTTAGTACAGTTGCGTTGGATATTAATACAGTAAAAATTCGGACTTCCAAAAATATTAAAAAACTACATTAAAGGAGCAGCTAAGACAAACGCTTAAGTGCTAGCGAGCAAGTCATCAGATCGTATAGCATTTTGTTTTGATTTGCAAAGGACTCTACTAACATCTTGTTTTAACTTGTGGTAAAGTGTATTATCTGAGACAATTGTGAACATTTAATTTCGGATTTCAGAACCTTGTGTCCGGATCACGTTCATTTGACCGGAAAATGAAGCGTCAACAAGCTCTCAGGAAATTATGTCATGTCTCCTGCGGTTTATCATCAACCTTCCATCCACAAACACCCACATTGATACCTTCAGCGATAATGCTGGCGGACAAAACTAAAACGTCATTAAGTTCTGGTAGTCGAAAACACCAATATTCAATCCGTTCAATTGTGACAATTGAATCTATCAAAATTTTTCCATGGAAAACCCGGAAAATCGGGAAAAATCATTTGAAAATATGGTACAAATTTGATTAGTGATAAATCCGTTTCAGGAAAAATGCAGAGTTTTCCCATTTTTCCGAAAATAATTTCCGGAATTTTCCGACTCTTCCGGAAAATTTTCCGGTAAAAAAGTTTTCTAAACTATGCAGGATCAAGTTCCCTATCAACTGGCATCATTACTTTCTCTCCGACAATGGTGAAAACTTGCAGAAAAAATCGAGGAAAATTCATGTAAAACGCTTTTCGGGAGTTTTTCAGACCAAGGAAGCGTTTGAGCGTTTAAGACAAAGTTGTAGAGCGAAATGAGTTGCATAAAGTTGCTTTTGTGGATAACTCCGTGGAAAACCCGGAAAAGCGGGAAAATCATCGGACAAATTTTCATCGATATGGTTAGTGATAAATCTGTTTCCGGAAAAATGCAGAATTTCCCAACTTTTCTGGAAAATTTTCCGAAAATTTCCGGAATTTTCGGACTTTTCCGGAAAATTTTCCGACAAAAAAGGTTTATAAGCTATGCGGAATCATTTGTTTTCCGTCCTACTGGCATCAATACTATCTCTTCAACAATCATGAAAACTTGCATGAAATATCGAGGAAAATTCATGTAAATTTTTAAAAAAAATTGATAGTAATAGGAAAAGTCTGTGGAAAACATGGAAAGCAGCACGTAATAACAATTTAGTTAACGTGAAAAAGGCAGAAAATAAAATAAGTAAAAAAAACGAGTTTTCAAACAAAACTGAGGCCAAGCCGCATGAAAAAGTAGAAAATAAACTTTTCTTCACACACAGAGGTGGACTCAGATGTTATTCGCTAACAATCACCGATATATTTCAGTATGATCAATCAGAGGTAATAAGTGATTTGATTCATGAAGAGAAAGAATATTCAAGAGAAATGTCCCAATCAAAAAATCTGAGTCCACCTCTGTGTGTGAAGAAAAGTTTATTTTCTACTTTTTCACGCGGCTTGGCCTCAGTTTTGTTTGAAAACTCTTTTTTTACTTATTTTATTTTTTAAATAACTAATTTGTTAAAATACTATATCTTCGTTTTTATATTTGAATAAAACCTCCAAAGGTATAGGGACACAAGTACACATTTTACATGAAAAGGGGTATAAGTGATTGCAAGGGATGAAATTATTACCGTTTTACTAAACGAAAAACCATCGAACGTAATTTTAACAGAAAGTTATTAAGATATCCGGCTTATTTTTAGTATAATTACATAAAATTAAAACTTTACACAGATTTTAGGATACACAGCCAACTTTAAAGTGTTACTTCTCAAAAGTGTGAAAAGTGTACTTGTACCCCTGTGCTTTTGGGGCAATTAAATGTTCTCATGCACAAAATAGACAAGTTCGGAGTGAAAGGAAGGTAAGCGAAGTGGTTGCGGTCGTTTCTAACGAGCAGATCGCAGATGACTAAAGTAAACGAACTTATGTCTGAAGTAATAAACTGTGACTTTGAAACTCTCCAAGGTTCTATCATGGGAGCAGGGCCGGATCTGTGGGGGGGGGGGGGGGGGGGGGGGAACCGAAGTCACTTGCCCCGGGCGCTAGTTTTAAGGGGCGGCAATACGACCGACTTCTGAACCCATAACTAAACGAGAAAAAATCTAATTCCAAGAATTGGAAATATTTTTCAAACCGTTGTTAACACTTCAGTCTTCTTTCGGGAATCTAAAAGCTCTTTGCTGATATCGTACTTTCAATTGTGCTTATACTTATACAGTCAATCAGCTTACTGTCTATTAAATTTAAGTCTGTAAGCCTCTGTAAACTAATTGAACTAAAAATTCCGCTAAATTGTCAAATTGTACCTTTGTATCATATGAAATGAATTCAGAAATTGTACAAATGTAGTTGGCAAGCCTATGTTTCCCATCATCCATCAATCCTGCGTCGAATGTAAGACAGTAGGCAAAAGCACAAAGTTACCAGAAAATTCTTTTTGTGCCAGCTAAATTTAGCCATTTTAGCCGGAGTTAAGACCTTTGAAATCTGAGTAAAAAATCGGATAAATCCATTCAACCTGAACGACAGTTTGCTAGAATTCCTATACAGAGTTTTTTTTTGCAAATCTCTCAAATTTTAGTGGTTTTAGCCGAGAAGATTTGTATTGAAAAGCGGCAAAAATAAAAAAACTAATCTCTAACATAATTAAATTTTTAATTTGTTATCTTTGTGTTAATAATACCGGAGACAGACTTGCAATTTCAATATTGCATTTTGCGCTCAACCGAAAGTTTGTCTCTATATACCGAGAAGCAGGTCAGTATACGCTCGGTGTACACTCAGTAGTTAGTACATTGGGGCTCAATATTGAAATTGCGAAAAACGTACGCGGTATACGAGTTTATTGCAATTTGACCCTAGTTATAAACCATAATCATTTAATACACGAACCTTTTAGTACCGAATTTAATACTGCAATGTTGGCTACAACTTTTTTATGACATTTAATATTTGACACTTGTCAAATTGAAATGTCTATTTCGTTTTTATTTTCATATAGGCAAGTAATTTCGCAATATTTACTCCCGTTTTGTACATACGCTGATCTTTCTTAAGTGAAATGACAAATCAAGTGATAAATCAAATGTAAGCTCTCTAATTAAATTCTTAGTATCGTGAACCGCAAGTGTGTCCCTGAAATTTTATATTGCAATTGACATAATTGTATTATCAATATATAAATATTGAAATTGCAAGTCTGTCTCTGGTATAAAATAAACTGTATTTGTAATGATACAATTTTTTACTTTAAGACTCGTTGCAAATGATGAGTTATTGTTTTTATTACAGGTGTAATCAGTGTAGAAGTAATTTGACTAGAATCATTTTAGCAAATGGTTAAAAACGAATAAGTTAAAGCTTAATAGTGCCAAAACAGAAATGACTGTTAACGTCTATTAATAGTGTCTCGATATTGAATTGGTTCATTTCAATTTTATCTGTAACAGAATTGCTAAAGCAATATTTACTATTTCAGAAAAGTCATCGATAATAATCTTTGGATGTTAAGTGCAATAAAAGTGTACAATACTATGCTAAAGCCATATTTCGAATATTATCCGTGAGGACGCTTTATGGGTACAGGGGAAGATTTAACGAGACTTCAGATATTACAAAAATTCTACGTTGTGACAGAAGTACATCAGTAAAATTAATGTTAAGCACGCTTTGTTGGTGTAAAATAACGAATTGTGTTTAATATATTAATTAATATTTTTAAATGAAAGCATAATTCGGTACCAAGATTTTTGTGCAGAAAATTATTTATAAATGTCGTTAGTGATATGTAGCTATATCAAATACGAAATAATAAGGATTTCAGACTTTTTATACAACTTCCAGAACTCAGAATATTATTATGTACGGAGGCATTAGACAGAAATGTGAGGGACATTTAATTTTGCTACTACCACATAGAACTTCTTTGAGATTTAATTTGCACATCATGCTTCTTGGTTTTATGAGTACACACTACTCAAAATATGGTAATTTATGGGATAGATGTGGCAAAGCTCTAAAGTTTTGGTCAAGCGTTTTTAATATTTGGGTCATCTCCATTTTTTTTAAAGTTACTTGAATAAACAGGAACTATATGCTCGTTATAATCTTGCCTTTCCTACAATATATCTATATCTTTAAATATATACCCATATTTTTTAAAAAAAGTTTGCTATCTCTGCTAGATTTAATCTCTATTTCATTCCACAGATATTTTCATAGAGAGAACTAAGAGGCTCTATGGTATTGTAGCCGTATAAATTAAGGGGCTCCAAAAATATATTTTGTTTTATACCTATGTATCAAAATAAAGTGATTCCAGAACTATCAGTATCCAAAAGAAATAGAGAAAAACCTAAATGCTTCTCAAATCTGTAGTGAATGTCAACATTTCGTGCTAAAAAACAAAACAATTTTGCATAAAAGCTTGTCTAAAAAAAAAAAAAAAACAAATTAAATCCTACATTTGCCATGGTAAAACACACGAATTTTACCATACATAAATATGCACGCAGTCCCAAGTGTACGTAAGCTAATAAATATTTCAAAAAAGTTTACGTATTCCTGTTATAATTCCTGAACAACCTTCAAAGTTCAGACTCTTCATAGAAAGGGATGAAATAGCAAATTCCAAACGAATTCATTTGTGTGTAACTTTTATATTCAACCCGTGTTAACAAAACACGAAAAAAACAGCAAATATTTTCAGAAAATGATGGAAAACTTTACCAGTGCACACCCTCGGATGGGAAGTTTTGAAAAACAATTACAAAAGTTTTTAAACAGAAAGAAAACACTTAAGAAATAGCTTCTTGACTTAATGCAATTGAAACGGAAGCTGGAAGTGGACGAAGACAGGCGGCAATAGCTCCGAAGAAGTTTTGTTTTGCATCATCCCCTCCAGGAAATTCAAATGAAATAAAAATGATGAAATTATCTTTGGAGGTTTGAGGTTTTATTAAAAAAATTTCCGTTTTATTTTAGGGCCAGATTATTAGAGATAACAAGGATCTAAAACATTTTTTCTTTTCAACAGTTTAGCATTAATTATTTAAGAATTTCGACAGCTTATTCAACCAACCCAAGATCTCGATTAACGCGTTCAATACAATCCTTATAAAGACAAATGAGCCTACTTAAGTAGAACTGTTCATTATTAGCATACAGATGGATTGTGACATCTTCAATAACTTGGGGAAATTCATTAATAAACAAACTACTTAAATAGAGAGGAACAAAGAACAGAGCCCCACGGTACACCACAAGCTCAGGTATCATCACCCAGAAGTGTTTTCCAATCTTCACTTCCTGATGGCGTTTCCAAGGAAATATCGATGGCACTGAATGCGCAGCTAACTGCAAGTTAGCGAAGGAAAGATTTGTGATTGACAAAGATATTATCTTGCGAGGCTGCTCTTATATCGGTTGATACCATTTTTTGGGACTGCCATTTCACAGATCGCAGATTTTCGAAAGCAGCCTTAGTAAGAATTTGCAAGAGATTATTTACCAATTTTCTAGACAACGGAGAAATTTATGAAGTTAAATATAAATTTTTCCAATAATTTCTGTGAAAATTTTCAAAATTTCTGGATACATATTTTTGTTTGTTTAATTGTTGAAGTATTAATTTTCTCTTCAAAAAACCCAATAGAGTCGTTCAAATCAGGACGTGTTGATAATTTTGAGATATATACATAGATATTAGAATGTTTGAATCATAAATTTCTGGAAATTTGAGTGCAACAAATTTGTGGCAGCGGTGGGATTACAAAATTATTAAAAATATATCCTCAAATTAATTAAAAAAAAAAACAGTTGCAAATAAATTTGTTTAAACAGCGAATAATCGAATTTTCCTCTATATAATATTATTAAAGTAATTCACTTTCTCTAGCTTCCCAATTAACAAATATTACACGAACCTCGTACAAACTAAATTAAAATAAATAACAACAAGAAAAAAGCTAACACGAGAAAAGTTCAATCAAAGTTTATATGTATTCCTGATTTATTTCTGAAGGATCCGAAGGGAAAACCTAAATGAATTGATATGAAGGACGAGACATCCCTTAGAGGTGACCAACAGCTTAACTAAATTCAGTTAAGCTAACAATTTCACAGAGATATTTCAACTCATGCTTTGTTTAAGCGAAAGTTGATATCGATCAGGTCATATTTGAAAATTTTAGTAGTTTAAATTAATACATAAGAAGACAGTTTTTAGAAACTAGAAAAAAATGAAATTTCTGTTTTTCTTCAAAAGGGATCAAATAGCGTTCAGTGGATTAAATTTTGTTAAAAAATCCTCTCTGATCTCTATTGAATATTTTTCCTCTTTTATTTAATATTATCGTGCTAATGGAAAGTGTATGAATCCAAAAATTACATACTAGATACGGTTCTGAGATCACCATACATAATATCCTGATATTTGATTATTTGATAAGCTGTAATTATTACTAATTTGTTTTATTTTATGTAAAATTCATAAATCCTCTCTATTGTTTAAAGGAAGTGAAGTGAAGAGATCGCCTTTTACAGAAGTCTTGTGATATAAAATATTTTTTTCTTCACAACTCGCTTGATATGAGTACCAAATGAAAGGTCTTTACGAAAAGAATACGATGAGCTATGTAACGTCATTCTTAACCAAATATGGTAGACGATTCAAAAATTGCAGATGACCCTTTTCTTCACAACGCCCTTGGTTTGGGTAATAAATTAAAAGGCTTTACGAGTAGAATTGAATTGTATACTTTCGTAGAGATTTCGTTCACAAGATTAATCCAATATCAATATCAAAGCAGTTCTCTGCCAAATTTAGCTAAGGCGCAGCTGAATGTAGAATGCTACCAATAGTTTTATCATCTACTGTAAGTAGTAAAATGTAAGGTAGTATTGCAGACCAGGTTGTAGTATACTTGCGATCGAACCTATTTGCAGAAGAGCACGCATATGTCGCTCATAGCAGAGTAACAACACTCGATGGACTTCGAATTGAAGAGCTCTACTGCACGAAAATTACTGAAAGGAAGCCATGTAATAATAACACTCTAGTAGAAATGGATCGTATGCGACAATATTGATTAAACTAAGTGTACGGAGCAAAAGACTAAAAAATAAAAAGTAGAATTACATAAAAAAATATTCTTTAAGTAAAGCTGTGTTGTAAAAAAATGAACTAAATAGTAGGACTTTTATCTATCAAAAAAATAACATTGTTTATTGTATAGTAATAAAAGTGTTCGTCCTTGCAACATCTGAACATTTTTCTTTCACACATCTTAACATTTTAGAATTCATACAACTGAAAATTAAAAGCTTTTGGGGAGATCAAAGCAACTGAGCAATAGTGTTAGAAGACTGCCCTGAAAGCTTTTAGTTTTCAGATGTATATATGAATTAAAAATTATTAAGATGTGGAAGGAACAATTTTCTGATGTAACGCACAATTTTATTTCTATGCAACGAACAATGTTAATTTTTGTTCGGACAAGTTAATGTTTGACTTATTAGCAGGCCCAGTAATTTTTATGACTTTTAAAGTAAAAGTCACAAGTAACCGGTAATTGCACGACTAAAAAAAATCATTTTAACTTTAAATATAAAAGTAATTTTTATCAAATATTTTTCAGTTAAATAATAAAAGTTAAAAAAATTACTTATTTTTTGGTCAAATAAAAGAAGAATCTTGTTGACTTTTATTTTTTCAGTCAAATATTTAAAGTTATTTATTAAAGAATTTTTCATTTTGAGGTATTGAAAGTAGAGATACTCACAGTAAAAAACAAGCCAAAAAAGTGTTATGTCTGGAAATTACATTCGTATTATTTCTTCCTTAAAAAGATGTAGCAAACAAACACTAAACACAGGGGAATTTTGTCTAATTTAAAGGTTGTAAAATTGCCTAGTTTTTCCATATTCCCCTTGAATTTTACTAATTATCTCTACTTTCAACACCCCAAAATAAAAAATTCTTCAATAAATGACTTTAATATTTGATAGAAAATATAGATTAAAATTTAATTATTAACAACTTTTAATGGAAAAGTATATTTTTTGCTTTTATAAAAAATTTCAAATTTTTCGTGGTCATGTGTTGAAATAGCTTTCAAAAATGTACACATCATTAAAATATTTTTTGTTGTAATGCCCATTTTGTATGTAATTTATTCGTTTGAAAATTAGGAAATACCGTTTATTTTCGACCCCATTTTTATAAATAAAAGCTTTTCTTAAAAAAGGTTTTTATTTTCATAATTTAATTTTTTTCATTTCCTTACTAAATATCTCAATTGTGACGCAAAAAGTGAAGAAATTCACTTATGGGCGGCGTCGATGAATAGTAGCTTCTACCAAATATTAACGTGACAAAGGTCTTACAGAAAGATTTGCATTAGCAGAATTATAGCACATAATTCTGAATATGCTTTTAGGTGAATAGATGCAGTCCAGGTTATATATGCGATTAATAGAATTAAATCTTCAGCCACAGAGCCAGGCAATAACTCTCCACGATTCGTAAAAATAATCTGACCGCATATCCTTCCACATTCTCGTCCATATATTTAATGCTTGCCTCACTACTTCTCACTTTCCCTTGATGTGGAAAAAAGCGAATGTCTTGCCTATCCCTAAGTCTCGTAAATCCTCCGAACTGGCTGATTATAGACCCATTAGCTTACTCTGCTTCTTTGGTAAGATTCTCGAAAAGCTATGCACGTCCAAATGTCATCTTATCTACAACAAAACGACCTCTTATCACTTGGCAGTCAGGCTTTAGAGCGCTTCATAGTTCCAAAACTGCTTTACTTAAAGTAGTATCTGACATAAATGACTCGATTGACAATGACCACATAGCAATTTTGGTTCTTCTGGACTTCAGCAAGGCCTTTGACTCAGTGAATCACAGTAAGCTGCTTAGTAAGCTCCAGCAATATTTCGGTTTTCAAGCAGCTCAATTAATTTCATAAAAAGCTTTCTTCAGTCAAACTGTAAAGGTGAATAATACCACTTCGTCACCACTTTTCTTTAGCAGCTGGATCCCCCAGGGATCAATATTAGGTCCGCTTCTCTTTTGTTGCTACATCAATGATCTCCCAATGCCGTTTCAGGATTCAAAAGTCCATCTTTATGCTGATGACGTACCGATATATTTTGACCGACCAATAGGGCTTGTCGCATAACAGAGTGCGCGAACCGTAACTTCCTAACGCTAAATCCGCTCAAGACAAACTGTGTAGCTAGCATTTTACAGGAGAAATCTAGATCTTAGTGAATTGCCTCCGATAATGATCAACAGTACTACTATACCATACTCAAACTCAGTTAAAAGTTTAGGCATAAAAAATAAATCAGCGGCTTACACGTCTCCTCTGTTCTAGGAAAAGTGTATGGATGCCTTCGTCAGCTAAGGACTTCGGCTAGTATATTATCGACTCATATGGGTATGAAACTTGCTGAATCTTTGGTATTACCTCACTTAACTTTTGGCAGTTTAATTTTTTCCAAGCTCGATTCTTGTTGCCAAAGAAAGTTAAATTTCGCTTTCAACGATACTGGTTTATTCACGGGTTGCGTAGATTTGCTCATATCTCTCCCTTGAGTTGAGTAGTATGTGGCATGTTCTCTTGAAGCATACTTGTCACGAAGACTCTTGCTATTTCTGTATTCTCTAATCCACGTAAAGGAACCAAGTTACTTACTTGATCGAATACAATTTTTAGGATTGGCCCGACATCGAAACATTCTTTTGTAATGCTTTAGAACCTTATCAGGTGAGCGCTCTTACTTTGTGCATGTGTTCCGCTGCTGGAATTCTCTAGCGCCCAATATTCAGTGCTCGGGATTTCAGCACGCATTTAATATGTAGCTGACAACAGCTGACATAACGTAAATTCGCAAAATAATAGCTTCATCATTTCACTGGCAGAATATGCTTTAGATCTTATATATTCAATATCTATGTAGACTTTATAGGTGTATAGTTAGTTAATTAAATTTAAATGTATGTTTTTCTATCTAACTTTATCAAATAAATTTTCCCTACCGATTAAGCACGTACAATTATAAGATTTGTAATCATGTGTACTAATTAACCGGCAAAAATAAAATAAATAAATAAATAAATTTCAAGAGCCCCCATTTTATTCAAAATAGGTCACACCTAAAGTCAGTTTAATTGACATAAATAATTTCATGCGTTAATTTGAGAGAAATTGATATCTGACAAGCAAATATTTGAACTGGAATTTTTTGAGACTATTCCGTGTGCCGGGTGGTCCCCATTTTGTAATAAAAACGAATTTGTATCTTTCTAGGACCCAAATTTTCTTTCAACAATTATTTTCTTTTTTATATTTTGCTCCGCAATTGCTACTCTGGTAACCTTGTGCTATGCGCGAAAAACTCTTGATTAGCAAAACTTCTATTAAACCCTGCTATAAAAGGGCAAGTTTTGACTTATATTTAGTGTAGTGTGCACTCAAAAATCGTCTACTTAATGCTCGCATTTTGTACTATTTTGCGCTGAATTTATTAATAAGTATACATTGAACTAGTAATTTAATTATTCATCTCTGTAAGAGAGTATGTAAATTCTGTAATAACATTTTATAGTTAAATTTATAAAAAGATTTTATTTCATATATTTTTCATTAAATTATGACTAACAAACCTACGCAAAGTATTATAAGGAATTTTATTTTAAAGCAGAAAAAATAAGAAAAAAAATAATGGCATAAAACGGCAATACAGATTTGGATTCCTTATAGTCACAGGTTAGATAAAATAACATCGAATTATCCAAAAGAAAGTACTTTCTTAATTATTCATAATTCGCACTATATCGAATTATCTATAGAAAAAAATACTTAATTCTGACAGCAATTTAAATATTGGAAAAAATTAAAAATATTATGTTGAAAATCTGAATCGAAATTCTCAAAAATTTACAAGTTGAAAATATTGCGCCCTATACCTGCAAAAAGCTGAAATGGGGACCTATAAAGATTTAAGGGTGCCACGTTGCTTTGAAATCCACAAACTCCGATTTTATGTCGTAAGGAAAACCGAGAAAAAAATATTCTTCCATAATCATAAAGCTCGTAAAAATTTTATTGAATTTTTACGTTATACATATATGTACGAGTACATGTAGGTATAAAACTGGCTATGGCACTTTTCATAAGCTTATCAAAAATACAAAAAAAAATCAAATTCATTTGAAAAACAGGCAGGCCAGTTTTGCACCTTGGCAGGTAAAAACAAATCTTGCCTTTAAGCACTTAAAAAAAAAAACAAAACAAGAAAATATAACGTAATCTGTACCTTAATAAACAATTATCAAGGTTAGCTAGATACGAAAATGATAACATTAACAAGGTAGTACTTATCTTTATCTCAGATTTACTCTTCATAAATAAACCGGCCCAAGGCTTTCTTTCCAAGCCTCCTTTATCTAATTTCATTTCTTTTCTATTTTTTTCCTTCCATCGACAGCTTTTACCTTAGAACATAGAGAGTGCAGAAAGTGTGATAAACAAATTTAGCGTAGTAAATTCTGATTGTGTTAGAATCTATTGCCGCTGTAGTGAAAGCTCCGTACAGACGTATAGTATAAATCAATATAGAAATCGGGGCAACAAGATATATGTATGTTTGAAAATATTACGATTGCTCCCAGCGAAAATACTCTTAGTCGCTAGACTACGCCAAGCACCTCAGGAGTTTCTCAGGTGTTTAAAATGTAAACAAATCAATTAGCTGATCATACAGTTTGTTTTCATACGGCATCTCTTTCTACAATATATTCTGACCTACTTCAAGCACCTCTAAGAGAAGTCACGCTCATGTACACATATTTTATAGGTATTAACACATCCTGTTCTCTCTATAGTCTAAGGCCTTTACACAAAAATAAATTGAAAATTAAATTTTTCGCAGCATTTCACTCAATTAAACTCCTGACAAAACTTTCCCCATTAAATACCAAGCCGTCGGATTTATGGGATATTTTCGAAAGCTAAAATTTTAATAATAATGGCGATATTTTGATTTTTTTTTCCACCTATCATAAGCATGAGCTGGGAACACGTTAACTTTTATATGCTTATCGTCTGGTATATAAAATTAAGTTCGAGATATAAAATTACGCTAAAGGTGAAAGGTACCTTTTAATACCAAAAAGGAAAGGACTAGCTCGATCAGGTAAACAATCAGAAATTTTGAGTATTATTTCAGTGTACAAAACAGATAAATACTACCTGATGTTCTCTATAATGACTCTCTTTGACTTTGTGTACATATTATAAGTAAAATTAAAATAATATACTCCTAGACAGCCTGTACATAATGATTTAATATACAATTCAATAATTTCAAGGAAACGTTCATTTGAAATGTCATTAACAAACTGACATTTTTCGCTGTGTGTAAACATCATGGCAGAATTCAGTAATTTATTTAAATGATATCAAGATAATTTGAGAGTATTTGCTGTAGTTAGGAAACAGTTAGACAGAAGGCCTTTTTTGTTTTTGATGTCACAGTTAATTTATTGCAACATCTTTCCATATTTCAATAAATTTAGTAAATTGTAATGCCGGTAAATCGCCATTTTACTGGAATTTCACCAAATAGAGTCAAATTTGTGCCATTTGAAATTGAGCAGAAATGTTACATAAGGATCCTTTTTGTGTGATGACTGACAAACTGTACTTTTGACTCCATTTAATTAAAAAATAAATAATATAGGCTATAAAGATTTCACGCAATAGACATGAACATGCTGCAGGTATTAAATTCAAACTCAATAACATTTTAAATTTGCCATTTTTTCCTAAAGTGTCAGATAAAATCATGCATTGGGATGTATGAGCCGTTTAACAACTAATGAAAGGCTATACATATTCGATATTGGAAATGTATTCCAAATGATTGTAAAATTGGTGTAATTTTTAGTAAATCCTCAGAAACAATTAGAGCTGATTATAAAAAAAAAGATATAATTTTTTATAGACATATCATACTTATGGAAATTTTCATTTGCATAGCAACCAATCACCAATGAATACAATTTTCGAGATTTTTATTAAAAACGAGAACCGATGCCATATTGTGTGAAACTGTACATAATTTCATCAATACTTCTTAAAAAAAAACGATATATTTGAGGGTAGCCAAGCCTTACCTTGGAAAATCGTCCCAATGACTACGACCTAATAGGAAGTAGTTGCTTCAATAAAGTTGCTTGACGCGGTAACTGTTCTGTGAAGGCGGCAGAATTGTTTGGCACAAGAAACTGAGGACTGAGAGGCTCTTGACGCAGGAAACGGTGATGTCTTAAAAAACGGAAATTCGGCAACTGATTCGTCCAGATGGCTGGACGACTTTTGCACCTGAAATACCTGGCCTAGAACCTAGTGGTCCTTATGGAGACTTGGCAGCTGGAGGCGTTCTGCGATTGAATGTTAATTAGGCTGTCAAAGCTCGTTAGCCGAAATTGGTATTCTGCGTATAGAGTTAAGAGAGGTCAGACGTCAGCTGATCTCTTAACTTTTGTGCAGAGTTTTTTTAAGAGATTTGGTATTCTGTCAAATTTTTCTTAATTTTGAGAGCTCCTCATCGAGGTAAACTTAAATCTCTTATCGTGATAGTCGCAAAAATTGTTTTTTTCTAATACCGAAATTTTGTATAAAAATGCTGTAAAGTAAATAGGTACATATTTATATAATACGTATATATTACATAAATAATGTACAAGTTTGTTAAATATAGAGGATATAGAGGATAGCTCTGAGGAATATCAGGGACGACTTGTATCCGTTTGCTATTTCTGAGGCTGTATTCATAAAGCTCTTCAGAATGCCAAAAGTTGTTGCCTTTAAAGTTATTGAAATGACATATCCTTACGATAATTTACTTTACTCGGCAATGATATCGTCACTTTAAAATTTTTGTAACAATTAATATTTTTTTTTTGCTACAGGTTTATACGAAAATCCTGTTGAACGTAATGTAGGCTCTGGAATTGTTTACCTACGATTTAGGTGAACAAATAATAATTCAATTATCATTAATTAACTTCGATTATCATATAAGGAACTGCAGCATCGCAAAATTATTGTAATGACATGTCTGGGCACAAGTCTACCAAAATATGCGTGCTTCGTGCTAGCTACCTCGCGAAAAAAATGTTCTCCTCTTCCTTCTTGCAAAGAAAATTTGTCTTTAATAGCTGAGCTGACTGAGAAGAAAGTGTTCAGATTCTCCAAAGCCTCTTAATCTCTTTAAATTAAAGTTTCTCCAAAAAAATTTTTGTAGAATACTAATTCTACTAAAATCTCTTACTAAATTTAAGAGGTTAAGAGATCTATTAAAAGTCTCTTATGTAGAATCGGAGAGAATATTTATGAATATCTACGGATATTAAGAGACAGTGACTAAAGCCTCCCATTCACTTACAGATTATCCACAGATCCTAACTGTAGATATATTTGAATTCCGCCACCCATTAATTCAAATTCAAATTGTACGATTTGACCTACAGTCTACGTGATCTGTGTGTGTATGTTGAAAATTTGTACGATTTGATTGTCAACCAGATCGGCAGTTCATAAACCGCAGACTGTTGATCTGTAGATAAATACACCATACACATGCAGTTCATCGTCAGATAACAGGACTGCAGATTTGTAAATTGCATACAAAGTGTACAATTTCAGCGTCAATCATTATTTTCAGATCAGTTTGATATTTTCGTCAGATAATTGTAGCTTTTCATCATGGTTAGAAGTACAACATTCAATGAATTCTGAAGTATACAGGAAACATTGAAAGTAAAATATGATTCATATTCGGATAGAAAAAAAAAAGAGAAATATTATCAGGAATAAATAGAATGTTATAAAGCTACTATTGATTCTGAGAGGAAAAAAATTAATAACCTCATATGTGATATGCTTTGTGAAGCAACCAATCTTTCACCCAGAAACGTTTTTTACTCTTCACTGGTGCTTCTGATAAAAAAAATATTAAGGAGCAGAAATGTTCTTCTTTGACAAAACCATTTTAAAAATTCAACCGAAATGCATGAGAATCGTGAACAGACTAATTACGATATGAACTGAAGACCAAACTGTAGGTGTGTGGTTAATCGTCAGTTTATCTTAAGTTTTCTAGCTGTCAAGTTTCAAATTTACGATCTGCTCTGATACTAGTAGGGGACGAAAACATATTTGGACTAACAGTTGATGAATGGGGACCTTAAACAAAATTTTCTCAACTATAGGTGATTTATGGCTAACCAATCTGATACTGACCTCTTCTGTTGATTATATTATGTTGTGATTCAATAAAATATAGTTCATGTGACACTAGATTCTTCTTTATAAGATATTTACATTTATTTGATCATGTATAAAATTAAATAACTAAACATTAAAAAATTCAAGGACCTTTACACATACAGTTATACTGAAAAAAAATATGGCGCTCTCAACCCGATTTTTAAAGAACCAAATTACTTGGAATTGACAACAGCTTTATATCAGCTATGGTAGCGTCTTCCAAATAATTTTACAAAACTGTTCATATAATTTGAGATGAGGCATCCAAGCGTTCGAATAATTTTTGTGACATGTAATTTATATATATTTTTGGTTAATTAACATTATTTCTGCTGGATATAATAACCAAATAAATTGATCAACATATAAAGAGTTTTCTATTAAAAGCGCTCGAACTTTGAACTGAAATACAATTTGAATGAGTTTTTTAATTTAGTGTAAAGTATGCTTGATACGATTAAGTGTGGAATATAACGGCATTCAGATTAACCCTTCGGCTCTGTTTCGTAGAATGGATTCTTTGGACCCTATTTTCGATGACTCTCTCACATAAATCTTGCTGTATTTCAGCGATAACACGTTCAATATTGTCATTACGTGTTTGTGGTTTGTTGGCATAATACATTGACTTTACATAACCCCATAAGAAAAAAATCCACATGTGTTAAGTCGCATGATCTTGGGGGGCAAATGACTCGAAATAATGGATTCACCAAACTTTTCCTTCAGCAAATGGATGGTTTAATTAGCTTCACTACGTACATTTCT
The DNA here is from genome assembly GCA_963930735.1 of Dioctria linearis. Lineage (NCBI taxonomy): Eukaryota > Metazoa > Arthropoda > Insecta > Diptera > Asilidae > Dioctria > Dioctria linearis. The sequence goes on along the minus strand of OZ005742.1, from coordinate 20,529,912 downwards.
TTGTCTCACTGGCACTTTGGTATCAGTAGCAATACCACTTGATTCAAATCAAATCACTAGAAGACGAATTTTGCTTTCTACAGGACGATTATTTCGACCAAAAAATTGAACTTCGTGAATTTTATGGTGACGTTACATAATTGCACAGATTCATTATTTTGATAATAAATTTTAATAATTTGCCCACGTTCTTCAAATGTATATCTATCCATAATGAAATGGTACAATGCACTGACAATAAAAATCACAAAAATGTTAATGACAGAATTTTAGTACTGCCACAGCAGAAAGTCAAAAATCGAGCGCCCCTATTGGAAAACCCTTTATATGTATTCCCCCCTCAAAAACATTTTTTTTTGTCAACCAAAATTAAGTCGTAGGAAACAAATATGTTTATGCCTCTTTCGTTAGATCTACTGCTAAACGCTTGGTAAATCTAATAAAAACTGTAGTTTTTAAAACCAAATACACCTGAAGAGTATAGCTCTGTACACAATTTTAGTTGCTAGATTTAAATAATTTAAGCCTGTTTTTGACTAGAAAATCTGTACTGGTTTAGTAACAGAGACCATATCCCAATAGGATATAGATGCATAAGCTAAAACCATAGAGATAGCGTTCTTTATATATAATCATTAATACAAAATTAATATTATTTTTATAAGAAAAACGATTTCTTTAAGCTTTAATTTTTCAATTTTGTAGCACAAACTTTTAATTTATTTATGTTTTACGTTAAAATTGGTACCCAACTGTTAGATCCTACATTTTTAGCTATTCCATCTCCTCATGTAAATTAAACCAAAATACTTCACAGATACACCTATAGAATACAAAGGTGACCCATTTAATAATTTAATATAGATAAGTAGTTCCTAGGTATGTATTAAGACCTCAGTTCACTCAATATCTAATTGGAATGAATCCCATAGATGCCCCAATTTTCTGATTAAAGAGTTTAGTTTTTTTGGCGTTATTTAGACAGGCCCTCCAAATACTCGTATGACGGGCCTATCTATCTATATTTATAGTTGCAACGTACAAATTCAACATCTCTTGGTTGTGTCAACATGCAATTTAGTTACAGTAACTATATTTACTTTTTCTTTAGAAGACGTATGCAAACTTACATATTAGAAGTATGGTTACTGTTACTGAGACTATTTTTCAAGAAATTACTTTTTTGTATATACAGTACCACTAAACCTCTAAGTAGCATTATTATGGATAATAAAACTAATTTGTAAGGTCAGCGAACCAAGGGAATTTTATTATGGACAAAGCTACCAAATATAGTTATCCCAACTAGGTATATTTCAAAATTATTTTTTTGAGTGTAGGGAAAGGTACTGTCGCTTGGTACATTTGTCGAAATAGTCTTTCTCTTGACAAAACTAATAAAACAAATCTTAAGCAACCGATAATTATAGATTCTCTAACAACCCAATAGTAGTAGAATATGCAGTTAAAAATTTAGATGTGTGATAAGAAATATGAATGTCCTGATTTCAGTGCAAGGTACAACATGCAGTTGTATCATGGACAGTGGAGTATTGTATAGCCAAGAATAACAATGTTCGCAAAGCAGGTTACTAAACAAAAAAAAAATCTTTAGCTACACATCGCTACACATTGCTTTTTTGGACATGTCCGTGGTACAAATGTTTGAGGTCGCTAAGGTACATACGCTTTGCAAAAGAAACAAAACCGCCTGTGAAATATTTTAAGACGCACAATGCCCCACTTGATGGACGATTTATAGCCACAAATATAAACAAGTTTTACTTGAGCTGGCAATCCAAAGATATAAAGTACGTTAATGTAGGTAGTAACTACAGTCCGTGTGGAAAATGAAATAACCAAGGTACACATATGTCCAAGGTACAGCATCTTCCCCTACATCATAATATAGACTTAAATTCAATGCTTCAACAATTTTTGTTAAAAGACTAATATTTATTGACTCAACTTTATGAACATCTTTTAGTCGATTTTTTTTATGTTACTCTTCTAACAAAAAGAAAAAATGCTGCAACAGCAAAAGTACATTGAAAGATTGTCGCTAGGATTTTTTTTTTATTATTTCAAAGCAATTCACTTATATTCAACAAGTCCAGCAATTTTGAGAGTCGAATTTTAAGTACGGTACAACAAAAAATATGAAAACCTGTATCCTGTCTGCAATAGATCCATACTAAAATGGCATTGATTCAGTTTCGAAGTGTGACAAAATTAAATATGCTATCATTTATTAATTTATTAAAAATATACTATAGGTAACAATGTGCGTCAGTGAATAGTCATTTTCTGCCGTACACATTTTAAAAATCTATTTAGGATGGAATGAAATATAGCTTTCCTATCAATATACAGAATCAATGCACCCATAACTGAACAGCTTTATGTATATAAAGAGAAGAAAACTTAATTTTCTTTCTCAAATATATTTTTAATACTAAGCTAACGAATTTTATATTGAATTTAAAACCATGTATAATATTTAATTTACCCCCCCCCCCCCCCCACACCATTTCAAATTTTCAGTGCACCACTGTACTTTATTTAATTGGATATTGTAATATTGTGATTAGTTTGATTGATTTTCTCTTTGTACTTACACAATAATAAGCAACAAATACAAGAAAAAATCTAGAATTGGTCTAAGACCGATTCTATTACCCAAGATGAATGCTCGTATAAAATTTCGTATGGTCACCGATCTATGCAAGTTAGATTTTTGAAGTGATTTTTCGCATATATTTCTAGAATGGTTAATCGGACAGAAAAATGATAATAACCAATTTTATAGGATTTCGTAATCTGTATACAGTATACAGTATATGTAAAAAACCTAAATTTTTATATGGCAACACCAAGAAGGGGTCGCCCGATTTAGCCCATTTTTGATATTTTATTTGTTATTACTATAAAAACATCATGTACCAAATTTCTCTATGTTGACGCGTTCTCAGGCAATGTCCAAATATATAGTGGAAAACGAAATTATTTTATGGCAACCCCATGAAGGAATTTGTCTCATTTTCGCACTTAATTTTCCTTTTTTTTTTTTTTTTTGAAGTCCGTGTGCAAAATTTCAGCTTTCTAAGTGAACCGTTCTCGAGTTATCGTACGCACGGACAGACGGACGGACATGCAAAAATCCAAATAACTTTTAATATTATACGTGGGTGTGCAATCCATTTTGTCTACCATCATTATTTCGAGGTGTTACAAACGGAATGACAAACTTAGTATACCATTTAGATTACATCTAGGGTATAAAAAAGGAATTCCATATTACCCAAACTAACCCTACCCTTAACTTCTTCTTCTTTTTTTTTAGAATTTTCCCAAGTATAAAGATTACCGATTACCAATATTTTGAAACGATTTTAAGTGTTGCGTACTTTGTCCATAAATATATGACAACCTTTCGTTGTTCTATCAATAATAGAGACGGGGTTTGATGCCATACTAAGAAATAAGCTAGGAAACAAAAACAACTAGAGCTGCCTTAAATTCAATTCTCTAAAGTTAAACAATAAACCAAAAAAAAATAAATACAGAACGCAATTAACTCTGTCCTAAATTGAAATGATCAGCTATAGGTTTGAAAGGTTAAAAAATAATCAAAGTATATGTTAAAGTATAGTAGCTAAATCTAGATGTAATCAGTTAATAGGGTTTCTAAGGTAGAAAGTAATACGTAAAATTTTAACAACATAAGATGTACAAGTAGAGCTGCTTTAGAATTGAAAAAGGTTCAATATTGGTAAAATAATATCAAGAATCACCGAGATTACGAACGACACGATAGCAATTGGTGCAACCCATGCACCATAAAACTACCCAAGCATTCGCTAAGGCTAAGACTGTCCAACGTAATCTAGCTGAATACATCATATTGGTAAACCCGAAGAAAAAAGGGAGAAGAGCTCTTCCGGTTTTTTTGAAGTTCGACCTGGATGCTGAAGTAAAATAAAAAAAGAGAAAAAAAGGATGTTTTCTGAAGGAATTAAAAATCCAACAACAGCTTTAATCTGAGAAAAAGGACGCATAGAAATTAGAAGAAAGGGTGAATAGGGAAGTATCGCTAGATGGAAAAGGTGCATACGAAAGGAAACCTAATGAAGAAAAAGAGGGCCTCGCTGAACTAAAACGCTGTTAAGAGACAAAATATAAGTTTAGAATAATGTAAACAGAGTAATTAGCTAGGAAGAAAAAAAGAAAAAAAACATAAGTAAATGAAAAATTAACTTGGTTATCAAAATTTTAGAACTTTTTCATTTTCAAGAACCCGAGGTTATAAATAAATAATAAGTCAAAAAAATATTGAAATTTTTCATATCCCCATTAAATTGCAGTTTTGCAAGTTTTTACTCATTTTACCTCCCACAATTTTTCATTAATCCTCATCAAAAAGGCAGGTGAGCAAAGTTCACATCATTTCACCCAGAGTCAAAATTCGTTTTATGCATAAATTCCAGGTGTAGATATTGAGGGAAATTTTTTAATTAATTCAATTATTTTTTTATTTTAATCCCAAATGGGATAACAAAACTGTAAAGGCGAAAAAAAATGGAGTATACATGATTTAACAACTATAATCCACACATAACAATTATTTTCAATTTTCCAATGATTTATTTAAATCTCTCCCAAAAACCGAAATTGATACCTCAGGAAATGGAAAATGCCAATAAATTATACGAAAATATACTCAGGCCTATGGCAATTAAAAATTTATGTGGCTCTGTAATAAAAGCGTTCGTCCACCCCCATAAATTATATGCACGAGCAACAAGCACTCGTGCATGATCACACACCTCAGTGTATATCCGCAATGCTGTTCCAATTAAAAATGCTCGATTTTTGGCAGAGTCAACTCATGCATTAAATAAACTGCACACACTCGGAGGCGACTCATTATGATGGGAGAACTGCTGTAAAGCCCTCGTCGAAGTTCTCTATGAATTTATTTTTACGAAATCTTCGACTAAAGTGAACTAGATTTCCCTTAAAAGCTTGTTGTTGCTGTAAGGTAAGAGGAAGAGGTGTTTTATATGGAAAAGTCTGACATACAAGGGCTCATCTGAGAATATTTTAAAGTCAAGTGCAACGGAGACGAGGAGTGGGGATGATGAAGATAGTTTATGAAGGGTGCAGTTTCTTACCACAAGTTAAATAGCACAGGTAATCCGACTCGCCTTCCTCATTAGTTCCGGCACCTGTTCTTATAGTTAGTTAGTTTTTTTCTGATTATATTTTTTTTTTTATGTAAGTTGTTCACAAGTGACACAATACTAGAAACACGTTTAAACGTATATTCGTAATACGAAAAAAAAAAAACAATTATACTTTCACTATTATTGGTGAGGTGGTGTGATGATGATAGTAGAATTGGTGGTTGTGGTTATCTTCCAACGAAACCACTTCAAGGAAACTGAACAAACATACACTTGTTCACCGCAGACAACAAACACCGTATGGGGAACAACTTGTAACAGCCCTTATCCTTTAGAGGGAGCAAACACTTGAAGAAAACCACTCCACACAGAAGTAGTCAACAATGACTAAAAGAAAATCTTTCGCCGGAAACTTCCTTCTTGACGGCCGCGTTTCTATTTTTCAACTGAAGTTTCTTTTGTGGCGGCGAACCATATTTTCTTCTCGGCTTTTGAATTTCAATGTTGCTGCGATATTTGTTGACAGTCATCATAAGAACAAGGAGCGGTGCGCAGGTTTTATAATATTTTAGGACAAAACTGACGACCAACCGTCGTTCGTAGGCAACATGTTGTTCTCTATATCTGACATTATTGTTTACTTCAAAACTCCTGTAGTAGACGACCATGTGGTCTGGTCTGGTCTGGTCAGGTCAGGTCACCCCACTTTACTACCCCACCTTACTACCCCACCTCCAATTTCACAAATCCATAAACAAAATGTGTTTGTAGAGTGACACGTGGCTGGCTTGGTCCCTTTTTGCCAATTAAGGCCACTCACGAAATTGCTACTACAATTTGACAGTAAACATGATTTCCTGGCGGAAACTCATTTATTTGTGTTTCGTGGCGGGATTAATTTTTAATTACGAATTCCGTTAATGTTCGAATCGAAAATAGACATCCATTTTCACTCAGTTCTGTGTTTGTTTTGCAGTTCATCGAGCGAGGTATGTAGGAACACTTAAAGGCGCATATAAACTTGAACACTTCGGAAAAATATGGCTAACTGCCTAGCTTGTCTGTAATTTGTAGTTTAAGTCCACTTGTAATGCATATTAAAATTAAGTGCAGACACGATGCGGGTATACCTAGTTAATCGCAGTGGGATCAGTGGGAAGTTTTTCTTTATTAAATAAAAAGAATTGAAAATAAATAAACAATTTGGATTGGCACCCATGGATTCACCTTGCTCTGATGAGATCTGTAAGTAATTTACTTAATTCAACGTATCTCATCGACTCGGCGAAGGAATTTGCCAAATTATTTAGATAAAGTGAGTAATTAATTTCGTTATTAAAATGTGTCTAATGCGCCAAATTTTGGCTGTTGAATTAGGTCTGATGTTTGTTTTGATTTTTTTTTTAGTTTGTTTATTTTTTTTTTTTTATGAAGAGGCCTTGAACTTTATCTTGAAATCTGGTTGGCATTATTTTGTTTTTTAATCTAGTTCTTAAGTTTATGCTTGATAAAATAATTTGATTTATTTGAATTTTAAGAATGAGTTATTTTTGGGAAGTATTTTGTTGAGAATACATGCAACATGGATGGTGAAATAAGTATAGTTAAAGAAGATGAGAATTCAGCATGCAGTACAGAGAAATATTTACCTGTTGATGGAAAATATCCGTCATGTTTGTCGTAGTAATTGTGAATCTATATCCATATTGTGGTACCTACAAATTATTTCAGGGTTAGCATTGGTGAGATCATGATGGTAGCTTAGGTCACCCCAAGAGTCTGTGATCAGAATGGTTAATGAATTTTTCGGAATGGTCCGTCAACAAGCAAAGGGTTATAATGTCGCTAAAAATTGTATATATTTAGTTAGAAGTATCGAAGACATTATCAGCTAAACCAACTTGATGCACACTGTATGGTAGTGATTAGCATTAGCCCAGGAGGACATAATAGCCAGTCCTCAAATATTAGTTAAGTCTATGTTGATCCTCCTTCTTCCACCTTCCACCACCTTTTCCCTTCCAGATTCTGATCAGAAACAGAAACAGAAATAATTATGGTGAGCAACAAGGATTGGACACCCACGCATAATATTAAAAATTATTTTGTTTTTTGCATGTCCATCTGTCCGTCCTCACGATAACTCGAGAACGCGTTCACTTAGAGAACTGAAATTTTGAACACGGGCTTTAAACAAAAACGAAATGTAAGTTCGAAATTGGGATAAATCGGGTAACTCCTTCGTAGGGCTGCCATACAAAAATTTCGTTTTTCACTATATATTTGAACACTGCCTGAGAAATTGTGTACACGGTGTTTTCACAGTAATAGTAAATAAAGCTTCAAAAATGGTCTAAATCGGGCAACCCCTTCTTGGTGTTGCCATTTAAATATTTATGTTCTTTACGTATACTATAAAAACGGTCAGTCTTAGACGTTTTTAATATACTTTAAAGTTCTTCAGAATATGAAAGCCTATAAAATTGGTTATAATCATTTTTACTGTCCGACGAACCGTTCTAGAAATATATGCGAAAAACCACTACAAAAATGAAACTTGCACAGATGGGTGACCATAAGAAATTACATGCGGCCATTCATCTAGAGTATCATGAGAATATTGGTCTTACTGACCAATTCTAGCTCTTTTACTTGTTTTAATGTAATTTACAAATCAGGAATAAATGTAATCTGTGTATTATTATGCACAAAATATTGCACGACAGTATGAAATTAAACATTTAAATATAAAATATGAATATGAAATTATGATTCCTACTACCCACACAGTTGGTGATCAACAGTCATGATGTGAATTAACCCCTACGCTTTAAAGATAAGTCCGATTTTGATTGCGAGTTAAGGAGACTAAAAACTGATTCTAATGAGTTCAATTAATGATTATACCAATGACAATTAGCAATGCAAGTCCATTATACAAAGTATGTGCCTTATGGTAGTATTAAGAAAACAATATTGGGCGAAATTGGGAGTTAACTTGGAGAATGCTCGAGTATTTTCAACACATGGAGTCCCATATGGCAGACATATGGGGTGACAGACACGAAATTTCAGAAAGTATTCACACCGACAGACACGGAACGTGCCAGGCACATTATTACTGAGTTGAGAGTTTTTGTTTGGGGAATCGTAGTCATTTGGATAAGATAATTTTTTTTAAATAATTTTATTAGGGAAGATATAAAAATTTGAATATGGTTGGGAAGTTAAAAAAGTAAACTTGAGATAATCAGAAGACAATTTTTCTGTACAGATAATAGTTTAGGATGCAGGAGCTATTCAAATCAAACTTTTGCCAGTTTTACATAAGAACACTGCAAATATTTTAGAATGTTAGGACTATGTTAGGGCTCTCATGTAGTAGTGAGGGATTTTATGGCTTGGGAAGTATTCCTCGAGCATTTTGACTACACCCTTATTCGCCAGTGTGTAAAACTCAACGTTCTTAGATCTTGCAAAATGTAAACATTGCCCCGGAAAAAACCCAGTATATTTCTCTCTGTCACAAACATGCTTAATTACCTTAAAGCTACATGCAATTCTTTTTTAAAATTTGCATTTATATTATATATTGTTTTTTAAAATGACGTACTACTCTGGTGGGTAATGTCTTTGTATTGAACAGCTTTTCAAGAGATTTCTCTTGTTAGTATACGCTCGCCGAAGCAAGGCGAGGCCTTCCTTGAGAGTATTCAGAGCTGTGGCTCATAGCAATCATAGTCATACCTTGTTACTGGCTGTATACACAACTTGTCAAACGCACTCTTCTTCATAATCTGGCGATGTACCATGAAACACTACACTTGGCGATGTATCTTCCACTTGGCGATGTATCTTCCACTTGCCTCTCCCAAATCTTGGTGAAGCCTAGCGCTGTCTCGCCTCCTTTTGTTGTTCATGTACCCTTAAGGACAACGTTAACTACAAGGTACATATATTTTTGACATTTAACTCGTGACGTCACTCCACCTAACGAATGGTGTCTTATAAAAATAAATGAAACATAAAATAAGGAATCACAAAAACCAGTGATTAGCCGGAGTGACGACTTAGTGTCACTCCAGATAACTTTGTGGTTAAATTCATTGATAAATGGTTCAACCAAAACTTGAGGTACAGTATGACTAGATTTCAAAAGGGTATTGACCATAAAGACCTTCTTGATATCCTTTGCCATCCCAAGTAACATTGGAGGTTGAATTTCCTATCTTTGAGGGCCTATCGACCTATTTTGGTTAAAATTACGTAAATTAGACTTAAGAATTTCACCTCAAAGGCCACCCTCCTTGAAGGTTACTTAGGAAGGAAATTTTACTTAATAATTCCTTAAATTTGGTCTTTGGACTTTGTAGTAAATTATTAAATAATAATAATGTAATAATTCCTTTTTAAATTACCTAGTAGGAATTATGAAAAATAGAGAAATAAATTAGGAAAATTTCCTAAATCTGAGGCAAATTTCCTTACCTTTTACCTAAATTTTACTTAACTTTGAGGTAAAATTTAAGGAAATGTATGGACTTTGTAGTTAGATCTATTCCCAAGTTCAAGGCAAGATAACGTAAATATTTCCTACATAATTGCCTATTCGATTGTGTTCGCTCTCAAAGTCCAAATTCCAAAAAAAGTTAACTTCAAGGTAAATTGGACTAAATGGCCACGTTTAGCGAAATACCTAATAGTTGAAATTACGTAATAATACAACCAAAAATTAAAGTTCTTTTACTTCTTTTTTGGTTTCAGTATCACTGGAATTATTGAACTGCTCCTCCCATTGAATGGCTTCATCAAGATTACAAATTTACGACTCATTAAAAACAGAATCAGTCAGGCTCTGGAATACCACTTCCATTTTTTCTTAAAGATGCTACACTTGATTATTTGATTCCCAACCATGCGGAATATACGCATATTCAACTACGTTTGCATTAACCAGCTTTCTAACAAATCTTGTATCCAAATGATGATGCTAATTACATGGTTTAATATTTTAAAGATGTAAATAAATCAATTCAATTCTTTCAATTGTCAAATCTCTTTTACCTATTGAAAGGAAAAATTCCATAATTTATAGCGAAATGCCTTATTTTAAGTCGAAATGTATTTATAGGAAAAAAATATCATATCCTCTGAACAAAAAATTACCTAAACAGGGATTTTTGCACTCAAAGTCGAAAAATTTGGTTATTTCGTCTTGTCATCCAGGAAATTCGTCGTATAAGGAAAAATTGTAAGTCAAACTAACTTTTAGGTCGAGCAATGTAATATGCGCCATATTTATTTAACAAAACATGGCTGCCATATTTATTTAACAAAAAATGGCTGCCATATATTAAAGGAATGAATACCTTAATTTAATTTTTTCTATAGTTACTGCAAAGAAAACCCAAATAAATGAATTTTTCTGAATTTCAGAACGATTAAAGAATATTTAAATTAATTTCAATGCTCTCAAGGGCCGTAATCACCAAGCCATTTAATTGAAATTTAATTTAATTTGTGTTTTTGTACTTCTCTTGGAGTTACGGGTTGCGAGTTGCGGCCTACTTGAATTAAAATTAAAGTTATATAGGCGTTACTATAACATAAAATAACCCGAATTTAATTTTAATTTAATTTTTTGTATGCCCTAACCCTCTCTTACAGGAGTACTAAAACAGAAATTAAATTAAATTTCAATTAAATGGCTTGGTGAATACGGCCCTAAATCGGTAACCAAAGAATAATTTAAAAAAAATTTAAATTATTATTTTTTAATTATACAATATTTTTAAAGTTGGCGTTTTTCGTAAAATTATTTCCATATTTATCAATCAAATTTTTCTCGTTTTAAATTGAATGCATAGAAGATGCGAGAATTAAATTTGAATTAGCCCACAGCAATACTTCTCATAATCACTCAAGTTGGAGTTGTGTGCCTTGTAAAAAATATTTACATTACCTACTAGGGAAAACATACACATACAATTCTTATAAAATGAAATTCCTTCAACATTAACACACACGTTAACATGAGTTAAACTATGTATGTAGAAAATAGGTCGAAATTAAGGAAAATTTACATTAATTTGACGTGAAATTTACGTTAAATTTACTAAATCAAGGAAATGAGTTCTGTTCCTTAATTTCCCTAATATTTACGTCGATACGACGTCCTCTCATTCTCCACTTACGTAAATCGGACGTAAGTATTAGGTAATCTTAACTTAACCACAATTAGTCGCTGCCCTAATTTACGTCGAATAGACGTAAATTCGACCTGAAAAAGGGGGGAAATGTTACTTGGGATCTTTCTGCTAAAGTTTTCAATTCCTTTTATTCGCATCGATTTTTTATTCTCTGATACCAATATGTTGGCAAAGGATCTTAATCCATCTGTTAAGCCAGATAAAACCTTTTACTTTCCGAAACTATATAATTATGTTTATTGTATGAACGTATTTTAAAAATACAAATCTTTTTTTGGAAATATTCTCCCGCTCATACCCCCAAAAATAAACAGATTTTTACCAGGACACCAATCACAAAACTTAACGCAGATATGTCAAAATGTCGACAGCCTTTCCCAAATCACCCATTTTTCTAAAATTCAAACATTTTGGCGTTTTCGTTGAGTCTTGTAACTGGTGTTTATATTGCACCTATTTCGTTTTAAATCTACTTACTTTAGACAAAAATTTACCAAGATGTCATAAGACGACTTGTCGGAAAAATATATTAACTTTTAATTTGGACCCTCTTAAATAGTTCTCAGCCGAAGAGCACATGCAGAATGATATACCTACTAGCACAGATCTACATTAATTCTATATTAATAAAGAAGGTGATAGCGGATGAAAGAATTATAGTGATGAGGGTAGAGTGAGAATGATTCATTTGCGAGATAGGAGATGTTAAAGATTTTTTTTAAATAATTTTTTTGCTATTTACGGCTCTTAATTATGATATTACCTATTAACAACTATTTTTCAAAAAGCACGTCCTCTAAATTAGGTTTTCATATCAAACTTAAAAAGTTCCTAATATCTTAAGTTTAAGATGACTCACCACAGAACACACCTTGTACCCAAAATTCAACACTGTTTTTTAAGTTAACCACTGAAAAATTTTAGTAAATACCTGCGAGTAGGCAATTTTCTTCTAAACCATTTTCACTGGTGGTAATCGTACCACGTGTTTTTATAACGAATCATACCACGATGTGACTCTCAGTCACTTATTATGATTATGGGGATAATTAAAATAGAGTTTTTTGCTTTATCATGTATCATCTGGCTGGGTTTCAACTTCCATGCTGGTGAATGCGTGGTCAAGCACTTCATTTATGGTTGCAACAGTAAATAAAATTTATTCAAGTAACGAGTGCTGCGGCGCTCGCTGTCTATGCAGTAAAAATGCGGGCGGAATGCATCTTTTGTTTTTACGTAGAGTTCTAATAGACGTTATCCCCACTTTCAATAAACTTTGAGCCGGTTCATAACTCGTAAAGAAATTATCAAATGTGATATTGCGGTTACTGTTTTGAAATGGTATGCGCAGTTCCTCGACGCATCTCTGTCCCAAACTTTTTCGCCGATTGGGTCCTTCCTGTCCAACATACGGGATTCCTTTCAATAGATAGCTGTTGCTGCTGTCGCATGTCCAAAAAAATTGAATGCCATACTTGTCCGGTTTTGATGGTATGTATTGCAAAAATGATATCCTTCCGTGATAAGGAACTAGCTGTTCATCAATCGTCAAAGTTGGTCCAGGGATGTAGTGTTTCAATAAATTTTTGTTGATTATTTCCCCAAAAATCTCGAAATGGCGCAAACTTATCACGTTTCCTGCGTGCTAGCCGTTTGCTCTTATCTCGAATCTTAGTGCGGGCGTAATTGGCGAATCTAAATAAAAGCTTGTATTTCAATTGCGTCCGTTTTTTTCCATTTATCAACAGCCACTCTCTGTCCTTCCATATTGGCGTATTTGACAATAATGTTGATAATTTCTTTATCGAAGAATAATGAAAAAGCGTCCACCGTTGAGTCAATATGCTTGCTTGGCTGTAGAATGGTGGGCCGAATGTGGTTGAGTATACGGTGTGCTTTTCCATTCCGTGCCATCTTTTCCAAGGTAGATTGTAGGACTCTCATTGGTTTCTGCATCATATTCATCAGTGCTACTCAAAGAAAGCTCATCATCAATATCGGAATTGTTTTCTGCTACATTTACTATGCTTTCTGAACAATCACTTTCATTGCCTTCCAAATCAGCCTCATTATCATCAGTGTCACCTAGGTTATGCATAGCACGACAAATTTCTTCCTCAGCCAAAATAATGGACCATCAAACACAAGTATTCTTGATGCAGTATGCAAACCGGTCTTATACGCAAGAGGTTAAAAGAAGCAAAGAGATATATCTCGAAAGTATAGCGATATCTCTTTGTTTCTTTTCACCTCTTCCTCAGAGAACCGTTTTGCATACTGCACCAAGAATACTCGTGTGGAATGGCTCATTCAACATATTTTTTGTTTTTGTGTGCTCACACACACACACATCTCCCATTTTACAGTGCCTGTATAAAACAATATAACTGTACTTCTATTAGTATTCTTGATGCAGTAAGCAAACCGGTTTTCTTGGAAAGAGGTGAGAAGAGCAAAAAGATATCTCTTTGCTTCTTTTCACCTCTTTCATAGAAAACCGGTTTGCATAGTATAGCGATATCGCTTTGCTTCTTTTTCCCTCTTCCCTAGCAAACCGGTTTGGATACTGCACCAAGAATACATGTGTGGGATGGGTTATTGAACATATCTTTTGTTTTTGTGCACTCACACATATGCATCTCCATTTTACAGTACCTGTATATAACAATATAACCATACTTCCATTGGTGCACATGCAGTCACAAATACTATAATAATTCGCACATAATTGGCTGCAAGTTAGGACAAGTATGATTCGCATAAAGGTTTATTTATAATGTGGTATAATAATACACATTTTGTGAAAAGGGTTAATTTTTATATTATGACTAACTCCAAATTTACAAATACTTATTTTTTTAGTGTTAATTGTTAAGTATAAACCAACAAAGTTTTTTTCAAATGCAATATGAAATAATTAAAAAATTTAAGGCCAAAGTTCAAATGTGACTCAAAGTCACATCGTGGTCCGATTAGGGTTAAGAAAAAATTAAAAAAAAAACTTTCATTTCAAAATGTAATAGCACCTTTTGAGTTAAAGACTTTGTAAATTCGTTTCCGCAAATTGCATTTAATTGAAGAGAAAAAAAATTCAAAATTGAGACTATGTTGACGTACAAAATATGAAGCGAAAACCGCTAATCCTTTTAACCCCTTCTAACTTCTCCCATACAATTATTTATTTTGCTCGTCATCTTCTAGTAGGAGGAGTACTAGTATAGAATTGATGCAGATCACTCTGTATTTTTGATAAGTGCAGCTTTTAAAGTATTGGGAGGAAGTTTGATCAATGTGAACAAAATTTTCTAAGAATACTTTGCCACTTGTACAGTGCAAGCATCCTAGCCCCACCCACTTTGATGATTTGCTCCAATTCTTTACACTTCACATAAGAAAGAAGGATTTGCACGCGATCTCTAAGTTATTTTCATTCATATGCACAGGAAAAAATCTACTTGAACTTATCGGTTCAGTGTTTCCACAATGACAAATGAAAGCTACCTAAACATGTGCGTTGCTCGTTTCCCAGTTCAACATTAACATTTAGACGACATATAGTGCATATTTTCTAATGACTTTTACGCCAATATTCGACATGTTGGCGCAGAACTCTCTAAAATGTCAAGTCTTAGCGGACACGAACCTTTTAATATGTATGTGGGAATTTTGATATTTTCATTAACATATTTAATTAATATATATGTATATGTATTATGAAGTTTGTTAATGATGAAATCATAGGGCATACTAAGTTTGTTCATTCTTCGTCAGTTCTGTCTGTCTGAACGAAAACATTATGAGAACACCTTGACCTAGCTAGCTTGAATTTTGTAAATAAAATTTAATGGAAAAAGTAACATTAAATTTCGTAGATGCGTGAAATTTTGTCAACTCCTTTGTAGTATTGCCATACAAAAATTTCAATTTATTCAAAATTTTTACATTGTTTAGTTATTTGCTAAAAACCCACATCAAAAATCAACAGTATAAAAAAAATTTCTATTGTTCAAAATTTTTCTATATTTCTTTTTTTTTCCCATATGTTTGGGACCCGTTGATAAGTCAAACCATCCCTTGAAACTATGCCGACCTAAACAAAATGCTATATGCTATTGAATTACAACACATTACAAAAATTAACAGATTTCGCTGAATTTTTCACATATACCGGAACACTGTCATTCCTACACGTTTCAAATGAAGTCAAGAGTTTCTTCTAAATGAAACAAACCTATAAAATCAGTTATAATCATTCTTACTGTCCGCAAAACATTCAAAGACAGGAATACGAAAAGCCTTTTGAAGACAGGACTTATACATATTTTCAAAAAAATTAAAGAATTTCTTAAAAACACCTTAAAAGAACGGTTTTATCCTTATAATTCAAGTTCGCAAAAGTATCAATCTGAATTTATCTTATAATCAATCAGAGTTGCGAGAAAATTTTACTCCGTTTACATTTAAACTTAAACTCATAAAAAAGGGAATGAATGTCTACCTAAATTGTACCAATAAAAACGTTCTACATTGGTTAAAATATTTAAAGTCTCCACATCCCAATTCTTCATTCAAAGTTTTCTCATCCGAGATATTTAAAGTGTCTGATTATGTCCTTCTCTACCCAAGTCTTCAAATCATAGAAAGATTATTTCCACATGGCCATTTTACACATATGTACGTTCCCATCAATTCCTTTGCATTTCACAAATGAAAACCCACAGCAAATTCCAATTAACGGAAAGTAACCATTGTGTTAATTTGCACAAAAATTTTCATTGTTTAATTTCATAGAGTGATGCTGAAAAGTAGTGAGTTTTAAAAGAATTTCCCCAACATCCTTAGAAGGTTTGTCGTCATCGTTGTCGTCGTCGTCGTCGTCGTCGTATCTACTTAAAATATTTTTCCCCAAAGAATTTCAATTAGGCAAATTCGCGTAATTTCCACAGCCATTTAAGATGGAACGTGAGAAGAGAGGCGAAAACGAAACTTGTCTATAAATTACCCTGAAACAAAATGCTAATCACGATTACGTGTTTTCTGGGAAACTACTACAATTTCTTGTATATCTTAAAATGAATGAAGCGCCTATTGCAATGCAATCTGATTTATCTTAATATTTTTTTCTTATTGAATATATCCTGCAAAGCAAAAAAGGAACATAATTGATTTCCTTTTAAAGTTAATAAAGAAGATAATCCTTAATCTCATTAACAAAAGAACTGAGGCAATAAACTCGGATTAAATTGGGATTAAAATCATTTATTAAAGCCTGGATTTATCTACTCTGTGAACTTTCATCGGGAGAATTTCTCTGCCTTAGTGTGATTAAAAAACGATTATTCTCCTTCTGCTGGAATAATGAAGAGCTTTACACCGTTAATTGCAAAGTCTGATCTTATGAAAATACCGTTTAAGTTATTATTTGCAAGTAATTAATTTTAATTGAAACTTTTTGCGGTCCCATTCAGCTGGTGTGAAATGAAAGCATCTATTTTAGTATTTTTATGGGTGTCATTCTCTCTTTACAGAAATCCTGTATAGAGAGTAATTAATTATCTAATTTGTAACATGAAGCTTTATTAGGTAGTTTATTCTAATTAATTGGGAGAAATTTCTTTTGAAGTTTTTAATTAAAAATTTATAAACAAAATAATCATTGTCACAAAGTACGAGAATTGAGTGCAGTTCAGGAAATGTAATATGGCAGCGCCATGTAGTACAGTCGTAGGGGGTAGAATAAGTTAACGAAAAAAATATATAAGAATCAGGAATCACCATTTTAAGATATCGCAGAGTAGAGAGTAGAGTATATAAATTTTATATGGCTGGTGGTACATTTGCCATGGATCACAACATTTTAAATAATGGATTTGATTGATTGAATAACGAGGTATGGGATCCCGACGGATCCCTCGAACGTTGGCCAATTCAAAGCCCATTGGTCACCCTCCAGACCCGTGAGCAGTCGCTCATAGGTTCCAATCGGACGCTCTTATAAATTAAAGTATTGGCTCCCAACCTTCCTTGCCGACATCGTCCAACTCGTCCAGAAGGTGTGAGCCAAGGAGTCTGTATGATATTCCTAAAAGTGCCGGACGATGACAAAGGAACCTCTCAGGAAGGCCTGCACGTAGGATCGTCAAGAAGTCTCATCTTGTGAATGTGACCCCTGAGAAAAGGGTAGGTAGGTTCCTTCGAGGCTGCACCAAGGTGAGCAAGCTCTTCAACTCTTTCGTTCCCGGTAATGTTGCTGTGCCCTAGTACCCACTGCATAGTTACCCTGTTATTCCAAGAGAGGGAATTCAGGGTGATTTTACACTCCATTGCTAGCTTGGAGGTTGTAAAGGGTTTAGATAAAGCTTTAACCGCCGTTTGGCTGTCTGAATAGATGGCGATCACCTTATTCTCAGTGTCTGAGTTAAAAATAAATGACTTCCCGCTACAAGGGTGCATGGCGATTTCAATCTGAGGCTCCTCGTAGAAAATTCTCGATCCGGTGTTTTCATCGGATTTGGAACCATCAGTGTAGATTATTATAGGGTTTGTCAACAATGGTTGAAGCACAGAATGCGGTTTCCATTCTGCCCTGGATGGAATTCTAGATTCAAAATTGCTTCCCAGCATAGTCTCGATGAGGTGATCACTGTCCCTATCGATGCCGAGTGCGATAGACATTCCTGTTGAACTCTTGTTCCTGTGTGAAGCCAGCCTATATTAAGGTGCGGCCTTATTGCTGAAGTTAATGCCCCTGCTTATTATGTATTTGCACCGGATGTATGTTGAGGACAACCTCCAGAGCTCGGGTACTAGTTGACCTAAGAGCGCCGCTTGCGCTGAGGAGGCGCAGTCCCTGAATCTTCTCCAATATCTTACGGTGATTGTCGAAGTGCATTGCTTTCCACCATACCACTGAGCCGTAGGTTAAGATAGGTCGGATGATGCTAGTGTATAACCATAGGATTATCTGTGGCTTGAGTCCCCATTTCCTCCCAATCGCTCCGCGGCACATTACGAAGTCTTTAAAAGCCTTGTTCGCTCTGTCTTCGAGGTGTAGTTTCCAGTTTTGCTTTTTATCTAGTATTATACCTAGATATTTCACTCTGTCCTTCAGTTCCAAATGCGTGGAACCAATCGAGGGCAGGTTTAAACTGCGGATGTTCCTTTTCATGGTGAGAGGGATAAGTCAGTTTTCTGTGGATAAATGCTCAGTCCACAGTCCGTAGCCCAGTGCATAACTAGTCGGACCGCGTTTTTCACAGAGCTCCGGTTCGTAACTCCCGGTAACTAAGATCATCAAGTCATATGTGTAACATAATGCTTTGTAACCCATCCGGGTGAGTGTTTGCCAGAGATCATCCATTATGAGCACCCATAAAAAAGGTGATAGTATACCGAATTGCGGGGTGCCCCTGTGAACTCTTTTAACTCTGCTTGCCCCGCCCATATCCGCAAAGACACTTCTATTATGCAACATGTGTGCGATCCAATATTTTAAAGATCGGTTCACTCCATGTTTTGTTAGCATTTCCGTAAGCTTATGCAGAAGAACATTATTGAAGGCGCCTTCTACATCGATGAAGTCAGCCAGCGTAGATTGTTTAAAGAGGAAGCCTTTTTCTGTTGGGTGAATCACCCCGTGGAGGGCCGTCTCAAGAGACTGTCCCTTTAGGTATGCTTCGGAAGATAAGAGCCCTCATCTAGCCCATCAAGGAAGTGTTCACCTTGCATGATTTCCAATGATTCCCCAAAGGAGGAGGTCCGCACTCTGTTATTTTCCATGAGAAGTTGCTTACCTACGTTTTCGCAGAAGATTTGCGAACTTCATATTTATAATGGCGCAAAGCATTCTAGTAGACTAATCTCATTCTTTTGCGCCATTTGATCTTTTGGCTTTATTGTATACCCTGCGCATAATTTTGCGTTGATTTCTTAGCTCGCGCGTCACCCAGGGGGGGGGGATGATTTCAAATGATGGATACGTCGAGTGATTCATATTTTCTCGCATCTGACGTGTTGAGCAGGTGAATCAAATGTATATAAAACTACTGTTAAAGTATACTATAGCTCTGATATACCATGCGATATATAGTTCTTGTGCCATCTATGATTGTATTCAGTCCAAAAAAAACGGACCACTTCCAAATGAAAAACACAAAAAGCGGGAATTGGCTAAATTGGGATATAGTCCAGTCAAATTAGATTAAAATAATGCAAATAGAAAAAATAACTGGTAAAATGCTATAAATTAGTGGAGACCATAATTTTGGCATACTATTGAAAATAATTAAAGTCCTGACTTCTACTTGCAAGAATCGATCCTCCATTTTGAAAAAAAGGTGCTCCAATCCATTTTTTTCAGTATATTTCGGTAATTGTTGATCTGTAATCTGCTCCCCTCCTGTGTCTGATCTTGGTGGTTGTATGTTTGCTAGATGGGAGCTTGGTGTTAGTTGTTTGCTTTATATGCATGCGGGTCATCATGTAGGGCTGGGCTACTTGGCAGCTGAGAGCTTTAGCTGGAATAAGTATGTGATCGTTTACTTGCCAGCTTGTAGCTTGGTGTTATCAGTTGTTTCCTTTATATGCTATGGCTGCCAAGGGGTTATCATGTGTTGGGTTGTATACATTAACATATGTATCTACATACAACTTCTACTACTCACCTAAGATATTCCTCAAAACAACATATCCTACTACCGCCTTCTTTCATCAAAGCCATCCCAATATTACAGGAGCTTCACGTGATCTATTTTTAGATATCGAATTTAATAACATGATTTCTTCTGTTCATGCTCAAAACAAGTATTAACTTGTTCTTGTCCTCGTTTCAACTTTTTTATGAATTTCAACTATATTTAAGTCTTGGATAGGAATCCGTCAAAATACCTTTAATTCACAACATTACTTAATCAACCTCAGCTGAAGATAACCCCCCCCCCGGGCACTCATAGTAATGTACATAACTAACACCAAGCTTCAAGCTGGTAAATAAATGATCAGATATTGCCAGTAAGGCTCTCAGCCATCAAGTAGCACAACCCAGCACATGATAGCTCTCCAAGCTGGCAAGTAATCGATTACATACTTATTGCAGCTAAAGCACTCAACCTACCCCTACATATGATAACCCCCACGCATATAAAGCAAACAACTAACACCAAGCTCCAAGCTAGCAAGCATACAACCACCAAGATCAGACACAGGAAGAGAGCAGATTACTAAACGCTTCAAGGTCCAAGCCTCCAAGACCAGACCAAAAAAAAACCCATTCGCATCCACCACCACTAAAAGTTACCCCATCAACCGCCACCCACCACTTAGATATGGTACAAAAGTTGATCTCAACTTAGAGCTACGAGTGCGAGATGAAAAATGAGGGAACTACAAAAACAAAATCGAAAAACAATGATATTTCCCTAAGCTGGAGAGTGCTGAAATTGATCTCATATCCCTAAAGTGATCTCGTATCATTAATGTTGCAAAGGTTTGTGCGATAGTCACATATTTTTAGGAGCTATGAAAAAAAATCAAATTGATAGCTCACTTTAAAAATTTTTTATGCTGTCCACCAGCTCGGAAAAAGGTATTTTGAGGAAAAGCTATTTAATAAAGTTATCAAGTAACAAATACTAATGGTTAAGCGGTGAAAGGGAACGAACCAAAGAATTTGTTAGACCAACTTTCTAAATATCGATTTTTCGAGTTCTAAACTTCCCCCTTAACTGAAGCCATGGAACACTTTTCTGATATGGTTCATGAAAACAGAGTCCAACTTTCTAGAGAAATAGTTTTGGAAAATGGCAACATTCCATTCAAAAGTATCTCGATGTACGTTTTAATTACATTACAAGACCCTCGTACATATTTTTCAAAATTATAATAATATCGTTAAACGACATTTTCATAAATTTATACGAAATTTTAAACAATTTTATCTTTGATGGCAACCCATTTGCGAAAAAAATTTCGAAAATGATTCTAACAACGGAGATGTGTCTAGGAAATCGATAATAATTAATTCGTTTGAGAGCAATAAATTGTAAAACTTTTCTTCTAATTTGACAGAAATTCATTTGGAGTCATGCAAGAACCCTTTTCAATTTACGCACCCTTTTTAGATGTTTATAGCGAAAATAAAATACACCAAAGTTGAGGGGTGCTCTTTTTTATTGTTGTTTGAATTAAAGTCATTTAATTCTCTCCTATGCTGATTGGCTAAGTTTAACACGAAATTTTTCGCAAGTTAGTATGTAGTACTATTGTAATCTAAGAGTGCTGCCTCTCGTGTGCGTGTTTTAATTCCTCTAAAAAGCCATGGTTCCGTAAAATATCAAATTGAATTGACCAACAAAGTTGATTCTGCGAAATTAGATATAGTTGCGAACGTGTTTTGTTACAGTAAGCTCTTGTTACTTTCAGAACAAAATACCACAGGCAGAGAATATCTCCGTAGAGAATTGAAATTCCGCTATTATAGACGGTATAAAATTTTACAGGATTTTACAGAGGGAGTAAAATAAATGAAAACGACCACCGTCCAGATACACACATATCTACTACCTACAAAACTAGGTAAGTAAGCAATTAAAAGTATAAAAATGGAGGTCGTCTATTTTCAATGGTAAATGAAGACGGGAAGTTGCGATAACATGAACGATCTGAAAAGCTGAGTGCTAAGTACGAAATAATGGAGAAGGGAAGCTTCCAATTAGAAAAGGCTTTCAAAAGCCACCGTAGTATAATTTGCGTTATTGTTGTTCTTGTTATTATTTTGCGCACCCTGATGGAAGTTTATATTTATATTCTTCGCTTTCCACACTTCCGTGTTAAGGTAATTTTTTATCAGTTTTCTTATTTGTTTTTTTCCCTTTTTTTTTTAGTTTATTTATAACTTATAACTACCCACATCTCGACGTCTATTACGTAGATACTATTAAACGTTATCCAACCACCCCATTTGTGGCTCTTCATGCTTCTTGTTTTCATTCCCTCCAAGGAAACTATTAAATTTGTTAGATAAGATTGATGATACTGGAGGCATTCTGAAGTAGTAATATAATTGATGATTTTTCCTCTGCAATTTCTGGAATGCTCTGCTCAAGCACGTTTAAGGTCCTTCACAAAAATTCTGTAAATTCTTTCTTATGTTTTGGGAGTGAGAGTTACTAGAATTAAAATGAATCCATATTACTTAGACTTCTATCGATGAAGATTCCCATTAATTTATTTAGCACAACTGACTTGACAGCAAGGTTGTCGTTTCACTGCAATTGTAGTATTTTCACTGCCATTTAATGGGTGCTACTACCATAGTGTCCAAGTGCGTAAACTAATGCTTTGTAAAATTTTAATAAAAATCTAAAATTTCTAAATTAGAAATAATGTCAATGAAACAATAGTTCTTTCCATACATCGCTAAAATCTATATAATAATCATGCGCATAGCTAGGTAGGGACACGGTTGGGCATCCCCCCATATCCATAAGATATGCGAACGGTCTCAACATATTCGAATGATTTTTAAGTTTTATAAATTGTTCCACCTCCAGAGATGCGCAAGAACTGGCTAAATTAATTTTGGAAACATTGAGTAAACACCATTAGGGTGATGTTCCAATTCTTGCACAGTCATATGATGACGCTAGCGTCATTTATGGTAAAAATTTAGGCCTGCAAGCTACTACTATAGTAAATGTACTGAGCAAATTTTTCCAGACCCAAAATGCTACTCTTGGTCAGGATAGTGAACTCATAGCAACTACTATAGGTACTTTCGAAGCATGCAGGAATCAGTTCAATATTTGGACAAACATCGAGCAGTTTCTGAAAAGCACTAGATTTCTCTAAAACCTGTTAGAGTATCAGAAAAAAGAGTTAGGAAAAGGACTTTTGTACAGAGTCGACAGTGGGGAAAGCATTACACTAGATTTGCCAGCTGATACACAACCAAAAGAATACTGGAAGATCAACATTTACTACCAAGTAATAGACAATATCATAGAAAATCTAGAGCGATGATTTGAAAACCTATCGTTAGCTCGCGTTCTGGATGCATTTCTTAAAATGGACATAAAGTACGGACTGGATTTCATCAGCAATTATAAAAAAATCTTAAAAATTCATACATCAGCCTTGGAAGCTGATAAACATGCTTCAATTAAAAAATGATGAGATAAATGCTGACAATTTGAAAACACATATTAAAAAAGAGTACTGCCCTAATTTATATAAACTTTTTCAAGCAGCAGTAGTACTCCCAGTGAAATCCGACGGCTGTAAGAGAAATTTTCCTGCTATGAGCGGATAGGAACATAGCTTAGAAGCACAATGCTTCAAGAACGATTCTCTCACATGTCACTGCTCAATATTGAGAATGTCATTGTAAAAAAAAACTTACAACTGAAAAACTATTGAGTCGATTTGCAGAAGAAAATAGAAAACTAAAGCTTATTTGATTGGTTTTTGGCGATTTCTATTTTAGATTACTATGTCTATCACTGCTCAAAAAGCACACTGTTTTTTCGAACCCAACAATGCTGATCTTACGTTTTGGAAAATGGCAATACTGCTCGCCAGTGTGGTCAACAGACTGAGAATCATATTAGCGGAAATCCTACAACCTAATCTAACCTAATCTAATATATCGCTCTTTGATGACAAATGCGATAATAATACAATGAAATTGTTAAACTTAATAGTGATAAGAAGAACAAACGAATAATAAAAAACAAAAGCACAAGAGGATTATCTTCAGATAAGAAATTTCTTCCACCGGACAGATTTTCTGCGTCCTAAAATTTTATTTTTATATTCATGAAAATAATGATGGTGTTGTGAAATTTTATTTTTATCCTGTAAATATTCAGACGAAGAAAAAATACGCAATTAATTCCATAGAGAAAACATGTTAAAATTACCCATATTCTACGGGATGAAAAATTCAAATGGAGTTACATACATACGTACATACCTACGCGTGTTACAAGCATCATTTTCAAAAATATAATGAACTTTACAAACATGGCATGTTTCTCCCTCCATGGATGTATGTATGTTTAGGGTAAAATCATTACTTATATCGAAATATACCCAACACATCTAACAAGTTCACAGAGAAGTGTCTAATGTACTTATATTAATTCACTTTGAAGGCCAGGGGGGTGAATCTGATATCTTTGTCGTAGCTTAGGAGTCACATATTTTGCCATTTCACCTCAAATTTGTCATACTTTTATATTTACCATATTCATTTTGATTTATCCTTTTCATCAACCACAAAATAGACAAAAACGAATTTATAGTTAATTGATGTCAGAATACACGCCTAAAAGTACGAAAAATTAGTCAACTGCTTCCGAGGTTGTGACAAAAATTTAATACTGTGGTAAATGGATATTCTATACCTAATTATAGCAATAAAAGTACTTAAATTTGAAATAATATTTTGAATTGGTAATGAGAAGTGTCATTTTCAGTACATTCTACGTAATGTAAGGCTTGCTGAACTAATAAAAACACGAAAAAATCAGTAGAAAAGTTCCATTCATTTAGGCGTATATTTTGACATTCAAATACGACAAAAGATCAGAATCACCCTCCAGAATCACTCCTGTGGGGTGTACTTGAATGTCAAAATATACGCCTAAATAAAATGAATTTTTCTACAAATTTTTTCGTGTTTTTATTCAGGGCAGCAGCCCTTACATGACGTAGAATGAACTGAAAATGACACTTCACATTACAAAATCAAAATAATATTTCGAATTTAAGCACACTTGTAATGCTCTAATTAGGTGTAGAATTTCCATTTACCACAGTGTAAAGTTTTTGTCACAACCTCTTGAGCAGTTGACTAATTTGTCGAATATTTTAGCGAGTTTTTTGACGTTTTTTCACCGAAAATTTATTATAGTTCATTTTGTGGTAGATAATAGTGAAGACACAAAATGAACTGTATTGGAAAAAAAGTACAATCTCTTTATCGTAGCTTTGACGTATATTTTAATCACATATTTTGACATTTCACCTCAAATTTATCGTTCTTTTATATTCACCATCACCATATTTATTTCATTTATGCTTTTCATCAACCACAAACTAAAATAAATTTGCAATTTGTCGTATCTACTTCAAGGTGCTGATTCTGATCTTTTGTCATAATTTAATATCAAAATATACAACAAAATTAAATGGACTTTTCTACTGCTTTTCTTGTATTTTTATTCAGCTCAGCAAGCCTTGCATTACGTAGAATGAAATGAAAATGATACTTAAAAATTACAAATTCGAAAATATTTCGAATTTTAGAGCTTCTAATCCTCTAAGTAGATATAAAATATTCATTTACCATAGTTTAAAATTTTTGTAACAACCAGTTGACTAATTTGTATACTTTTAGGCGAATATTCTGATGTTTATTCATTACAAATGTAATTCAGTTTATTTTGTGGTTGATGAAAAAGATAAATTAAAATAAATATTGTGAAAATAAAAGTACGACAAATTTGTGATGAAATGTCAAAATATGTGACAAAAACATACGCCTGAGCCGCCTGAGCTACAACAAAAGATCAGAATCAGCACCCGATTTTCACAATATTTCAATTTTATTTATCATTTTCGTCTACCAAAAAGTGAAAAAATGAATTTACAGTAAATAATCGTCAGCATATGTGCCAAAAAGTACCAAAAAATGTTCAACTGCTCCCAAGGTTGTGACAAACGTTTTTAACTATGGTAAATGAATTTTTAATTTGTTCTAATACCATCGCAACTACTCAAACTTGAAATAATATTTTTTTCATTTCTAATTCAAAGTATCGTTTTCACTTCATTCTATGTTATGCCGACTTACTGAGCTGAATAAAAGAAACAAAAGAAGCAGAAAATAAGTTTATTTGAATTTGTCATATATGTATTTCGACATTTCACTACAAAAGAGATCTCAATCAGCCTCCCCCTGGCATAATGTAGAATGAACTGAAAATTGAACTTGGCCTTTGATTATTTATTTATAGGGAAAATTTCCTCCCCTTGCGCTGAGACGTGCCAGCACAATAATTTTGCTCCGCGTTCTTTATATTATTACCAAAATTAAACTGTATCACAAATTCACAACACGTAATGATTATTATTATATTATATCATCTCAAATCGCAGGTAAACATCTGTACAACCATCAGATCAGAAATTTTGAATTTCAAAATGACCGGACTTGGTAGCACGGAATTTTTCCTACCCCGAATGCTTCTCACCGTTAAGAACTACCTAAAAACTTCCGCGTGTGGGCTATGGCATAGGTGTGCCTATAGAATCATTGACGTCTTAGAAAGAAAATGTCGCTAATTCTATTTCGCTTGTTTCTTCCATCTTTAAAGCTTTTAATAATAGAATTTTCAATGACTGGATATAATTTTTTATTCGTTCTTTTCACAATTTTTCCTTTATTTCCATGCTGGAAAAATTTTATTTGTATCCCATTAAATTAAAGTTTCTATCACACTTTAGCAAGTATCGGCATCTCCTTTCTCAGCCGTCAATGATTATGGGCACATCTTCATATATATAAATAATCAACCGTAGTACCCATACACTTAAGGATAAAACACAATGTGAGCGACACGACAAATAACGCCGTAAAACCGCAGTTATTTGATTCTAATAACACGACGGTGTATGGTTTAAAAAACAATCAATACCTATGAAGTGTACATGAAAACTTGAGTACTTGACTTGAAATCCACTTGAAACTCACTCAAGTAGGGTTTTTGATTGAATTAATTCCAATTACTTGACTTGAAATTTTCTTGAAATTTACTAAAAATCAAATTGTCAACAATAATCTTTTTTTTTTTGATAATTAGAAAAATTTAAGGAAGAAACAGCGATTTTTCAAGAGGTAAATCAATTTTATAGTGACAACTGGAGGAATAAAATAGGGATAAAGCACAATTGTTAAAAAAAAACTTTGAAGTTTCCTTTAGGAAATAAGTGAAAAAATACCTTGACCTGATTACTTGCCTCAATGCAACTGTCATCAGAGTTCAACGTATTTCGTTACAATAGTATATCTATACTTATAAAAAATACGCAATGAAATGTTACTGTTACTCGGTTTCACACCAAAAGGATAAATATGAAAAAACGGTCAAGTTCTTTTTTACTACATAGTTTTTATTCAGTTACACGAAAACTTTATTTTTAAAAAGGCAAAAGCATTTCGTATCGGCAAGAACTTAATACTCTTCAGTACGGCTGGTTCTTGCCTGCCCTATACACCTGACAAAAAAGCTAGGTCAACCTCATCTAGGTATGTCAACGCCTTCAGATAAAATACTGAGGCGAAATACTAAGTAATTTACCTTCTACTCAGCAGATAGGCTTTAAATTTTACTTTTAGTTGAAAAGCTTCATAAACTGAAAATTTGCTGAATTATTTCAGAATTTCTGTTTCAAGTTTCAATTGTTATGTACCGAATTTGTTACCGGAATAAATCCTGACACCACCGGTTCACGTTTGAATTCTTTTGTTCGCTGTTTTGTTAAGCTAGTAAAAGGGAGCATAATTTATTCTTATACATTTACCTTTTTACAGGTAATTTTATTCCACATGACCACAATAATATGTATATTATTTATAACGAAAATCAAACCAAAAATTTTGCGAATCATTTTTCTACTGGCCTAATAAGCTTTATAATTGATTTGAAATTGTATCCAAATCACAATGTAATTCCCAGAAGATATAACCATCTGAAAAATAATAATAAATAAAATAAAACTACTTCAATTCGTCCCTCATAATGAAAAAAATTTAACCTTTGTAAAGGTAATGCAGTCAATATCAAAGAATCCCGCAGCGGAAAAAACCATTTTTTGGTGTTTCATTTGAAGTGAGAGCTCTTTCATGGATGCAGTAAAATTTTTATTCTTTCTTTTAGTTCGCTTATTCTAAAAAAATAAAAAATAAATCTCGTGTTAAAACTTCAATTAGCACTTTCAACCCCCCCACAGAATAGAACTTAACAACTTCGCTACATGATGTACAAAACAAACATGGTAGAAACAAATCGGCTGCCATAAGCACTGCATAAAATGTGACAACTGTAAATACAGACAAACATAAAGAGTCTTCATATTATCAATTTTGTACTTACGTATTCTAGTCATAAATCCATTTGGGTTGATATAACACATAAAAATCCAGTAGAAGTCAATGGTGAGTAGCAAATAAAATCCCAAAAATAAGGATGCAATAGACCAACCAAAACACTCATTCAGAACGTTAGGAATTTCTCCTAGTTGAGCATGAATATTTTGGAATTTTCGAAGCTTATTGAAAACGATAACACATTGGATTTCTTTATAAATCTGATAGTCGATATCTTTCTGCAAAAGGATTAACCTTCCTGCAGCCTTGTTTAAGTTTTCATTGAGCTCAAGGCAAATCTGCATCGCAATATAAAACTGAATGCTTTTTGTTCGTATTAACAAATCTACTAATTGCGCTAATATCCAATTAAACAAAAACTCTTGATCTCGATCTTCTGATAAATATATGTGGATGCAGCAAGTTACCACTGATATGACATCGCAAATATAACGTAATCCTGTATATCGAAATATTTTTCTCCTTAAGTGAGAGCAGTTCGAAATTATATTAAATGACTCGGATAGAGCATGACTAATTGCTCCCATTTTTGTAAATAGCTCACAGATGGCGTTGTACTTTAAAACTGATTCCACTTGCATTATAATATTAATTAGAGTAAAAGTAAGCATCTCGAGGACGTTCAATTCGTTAGCCAAGTCCTTACTATTTGTATTGTATGAAAAAATGAAGTAATCGTCTGCTTAGCGAACAAGAGGTTTACAAAAAAGGATAGAAAACACTGACAAAAATGAACTATCCTCGCTCGAAGAGTGTTGGTGGTGTTGCTACTAAAAGGCACGAAACCGAAAATACTAAAAACTATTTGATATTGCCAAAAAATGGAAGTTAAAAAAATCCGCGACATGTTAAATTCCTGACACCTTCAAACTCGACACTGAAGTTGGCGTTTAATTTTATTTTAGTGTAGAAAAATCAATTTCCACGTTGAAGGGGGGCTAAGCTAAGTAATTAATTATTGCAGGAATTGATTGAGTTGATTGAATCCGTCGTCCTCATCAAAACTTAAAATTTATCGCTGAACTGAGTGATTGAGTTTTGTTTGGAAAAACCAAAGCAATTTAATTAAAAACTTTCCATTTTTTGCAAGCAAGACGATGAAGGATAATGTTCAAGCTTAGAACTGTTCATGTATTGGATATTCACTGATCTTACCATCATCAGTTGATTGGCAAGATTGGGATAATGAAACCCGTCGCCCCGACCCCTTCCCCCACTCCCGGATATAAGCATTTACCATAAGGCACATTAGGCACTAGCTCACTTTCACTCTCTATGGGGCCACATTTTAAGACCTCACTCCTCACAAACAACAATATAAAAAACCGGTGTCATTATTGTTGAAAAATAGAATCCTATTAAATGTAAAGATAAAGATAAAAACTAGAGACCGACTGAAAAATGTTCCTCCATTTGAAATACATGTAGAGGGTGTAGATGGAAACACCCATAGAGCAAGAGGTGATACAACTCACCGAGACGAATCGGTGGTCCACATCAACTGTTTGGGAGATACAGGGCAATTGAGAAATTATGCTAGTCTTTCACAAAACACCCGATATCTTAAAAAGTACAATTCAATCAGCGCCGTACTGTTCCCTCTCAGGAGTTCTGGTGTTCTAAAGTAATAATTTCGGATTTCGTACCATTTTCTTTTACTTTTACATTTTTTTCTTACAAAAAGTTGGTTAACATAACTTTTTTTATAAAAGCTGTGGACTCTTATCTTTAATATAACCTTTACACACTATGCGCTATCTGTAGCTGTTAAAGAGTTATTAGCTCATAATCTATTCAGGCCGTACCGAAATTACACGTTTTTTTTAATAACGATTTTCAGTCACTACGGGTACAAAAATTATTTTTGAAAATAGACTTGAGACTAGCTTTGAGAATTGGTTATGAGCTAATAATTCTTTAAAGACTATAAATAGCACATAGGGTGTAATAGATCAAATTAAGAGGAGCGTGTGCAGTTTACAGTTATTATAAAAAAAAAAGTTATGTTAACCACCTTTTGTAAAAAAAAAATGGTACGAAAATCCGAAGTTCTTACTTTAGACCGACAGAACTCCTGAGAGGAGAAGAGTGCGGGACTAGTTGAAGAGTCGTTGGAAAGGCCTCGAAGCCACGAGCTCTTGACTGCGACTGTACAGGGTGGTTTTTAAGATACTATCATAATTTCTTAATCACCTTGTATCTCCCAAACAGTTGATGGGGACTCCTCCTCCCTGCCATACAATTTTTGTTCATTTAGGTGAGTGCTTTCACCTCCTGCTCTATGAACCACATAGACAGAAACACCCTGAATAGATATGTATATTGCTCTTTCCTTAGAACATATTATAATAAACGGAAATGCAGATATCGTACAAAATTCGTGTACATGAGTCAAGCCGTGAACCGCTAATAATATCTCGAAGGTGTAGTTCATAACAAACAGAAAATAGAGAAGAGAATAAGATGCAGTATAAAAACAAAACCAAAAACCAGAAAAAGAATGGGGCATGCAAATAGTTGTAAAACTGCCAACTGGATTCTTGGCAGCACCATCGGATTTATGGACAGCCCGCTCTTTATAGCTGACAAATAGATGCAATATCTACTTTATATTGCAATTATTATTTCAAAAATTAAATATAATAAAGAAAATATGGAGTAACTAAAGAAGGGTTCCTTTTACATAATGTAAAAACCGCTGGTAACAAATAGAAATTGACGAAAAGGTATATACATACATAAATAACATCAAAATATAAATTTGTAGATAATATTGAGAAAATCATAAATTGTCTCGGAAGTCATGTTATTATACCTGCTCCTAGCTGCAAGCAATTCCCAGATGTACCATACAGGCCCATTATATGTGTATTTGAATAAGAGCTAAATCAGCTATTTAATTATTATTATTTATGGTAATATTATTATTATTATGTAAATCAATTTTATTTGAACTGGAACATTCACCATTATGGGTATTGTTTGCTTCTTGTTGCTTCTTGAGTACAGCTCTTCAATAAAAATGAGTATAAATCATACAAACAATTTAGTAATTTTGTCAACTGACTTTGATTTGTATTTTAATACTACTTTATGTTTAACTCATTTAGACCACTCTTCTTTTGCTTCTTTACTAGTATTCTTGTTGCAAAGATATTGTAGCTTTGTTAATAGCAAGTTTTTCGAAGGTACAACTGACTTCAATAAAATAATTTTTAACTTTCATGTAATGAAAATTGCATTACCTTTGATTAGTTTAACCACGTTATATTATAGTCGCTCTTTGTAAAGTACTCACAAGTGCTGCTAACGCGAAATAACTTGGACTGTTTCCTTCTTAACTTTACCTACTTACAAATCCATTTAGATTTAAGTTTTTCGTCTTTAGGAAACCGATGAAATTTGTTTGAAATTTTGTTTTTATCGAATTTGTTAGAGCACTGTGGTACACAACAATTCATGACCATATATAAATTTTAATTTAACTAATTAAATTGGGATCGCAAGCAAATAAATCTCGTTCAAGCCAATCAGGTGTCAGATATCATCCATAAACGCAGTGGTCACGCCACCTACTTTTCAATATTGGAAAGTAGTGCTCCGCACGCCCTATCACTGGAAGCAATGACGATAGATAAGCGAGTGGCAGCGTGTAGAAATTTCTACACTCCTATTAAAAGTACTAATTAATTGTAGCACTGCGTCTTCATGGGTTCTGCAAGCTTTTCATAACAGCACTGTGCTCTCACACTGAAAAACTTCCACCCAACACAAATATTATCGGCCGGTTTCACTTCATTTTGCTTATCAGCATTCCTGTTTGATGTATATTCTCAGGTTATTTCCTTAGAATATAAAACCAGAAGGAACTACTGGATTCCATAAAATGGATATATCTGAGCAAACCGCCAACATGGCAAAAAACTGTTGGGGTATCAGCTAGTTTATCTACATGCTTTAAACGAATTTGAAATAGAATTGTGGATTTGTTTTAACTATGGCTATTCCTTATTTTTCCATTTTTATTTCTAATGATCTCTCGCATTCACAATCGCATGACCATATTATTACCATAGTGAGATATATTTACATCACGCAAAGTGACACTATACATGCGCGAGGCTGGCTCATAACTCTTATACGAGCCACCCGCGACAAGTTAATTTTGGAAATAAATGAAAGAGCAAAAAGCTATTCAGACACAAATTTTTTTTTGGAAAAACATATAAATCTAGATAAGTACAAAGCTAGTATTAAGAAAATTTTACATACTTACGGTACTGATATTGACTCAGAAAAATGTGTTGATGAAGATAAGCAATATTTAATACTGATTAAGGAAGAAAGTGTTTTAATTAAAAATATGAATAAATTTATATATATATTCTTCTGTTCACATTTTTGGTATTGAAATTAATAAAAGTTATTTACGAAGTAACTTGCATCAAAATAAAACAAGTGACCTGTTGCTATTATGCATCAAATCAGATATAATTGACTCGAATAATTATGATAACATTATAGACTTATTTGCTAAAACAAAAGTAAAAAAATAATGTTTAGTTAATATTTTATTTTTTATTTAAAATTGAACTGATTTGTTTTTATATGCTTTTCAAATACCAATGTTGTGTTATTATTTTTTTGTTTGGGCGTCATAATGATTTTGCGCTTGGGGCCTCCAAAAGTATTAATGCGACCCTGCCGGTAACTGTAACGTAATTTTCATTATATCGTGTTCGACTCTACGAAATGTGGATATCAATAGCAGTTACATAAGAGATTCGACTTCCGATGGGACGTAGCCTGCACTGGACCTGCAAAAATTTCGCTAACATACCTCCTTTAGCTTTCACATCTTCTATGCTATATTTATTTCAAGGATTTACCCTGATGTTACTGAGATATATATCGTTATCTGTATTTCGGCGCAAGCTAATTAGTACTCCTTTAGTGGCTCGATTATCTGCAGAAAAATCATGTCTACCAAAGAAGTGGCAGCGGAAAAGAAGTCTATGAAGGTGCTGTGCTGCCAAGGTGAAAGGTGTATAAGAAGAAATCATGCATACTTGATGGAAATTTGTTAATTGGAGTGATGAACTGATAGTTAATAAGATCGCATTGGTATATCCTCCTTGAAAAAAATGAGTGGGTACTGCAGTAATGTAGTATGAATGAAATATAATGGTCATATGCGTCATACATAGTACTTGCCTCTACGACATAAAATATGAGATTTTTGACCCTGTGGGTAGTAGGGTATGAATGGCAACTAGGTCATTATGCAAAGAATGCAAAGAATTTAATTGCTCCTGAAAGTCAGCAATAACAAAATCCCAAATATAGCCCCTTGGGCCAGGAGCGATAGATGTTGTAGTTGATGAAGTTGATGAATAATAGAAATCATGTATGTATGATAATAGTGCTTATGTATCGAGTTAGCTAGGTCAGCTATAAGATTACTAATGTGATTTCCGTAATCTCTAGCCTCTCTTGACTTAAATCCGGGTATATCTTAACTTTAACGTGATCCCCACTGACAGCACCTATTAAGGTTTGTGTTTGCCTGTATAGGATATATGCAATCATTTTAGACGTTGTAAGTAAGATCTTAGGCCCGAATGGAGTAACCAGTCCCGTTTATAAAAGGATATCTACATGTATTGATACCACTGGGAGTACCCATGACCTTATGGTCATGGAATACGAAGCCATACCAACTAGGTAATCGACATTGCTAACCTGGTACTACGAAGTTGAGGAGCCTCGGATAGTGCTACTATACTAGTGCTATTCGCCTCAACATGGAGAAGGCCCCCCTTGTGGGAGCATCATGGTGGTTGTGGTGGCCCATATGCGGGCAGAGAGAGATTGTCTGAATCTGCATGACTTAGACGGACATTCTTCTTTGAGCAGAAGAGTATGTCCTTTTGTATAATTGTATACTGCGTCCGAGAATTTGAAGTATGTATGGTCGCTTGTTAATGTATATTTAGAGGATTGGCTTTCGGCGTGGAGTTACGCTAAATGAACCGGGTGCCATGACTTAGAGATCAGCACAGATTTTTAATCGGTTTCGCTTCGACCACGAAGTCCAATGTCAAGCATGCACTGACATAAACTGGTAGTCATCGAGACAGAATATAATATACTCTGTCTCATGAGGGCGCTGATTGTCACGTTGTAACTAATCCATGCATTAAGACTGCCGTGAGATTAAGGTTAACAGCTAGGTGCTCACGTTAAGCCCCTGACAGATTTCTGAATCTTTTAGGTTCATTATTCCTTTGGATCGAATCCTAGTCTGACTTTATAGATCCATTATCCGGGCATTTATACCAAAACACCGGTCGTAATTCGGACTCAAAACATATATCATCTACGAATTTTTGTTTTATCTCGCCAACGTTGCTATAGACTTCGTACTACTAAAACAATGCAACTGGGTGGATTTTTGAGCTCTGTAATCTTTTGTCCCGATTATCAGATCTTTCCTTGTTAAGTAATGGAATTTCAGTAGATTGCCATTGCTGGTCAAACTCGACGAAATGGTGACGCGAGACGATTTTGGGATCTTTTTTTTTTGTTTTTCATATAACGTCATATAACGTAATCATAATTGCGAGTTTTGTATCAAATTCTTGTTCATGAGTGAAGTTAAAAGGGGTAATTTATACCTCCAAGAGTTTTAGATTTAGCAGAAGATGAACAAAATATTGTATGCGGGTGCGGTGGGAGGGATCCTAGCAGCTTCCGAAATAACGGGACTTAAAGATAATTGGGTACGTTTTTATAGATCACTTCTGTATAGATAACTTCTGAATGTTACACCTTATGATGATTATTTTAACTTTGGAGGACAGATAATCGCTAGACCTTTCCAATATTCTATAAATTTTTTCCCTCTTCCCATCTGTTTTGATGTTATTTCAGAATCTTTACTCGTTTTTTTTTTATTTAACTACTATTATTAAAAACACATCATCAACCTCAAATTTTCATATTGGATTTAGAAAGCCCAAAAGCGTCGCTTTAAAGTTACCTACTCTGAACCCAAAATCGATCCCTTTCTGCGCTTCTTGCGTATTTTTCTGAACGTATCCAGCGAAAATGGCTTAAAAAGCTCATTTACAAAAGATAATTGCCAACTTTCTCGCATACATCGAACTTTTTTGCTGGATATGTTCTAGAAAATGCGCAAGAAGCGCAGAAAGGATTAGGTTTTGGGTTTCGTAAATCTAAAATTAAAAATAGAGATTGATGATGTATTTTTTGATAAGAATACTAGTTAAACAAAAACCACCGAATTAAAATTCCGAAATTTTAAATTTGTTGAGCCATAACTTCAAAATGGAGACGAGAATGGCGAAAAATTTATAGACCATTAGAAGAGTTCAATGATTATCAATTTAACAAATCATCATCATAGCGTATAACGTTCAAAAGTTACAGGGTAATCGAATAATAATACCCAAATATTTTTATGTCTCATTATCTCGGACACCGATAGCATTTTCCTCCCCCACCCATACAATTTTTTGTCTTCAGGTGTAAGACCACATACGGGACATCCTGTATAATTTCACATACTTATAAAGCTGTGTAAATAGTTTTTTTTTGTGTGCACAAATAATTTTGTGAGAAATATTTTTCTTCTATTTATTTGTTGAAGGATAAAATTTGTTCAGTTTTTGTACTGCATAATGTAAATCAAAGCTTCACAAACATGGATCAGTTTTTTTTTATTTTTTGGGAAACATATATTCGCTAAAAATTACAGATATCTGTGCAGCAACAAATAATATTGTGAATGATGTACATCACAGCTTTCTTGCCTACATTCTTTTTTGAGGCCAGCCATTCCCTTTAACTCGTACACGAATTTGTCTATTTCTTTACTATTTTCGACACTCTCGTAGACCCACTTTTCGTCATCACAGCGAGCTGAAATTTGGCACACAGGTTCATGTCGCGTGACAATTGAATCTATCAAAATTTGAACCTTAAATTTTCATGGAAAACCCGGAAAATCGGGAAAAATCATTTGAAAATTTGGTACAAATTTGATTAGTGATAAATCCGTTTCAGGAAAAATGCAGAGTTTTCCGATTTTTTCGAAAAATTTCCGGAATTTTCCGACTTTTCCGGAAAATTTTCCGGTAAAAAAGTTTTCTAAATTATGCAGGATCAAGTTCCCTATCAACTGGCATCATTACTTTCTCTCCGACAATGGTGAAAACTTGCAGAAGAAATCGAGGAAAATTCATGTAAAAAGCTTTTCCGGAGTTTTTCCGACCAAGGAAGCGTTTAAGCGTTTTGCAACCTAAGACAAAGTTGTAGGGCAAATGAGTTGCATAAAGTTCCTTTTGTGGAAAACTCCATGGTAAAGCCGGAAAAGCGGGAAAATCATTGGAAAAATTTTCATCGATATGATAAGTGATAAATTTGTGTCAGGAAAAATGCAGAATTTTCCAATTTAGTTAACGTGAAAAAGGCAGAAAATAAAATAAGTAAAAAACGAGTTTTCAAACAAAACTGAGGCCAAGCCGCATGAAAAAGTAGAAAATAAACTTTTCTTCACACACAGAGGTGGACTCAGATTTTATTCGCTGACAATCACCGATATATTTCAGTATGATCAATCAGAGGTAAGAAGTGATTAGATTCATGAAGAGAAGGAATATTCAAGTGAAATGTCCCAATCAAAAAATCTGAGTCCACCTCTGTGTGTGAAGAAAAGTTTATTTTCTACTTTTTCATGCGGCTTGGCCTCAGTTTTGTTTGAAAACTCGTTTTTTACTTATTTTATTATCATTTTGGTTTGTCAATAGGGCGTGGGGAGCACTACTTTCCAATATTGAAAAGTATGCGGCGTGACCACTGGTTTTATGGATGACATCTGAGACCTGCTTGGCTTGAACGAGATTTATTTGCTTGCGATCCCAATTTAATTCGTTAAATTTAAAGTTAAATATGGTGATGAATTGTTGTATACCCAGTGCTCTAACAAATTCAATAAAAACAAAATTTCAAACAAATTTCATCAGTTTCCTAAGGACGAAAAACTTAAATCTGAATGAATTTGTAAGTAGGTAAGTTAGGAAAGAAACCGTCCAAGTTATTTCGCGTTAGCAGCACTTGTGAGCACTTTACAAAGAGCGACTATAATATAACATGGTTAAAGTAATCAAAGGTAATGCAATTTTCATTACATGAAAGTTAAAAATTATTTTATTGAAGTCAGTTGTACCTTCGAAAAACTTGCTATTAACAAAGCTACAATATCTTTGCAACAAGAATACTAGTAAAGAAGCAAAAGAAGAGTGGTCTAGATGAGTTAAACACAAAGCAGTATTAAAATACAAATTAAAGTAAGTTGACAAAATTACTAAATTGTTTGTATGATTTATACTCATTTTTCTTGAAGAGCTGTACTCAAGAAGCAACAAGAAGCAAACAATACCCATAATGGTGAATGTTCCAGTTCAAATAAAATTGATTTACATAATAATAATAATATTACCATAAATAATAATAATTAAATAGCTGATTTAGCTCTTATTCAAATACACATATAATGGGCCTGTATGGTACATCTGGGAATTGCTTGCAGCTAGGAGCAGGTATAATAACATGACTTCCGAGACAATTTATGATTTTCTCAATATTATCTACAAATTTATATTTTGATGTTATTTATGTATGTATATACCTTTTCGTCAATTTCTATTTGTTACCAGCGGTTTTTACATTATGTAAAAGGAACCCTTCTTTAAGTTACTCCATATTTTCTTCATTATATTTAATTTTTGAAATAATAATTGCAATATAAAATAAATATTGCACCTATTTGACAGCTATAAAGAGCGGGCTGTCCATAAACCCGATGGTGCTGCCAAGAATCCAGTTGTCAGTTTTACAAATATTTACATACCCCATTGAAAAAAACTATTTATTCAAAACAATTAGATGGTGCCGTCATCGTTATATATTTGTATTTCCTCAATTTTCACTACAAATTCGGTGGAAAGTAACAGTTTTAACAATACATCCGTTTCCACATCATTACTTTTTGTGGTACCTACATATATTTAGGCGTTTATTCATTACAAACTGATTATAGTTCATTTTATGGTAAATTAAAACCAATAATTTAAAATTAGCATGTAAAAACCGAAATACAATAAAATTGTATATTAAAATATCAAAATATGTTACAAAAATATATCTTTTGTAATTTTCAAATAAATATCTTACAAACAATCTAAAATGTTGTTTTTTTTTCCTTTTTTCTAATTAGTCTGAGTAGTTTAGAGCTTTCATTCACTTTTTCCACCATTTTGGATTTATTAAATGACAGCTAAAGGCATACCAGTTTTGACTTTTGGCTTGACAATGCTAAACGGTAAACAATGGTTGTTTACACTTGACATTGACAAACCGAACGCAGTAGGTACTTTTGATAAATGTTAACAGCGGGTTAGATAATATTACATCAAATAAGATTATATCAAATTTGAATACTTGCATGCTTAAAGAGCAATGGTCAATTATGTAAACTGAAAGCAAAATCTGAGATACTTCTATCAACAACTAGGCTACTTCATATATATCATGGTACGGAATGCTGTACGTACTGTAACATTGTTGGAAAGACGTTCAATCGTGGGCGTGTGCATTGTACTGAACATTATAGTCGGCGCCACGAAGAATTGGCTATCAAGGTCACCAAAGAGAAATTTATAAGTTTTTACCATTGTGTATACTCCCAATCGTAAAAGAGCTTTCAGACGGCATTGTCAGTAAAAAATATTTAATTTTGATATTTTTGAATGACTATTGTATTTTCTTGTAATTTTAATAAATATTTATTACTTCATAATATTTTCTTTTCTTTCATTCTTGCAAAACAATTATTTAAGATTTAATAAGACTTCTAAAAATAATTTCTATTTCTAATTTACAACCAGAATCAATATAAATTATTTTGATGCGGCAACATGAAGAACTTCAAAACTTTTATTTTGACAATTTTGAGTTTGTTTCTCAAATTAAATGCGTAATAAATGACAGTTAAAATATCCTAAATGGATTGCAAAAGTCCAGTTGAATATTTCAATTGCATTTCCAGTGAATATATAATAGATTTCTGGACATGAAAACTATATATCCAGTCTTATTTTATGAACTGGGTTTCAAGTAAATTTAAATGTTATTTCCCATTTAGCAACTATATAAACTATTAAATTTTAAAATGCTTTTCCAGTTAATTAAAGAAGATTTCTAGTTTAATCAGTTAGATATATCACCTAAGTTTACAGTTAATTTAAGCCTAATTCAGTTTAATTAAAAAGGGATTTAGTTTTCACAATCAGAACGGATTTCTAGTGAAATTAAAAATTTTCATTTAATCTCACTAGAAATCTGCTCTTCATTCTACATTCCTGTTTATCCTGGCTAATTTTCGTCTCCAATATCCTGCACCCTGTATAATATACTCGTATACATGCCCATGCATAACATTTTGCTAATTTATTTGTAAGATTTTCACTTGGTAAAACAGAATTGGATAGCCGAAAATGCCTATATGGCATTAGTTCTTACCAGGAAATAATTTTTTTTTTTATTATTTAAGGGGAAAGAATAAGCCAAAACTGGATAATTTAATTATACACTTATTTATTTTTTTAAAGTGACACTAGTTGCAAATGCATGTGCACTTGTACTGTACATGGAAAAAAAAAGACTAAAAAATAAAAAGAAAATAAAAACAGTATTTTCAATTAATCAATCAGAGTTTGTGAAATAGAGACACTACCCCTAATGGATTTACTTTTTTGCTTTTATAGATAAAAGTGTAAAAAAAAATAATAAAATTTGTCAAATGCGTGCTGTACTTAAAATTGAATACATAGTGAGACTTATACAATATATCAAATGGATGGCGTACATCGTCCCTGTTTCTATACAAATATCCTCTAAAAAAACATAAAAAAAACTCTCGTTTCAAAAAGTCGCTCAGATCTACAGATGATTATGGGTTGACCTCCACTTTTTTTTTATATAATGGCGTTGATGTCATCTTCAAGCTGAAAATACAAAAAGTACAAAGTACAAATTCATTGTAGCATTCAAAAATTATTTTCAAACTTACATTGATCCACCATGCTGTCCCATAATTTGGAAAGCTAGGTTAATCTGAATACGAATATAATATGTCAATAGTAAATTTTGTATAATTTCTTACCATAGCGCCTTTAAAATCAAGTATTCTTGGGAACATGTCAAAGATGTATTTCACCGATTTTTCGGATAATATCATAGTTCGCTTAGTACCACAAGTTTCTTCCATTAGATTAACTATTCTTTGGTAGTTTTTCTCCACAGGCAAAATAGTTTTAAGCTCAGTTATCTAAGTAAAATTAATACAACATATTAGCAACATACATGATGGGCCGCATCATTGCCGTCTTTATGGTCCCGGCCGTGACATCAAATTCTTTGAACATAATAGAGTGGTACGAGTTCGTACTCCTTTTAGCATTTATTCTTATGGAAAATGTTAACAAGCCTCCATACTAAAAGTTTTATTCAAGAATTTTGCTATTTAATTCTTTATGTATTTAACAGTATATAAATCTAAGTACTATGTTTAATAAAATTATTTATATTTTTTCATTCAAACATAACCCTACACCTTCATACTACAAAGCACGCTGGAATGCAATCAGAGCTTTGTGCTTGCTTATTGAGTTTTATGAAAAAAATGAAGAAAGACCAATAAACAATTGTAACCATTTTTAAATTATATCATAATTTTTCCATTAATTTTGAAATATTCCCAGCTTCCACGTTAAACAATTCACGTTTTTCATTTCAAACATTACTCAAAGTATCTTTTAATCAGGCGTTTACACTTTATTTACCTGACAATCAATTATAGAAAAAAAAATTACTTTCTAAGTACTGTAAACACTTTATACAAAAATGAACATAACTCAGTCCTCGTGTATCCTACAGAATGAGTACTCTATTGAATTTCTCTTTTATTTTAAATAGAATTCGATACATTTTACTGAATTATCAGTACTTATAAAACAACGCAACTACAAATCAGTTTACTTAATTGAGTGAACTAGATATGCAATTGCAGGAGTCATTGGAACAAAACTACAAATCATTTCACTTTAGATGATTTTCATTTGAGTGAAATAGATATGCAGTCCAGGAATGTATAATAACTGAACTTCCAAATAATTAACTGGAAACACATTTGAAAAAAAATGAATTTCTCGAATCCCGAAAAAACCAGAAATAAAAATAAGAAAGCATTTATTTATATCCGGAATCCTAGTTGAATTTTATTTTAATTAGAAATCCAGTTAGTCATAATAACTAGACATGCACGCAGTTAAATTTAACTAGAAATTATTTTACTGTGTACATTTATAAAATACTTCTATTATTTGTGGAGTTGCTTAAAGATCTAGAGAAATATCGTAAACGGAAATTTTTATGATTTTCTCAAAAACAAAAATTTTAATCAATAACCTTCATCAATAAAATCCCAAGAGGTTTTGGCATAGAATAGAAGATCAAGTTTAATAAGGGATTTTTTTGTAATCAAAGACCAGACCAAGGAATATCTGCAGGGTATTTGCAGATGTACAGTACAAAAATGGGCATATAACTGATTAGAAGGGGCAAATTTATTTGTACATATGTACACTCTGTAACTTAAGTAACACTACATAAAACATATTTGCGAGGATGAAATTTGTCTGAATTTGTATAAAATCAATAAAATAACTTAATCTAAATGGAAAGCTACAAAATTTTGCTCAGGTTAAGTTGGTAAATCGGCAACCGTAAACTGAAACTTCCCTGATCATGATATGTAGCTATTTTTCGTTGCGCGAAATATATTAAGCCGATCGCAGACGACTCGTAAAAATCCTAAAAACTTAATGAAACCAAAAAAGAATCGTGTATGGCCTGGACACCACGCTTCAAAATTCAAGTGTTTTCGTAGATGAGAGACACATTGGGAGAGCAAAAATCCCTCCCCCGAATGTCCCCCCATATACGAAAAGACTTGAATGTTGAAGCGTGTGGACCATGGCTATAAAATGCAATGAAGAATATTCGGTTCAGTCGATCCAGCATACTCGCTAATTGCATCGAAAATTTAATGTGAATATTCAGTAGAATTTTCGTCTAAATCAAGCGTTTGACTTTCAAATATTGCAAAAGTTGTGTATTGCCCGATTGTCTTTTCTAGCAAAGAGTGTGAGAGATAAACGAGTGAGCAGCTCCTTTGACTCAATTCAAAAATACCAACTCTAGCTGAAGCATATCCGAATACCGAAAATTCGTCATCATGAATCTCTCACACATGGACGCAATACTTTCTCTATTATAATGAAATCTAAAAGCTTGCTTGCATCTCAATAGGCGAACTGCAAAATAATTACACAAGATATAATCCCCATCTTACTGTACTGTACCTACCTACCTACCTACCTACGTACCTACCTACCTACCTTCCTATGAGTCTATAGTATCATCATCTACAAAGGTGTACTGATACTAATTAGACTAATTGTAACTTTTCCCCCCATTTATTATATTTGCTAACCGCCATAGAAATCTGATAACAAATGCAATTAAGGTCACAAATTCAGAAATCGATTTATCGAAATTCCACTAAAACTTGACACAAAATGCTCTGACAGAGAACGTCGGCATTCATTTACCCTCCGTTAACACAGTATCAAGTAAAATTTCTTGTCTGTCTGTCTGTCCATATTAAAAAATAAAAGCAACAAAAAACAAATTCGCCACAATGCTGCAAAAATTTATGGAAATATCGAAGGAAATCTGTGGGAGACTGCTTGGGGAGCATAATTGGAAGAAACATAGTCAGGACCCGGCATTTTGGCGCCGAGGGGTGTAATTTATCACCCGCTGGGTATCTCTTTAATAAGGAAAATCTAACAACGGTGGAGTATTGATTTCGGGCCACTAGAAAAGTGGATCTTGTGTCATGTCTTTTTTTTTTGTTATTCGTATAGAGGATTCCTTCAGTGGTGGACAAATTCAAGGAGATGACGGTTACCTTGTTTATGAAATTTTCTCTACTTATTGTGATGATGATTTCTGAAGTGTTTCCCTACTACAGAGTAGGTACTAATTAGAATTTGTATCTTGATCTATGTTGAACTTAAATAGTTTGAATTTATTGAAATTGATATTGGTGTTTTCTTTATACTGATAATTGCAAAAAAAATACATATTTATCTAACTAACAACAAATATGTAGAAAAAATGCAATCGATTAGATAGGGAGGTCCTGTGGCGATACGGGAACGACTTGCACGTTGGCCGGGCCCTTAGGCATTTTCCAACGAATTTGTAGTATTTCAATTGAGGTTCACTTTGAAGATTGGAAGAGATTCTGTGAGCATTGAATTTTTATGTTAGAAGTAAAAACAAAAAAAAATATTAATTTTGTGTCAACCGACCATGCAAGCAGACGTATTTTGTATATCTAAAGAACAAGGAAAATATGTATATAAAATTGTGATCTACTAAAAGACTTGCAACAAAACATTGTTTGAGAGATTTCGAAATAAAGATCGAAACTTCGCATGTTCATGTTTGTCTTCTGCTGAGAACATAAATTTACTTTATATCTTCTTAGCTAAAAGGTCCAACAAGTCGTGCTTGGTCTCACACAGGCGCGTATCCAGACCTGCAGCCTAGGGGGTCACAACTAAAATATTCGAGGAGGAGGAAAAAGTCGGAAGAAGTCGGTTTAAAATTTTTTTTTTAATCATATTTACGATATATGACAAAATCCAGTTTTCGATTTGATTTGGAAACCCTATCCATAATATTATCGACATCAATGTCGATCTTAGGGTGAACATTAAGGACTCATAGCCAGATACGCCTTCGCGTGAAGAGATTGTAAAAACAGATGGTGACGCTAGCGATTCTGTCACGGGTGAAGTAAATGACTATTTCTTGTGATGTGAACTTGACCGATCTTGCTTTCTTCTGGCACGATCATAAATATCCTTAGTGGCCAAGACCAGCCAAGGTACCTGAATCAATATAACTCTTTGGAACCATGGTCGGCCACCAGTGGTGCATAAAAAACCTTAAAAAAAAATGTTAAAACTTCCTAAGAAAACTGAATGCTTGTGCCCTTGTTCGAAAGAGTGAGCCACCAGAATCAATCCATCCATTCGATTGGACCGTTGTCGATGAATAGTTATTAATTAAAATCCTTAA
This sequence comes from Dioctria linearis, assembly GCA_963930735.1. Taxonomy (NCBI): domain Eukaryota; kingdom Metazoa; phylum Arthropoda; class Insecta; order Diptera; family Asilidae; genus Dioctria; species Dioctria linearis. Next base: position 20,485,048 of record OZ005742.1, on the reverse strand, counting down.
AGCAATTTGCACGTATATTTGTAAGAAAACTTTAAAGCTTCGCTACGAACGTAAAAATTTTTAACAACTCAGGCCGGAATCAATGTCGCTATGAAAAATCAACGGGTGGTTATACGTTGATTATTACATGGAACTTAGGGCTCTACTGGAAGAAACCAAACCCCAAAATTCGTTAAGTCAGTTTGTATGCTTCTGTTGCGACCTCCCCACCAGTTGTCCTGTCGTGGATTTTATATCAGAAAATCAGATAGGTAAAAAGAAAAATTTTTGATCACTGACAATAACACTTTCAAATATCGAAATTGTGTGCTTTTTCCTCTATAGGAGAAATCGGTGCAACAAAAATATAAAAGCATTTTCATAACCGGGCTGCTAAGCATTGCGTGCCTTTTTCTAAATAATCAAACTTAAAAATAAATATGCACTATTTCAACATTACTTACCATCCTGTGATGTGATAGGTATGATAGATGTCTTTACATATAGTATCTAAAATACAAGAAAATTCTAAAAAAAATCGTACACGTCTCAAAGACGAAAAGCTACGAGCGAGTGACTATTATACCCACTCCAAACTCCACTATTATTACTCAAAAGAAGACAAACAAACGCCCAACCGTGCCTTACAGCACCAGAATTAGTCGCCGGCGAAAACCGTCCTGTTAAACTTTTACAAGTCACTCTACAATTCAGCGCCACATTCAATTTACTGCGAAGATGACGTGATACCTTGGAGGGGGTCATGACCCCCGTGACCCTCCCCTGTATACGCGACTGGTCTCACGGACGCCCCAGAGCCTCCGTCCTCCTTCCAGTAAAAAGAACGTGGGCTAAGAATCCCTGTCGTACTTTGTTGGTTCAAGTCAAATTGTGGATCTCCTACCAGCTACGGCGATAGGGTGTCAATACGTACAATCTGCCGTTGTTCACCGGCGCTTCGACGGGCTACCAATATAAAGCCACAGGCTTTGCAATTTCCCCTATGGACAGATGCAAAGATGTTAAGGCTTGCTCAGGAGAGGGTGTGGGTTAACCTTCGAATAAAAGGTTAGGGCGCCATGTGTTTTTTTCTTTACAAGGCGGTTTAAACACCACGAAACCTATATACCTATACAAATAAAAGAAATAAAAGCCGCAAAGAGTTAAATTTAATTTTATTTGGACAAAAAGAAAAAAAATCCAATAGAAAAATAAAAATTCGTTGATTAATTGATTAATTATATTTTAGATGTCGAACTTGATCTAGAATTTAAATTTTTTAATTATTGGTTTACCGACCCGGCACAAGTTGAATAGCAACAACAACAAAAGAAGGGGGAAATATGCATCGCAATATATATATGTACATAACACTTATCCACTCTCCATGTGTTCCACTGATATTCCGGCCGCATCTGCCACTTTCCTCCTCCCGACCACTATTCCAATTGTCTTTCTTTTTCTTTAACTTTTCTCAAATAATTTTTTAAATACTTGCATTTACTTAATACTTGATCTCCACTCTACAATTCCTTAGCTTGAAGTATGTGTCCACCCAAAAAAAAAAAAAATTTTGATTTGTTGTAATTGCAGCTCAAATTTGCATTATATGGATGATTTGGTCAATCGGCTCTCATGATAATCTCGCCTGTTTATACCCGCGATTTTAATTATTATTTAGCAGCTTTTAGCCATTTCCCTGTTAGTTCGGTGGTTCATTTTAATTGTTAATTATAATTATTATTTTTTTACTTAGCTTAGAGATCATTCAAACTCATGATATAGTTCCTTGTGGGGATTAAGTGTTCTCTTACACTGTCATTTATTTATTTATCGATTTATTTATTTAACAGGATATATTTTTCTTTCCTTTTGTGTTTTTTTTGTTTTATTCATTTATTATTTATATATCTTATTTTGTTGTCTTGTCTTCGTTAGGAAAACTTTAGCTATGGTAGAACTATACTCCTTGCACGAGATACGTCACATGATTCCAATATTTCTTTCGCAAGAGCACCTTGAAGGCATCTTCGGTACAAATATGCTATATCGGCTAGATGTCAAAATAGAAAATACGCATATCAGATTGGCAAAAGCGATACGTGCAGAGAAAGCAATAAAACTACTGATAAGTACATCTTAACTACTGATGTGTAACGTAAGAAAATTACTATTGATATTAAATAATGATACTGGTCTACTCAGGTGAACAAATATTGCCTACTATTTAATATAAAAAAAAACATATTACCTACTAATACAAAACACAATATTATTAGTAGAAATTGCTCACAGTTTTATCTGGTCTCCTGTCCCGCAAGGGGCAGTTATTATGTAAAGCAATACTAATTTAACTGAAAAGTATCAAGGTGTTTGAAATTCATGAAGAAACATATAGAAAATTAATTCTGATGAGCATTTATTAAATCTTATCGAAGGGTTCATTAGTTAGCATGAAACTGCTCCCCATATACTAAATATTTATTATTATCATCACCTTGTCAGATGACAGGAAAATTTGAATTGATTTTTGTGATTTATTTATTTAAGTTTTTAAATTATTTATTTTAAGTCATTTTTTTTTGTTTTCCGCGGAAAGTCTGTCGCCCATATGCTGAACAAGACGTTATGCCAAAATCCTTGCGACTCAGTGTCTTAGAGTTTGATTTGCAACCGGAGTTGGAATTCTGAAAAATATGTAAAATCTCTCGTGAATGCAGATTATAATTTATGAATTCATTATGACGCTCATGGACATGCTCATTAATAAACTAATCGTGACCCTCATTGCTATGCTCATTAATGAGCTCATCGTGACATTCATTGACATGCTCATTAATAAGCTCATCGTAACCCTCTTGACATGCTCATTAATAAGCTCATCGTGACGACCATTATGTATTCATCGAAGTACTCATCTAATATTGTAAAATGCACAAAAGGGAAGCAAAGTAAACATTTCTAAAAAAGTGAAAGAGATGCAATATTTCATGCACACTATCTGTGAATTATTAAATAAATGAGTTTTTTCTCGGCTTTGATTCAAACGCGAATAAATTTCATCAGTACATTCATCTGATTGCTCATGAGGAGCTCATTGATGAGCTCATCATAATATGCCTACCAGGGAAGTTCGAGCGATTAAATTGCGAGAGGCATACATAAGCAAAATTATCGGAAGGTATAAGCAAAGTTAACTACCATAACGCTAATGCCCATAATTTTGAATATATGGAATGTCGTCAAGGTTGGCCTGAGATTTTTTTAGTTTTGACCACTAACGTCACCAATGTTCGAGGGTGGAAAAATTTCTCTCATTGATAGCGAACTTTTCGTGACATTGCAGATTTGGAGCGTGAATGCAAAATATGTGGTGCGTGCTCAGTGGTTAGATAATCAAAAAAAAAGATTTTTTTAGCAGCAGTGAATACAGTGAGGAGAAAATATGCAATCATCAAGGTAAGCATAGTGAATGAATGTATTGTGTGAATCATGCTTGAAAATAAACCAATCCAGTAACATGTTTGGTTGTGGTATCAGATGATGCGAAAACGGTGCTTGTCGTCAAGGTTGGCCACTTTGTGTAGTCAGGGTTGGCCCACTGTGATTGTGTGCTTGGATGATGCCCAAAAAACGTCCAGCACTAATCCAAACAAGGTCCGTCAATGAAAAACCCACTAAAGGAAGATGCTCCCCAAAAAAGCGCAGAAAAGCCCTCTTAGGACAATACAAGAGAGAAGTGCGTCAATATAACAACATTTTCCGGAAATGCGATTTCGAATAATCTGCCATTCAAATTTTGCTAAAAACAGACAAATACAACACATTCAGCATTTTGTTCTATTCAATTAATTTTTCCAGGTCATTTTCAATCATTTCAGTACATTTTTCGTTGACTGGCTAACCTTGACAACACTGGCTAACCTTGACAGCATTTCACTTTTTTTTAAATGCATATTTTTTTCATTTTTCACCCAATCAATTTACCTTGTTCAGCAAAAGTGTTCCTTTTTCCCAGACCTTTCCAAAAATATCCTTGGATTGACAAAATTCTTTCCTAAACGGAATTTATGGGCAAAAGTCAAAAGGGTGTCCAACCTTGCACGGAATTACTACTGTATACTATTGACACTAGGTGAAACTGAACGTTTCAAAGATAATGACTAATATTTTGAATACATGTACATATATTTTACAAAAGTATCGAATGATGATCATCCTCCGCTAGCATGAGCTTCCCAGATTAGTTATTTCGCTTTAAATTAATTTTATTGTAGAGAGATACGGCACTATCCTCCATAATATCCCTTGAGCTTCAGCTATAGCAATTAAGTTCACCATGGCTACGAGCATAGGAATTATTCAGTCGGCCATCAATGAGATATGACAGCACGGGGCCTCCAATCTCCAAGGTATACCTTAACAGTAAGGATAAGTGGCCTTCCACCCATAAAGGGTAGCGTATCCCCGACCCAAAGTATCTCCCCAGTGATTTATCCTGTAAATAAAATCCATCAAAAACTCTAAACGAGGCGGCCTATTTAAAAAACCAATAATATTTTCCCCAAATTTCTCCCGGGATTATTATAACTTCCGCAAACGAATCCTGATCAAGAATTCTCCCCAGGTCTAGTTACTGCAGCGGTAGTATACACGACGTTATTCAGGTCAGGCTTGGCAAATACTACCAAAGTCCAACCCTGCGGCAGGCATGCTCTACATATATGAGCTGCGAGTCCCTTTTAAATGCCCAACCAGATTTGCAATTTTAGCATAAATTATACTATTTTTGAATATTTTTCATTTCTTTATGTCGGCATACATATTTTATAATTCATGACAAGTGTGCTCGATTTAGTCTAAAAAAATCTGAACAATTCTGAGCTTAGGTTGTCACAAATATAATAAAACCAAAAAAAAACAGGTGCTGGTTTATTCATTAGTGATTGAGTTTTTCAGTAATTCAATGTTTATTTTTTATACCTCAACAATACCAAAAAACCATGATTTCAATTAAATTAATGGAGGAACCAAACTTAACACTAACTCTATCAACAACAATTCAGCTTTATCCTTATTAAGTCTAATACTTATTTCATTAAATCTGAAAAGAAACAGAAAAGGCAAGGATTAATATATTTCGAGCACAGGACTGTAAACGTTAATAAAGTGGTGTATAGAACAAATATACGGTTACTATCAACGGTTATGCGTTTATAGTCTGAGCTTGGTGTACACGTGAAAGCGGTGTACAAAATCTATGTATGAGGAATGCTATAATCGTTAATGCGGTCTATAGTTCCTGAGGCTATTGAGAGTCTGTCTAATTTAGAGCACTATACAATTGGCTCCAAGTAAGCAGCTTAACGACTGCTTGGCAGACTGGTAATTTAAAACCATTGACTGCTCAGAAAGGAATGCCCTGATTTGTGCGCAGTGGACTACTTCTATTTATAGAGTCAGTTTGTTAGTTGTAATGACTACTGAGGTACAGAAAATGTCTGGTCTAGCCTTGGTAATGTTTTCTATTTATTATTAATTTATTTATAGGAAAGTATGACAAAATAAGGTTAAGAGTAGAAGCGACTAGGCCATTAAGAGCAAGGTGCATAATATGTGAATCAATAAAGTAAGAAATGATTGAAAATAAAAAATTTTTTCCAAATTGTCAGTTTTTATCTATCAAAAGTTAATTGCAGGCTGTGATTAGAATTTCATCAGCCGACAATAGATGGCACACAAACATTAAAGAGTCTTATTTCATTCGAAAATTTTAGTTTGTGTACTTTTTTGTTTATTTTTACACGCTTTTTTAACTTCATTGGTATAAAATAAAAAATAAATCTTGTAACGGAGTTTTCATCAACTACCGCTCATCCGAGAAACTTTAAAACTTTGCATGCGTACTTAGTTCACATTTGAACTATTATTTTTATATAATGATGGCGAACAAATTCATGGTCGCATCCAATTTTAAGTTGATATCTTGGGGTTTGCAGGGCCGTTGATTTCGATTTTTCTGGCAAAGTTTAGAAATTCAAAATGGCAGTGCCAATATGACAGATGAATTTTGTCATTTGTAATTTTTTCCACTCAAAATTGAAACAAAACATTTTCGGAGTCGTGAATTATACAAATTTTTGATCGACATTTGCAAATTAATAAATTTTTATAAATAATAATATAATATATATATAATATAAATAATCAGTCCGGGGGAAATTCTATAGTAACGACCTAAAGTAATGCATTTCTCTGCCAAAAATAAAGCTATGGAATCACCGAAGGAAGAATGTTGTCACTGATGCCAAGCTGGGCATCAACAGTAGGAAAAATGAAAGGCTGCCCGTAAGGTCATGCAGTACTGCACTTAGAATCTTCCGCTGTTGAATAGGTTTACGTATGGTTCTAAGATTAGTAAAATAGATAGATGACCTCCAGAATGAAGAATTGGACTGCTCGAAGCTAAAGGGAAAGATACCGAGCAGCAGCAATGCGGTAGCTACTTAAGATGAAGACAATACGACCACCGCACTCCAATTAGACAAACTCAAAGTCCTTCTAAAATTCAAATCACTCATCTCAACTTGTTTATAACACTTCGACCACAAATCTGATTACAAAAGATTATTAGGATTGAATGATTTTGATCTAATATAAGGGTTATATGCATGTTGCTGTTGCATTTCCCATTTCTTTCAATCATGGAGTACGCTGTTGGTTCATTTAGGGATCCGATAAGATAGAGTATTTCCTGATACTACTGCTACCAGATAGAACCATCTGGAAATATAAGTCGCGAAGGATGTAGAATTAACTGATGAAGTCCGAGCTTCAGGTAAAGATAACCAAATGTGTCATACATTTCAAGGACATACATAATTTACATTCCCATCCTTTAACGAGATAATCGTGTTCAAGTTGAATATACTAAATTTATCAATATTTTTGGCAGTGTGAGTGTGAGTGCCATACGCTTTTATCTGTAATCGTTCAAGAATTCTGTGAGACTATTGCAAGCTAAGGAAAATATTTTATGTTTATTTTATTTTAATTAAGAGTTTTTTTTTGTTTAATTTTTTTAATATAAATTTTAAATAGATTTCTTCGATGAAAACATCATGTAAATTTTCCCCACCAATATTTACCTAGGCTTTTGTGCACTCATCGAACAATTTGGACCGGTAAACCCTTCGAATGTAGAGAGTACATGAAGTGTGATTAGCCAAATTTAGCGTAGTCAAATTCTGGTTGTGTTAGTATCTGTTGCCGCTGTAGTGAAAGCTCAGTACAACCGTGTAGTAGAATCAATATAGAGAGCGGAACAACAAAATATATGGTTGAAAATATTGCGTTTGCTCTCACCGAAAATGTTCTTATTCGAGTCACTACGCCAACATACCCTGGGAGTTTCTCAGCTGTCATAAACGCGAACAAATCTCGGTGGATGAAGGAATTTTTTGATATTTCATCCTTTTTTTATGTATTGTTAATTTAATTTTATATAAAAAGTACACAAAATAATATTTTATAACTATACTTGCCTAAAAAATGATTTCCCACGTCGTACCTTGGTGTTGTTGTGTCAATTTTTCACCGAACACTTCATTCTAAAAATACATTAACATCACTTAGAAATTGTTCACTATAATAAAAAAGATAATTACTTACACTCTTTCATTTATTTAGCACTATTTTTACATATAATATCTTTCACTTTTCACAAGTTTTAAGTTACATTCGAATTGCTGCAAATTAAACAAATTTCGTCTGACAGCTAAACATATATTTGTCTCTTTCTTCAATATAATGCTAAACTACTTCACGCGACCATGAAAAATCCACGCTCATGCACACGAATTTTACAGGTATCAACACTTCCTATTGTCTCTAATAGTCTAAGGGTAAACCTAGTGTAATGACATTTCTCTGACAGTTCTTCTGGGTAGGTATATAGTTAATTGTGAAAAGTTATTTATAAAAATGAGTGAAGACAAATACAATGTGCTCTAGCTAGTTTTCTATTTCTTTTCTTCTAATTTTTGCTCAAGAAGTAATTTATATAACCCAATCAGCAATGAATTTCAAGTGGCAGTTCTCAAATGAGAAATGTCAAACTCTTACCCCAAGAAATTTATAGTATAAGTTCTGGGTAACCCTAGGGTTTTCAAAGAACAAGATAAACGTAGCTCTGGGTTGCTCTAGGTTTACACGGTGTTTTCATCGAACATACATAATATTTTAATTATACCAATAAATAACAATAAATAAATGAACCAATGACGTAGCTCTGGGTTGCCCTAGGTTTACACGGTGTTTTCATCGAACATACCTAATATTTTAATTATACCAATAAATAACAATAAATAAATGAACCAATGACTATGTTTATTAGCGGCCAATAGGTATGACACACGGTACAAGGTATTCTCATTACGAGCCATGTTCCGCCATTTGTGTCCTGTATAGGAAAGTACGGTACTGAGAACACAATATTCTCTCTACTCTGTCTGTCCTTTCAATAGTAATATATATACGTTATAGGACGAAACACGACACAGCTCTACTGTCAAAATGTTAATGAGAATACCTTTTATCCTACATATCTTGGGTATGACACTGCTGTCAAATTTCGAATTTCAAGTAGGTATGCGAGAAGCTGTCTTAAATCTGATAAATTGTCCATTGATATATCGACGGTGATATTGCATAATCGCGAGACTACTAATGTCACTCGCCACGTAAGTTAAAGTCAAATTCAAATTTTCAGCAGACACTTACTTTTTTTTTATAATTACAAAATCATTGCTTTAGGAAAACATCATATTTATGGATTTATGGATAAAACAAGTTGTAGTTAGTTTCTTAGCTACATCACTGTTAACTTCACAATTAGATTTTGCTACTCTATTCAGTTACGCGGTTATGATATTGCTAGTCTGCGGTTATATTTACAGTATCATGGACGAAATTGTCTCCTCCAATCACACATATATACATACAGCACTATAAAGAGAAACATTATAGCATTTCTATACTAAGCCGCTTCCAATTTCCGGTTGGCTAGAAAATTTCCTTGAAATATTTAAGCTGGTACCATTTAAATAAAAATTTGCCCTTAAACCTGCTTTTCAGGGATTTTTTTCCGCCGAAGAATCTTCAGAAAACAGAGTTCATTTTATTGACTACAATTTTCCCCACGCCATCCAAAGAAACCATGACTACTTCTTGTAGGTATTAAATTTCCATTCCAATGAATTGATATTTCCGAAATTTAACAAAGCTGATATAATTCCACGAACACAAATTATTTAGAACATGTGGAGTACAAACCTATACTTACGTACGAGTAAATATCTTTTCAAAGAAAAGTGCGTAATTTCAAGGTATAACATAAGTAAACAAACATTATACATGTACGTATGTGAAATTCTTATATACTTACTATTCAATGCTGCGCAAATACTAAATATATTCTCTATAAAAAAAATCTGCCTACATATATGAACATTCCACGGTTCAATTTCCGATTAATATTTTTTTTTTACATTTTCACTTTAATTTCCTGATTTTATGTAGAACATTCATTGAAAAAAAGAGAACTCACAAAAATAAATGGAAAGTAATACTGCTAGTAACAATACGATAAATACACCGTGTCTAAATAGACTACCCTGTGTCAGTTAAGGTCACTGATTGAATAAATTTTCTATCAACGAAAATAATACATTTTTTATCAAATTTATGTTTGTCTCTCTCCAGCTCAAATTCTTCTACACTGAACCTACAACAAAACAAAAACAAAATACAGTTCAGTGAAATAAAGTATAATTTTAAACCTGTAATTTAAAAAATTTTGACATTATTATAGCTGCTATGCATGTCAATCCTTTCAATGCTCAATATTTGCTTGGGATTTCATTTGGTGGAGAAAACATTTTGTAGCACTGCTAAACCATGTATTTTGATGGTCACTAAGAGAATATGGATATGTTCAAGAAAAAAGGCCAAAAGAGGCAGAAATAGTCACTTTTTGGATGCAGATCATTTTAAATCCAATATGAAAAATTGACCTTGATGACGTATTTTTTTAATAAAAATAGTAGTTAAATAAAAAACAATAGTTGAGCATAACTTCAAAACGGAGGGGTTGAGGGATCTATAAAAACATACCCAAATATTACTAAGTCCCGACATCACAATTTTGGAAAATTAGCTGCTAATTATCTTTGTAACGCAAGCCGAAGTCAAAGAGTATCTGTAAAGAAATAAACGTTATAGTAGTGATTTAAAGAAGTAGTTAGAGTAACCAATTCCCCTTTAAAATAGAAAAATGGGAAAGTCTGATATAAACCAATGGGCTCCTTGCAGTACTTTAGTCTTGCATGCAAAGTATTTTTCAGCCTTTTTTTAATCAGCTCTATTCGATTCCTTTTAACATTGAAATATTTTAGCTTTGCCAAAAAATATCCCTTGTCATTTCTAGGATCGTAAAATATATCCTAAAAATAATTACACAGCTATACTTAATACTTAAAGCTTAAGTAAGAAATTACTTTTAAAAAATATATCAACTTCTAAAAATACTCACTATTCCTCCAATATCACTATCCGTTTTGTTTTGTATGTAGGAAAGAGTGTTATGAGAGCAGTTGCCACGGCTATTTTTTTCTTCCTTGGTTGGATAATTACCGCAGTTACTCCGTAAAAAATTTGCTGCTAATGAAACCAAAAATCTTCGGGTATTGTCATTCAAAGAATTTTTCCTTTTGTATTCCTCTAAGTCCTCTAGTTTCCATCGTTATCGCGAATAAATGCTTCTGGTGTCTTTAAAAGATCTTTATTGTTTTAGGCTACTTAAGTTTGCATGATATTTATGCCTCACCTGATTGTTAATATTTAAGCTTGGTCCAACTATCGCATTACATCAAGGGTTACAGTATAACCTTAAGCTCTGAATCACTATTCACGAATACAGTTTTAGATCGGACAAAAATAAGTTAACACATTGTTGTGTAACTGTTAACTCTCATTTTATTAAAGATATCTTTAATACTTTGGAATATATAAAATTTACGGAACCCTAACAACGAAATTTTTGTATGGCAACCACAGCAGTATTTCATTTCTTGGTCGCCCCCAAATCATTACTGTTATAAATGACATGGGTAGGCAGTTAGACCTGGTATTTTCTACTGACACAGGTTATAATGTCTACTCTTGACAAATACCACCCCCTCTACTAATTACATATTGCTATGTCACTGAAAACCTCAACCTCACATATTGTGACGAAACGCAATACTTTTACAATTTTTAAAGGCAGACTTCTCGGAACCTTCCAGTAGACCTACCACATGCGAGGCCCAACGGAGTTCTTACATTCTAAAATATTTTCAGGGTTCTTATGTAAAACTGATAAAAGTTTGATTTGAATAGCTCCTCGGTCCTAAACTACTATTCATACAGAAAAATGGTGTTCTGAAAATCTTAAGCTTGCTTTATTATCTTCCGAACCGTAATAAAATTTGTATACCTTTCCTAACAAAATTATTTAAAAAAATTATCTTAACCAAATGACTACGATTCCTGAAACAAAAATTCTCAGCTGAGTAATCATTGTAATGTCGCCTACAGATTCGGACTCCGGCTGCACGTACACACATCTAATTATCACTTAGCTGAGAGGAATTGAGTGCAAAATGGTAAGGTTACTTTGTAATCAAAACTTTGTTATTATTTTGTTTAGTAAAGTATATTGGAAGTGTAGCCTTTGGGAAAGTAAGGAACCAAGCTTTAAATTACTAGAAGACTGTTTTCCTGTATGGATAGTAATTTAGGCTTTATAGCATATATAAAGTCAAAGTTTGGCGCTTTTCCATAAGTATCAGTATAGAACATTTAAAAAAATGGACTCACAACGCATACATACAGATTTCTGTTTCATGGCTTGGGAAGTATTCTCGAGGGTTTTGACTTACCTCTATTGTTGTCTTGCAATAATGTTAATGATGATGTTTCTAGGTTTTACATAACCCGGGGATTACACGAGTCAGTAGAACTGACTCTGACAGCGATTGACACTTACACAGGCTCGTGTAAACCCCTACTGACTACTCTTTTTTACTGACCAGTCTGTACTGACAAGATTTCTGACGAGTCAGTACGGACTAGTCAATAAACTGTCAAACGTACAATTAAGATGGCGGAAATTGAAAATAAAGGGTAGATGCTAGTGGATATTTGTCTTTATATTCCTAATCTGCTCTCTTTTGAGTGGGAAATGACTGAAAAGTGTTTAACACACATTTTATTGTTTATTTTGTAGAGAATAAAGACGGACTAATGAAGAAATTGTTTGATATGCATATAGAAGAGGAATGTCTGCACCGCTTGACGACATTTTATTATGAACATACTGGTCAATTGATAGAACGCAAATCGTTTTTTGTCAGTAAATTTGATAGACGAAATCAGGACTGTCCGTCAGCTCTATTGACTCGTGTAATCGTTGCGTAATTCTTTTCGCTTTATTCTCTTCTCATGTTCCCCGTGAGACTCAGCGGATCTCTAAAACATCTCCGGCAGGTTCAATAAAGAACTGAAACGTCTTAAAAATAGAAAGAATAAACTGTAGAAAAGTTATATGAAGGACAAAGACATTATAAGTCACAACAACTTCCTCATATCATATAATGAGTTCAAAGAACTTTCCTCTTCACTCTATGATGAGCATATTCAAAGTATGCGTGTGAAATTATTTAGTGACTAAGGTAACTCCTTTAAGGTTATTAATATGAAGAAAAAACCCGACAACTACCCAAACGCCACGAGGTACAAGGATTGTGCCAATGATAATTCGTCTAAGATTTGCGATTTTTTTGACAAAGCCTTGTCAAATTTTCAACCTCAAAATAGAAACTTCAGTCATATGAATGACTCTCATAACGTTTCATGCACTGTCCCTTCAATTTCAGAAGAGGATATACTCAATCATATTAATGGGCTTTCAAATGACTTCACAACTGATCCTGATGGAACACCTTCAGCCTTTCTTAAGTCATGTTGCATCCCCCTGGCAGCCCCGCTGAGAATTATTTTCCAAAAATCGCTCGATAGTTGTTGTTTCCTCCAGCTATGGAAAAATTCCTTCATCATACCTATCCACAAAAAAGGTAAAATTTCTAACTATAGGCCTATTGCAAAATTATCTTGCATATCCAAATTTTTCAAAACTATTATTTACTGTCAACTATACACTTCCTCTAAGAATTTGCTCTCTTCAAACCAACATAAGCTTATTTCGGGCACTAACTTGTTGGAATTTGTCTCGGATACCATTGGCGGGTTGGTAAAAGTCTATCAGACAGATTGTATTTATACAGAATTTAATAAAGTCTTCGACAAGTTATTTCACTCCGTGATACTCTTTAAAATAAATGGAAAATTATGGATTTCATATAGCATTTCTTAAATGAACGGAGTTTTATTTAGATAAAATAACATATCAAATCTTATTTCAGCATTCGGCATTCCATCTCAAAGTCTTCAAGGCTTCATCTGCGGTGACTCAAGGGAGTCACTTGGGACCGTTGTTCTTTATTCTGTCTATTGACGATATTGTCTCTGTACTGTAAGGTCTTGATTTATGCTGACGATGTTAAGCTTTTCGCTCAGATTAAATCTGTTAACAATTGTGAACAGGTACAGGGTGACCTTCAAAAATTTTACAATTGGTGCAAGAGCAAGAATTTGGTACTCAATATCGACAAATATGAGGTTATGACTTTCCATAGGAATCAGACACCAATCATTTATAATAATGAGTTCTTAGATACGTCGATTCGCCGTGTGGACTCTGTCTGTGACTTGGGTGTCAAATGTGAGCACCGATTGAATTTTATCTCTCATATAAACTATATGATATCAAAGACTAGTTCTATGCTGGGTTTTATAAAACGTTGGTCCCGAGAGTTTTCGAATCTTACCATAACATTGCGTTTGGACACTTGCTTTGTGAGACCACTTCTTGAATACGCTTGCCGCCAGGTCAGGTCTCCATTTTACGGTACACACATTAACCATATCGAATCTGTTCAGAGAAACGTTTTACGATTTGCTGCTAGTAATCTACCCTAAAATAATTCATTAATTCTTCCACCCTATGAGAATCGCTTGTAGCTTTTAAATATGCACTCGCTTGAGAAACGTCGCATGGTTGCCGATGTAACTTTTGTGCACCAACTCTTAAACGCGAATATTGACTCTCCGCTGTTACTTAACAAAATCTCTTTTCGTGATAGTAGGCACAATTTAAGAAGGCTACCTCTGCTGCATGTTAAGTTCTCTAGGTCTAACTTTAGCATGTATGAACCTATTAATCGCATGTGTATTAAAGTTAATAATTTGGCTGAGTATTTTGTTGTTGACGTTTCTAAGCATGTTTTAAAAAAACGTCTATATAATATTTAATTTTGTTTGTTTAATGTTTTTGTGTATTGCATGTAATTTCATCCGGTGCTTGTGTCGTGTCCCAAAAGCAATCAATCAATAAAACCCAATAACTAACCGCGATAAAACTTTCTTCGAATAAAACAACGCTCGAATTTCGTGCACGTTATAAATCTTTATTTACTAAAACTTGACCTATCTTAACAATTACTATGTACGCCGCACCGAACGGAAACTTGACACCACTATGCAACGCGACGGCTCACTGGAAGAATAGAATATTACAGGCACTCGCCAGTCCAGTCATTGGTCTTTTATGCACCAATATTCGGAAGTAGACTTTACTTAACAACGCGGATGTAAACAAACGACAACAACCTTGCCGTTTGTTCTACCGGTTGCAGCACCTGAGTCGCTCAGTAGTAAACAATCGCTTTACATAATAATTACCATGCGAAGGTTAATTATTATTGTAATCGTCGATTGCTCCACTAAGCGCTCATCGCAGCCAGCTGTTAAGCTAATCAGCAAAATAACCGACAGTTGCAGAACAGTACAATGCGACGTTACTGTTTAGCAATTGCTAATTATTTCACTAAAATGCGCCCTTGGCTGCTGGAAGAATCTTCCGTATATTGGGCCATCACATCCCTCCCCCCTTGGAAAAACTAGTTTCCGCAGGGAACTAGATCTGGAGAGTGAAACAGTTTTAATTAACAACTGAGAATATTTTGTTTCTCGTTCGGTTCAGATTGTTTACATTTTCTTTACATACCTACTATCTAAATTGTCTTATCTTCCTTTTTCATTCCTTACATTTTTTATTTTTACAGCATTTCTCTTTTTATTTTCTTCTTACATTTAACTTCAATACTTCCTTTACATATTTAATTTCTTTCTTACTTTTATCTCATTTCTGTTTTATTGTGTTCTCACAACATCTCTATTTTCTCTTTTAGTTTATTTACTGTTTTTTTTTTTTTTACTAATTAACAACAATATAAATAACTGCATACTTGTGTTTTGTTTACATTCTTCTATTATATTTCTTTATTCTATTTTTTTACTTCACATGTCTTTTACTTTGAAACTTTTCCCACTTATCGTAATAAGTTATTTATTTCTATTACATTAAAATTGTATGTACCTATTGGACAAGAATTCATTAATTCATTTACACGTATTATCCCGTTAGAAAACATTGCTTACTACCTATAGGTATAATGACAAAATAACAAAAATAACAAAAATTACAAGTTTTCTTTTTACAAGTGTTTATAGCACTTATATATAACAAAATTACTTACACAAAAATTCTATCTAAGAGTATACTTTCTACGGGTGCCCAAAACTTCTCTAATTACAATACTATGGGCTACTCTAATTGCACCATCTGCTTTCCGACGAGGGTAAATTTACTGTTTGCAGGTTTGGTATTCTTGACATGATGACTATATACTGGCCTCTGCTAGCTTGGATAACCTCTGATTTATTGACCCTTTTGATGGTTTTCCGATGAACGCTCGCACTTTTCACTTTTCTAACGTTTCAAACGGTACACTCTTTCTGATAATGCTGCTGGCACTTGATCTCCTTTAAATTTCAAATAAGATTTTACGGTGAAATGCTACTTTATCCCATTAATTATTTGGTAAGAGTAATTTCATTTACATTGCATTTCAGGAAACCATTACATCAGTTTGTAGGTTTTAAGATGTGATCATCATTTCAAGAAACATCTCAATTTAAATCGTTGCTCTGAGGGTCGGTGGTAGGACGGACTCATCAAAATGGTTTTTTTCAAAAAAAATTTCTTTTAAGTACGATGGAGTTCTCTCAATTATATTGAGAGTCCACGTGTACTTAAAGATTTGTTTTTTTTTTATATCTCAGGCTGTAGATTAGTAGGTATATATATATTACAGACCTCTCAGTATTAAATTATGCTCTCAGAGTTCCGTCAGGTTTCCTGATTATAGCTTTCCATTAAAAGTTTATCTAAGATGTAGCTATATTTTGGGACTTTTTCACTGCTGCTCCAAATTCGGTATCTATGGAGATAATATATGTGGACTTCACTGTTACAAGAATAGTATATATCTTGTTCATGTTCAAATGATTATTTCACTCATGTTCCGAGCGTAAATTTTCCGTGGATGTAACTATCCGAAGCTCAAAGACACCAGCGTACATATCCTTATCAGCTGCATCTTACTAATTTCTCGTTCTTCGCTCATACCCTGAGCTGCAGTAATGTTGATCCCCTATATTTACTCGTTCCGTATCTACTATGGTTGATATATTCTTTCATTGATCCTCTCGTTCTGCTACCGCCTATGCTCTGGAAGCGTTGAATATGTAGATTTGACGATCTTACCTATAGATATTTAAGCTTTGGCAACCACTTTCATTTTTCTCTAAGCTACTATATACTATAATATATGTTTTAAATCTTTTCTTATAACTCTTGTTCAATTTAGCTTTTTTTTTAACTCTTATTATATATATTTTTTAAACTTCTCCTTAAATGTCTTATTCCATTTAACTTTTCAATTTTTCCTTGACTCTTATCTTTAAAAACCTCTTCGTTTATTAATCAACATTTTTTAAAATATTCCTTTCCCTTATTTTCATTACTCTTTGGTTTTTTTTATCTTTCTTGTGCCTGATTGTTAGCTTTCCATTTCTAACTTTAAATCTTTATTAATTATCTTCATACGTTTCTTATTCTTCTAACTTTTTCTCTCTTGTTACTTTTTTCTTTTTCAAAGTTCTCTTTACATCAAAATCTCTATTTCTTCCTTTTTATTCAATTTCATTCTCTTTTAAAATCTCTATTTATTTAAAATTTTCAAATTTCCATTATTCAATTGCTCTCTCTCTCTTTTTTTTAAGACAATTCCTTACATTTGTATCTTTTATTTTATAGATTTACCTTACATTGGATCCACTCGGTTACCTTTTTATATCCTTTCCATATTTTCCGGCTCATTTTAAACTCCGCTCATCGAATTTCTTCTGAAATTGGAGGGAATTTTTTGGACATTTCTGTGGTTAAGCTCCCCGATTCCTGGGTCATAACCGTTACCTACCTTGTATAGACTGGCGAAGCTAGGCGTGATATTCTTCATATCGGTCCTACTTCGCACCGGAGCTATCGTACCCGTTTGCAAGCTATATTTTTGTAGCTTTACTTTACCTTTTTGCGGCAAGGTCCACTGAGATCGCCGTCGGCTGTAATTGTTCTTATGATTCCATGCAGGTCGTCTGTAAAATTTGCGCGGTCCTATTTGCCCGTGCGAGAAATCAGGATTTTTTACAAAATAGGCTGTTGCATTGGCGATTCTTACGAATGCATGGTCATCCTCCAGCCTATTTCTACTGTACCCTTTATGTTCCGGTTGTCTCCTCCCCTCACTAAATTCGTCGACACTTACATTATGAAATAACGCACTATCATAAGCTGTGGACAAAGTCTTCTCCCATAATTGTGCCCCGAATGGCTCCTCCAATATGGGTTTACTTTTCTCTCTCTGTCCTAAAGATTTCT
Organism: Dioctria linearis; assembly: GCA_963930735.1. Classification (NCBI taxonomy): domain Eukaryota; kingdom Metazoa; phylum Arthropoda; class Insecta; order Diptera; family Asilidae; genus Dioctria; species Dioctria linearis. The sequence goes on along the minus strand of OZ005742.1, from coordinate 20,467,068 downwards.
TTGCATTGCTTGCTATTTTAATGTTATTCTCCTCTATCCTGGCCTGAAACGGACTTCCTTGACTGCTACTTTGCCAAGCTGTGGGTCCCACACGTGCACAAGCTGCAACACTTTTACCAGAGGCACTTGCCTCGTTGCCTTTTCCAGCACCTTGTACCGAAAGTTTCCTATTTACACAGTCAATAATAACTCTGTCACTGAGGAAATCCATTCCAAGGATACCATCAGCTGGAATCGAGTCGGTATCACCAATGACGTTAAAATTGCATTCTTGCTGACCGTTGTCTATGAACAACTTCGCCTCACAGGTGCCTGTGGAACTCCTGGTAAATCCAAAGAGTCCCCCAATTCTTATTTTCTGGTGTGTATTTATAGCTGTATCTCTTTTTATTCTAGCGCCCTTGATTAAGCTACAGGTGGAACCAGTGTCAATGAGAAGTCTAAACTTACCTTCTAACGCTATGTCAGATGGCACTGTGATCACAAATTTACTTCTTGAATTCAATTTTTCACTTTTTTTCTCTGCTAAATATTTCTTAAGGCAGTTCTCCGTGTAGTGGTCCCATGTACGGCAGAATTGGCAATAAAGCCCCTCTCTTCCTGAATGGAGTTCATCTTGAAGGCTAGCTGCACAGTTTGCCACTCTGACGTGATGAATTCGGCAATTGGATTCCTCGTGTCCATATTCCTGACATTCAGTACAGGAGGGTACTTGTTGGCACTCTCCCGCAAAGTGTCCACGCTGTCCGCATTGAAAACACTCAATAGATCTGGGAGGTGTTCTCCTTGTCGAAGATGCTTGGTATCTTCCTGATGACACTGGCCCTGTTCTGTGTAAGAATGGTCTCGAATTCTGTCTAGGCTTTTCGCTGCTATATTTCCCCGTTGCCCATCTGTTTGATGCATTTTCTGTGCTCGGCTGTCGGTTTTCTTGCCATATTCCTAATTCTCTCACTTGAAGCCTTTTGGCATCCTTTTCAAAATAACTGGCTTCCTCTCTCACTTCTTCCAGTGACTGAAATTTACGCCCTGTAAGGTACACTTGCGTGAGTCTACTCATCACACCCGCTTTGAAAGTAGCTACAATATCGGCCTCCAACTCGGTTAGTAGTCCCATCTCCCCTCCCGGGTATTTGGCCGAGACAGCCTCCTTAATTTGATCGCGCAGTTCTTTCATTCGATCTGCAAACTCCCTGATGTCCTCTCCAGGCCTCTGTCTACATGCAAGCATTTCAATCCGCAATTCACTGAAAGATTTTCTCGGCAAGTATGCAGTTCTTATTGCTTGCTGCAAAGACTTGAAGTCCTTCGGCTCCTGAGAACTTATCAGGTAATATGCATTATCGGATAAGCGGTACTTTATGCATTTAATCAAAATGCTTTGCTCCGCTGGTTCTAGCCTGTCGTGCAAGTCCTTACTGCAGCTGAGGAAGCGAAATACCTCCTTTGGCAACTTTGGTGTCCTTTCTCCCGAAAACATGGGAATATATTTGGACACCATATCCATGATTTTCTCAAATGTATCTGCCATTTTTTCCACTTTTACCGATTTCTTATATTTTCATCAATTTCGAATCTACTTTGATCTGGTAATTTCATTAACTTCGAAATTTACTTTTTCTCTAACTACGTTTATGCTTCATTCCGACAAATTTATACAACACACTCTAGAAAAAATCTTTTCGCAAAACTCAAATCTTTATTAATCGAATACCAATGCTCTATATAACCTTAAACATGCAAAACTATAATATAACTACCGTACTTCATTACTCTGAATTCAGCTATTATTCGTACATACAGAACAGACACGCTTTCTATAAAATTTTTTATTTGTTCTTACTCAGATGTACACAATCACAAACAAACATAACTAACCATACGTTACTTGAACCCAAAATTATTCTCGTAAAAAACTAGTCTAGTAAAACAACTAACTAACGCAATAAGTTAAATAGACGCGCGTATCATCAACGCCTAAGCCGACACGACGTTGAAAAAATTTCTAAATCTCACGTAGCTAAAAAATAGATTCTCTTAAAAATTTTCAACATTACAACATTATTTTATTTTAACTTTTACGCCTTTTTATCTGCATGAAAGAAGCATTATCTTAAACTCAATCACTCAATCAATTACTTTAGGCTGAAAAGTAAATGGAGTAGCTAAAAAATAATGTTAAATAAATGGCGAAGCCAAATGAGGCTTTGCACCAATTTAATTAACGTATACCTTGTTTAAGAAAAAATGGAGCAGCTAAAAAAAAAGCATAACTCCCAAAAATAATAAAAAATGGAGCAGCTAAAAAAGCATAACTCCCAAAAATAACAAAAAATGGAGCAGCTAAAAAAGCATAACTCCCAAAAGTAAAAACACAACAAACACAATACCTGTATTACAGCAACACTTAAACTTTTACCGGCTGCGCCAAATTGTCGTGTCCCAAAAGCAATCAATCAATAAAACCCAATAACTAACCGCGATAAAACTTTCTTCGAATAAAACAACGCTCGAATTTCGTGCACGTTATAAATCTTTATTTACTAAAACTTGACCTATCTTAACAATTACTATGTACGCCGCACCGAACGGAAACTTGACACCACTATGCAACGCGACGGCTCACTGGAAGAATAGAATATTACAGGCACTCGCCAGTCCAGTCATTGGTCTTTTATGCACCAATATTCGGAAGTAGACTTTACTTAACAACGCGGATGTAAACAAACGACAACAACCTTGCCGTTTGTTCTACCGGTTGCAGCACCTGAGTCGCTCAGTAGTAAACAATCGCTTTACATAATAATTACCATGCGAAGGTTAATTATTATTGTAATCGTCGATTGCTCCACTAAGCGCTCATCGCAGCCAGCTGTTAAGCTAATCAGCAAAATAACCGACAGTTGCAGAACAGTACAATGCGACGTTACTGTTTAGCAATTGCTAATTATTTCACTAAAATGCGCCCTTGGCTGCTGGAAGAATCTTCCGTATATTGGGCCATCACACTTGGTTTATTTTTAGTTTAACATTCTAATATACTAACACTGACTAAGTGATGAAACGCATGCATTTTTGACCGTTTATTTATTAAACGTGTTCATGCAGTGACCTTGTATTAAGCTGGTTCTGATAGTTAGTCCATTTTTTTCGAAGGAGTTGCCCGATTTTTCCCATTTTCGATCTTAAATTTATGGATATTAAATAGTAAGGAAAATATTGATTCAAATTTTGGTCTTGATTATTAACAAAATTTGCCATTTTCCAAACACATCCAAAGAAATGACCTGTTATTACTGAAAAGATTGTAGTTACAAAAATGTTAACCAATTGTAATTTTTTTTATTTTGTTTATAATTTATTTATTTATTATTATAGAATTTTTTAACCATAACTATAACGTCATTTACCGCACCCGGAATTTATTTTTTATTTTTTTTTCTTCTTAAATTGACTTATTCTCGAAGAACCTATAATCGCGTATTATTGCTTATAACCCGGGGGTTACACGATATAGTACAGCTTGCATGCAACATGCCATATTTCTTGCGCGTGTAATCCCTACTGCCATGCAGGCAGCTCAGCTTTCAGCGAACTTGCATGATAAAAAATCATGGCAGCTGAGGTGAAAGTAATTTGACATTATACATAGTTTTCAAGATGGCGGAAAGGAAATCTTTGATAGAAATTGATAAATTTCTACTGAGAAAATGAAATTTTCTGGGATCATTTGAATTACATCATTTACCAACGCCTTCCTCTTTCTGTTTTCTTGGGTTTTTATCATTCTGCTACTTCCTTTATTGCTATAAGTTTCCAATATACACAAGAGTTTACGTGTAATGGCATTTTTTAAATGAAATTGCATGCAATATGATAAGACATCAACCGAACTGCCTTCTGCTGTCAAGTTTAAAATCGTGTTGGAAAGGAGGCTTGCATGCAAGCTGTACTATCTCATGTAACCCCCGAGTAACTTAGAAGATTACATCGTACACATAAGCAATCACAATTGTTTCAAAGGTGTAGGTAATCAAAACGAAAAGAAGTGAAAAATTCTCTTATTATTTTTTATAATATTCCTGGTATTAACAAAATAATATAGTTTTCTAAATAAAAGTATGCATTATAACAAAATAATTTCGTTATATAAAAATGTTATTTCTGAGCCCTGGTACATTCCCATTACACGTTTACAGTAAATGAGAACTTTGGAGACGCTCGTGCCAAGACAGGATCAACAATAAAAAACTACGAAATGATTCTAGATAGACTGTAAGCTTTGACAACATTGATAAGTAAGCCCCAGATTGAAACACACAATAATCTCGTTGAGATGGAAGGTATACTGTGAAATGAATCCAATGTTTCATAATAAATCTCATCACGATAGCATCTGGTTATCATTACGAAAATAATGTCTTCTTCTCTGACTTGCTGTTCATAAACTTCGACATTTGTGGCATTCAAATAATTCCACCTAAACACAAACACCTTTTCTTTACTTTCGTAATTTCAAAAAGCTCTTTACTTTAAAACCAGTATTTAATCTGAGACCAACTAAAATTGTATATTTCTTCATAAATTAAATTGTCGAAGGAAGGTTCTAAATTAAATCTACTGTTCTGTGGCCCCACTAATAAATTACCAACAATCCGTCAGTCAGGGTGGTAATATCCAGAAATCAATTCAACAATGAAAATAATTTCGTGTAATTTAATAGACAAACATACTTTCGTAGATGAGAAGAAGGTACCTACTTAGTTCGGGTGCCAGCACACAAGCAATAAAACCCGTCACGCCACATTCATAGGTATTTTGAGAAGGTCTAGTAATGTACTGCTGTGAATTAATAATAATAATTGAACCCTCAACTTTTCTTTTACCTGTGTTCTCCACTGTCCAAATGATGAAAAGACTTATGTTTTCCCTGTGGAGAAACGTCGTGTATACATATGAACGAAAAAAAAAAACACAAAATTAAAGCGACTTTATTTCCACAAGACATGATAGGCCCCGCTTATAAGAAGTTTGAAATTGAAGTTTCGTAAAGTGCTGGTGTCAGCAATATGTATACCAGCCAGCTACCATTAAAACTTTTTAAAATGAGCCTTGATAAAATCGATAACTTTAAAGACTTACTGTGTTAGTCTCCAAGTGCTTTCCGTAACACAGTACAGGTCGTCGACGAAGGCAGCTTAAGCAGATAACATTTGTGATCTATTTTTAGACAAACCACCCCACAGTATGGTGCGCCACATTACCTCTTCTAGCTTCTCGAATATTTACCCATTAATAATAGCAACGACAAGCTCTATTTGTTGCTTGTCAGAAATTAAGGTTTACGGCAGTGCGATGCTTTAAAGTTCCACCCAAATTGATAGTTTGGTTATTATCCTTTAGCTTAAGTAGCAGCCTCCTTCTTAAGGATGGCTTTCAGTTCTTAGCATATTAGCATAATCACTTGTTAATAAATATAAATCAGAGCTAATGAGTAACCTACGGCTGAAGGTACTACGTTTTATGGACTCTACTCCGATCCGGTGTCATAGTTTGAAGGTTAGCAGGTTCTACCTGTCTATGGGAGGAATCAATACCTATACAACACAATTCTCAAAAATAAGTAGTTTTTTTTTTTTTTTGTGGGAAGGAAAAATATAGTATTTTGTCGCGTGCAATAAACGATAGATTGATTTTGGGCTATATATCGAAGTTCACTTAAATTAATTATGAATTTCAAAATTGCCTTAGTGTTTACCTCCCTATGACCCTGTCCTTTTACAAAACTGGATTACGCTGGATAAGAGCAGTCGATTTGAAATAGATATAAAAAGGCACACACAAAAAACAATTGATAGCAATTGCGGTATTTTTATATTACATACATATATTATAGTTAATGATAATTCATCACGAGGAATAATGATGTTCGTTTTAAGTCATACTTGAATAAAAATAGTTATGGAGAGGATGGGCGAAGACTGTTTCAGTTTTATTGAAAATTCATGACGACACACTAGAAAATGTTTGTAAAGTAGATCTTGTTGCAATGAATAAGGTAAGATGGCATAAAAAAAGTACAATTGAAAATCTAAGGAGCTAAAAACTACAACAGTGATTGTAATACCCAGATTCTTCTCCCCTATGTTGCACCCTTACAACTTCCAAACTCCGACGGACTGCTGACTTTGCAAGCTTCAAGGAACTTATCATTAACGGGAAAACACAAATCCAGCACTCCGTTAGCATGCATCACTTTGCATCACTTTTCGTAGATAAGAGACACTCGAGGGGAGGAAAAATTCCTGATGCATGCAATTCCTGCTCCGGAGTATCTGTCATCCCCAAAAAGTGATGTATGCTAGCAGCGTATAAATTGGCCCTATTAGACATACATACCATTACACGAAATGACTCGAAATGGATCGAATCAAAACGGAAAAGTTAAACAAATTTCAACTTTTACGAATGACATAACCTAGAAAAATGGTCTGCAAAGATTTTTTTATACTCAAAGATGGAAGAAAAGGCTTTTGTTGAGGAAATAAAAACAATCGGCCAAGTGCGAGTCAGACTCGCGCACGAAGGGTTCCGTACCGTCTTACAAAATTTAACACCATGTACTTTTTATTTATTTTTTCAAATCAGAGTAGGCGTTATGTGAAAAAGTAATGCTATCATTTCAAAAAAAAAACGCCTACTTATGATAATAATAATGAATGAGAATAAAAAGAGGAAAAAACCGCCGAAAAAAATCACGTTTCTTGTATGGGGCCCCCTTAATTTTTAATTTCATTTTTATTACTTGTTGTTATGGTGGCGATAGAAATACACAGTTTGTGAAAAATTCAACTGTCTACCTATTACGGTTCATGAGATACAGCCCGATGACAGACTGACGGACGGACATCAGAGGCTTAGTAATAGGGTTCCCATTTGTACCCTAAAAAGCATGAATTATATGACAAAATAATGTTTACATAAATGGGTGTAAAGTAAAAAGACAAAATCGTGCATTAAATCTTGCAGTCAAGTCTTCGAAACCAAACGGAAGAATTATGCTCATGCATCCGCTGGGGTGAAATGAGCTGAATCGAATCCAATGGAACCGGCGGAATTGCGTTTTGCACTTAGGTAGTAGGATTTACTTGCAGCATTGCTGTATACGTAAAACCACTGGAAAACTTGGGGACCCACAAATCTAACTGTAATTCGTATCAGTAAAATCAGTAAAATTTAAATCTGACAGCTGCTACTGCTTCTTCTTCCTCTTTATCATCTTTTTTTAAATACTTCGTGGGACATAAGGTAGATGGAGCAACTCATCTATTTTTTGACAGTTTCTGCAATTGCATCTATTGAGTTAGCCAAAAATTCATTGCAATTTTGCCTGTGTTATTTATATGGAGAAAAAGCTTTATAAAACAAAAAAACAATTCAAAGAACAATATGAGAGGCGAATATTGTGGTAAGAAATCTCATCCAAGCTGTACCAATTTTTAATAAGTAACCAAATTTGTATGTGGTCTAGCGTTGTCATTATGGAATATAGCATTTTTGCAATCAATCAATTCTGGACACTTCTAATTAAATTTATCCAGTTGATTACAGTACACGTCGGAAAATTAATGATTTCTTTCCTTGAAATCACCTGATGCCTTTAAAATTCCATCAAATTGACCACAAAATCTTCCTTCGGTGAATATCTACTGAGCACTTTATACTTAGCTTTTTTCCTATTTTCATACGTTTCAAAAAGGAATCAATTTCTTGATATTTTAAAAACGCAGATTTCAATCTTCAGTTCACTTAGTAACTGTAGTACCCAAATACCCAATTCCATCTTTACGCATGCGATAGTAGATCAAGTGATAACTAATTTTTCAACCAGTAAAACAACCAATTACAAGTTAGTGTAGCTGTTAGAATTTTGATCAGGGACTATTTTTTTTTTTAACTTTAACCATTATTTCACAATATCTTCTTTATGGTTATGAAATAAGACTTTCCGATAATTTTTTTAAATATTCTCAATAATAAAAAAAAGTTATTTCTGGAATCATTTTATTTGTTATCGCATAATCATTATTTCTCAACTTCATTTTGTTGATGAGAAAACAGTTATCGATAACCATTTTAATTCTACTGAATTATAAGTGGTAGCACAATTGCAATACCGAATTCGTTTTTAATATGCAAAAATTTATAAGAATCGCCTAATAGAATTTATAAAACAGAAAATTTTGCTCACCAGTGTAATATTTGTGGATAAACCATAAATATAAATTTCAATTAAGGGAATGAATACAATAAAAAACGAAAAATAACTCTTATGATTGACAAGAATTAAAACTTTATTCATAACCAAAAACAAGAAATTGTGAAATAATGGTTATCCGATAATCAAAAATTAACAATTAAGGCACAGTTTTTAAATTAGTGGTTATACTTTTATATGCCAAAAATTAAAGGTCGACCTTATGAGGATAAGATTGGTGCTATTTATTTAAACATCTGATCATTATTTCTATTTGTTTGTTTGAAAAATCTAAAATAATGATATTTTCAGCCCCTTGCTTTGCTACTGAAAATTAGACCATGAAATTTATTCGAATTTCTATATATGGCAAGAAATTTTCGTATAAAGTAACATATAAAAAAAACGTATTTTTCATTAAATAGTGTCAGTGTTTATAGGCTCAGTACTTCTTTTAATTTCCCGCATTTTATCATGGTCTACTTTCAACAGGGTTTTAAATGAGCGGACTTATATGTCATATCAACTCATTGCTCAACTCAGGACTTGAGTCCGCTCAATCATTGAATCCGCTCAACACTTGAGTGTTGGTTTATCTCTCAAAACTTGTGCGGACTCACTGCTTGCGCCGCTTGAGCCGCGTATTCAAATCTTGAGCGGACTCACTACTTGACCGGACTCATCATTTGAGTTGAGTGCACTCAAATCATGTTTTAAGGAGAATCTGATTTAATTAAAATTGAAACTGAAATTTGAATCAAATAAGGAAAACTTACAAAAAAGTCATTCATTATATTATAATAATTTAGCTTTTGGTAATTTTCTTAGCAAACATTTCTTCTATGCTACGCCATTTTGGGATTCAGATTGTGAAGATGACCAAAATTCAATGGAGGGTTAGAAATTGTTCAAAACCTTGAGCGAATTTGTAAACAAACGTTTTTCGGTGATAAAATGTATTTTTACTGAATACAGCACTGCCTAGTAGTGCTTCGGTGGAAAGTTTATTTAGCATAGGAAAAGTAACGATAACTCCTAATAGATGTCGTCTAAATGACGAAAATTTTGAAATGCAAGTGATGCTACATATCAATGAAAAAAATGTAAAGTAAGACGCTGATTCTATAGAAAAATGTAAGTACAATTTCCTTGAATTGAATTATAACATTTTCAAGTATGGTATTTTTTTCCTTACAGGCTTTACAAGTTGTTGAGGAAGAGAAATGTTGGCTAAGAAAATTAGCAAAAGCTAAATTATTATAATATAATGAATTACTTTTTTGTAAGCTTTCCTTATTTGATTCAAATTTCAGTTTCAATTTTAATTAAATCAGATTCTCCTTAAAACATGATTTGAGTCCACACAATTCAAATAATAAGTCCACTCAAGTCCACTCAAGCAGTGAGTCCGCTCAAGGTTGAGTCCGCTCAAGATTGAGTCCGATCAACCAGTGAGTCCACTCAAATTTCGAGCGAAGAACCACCGCTCAACTGTTGAGCGGATACAATAATAGAGCGGACTCACTGCTTGAGTTGAGCGATGAGTTGATTCAAAATAATAATAATAATAATAATTAATAGCTTAAAGTACCCTGGGCCTACATATCATAAAGTTCCCTGGGCCCCCATTTGGCTAAAGACGGTCATGCAAATACCAAGATATATATCCTCCGTGTTTGAAATAGTTTTCAACTCTCGATTTCGATATGTTGAGATTCTCAGTTTCAAAACATCTTCATCATACACATCTCATAATATTTTATTTTTTGAACTTCTACAGCGTTGTTTACTTTGGATTTCCATTTTAAGTATTATTTAAGAGGAGTCTGATAATACCAAGACTTGCACGTTTCGTGCATTTTTCACTGCGAATTTCTGGCAAACTATTTGTAGCAGAATAATGATTTATATATATTAAATTAAAGAAAACGAAAGAAATAACGTTGGCAAAAATTAAAACAAATGTATTGGAATGGAGATATTAACTCGCGAACTTGTAAAAAATGGTAAAAATCGTAGTTTTTTAAATCAAATTCTTAATAATAGGAGAGAAATGAGAATTCCTTAGATTGTGACTATTTTAGAAAGATAATACTTAGATCTTGCAAATAATGTCAAGTTTTTTTAATTTTTAGTTGTGCTCTTTTAAATTATTTGACTCCAATTGTATTTGTTTTTCTCCCCGATATTTCACAGACGAGAGATTCTAATATTTCATTGAAAATTGTTAAAATACAAACTAAAATAGTATGTTCAACAATTATGTGCAAAACAAATTTGGGACAGTTAATTCTCGTTAAAAATTTACAATTTACTTGAACTACAAATATTCATTTTTCGTCCTAAATTGTATGATTTTATCGCATGTTGCTTTTCTGCCTTTTACGCTTGATGTCTCTAATGTGGTCTGTGGTCTTAGTCTAAGTCTAGGCTAATTTTATATGAATTTTCTCACTTTCAGTATAAAGAGGGCACAAACCTACTTATAGTAAATTCTATTGCCTACTGATTTCGCTGGTGTTTGAATTGCAACTTTTGTTGAGTACTGACTCCTCTTAAGTGGAAGTATGATACAAGACAAAATCTATTAGATACTCGCAGAGGTATACATACTGTTACGAGCGTGGCCTTAGTTCGTTATTTAAAACACAATATTTCAGATATAATTCAAAAGTTCTTTCTTTATTTAACTTTACTGTTTACTCTCACAAATTCACAAATAATTATCAAATCAACTCTTTATTTATCGCTAGTACTGTACTTCTAATTATCGCAATCCAAATAGTTTACTTCGTTCACTTCGCTGTCTGAAATAATACTCCGCCTCCTAGCTGCCAGAGCGCCGTATTTATACTCTACGAATTATCCTAGAACCTTCCTGAATATTCCGTTCTCCGAACCCAAAGTTTACTAAGATGACACTAACCTAAAGTTGCTTCCATTCCTAACAGATGTCGCTTGATTCACTTTGTGGCACGTAACAATACCATATATGTTTTCATTGATCAAACTATTTGCTATTTTATTTTAACAGAAACTGATGGAAAAAATAAATATTTATATCAGTTGGTAATCTGTAAAATATAAAAATTGAATTTAATTGGACAATTTTCCTTTCTTCCTATATCTTCCTGCGTCAATGCCTCAGATTCCAAACACTAATATCCACGGAATGGAACGTAAACAATAGTACCAAAGTACCAAGTTCATGCATTGAACCTCACGCCTCATAAAGCGGCTTTTGGTTACGCTCTTGTACATATATTTTATGCTCCAAGTCTACTCCATTACCTTCCTGCTCGAGATCAATGCCAAACAAACTTTCTCTTTTTAAACAAGCTTGAAATGTCAGTTGTCACAATTACTTCCAATAATTTAGAAGGAAATTAGTTACATTTCAATACATGAATGTCCATCCATTACAAAAAAAATGCGCAATGACTATTTGGTGTTTATTCTCAAAGCTGACCTGGTAAACTACTCAACAGCATAAGGCATATATATTGACTTCTTTCCTACTCAAAACACTTGAGCGTATCTGCGAGTGGGAATTGAGATGCCCCCTACCCAGAAGAAGCTTGTGAAAACACCAGCACGCATATCTGAAGAAGGGAAGGTCAGTTGAGACAGCTCTTCATGAGGTTATCCGTTCGATTGAAAAAGGCTGCCATTTTAAGCAATCTTCTCTGAATGTCTTCATTGGTGTAGAAGGCACCTTCAACAATGTGCTTCTACATAAGTTCACGGATATGTTAACAAAGCATGGAGTGAACAAGTCCTTTGTTGAATAACAGAACTATCTTTACCAATCTGGGTGGGGTGAGCCGATTAAAAAGTGTCCACAGGAGCACCCACATGGCGGTATTTTATCACCTTTATTATGGGTGCTCATTATGGATGACCTCCTGTCAACACTCACCCGGAGGGGATATAAGGTGGTTTGTTATGCAAACGACCTGGTGATACTAGTCACTGGTAGCTATGAATCTGTACTCTGTGGACTGGTGCAAAACGCAATCCGACTAGTCGTAGGCTGGACTACCGAATTTGGATTATCCATCAATCCACTGAAAAGAGATCTATGCCTTTTCACGAGCCTTCGCAATGTGCCGCAGAACTATAGGGTAAAATTGAGAACTCAAACCACGGATGATCCCATGGATCTACAATAGTGTCAACCGACGCATGATAACCTACGGTGCTGTGGTGTGGTGGAAAGCAGTGGATTTCGCCAATTATCGTAAGATATTGGTAAAGATTCAAAGACTGTGCCTTCTTAGCGTAAGCGGCGCTCTCAAGTCAACCAGTACTCGGGCTCTCTAGGTTATCCCCAAAATACACCCCCCATGCAGATACATATCAAGCAGGGGGCATCAATCGCAGCGCTGAGGTTGCATCTCCACACGAATCCAGTTTTGAAATCGTGCAATCCATCGTTCCTGACATTAGCAGAGATGGCGACCTCCTTCTAGAGACTATATTGAACAGCGAATTTAAATCGATAATTCCATCTAGGGTAGATTGGGCATCGCATTCCGTGCTTCAACCATTAACAAAACCTATTGTTTACACAGGCGGCTTCAAAACGGAAGAGCCTCGTATTGAAATCACTCTACACCTTGAAAGCCATGTCACGGTTTTCCATGCTGAAGCCATGGCTATTCTTGCAGCGGGAAGGTACCTCCTCAACGTGAATACGGCGAACGAGGAGATTAACAAGGAGATTGCCATCTACTCGGACAGCCAACCAGCTATAAAGGCCTTGTCAAAACCTTTCGTAATCTTCAATTAGTACTGGAGTGCAAGACCACTATAAATTCCCTCTCGCTGAATAACAGGGTACTCGTTGTGTGAGTGCCAGGTCACAGCGATATCAGCGGGAACGAAGGGCGGATGAGATCGCTCGTATCGGTGCAAACTCAGAAGAATCTTCCTCTATAATCGGGATTGCACCAAACATTCTTTCATCTAAAAATTCGGCCTGAGCTGACTGCCAACACAGTTGCCTCTTGCTGGATGATCCCACTGATAAAGAACTGTGGGGTAAACCTAACCCAAATCTGACAAAAAAGAACTGAGCAAACCAACTCTGAGAACACTGGTGTCAATACTCAGTGGGCACTCTTTTCTCAGCGGTCACCTGCACAAGATGACACTTGTTGATGATCCTATATGTAGAGCATGCGGAGAAGAACCCCAAAACTGTGACTCACTTCTTATGTCCCTGCCCGGCTCTCTCCGGAAAGCGCTACACATTCCTTGGCTCACACCTCCTGGAAGAAATGCATGAGGTAGGCAGGGAGGGTTGGGGGCCAATTCAGAATTTTTTAAGGCATCCGGCTTGGACCTTGAGATATTGCTCATAGGTTTGGAGGGTTGGGCCTTGCTGTGCCCTAAGTTCCAGAGTCTGCTCCCCGGAAGACTCAACCTCTTTTCAATCCATCCATCCATTTGGCCAACCTAATCGATTATTTCATGTACTCAGTTCAAGTTCAATGAAAGATCTTTATAATCTGCCCTTATTTGTTGTTCATTATAACAATGTGTGGTGAAGATTATTTTTTTTTATAACACTAAAAGTTTTACGCGTTGTGATGTATTAAAGCGAAGAAACAAATTGCGGGATTTTAAGCATTTATAAGGCGGAGAAGAGCGAGGTTCATACTTTCTAGCTATCATAACAAATTTCCGATGGTAATGTCGATAATGTTATCTTTACTACGTCCTTAATTTCTTCATGGTGACTTAATCAGATTTCGAATATGAAAATTTTTAAATGCTCCTTCAAGTTTAGCCATTTTCAGTTCTAGCAAATTAAAGTTATTAAAGTTATATGTAAAAACATTATTTATTTTTTTTTATTACGTTCGAAAATTCTCTTGTCTTGATTTCTTCATATTACCCACCAAAACTCTCCAACACCGTCCTAAACTATCTTGACTGCCTATAAATAAATCACAGATTGTTTGAAAACTGAGTTTCAAATTGAATTATGTGTTGGAAACATGTCGCTCCATTAGAGTCAGCAGAGAAAGCGTACAAAGTCAAGTGATTTCAACATACTACAACCGGAAGGAGGCTCTTGTGTTTACCTAATAAAATAAGGCTTCCAGGTTACCAAGGGAAGCTTTTATGAGACAAAATTTCATTCCTGAACCATATGTGTTACGTTGTGGTAGTATGTAGACAATTCCCTTTTAAAAATGCAAACTTGAAAATGGCAAAAGAATATTACATTACCATTTTCATTGTGCGATATATGTATTTGTGTACGTGTACATTTACCATATATGCTCGTATTCCTGTACAGTGAATATAATCATAAGTGAAAGTTTTTTTATTTTTTTATAGAAAAACATTCTGTGACGCATAATAATTTTCGCGTGTACTTTCTTAGATATACTTATAAATTTACTTCACACACCTTGCAACAAGTTTTATGATTTAATTAAAGCTTTCCATACAAATTGCAGATAAAAAAAAGGTTATGCCTCAACATAAGGTTTTCAAATGAGTTCCTTACTATGGAAGGAAATATTTTTAAGGTAAATGAGAAGAAAATATCTTAAAAATGAATAAACTGGTACCATATAAATATGGAAGTCAAAACGGGAGATGGGAGGCAAATCAATAAAGACTCCGGGTATATTCTTCTATCTGTTGAGAATATTTCTGTACGGTTTCCCAAATCTTATAACACGATCTTATTAAAAGACAACTACTCTCAAATATCAGGCATTTTAATTGTCATTTTTAGATTAACATCGGAAGACGTCTAATTCATCCCACCACTGCCACCAAGTTTTAATAGATTTTAAGAGAGTTAAGAAAAAAACATTAGTAATTCGACGTTCCTACTGATTGATGGAAAACCGAGAAGGCAGATTTTAAAAATAAATAAGATTGACAGAGTTATTTATAGTAAATTGGTTTTTAAAGGACTTAAGAAACTATGTACTACAGCATTAATTTAATAGAATTTACAACCAAAATAGATTTCAACCCAACAAAGCATTTATTAGTAAGAATGCTAAAGTATATTCCTTTGCAAAATGTCAATAACACCCACGCAAATTCACGGATTACTGTCCCTTACCTTGTATTTCGTTTTGTTTTTGTCGCATTCTCAAACTAAGTATGGTAGTTGCTTTCACATACAGTCGTTGCCGAGTTTATAGTTTTTTTTTTTTGTTGAGGAGTCTTTTGCTTCCCAAGAGATTTTTGCTTCCCACGTCTAGTGGGGATGTAAGATACGGGACCCTTAACAATATCAAGTCATAATAACCGGCTTTCCTTAATAGCGCTCCTTTGTTAACTCATCAGAATTCATCTCATTACAGGCTCAAGATATTTCTTATTGGTTCGAAAACATTTAAGCTAGGATAATTTGATGTAATTTTTTTAAACGATAAAATTTAAGTGGCCTTTAAAAGATAAAAATCATGGCCAGTATTCTCTTCACCTGACTTTTGAAAACTCTACTCAAGGATGAAGCTTCAACCAAGGGAAAAGCATCTCAACTAAGATTAGTTTTCGTTCAATTTTCTTATTTTTATTTAAATTGAATTTTCTTTTTTCTTTTTTCCAATGATATCTGGACATTCACGCCTTATCAGACACTTTCTTGTTCATTGAAAATTTGTAAATTTCATCTTGAAACTGGGCCTCAGGACTTTGATTTAATGGAATAAACCCACTGTCTCGGCTTGTGGAAATTAATTCGGGAGAGAGGGGAGTTATGCAACAAGAAATCCTTGTAGACAAACGATTTAGTTAGGCCTTTACTTTGAAAAAAATAATTTTGGTTGTTAGGCAAGGTTTTTAAATAATGAGCCTTTCTTGTAAATTTGTAAATCTTATCTTCAAAAGAGGTCTAAGGACTTCGATTAAATGGAATGAATCCACCAAACTAGAAGGCAATTAATCTAGATCTCGACTTTGGAAAAACTCATTTGTGGGTTAGGTGGAGCTAAATTCTCTTAAATTTACCTAAATGATAATAAAATAAAGCTTAGGACAAAACAGCAATATACATAGGTATTTAACTCCTTGTTCACGATGCTTGGCTGGCGGTTTTGGATTACCTAGACCATCCACCGTGTACGTTAATATAAGAAAAGTCTGAGTGATATTCAAACTTTTAAAACTTGTCAAAAACAAAAATGCTCTTTCTGCAGTAAAAACAAATATTCGTTTTTCGTAATGTAGTTAGGAATGATTTATCTGGTAATGAGGAGAAGGCAACAATGAAATTGAGGGCTATTGGCTTGTAGATTCTGCTAAATTAATTAGAAACTTTAGCTGTAATCGTAGAAGTAGAGCTGATTGATGACCATGGCAATAAATCCAGTAATACACAGTACGTGAAAATTTTGAAAGGATAAAGTGTATCCAACCTAATTATTCGGGTGGGAAGATCTGAAATTGGCGCTTTTTTCGCTTTGCAAATTACTGTACTTATTGTAAATTTTTTTTTTATTGATAATAATTCTTTATACTTTATGTCCTCCGATGTGCTCATTAAGATTAAGTATACTCCTCTAGCGGCTCTAAAAATTAATGCCCGACAGGTTCTAATTCACCCCAACCCTGATATTTACCATGTACTGGTCCATGGTAGTTTTACTACGTCTTTTGCTAGCCCAAGTTACCACAAAGTTACCATCATTTCGGCTATCTTTACTTGACATAGTAGCAAATCACTCAAACATTTAAATATGCTAACTCATCGTCCAAGCTTAGATAATATTTCATACAGAGCCTTTTCGAAATAGATACCTTTTGAAATTTTCTGGCATTCATTCGAGCAGCGCTTAAAAATTTAATAAATATTTAGAATAAAAATACAGCAATACAATTTCCTCTGCTCTAAGGACCATTCTAACCATCTCAAGTTGAATACTAACTAGAATTGTAAGTCAAAACTGCCATTCGCACAATCTATGTCATATGTGTAACGTTACAATTGGCTGACGATAATGAAGATTATAAATATGTTAGAAAAAGTATAAAATTTAGAAATATTTCTGGGAATATGAAGAAGAAGAAATTATTAAAACATGGTGGAAAATTACCTTTTTTTTTTGTCATGAACAAATGTATTTGACTTTTGTGGAATTAGTGTGGTAACTACAAGTCGTACCATAAAAATGTCTGTTTCCATTAATTACTAACTCAATCGTGTTTCAAGACAAGCTACCAGCAACTCTTTCTACACCACTCAACAATACGAATTAGAACCACCACAGCGATGAGACTTGTTAAACGTCAGTATTATAGTTCCAAAAACTAACCTTGATTCAAACATGTTTTGTAGATATTGTAAGGACGAGAGTTACTGCAGTTTCCAACCTGATGAATTGAATGTGATTTTTACCTCGATCAATAACTGTCCTGATGAAACATCTACTTCACTTCAGGCTAGTTTATTATCTAATCCAGTAACTAGTATCTCGCATGGTTCTAGTGACCTATTATCATTCCGGTGCGTTAACATGGATAAACTTATTTCGGCCCTCTGATGCTACTGGCCCTGATGATCTCTCACCGCGCCTTATCAAATTACTGCTTCCAGTCATCTGCAAATTTATACTTCATATACTGGGTTTTCCAATCAGAGGTGTTATTTTGATATTCAAAGCAAAATGCCATTTTTTGAGATAAATGATCAGATCTTTATTTTATTATAAAGAGAAAGGTATGCCGTTAATAACGGAAAATAACAACAGCCAAATGACCACCACGACCACGCCTACAGGACCATATCCTTTTCATGAAATTTTCCATAACCAAATCGCAAAGTGGCTGCCCTATGTCCTCGATAGCCTCACGAATTCCATCTTTGAGGTCTTGAATCGACGCTGGGCTGTTGGCGTAGACCTTCTCTTTCACGTGGCCTCAAAGGAAGAAGTCGCAAGGTGTTAAGTCACAAGATCTCGGTGGCCAATTGTGATCACCTCTTCGAGAGATAACACGGTCCGGAAACTTTTCCGGTAAAAGATCAATGGTTTCGTTGCTTGTATGGAACGTAGCGCCGTCTTGTTGAAAGTAAACGTTGTTCAGATCAATACCATTCAATTCCGGCCATAAAAAATCATTAATCATCTGTCGATAGAGCAATCCATTCACCGTAACTGTTGCTCCAGCCTCATTTTCGAAAAAGTAAGGTCCAATGACCCCGCGGGACCATAAACCGCACCAAACAGTCACATGTTGAAGATAGAGAGGCTTTTCAACAATAACTCTTGGATTTTCCGAGCCCCAGATGCGACAATTTTGCTTGTTGAAGAAGCCATCGAGGAGGAAATGGGCCTCATCACTCAAGATGAGTTTTCGATGGAATTCCGGATCATTTTCATGCATTTCAAGGACCCAATCAGCAAAGACTCGACGTTGTTGATGATCGGCCGGCTTGAGATCTTCTGTTAACTGAACTTTATAAGCCTTAAGACCCAAATCTTTATGCAAAATACGGTGTACTGACGTTTGTCGAATGCCTAATTCCAAAGAACGACGAGGAATGGACAAACCTGGGTTTTCTTAAACACTTTCGGCTACAGCACGTACAGCGACGTGCACGGGTTTTATTCTTCACATCACTAACTTGTCCCGACAGCTCGAATTTTTCTACCAATTTCTGTATTGCGGTCCGACAAGGTGCTTCACGACGACCCAAAAATGTTCGAGTTTTACGAACCGTGTCTGCCACATTTTCACCATTTTTATAGTGAATTTTAATAATTTCAATGCATTGTTGAATCATGCATCGTTCCATTTTTATAAATGGCGTAGTTTTTACTTGTCAAATGTTAAAAAATAACAGCTCCAGAAGTGACATCTACCGAAATTGCAGGCTAATTAAAATAACACCTCTTATTGGAAAACCCTTTATATAATTCATGCTTGTCTTCATTTCCCTGTAATTAGAAAGTTGTTAATATCCTTTCAATTCTACAGAGATCTTCTGCAGAATCTCCAGCTGATTTTTCGACCAATTAGCATACTATGCTTTCTATCTAAAGTGGTTGAAAAACTAATGTACAAACAAGTTTACCCACTGACATAAGAAGTGCTATGGAACAGGACTAATTTATCACCTTGGTGCTGTTGGATTTTTCAAAAGCTTTTGATAACGTCGATCGTAGCATTTTCTTGCAGTAGCTTTATGCCTCTTTTAAAATTAGTAGTACAGCAGTGTCGATGATAAGTAGTATTTTATTAAATCGCAGTCAACAAGTCAAGCTCAATGATAGAATATCTACTCCGCTACCGCTAGTGCGAAGTGTGCCTCAAGGTTCTATCATGGAGCCATTGTTGTTCAGCCTATTCATTAATGACTTGCCATAAATTGTTCGCGGTGTGAGCATTCACCTCTATTGAAATTATGTAGAACTGTAGTTGAGCCATGCTATTGGGTTTATTGATGATTGTATAACACGTATTAACTCTGATTTAGACAGAATCCAAGCTTGGCCTAAATATAATAAGTTACAATTAAACCCTAGTAAGTCGCAGTGTGTAAGCTTCTACAACAATTCATTTGATTTGCTTGATATTCCACCAGTAGTGTTAAATGATTCCGTCCTACAAATGCTTACTAAAGTCACCAATTTGGGGATAACCTTGAACAACAGTATAAAGTGGTGTGATAAGGTCAATATGCAATTGATGAAAATATATTCTGGTTTGCGAAGACTTTGGCTTTCTGCTAATATCTTACCTTGTAGTATTCGTTTAATACTAGTGAAATCTTTAATTTTACCTCATTTGACTTTGGATAGCATTGTTTTTTCCAAGCTGGATATTATGTTTGGACGCAAATTAGGATTGCATTTAATGATTGTATTAATTTTTAGATTTCGTAGATTTGACCATGTATGCCATACTGAAGTCAAATAAGCCGGAGTATATTAGAGTGTTATTCTTGTTTACAAATCCCAGTGGACAAGAAATTTAGTGATGCCACGATTTCATAAGCTGGTCATGGCGAATTCGTACCTTGTTCAGATCATTCAGCTATGGAATATTTTACCTGTAGCTATCCAAACAGCAGGCAGTGTCAGTGTATTTAAATGTATTTAAAATGCCTCCGATGTCCGTCTGTATGTCTGTCACCGAGCTGTATCTCATGAACCGTAATAGGGAGACAGTTGAAATTTTCACAGAGTGTGTATTTCTATTGTCGCTATAATAACAAATAATAAAAATAAAAATAAAGGGGCCCCATACAAGAAACGTGATTTTTTCGGCGGTTTTTCCTCGTTTTATTCTCATTCATTATTATTATCATAAGTATGCATAATTTCTTTAAATGACAGAGTTATTATTATTTTTGTTCCAAATGACATCATAATTTTTTTCAAAAAACGCCTACTCCCATTTAAAAAAATAAATAAAAAATACATAGTGTTACATTTTGTACGATGGTACGGAACCTTCGTACGCGAGTCCGACTCACACTTAGCCGCTTTCCTCTTCAATTATCTCTATAACCAATACACAATATTGTTACTTTAAGAAGATTATAAATCCTGTATGTACTGTCATAAATGTCATAAATGAATTTGAATTTGAGTTTGAATGCATTGTTTTAGTCTTATAGTGTTTTTCCACATTACCATGACCCTTTGCTTATTTTCAATTATTCTGAATTTTTTCCCCATACAACAAAATTTCTTATACTTTAGTTCTTTCTTCTTATTTCCTTTAACTGAAAATTATAATAACAGCCTTAAGGAGAACTAGAGAAGCACTTACATTGCAAAAAAAATTACAGAAAATTAGAGAAAATCGAAAAAATCCAATTCGAATCATATCCAATTTAAATAAATTCAAATATATTAGCCTAAAATTTAAAAGAAAGGTTTCCGTAAATTTTCAAATCTCTACCCACAACGAACGACTAAAGCAGCTCATCCTAAATGAAAAAGTTGAAATATTAAATCATTCGAAAAAAACATTACGTACTCAATTCCCCTTAAAAAAATGTAAGTGATAATAACAAAACGTTTTATGCGCCTTTCATACCTACCAGTTATTAGTAAAATTTCTTCAAGTTTATGTGATTTTTTCAGTTCCTTCTTTTGTCCAATTGAAAACTCCCAAAAACTCCATGCAAAAAAAGAACTAGGAAATGAAAATAAATGAAGGACATCAGAAAAGCCACAATTGTTGCATAATGAAAAGAAATGAGAAAAGTTTGGTAAAATTGAATTTTCATATGAATCCCTCGGAAAAGTAATATTCTCTTATTCCTATGCCTTGATATCAATTTATTCCCTCAAGCCATCTTGCATATTAAAATTTATGTGACAACAAAATGAGGTTGATTTCTTTGAAAAGTCGTCTATGAACAGAGCTCGAGTTCATTGTTCAAATACATCTCGCTATAGTCACTCTGCAACAGTTTATCCACCTGTAGAATCCCGGTCTGACCCAAATCAGTTTTATCCCAGAAAGCAAAGAAAAAATTTGTGACATTTGTCCCAAATGAGGGGAAATATTTGTTGCTGCAATATGTTGAGGAGGCTGTAATTGCAGCTAGCTTCAATGGTCGCCCTCCGGTGGGACGTAGAAAATCTTCTACCCCGAGCGGAGAAAAGCCGCATTATAAATAGTCATCGACGTTCGATTGTTGAGTCCTCCGGTGGGACGTAGAAGAAGAAAAAATTTGCCAACAGCGGAGAAAAGCAATATTAGGTTCTTTTTAGGTATTAAAAAAAAAAAGAAATTCGGTATTCGGTTCGTTTTTTTTTTTTAAAAAAAAAAATCATTCTGAGGACCCGCAGAAAGAAGCAACAATTTACAATTTATTTAGCGAATAAAAAGTTTTGTGAAGTGTGAAGTTTCTTGGTTTCTTAATTTTAATTTTTTTAATGAAATTTTTGAAAGCAATTTAGATTTGTAAAAGTTTTTGTGTGAAGTGTGAAGTGTAGAAGAACAACAATTTACAATTTAGAAGTGTAAGAAGGTGATATTTAGAATAATCTAAATTAATAATTAATATTTGATAACCAACAATTTATTTAAGTAGCGAGTTGTTCCGAGTTTCTTTTCTAGTTGTGTTCTTGAATTTTCCGGTTTGCGGTTTCAATTTTTAAAATAGAAATGATTTTCCGAATTATCTTTGTGTTCGAATTATCTTTTTGTTTGGCAATTTTGTCAACAATATTTGGAAGAGATAAAGTGTTCTTGAATTTTCCGGTTTGCGGTTTCAATTTTTAAAATAGAAGTGATTTTCCGAAATATTTTCGTGTTTGAATTATCTTTTTGTTTGGCAATTTTGTCAACAATATTTGGAAGAATTTTGAATTTTCCGAATTATCTTTTTGTTTGGCAATTTTGTCAACAATATTTGGAAGAAATAAAGTGTTCTTGAATTTTCCGGTTTGCGGTTTCAATTTTTAAAATAGAAGTGATTTTCCGAATTACATACCTAAGTTCGAGTTTCTAGTTTTAGAATAGAAATAGAAGTGTTCTTTCTTGAATTTCTACGAATTAACATTTGAACCAACAATTTATTTAGCTTTTTCTTGAGTTTCCTTGAATTTTAAACAATATATAAATAGTATTGATATGGCATATTTTTGCTATTATAAAAACTGTCCTTAAAAATTTAGAAGGGGGGGATTATCACATTCATCTTTTTTCCGGTTCCCAAACGATTATCGTAAAAATGTTTGGGTACACCATAGTGGACAACCACAACCATTAGGTGCGAAAAGGCTCTGTAAAAATCATTTTTACGAAAAGGACGTTATAGAACATGCGACAAAAAGCATTTTAAATAAAGCGGCCTTACCAAAGCCATTTAGTTCAGGAGTATGTTCCTGCTCAGAATCAAGCATGGACGAAGTCTGCTTAGCAATGCTGGGTACTACTCATTGCACACACTTACTTGAAAATACCCAGCTAGCTGTGAATAAAACGGGGAATCCTAAAACATATCGTAGCAGGAAATATAAAATTTTAGATCAGTATCGTTTTCCTGATGAGACACCTATTTGCAGTTCCCCAGCAAATCTAGATTTAGAAAAAAGCGAAGTTGTGAAATCGTTTTTACGTTCACAGCTGTGCATAAAGATACGACTAAGTGGAGAGGTAGAGAAACAAACTTAGCGTTAAAATTTTATAACGAATCCCCAGCATTCTATAAAGATATGCTGAATTTGGGATTTTTATTGCCATAATTCGATGGTGAGACTCGACACAGGTATATCTAACATTGTTTCAAAACTACTGAAACAGAAAATTTCTGAATTGGCAGAAATAGATAGACGGTGTGTTCTAATTTTCGATGAAATGATGACAAAACCGGAGTTGGAAATGAATCATGACGTCATATATGGACTATCAGATTTAGGTCCATTAGGTCGCAAGAACAGCTTAGCTTCCAGTATCCTCGTGCTGATGGTACGAGGACTGAATAAAAACTATAGTCAAGCTGTAGGCTATGTGGCGGGTAACGTTTCCGGTGAGGATTTAGCATTAATTTTAAAAGATGCGATTTCCAAACTGCTGGAAACTGGTTTGGAAATAAAGGCAATAACTTGCGACCAGGGAGTTAATAATAGAAAGTGCTATCGGCTTTTAGGGTGCACCCGTGAAAACCCATACTTTTTCGTAAACGACATTAAAATATATGCGTCTTATGATATACCTCATCTCTTCAAGAGCGTTAGAAATAATTTGTATCATAGTAATATTATTTCTAACGGAAGGGAATTATCTTGGGGTATAATTCGCAAGGTTTACGATATGTATAGTGGGAACATTAGAGCCATGCATCGGCTTACCGATACACATATCGATCCCGAATATTTTCACCAAGTACCTGTTGAGCTTGCGACCCAGATATTTAGCCACTCGGTTGTTTCCGCAATTTTAGCAGCTATAAGTTTGGATAGTTTCCCAGAATCTGCCGAAAAATTATTTGCAAGTAATACGACAGAGTTCATTGCGAACATGAATACACTGTTTGACCACCTAAATAGTGTTTCAGAATTCAATAAGAATCCTGAAAGAAATGCTCTATCGCAAAGATACGGATTGATATATGGGTTCATACGGGAAGAATGAAGCATCCATACTGCTTCGATGGATTGATACAAACCATAAATGTGGTATGTATGCTATGGGACGATTTAAAAGAGAAGCAGGCCTTTTTAATGACTTCTCGGTTAAATCAAGACCCTCTCGAAAGCTTATTTTTAAAGATTAGAGAATTCAGTACGAATGAGCGGAACCCTTCTACATATGTATCATACAAGAATTTAAAAGAAATTCTGTTGTATTCCAATGATTCTGATGTATTACCGTCGGAGTGCTCCAGTCATAATATACCAAAAAATTGATCAACTTCAATTCAGAGTTCATCAATATCTTAGTAGATGATGTTGAAACTGTGGATTCCAAGAAAGCCATTGTGAAGATAGTGAAGCAGTTGCAGGGTATATCTCTGAAGATGATAACGAAATTTTTGATGATTTGGTAGCATGCACTCCTAATGAAAAATTTTGTACTTCTTCGAAGATTTACTTCTTTGGATATCTTGCAAAAATGGTTGTAAGAGGAACAAAGTGTGAGTTCTGTCGAAAACACATGATTGATGACAACCCTGGTCATAACGAAAATCATGCGTTGACAGAGAAGAAAAGGCTCGGATCAAAATTCAATACAATCCCGAAAATTAATTTTCAAATGGATTGTAACAAAATCTGAGCAATTTTCAAAAAATTTTCAACAGCACATAAGTGAGTGAAACATTTTAAAGAAAATGCTTCCAATGGTTGGCAGTATAATTACTCAGTGGTACGGCTGCGACCATAAGACAGAAATGGTTAAATATGTTTTGATTACATTAATTAGGGTAAGACTCAAACGTGTTAATGACAAAATAAAAACAACTAAAAAGACAGAACGTTGGAGAATACTAGAAGAAATTAACCGTCTTTCAACCTTGTTTGTATCTTGTATCTATAGTTCGATCCATAGCTTGAGCTATCATGTCTACTTTAGACTACGCTCATGTACTTCTAGTATTCCCTAACTTATAGTTGTTTTTAGGTCTTGCCAATTAATGCAATGCAAAACAATTTAACCGCAGTCTTGGGGTTTTTACAGCAGTCCACTGACTGATTACAATTTCGCATTTAAAATGTTGACGATGTACATCCTAAGTTTGTTAAAATTTTGCTACCCGTTATAACTACAAGCCTGACATATTAATTTAACAACATCCTTTTAAATCCCTCCATTTCTGTTTGGAAACTCTGGAAAATTATACCAATCCCCAAAAGATCTTGTAGCTCTCCTGGATATCGCCCTATCAGCATATTACCTTTCTTGTCTAAGGTTTTTGCTATCCGTTATAACTACAAGCCTGACATATTAATTTAACAACATCCTTTTAAGTCCCTCCATTTCTGTTTGGAAAATTTCGAAAATTATACCAATCCCCAAAAGATCTTGTAGCTCTCCTGGATATCGCCCTATCAGCATATTACCTTTCTTGTCTAAGGTTTTTGCTATCCGTTATAACTACAAGCCTGACATATTAATTTAACAACATCCTTTTAAGTCCCTCCATTTCTGTTTGGAAACTCTGGAAAATTATACCAATCCCCAAAAGATCTTGTAGCTCTCCTGGATATCGCCCTAACAGCATATTACCTTTCTTGTCTAAGGTTTTTGCTACCCGTTATAACTACAAGCCTGACATATTAATTTAACAACATCCATTTAAGTCCCTCCATTTCTGTTTGGAAAATTTCGAAAATTATACCAATCCCCAAAAGATCTTGTAGCTCTCCTGGATATCGCCCTATCAGCATATTACCTTTCTTGTCTAAGGTTTTTGCTACCCGTTATAACTACAAGCCTGACATATTAATTTAACAACATCCTTTTAAGTCCCTTCATTTCTGTTTGGAAACTCTGGAAAATTATACCAATCCCCAAAAGATCTTGTAGCACTCCTGGATATCGCCCTATCAGCATATTACCTTTCTTGTCTAAGGTTTTGCTACCCGTTATAACTGCAAACCTGACATATTAATTTAACAATATCCTTTTAAGTCCCTCCATTTCTGTTTGGAAACTCTGGAAAATTATACCAATCCCCAAAAGATCTTGTAGGTCTCCTGAATATCGCCCTATCAGCATATTACTTTTCTTGTCTAAGGTTTTTGAAAAATCCTGCATAGTCACATAATCAGCTTCTTAAATAGCAGAAACTTGTTGTGTAGCCTACAATCGGGATTTAGATCAAAGCGCAGCTGCACCACAGCATTGCTAAAGATCGTCGATGATTTCAGAACTTCCCTGGATAAACTCACTTTGCTCGTTCTTCTAGATTTTTCAATAGCTTTTGATGAGGTTAACCACAGGCTTCTGTTAAATAAACTGTGTAAAATATTTAATTTCTCTTATCCTGTCTGCAAACTTATTGGGTCATATCTAAGCGGACGAGTACAAAAGGGGATTAGGGCTACAGGCGACACCCCTCTAAAAAAACGAGTGGTGACAGTTACCTCCGCTGTCACTTGGAAATACTGTTTTATTTCATTATTAATTTTTTTATTCTTTGCAAAATTTAATAGGATCTCTCCGGAATGGGCTTGTATCACTGCTAAGGGTTTTGCTGAAAAATCTAAGGAATTCCATAAATTAAGAGAACCATCAATATACTACTGAATACATGAGGATAAGATAAGATAATTTTTTATTAGTACAAATAATACTTTTATAAACATAGTTTCTAAGTTACATACCAATTCCTTAAACAGCACTATCCTTAACATATTGCATATTTCGCATAGTCAGGCAGCCTTGATGGCTCTGAGTGGCCCTCGGATAACATTTAAATTACTGGGGAATAGTACGTCGTCTGTGGATAAGTTGTGTATCCACAACAAGGTGTCTCTTCTGTGGGTTCCTGGTCACATGGGGATCATGGGAAATGAAAGGGCTGGCCTTTTAGCTAGGGCTGGCTCTAATTCTCCATTGCTCGAGGAACCCGCCGTAGGCGTTGCCACCTCGAGTATTGGGTCTCTCATCAAAAGCGGATGTGTATAGAAAGCATCAGCATGGGCGAACCTGAGTACCAGAATGTGTTCTTTTATCATTTCGCTTGAATAAAACGCATTTTTTTCTAACCAAACGCAAAGCAAGGCAAACAAAATAGAATTGTCAATTTGACAACAATAAAAATTAATATTTCGCTTATACTGCACTCTATTTGTCAATTTTTAAACCAAAAATGTGAAATGCGACAATCGAGGTATGAGGTGTTCTTTGATATTGATCTGGCAAATATATGGTGGTATATTTCGAACAAACCGAATTTAAATTTCATCTCTATAGCCGAAACATTTAAAACACCTGCGTCACTAGATTTTCCATATCTTTCAACGTCGATACGTATATAAAAATTTATTTTCGATATCAACGAATGGTCAGTAAAACAAACTGATTCAACTTAAAAAACTTAATCGACCCAGTATAAGTCGAGCTAGTACACATTGAATTGACACATAATCATAGCATGTCCACAATCCAGAAACTGTTACTGTACTTGATTCGTCTTCAACATGTGGAGTTTAGTTTACCGTTCGAACTTTTCTTCCCAATAATCATCATTACAAATTATGTAGTACGCAGCAGGATAATACAAATTTTGACATAGTGTCTACAATGTGAACATCAAGACGTGTTAGTTGCCTGAATCGTTGATTTAGTAGTGCAAATGTATTTTCAATTATAACTCTAGTTGCACAGATACGTTTATTAAATTCTCTATGCGTTTCGTTTAAATTTGGGCTCTCTTTATATGGAGTAATTAACCATTTCGCTGAATCTGCTAAAAGGTGATATTTTGTTCCACATATACGTGGTAAACATACGTCAATTAAGTTGGGACCGCCATTTCATGGTAGAAAAGTTTTGAATACGTCAAAATTTAGGGCTTAATTAGTGCTAATTTAATGCCACTTCCACGAATAAAATGCTCTTGTATTTTTCAAAAAAAATCCATGGATAATCCAACTTTATTAAAAGTTAGGACCACCACTACTGAGAATAGGTTGATAGTATTGTCACAATAGTGTGCACTGCATGATATTTTATGGCTCAATTAGGGCTAATTTAATACAATAATAATTATTTAATAAGAATTAAGAAAAATAATAAAAAAATTGCATTGTTTTAATCTTTAATGCTGCACTAAATAAATAGCTAAACATTTTTATTGAACTAAGGTGGTGCAGTTGCACCACCTTGCATCATACTGTCGGCGCCCATGATTGTCAGCTTGGTTCAGAGGAAATTGTTTAGGATCTCTAATCTACTTAGTTCACCAGGGTTCGAGCTCAGATAGTCCGATTGAATCAGGAAATTTTCTGTATGCATATAAAAAAAAATGTGGCATCGGTAGCTCAGCTGGTAAGCACGCTGGGTACCATCCCTACGGTAGTAGGTTCGATTCCCACTCCGACTTGGTTTTGTGCTTCTCCTGCCACCTGGTTTCCTTCCATTTTCTGCATTATACCTTAACCCTTGCTATTACTTAATTCTTAAATTGATATTTAATTGTGTTTTCTAAGGATATCTTCGATACAATTCCATATAACTTTGTAATTGACATGTGTCTATGTATATTTCTAAGAAATAAGTTAGCTATTTGATTCTACAAGTATAATGATGTCTATGATTATGATAATAATGATATGATATATGATTGTTTCTAATGCTTGCCAAATGTATACATAGCTTGTAAGTACGTAATGTTTCCTGTCTGTAAGATTGTTAAATTCAGTAGACTGAATATGATATGAAGGAAGGAATTAATTTCATAATATCTTGAACAAAAATATAAAATCATGTACGAATATATATATTTTTTATTTTTTCTCTAAATTCACATAAAGTGCGTCGATAACGACTGTAAAATATTTCTATAAAGATTTTCAGTGCTATAACTCTAATGAAGTAGTAAAGATAACTGAACAAAAATCTTTACATAAAAACATAAATTTCCTTAAAGCATTCTTTAATTTTAAGTAGTTTTTTTTTCAGGAACGATGTTGATCTTTAGCACTAACCCTATTATTTTTGTTAAAGAATATTTCGTTATTAATCGACATTTCAAAAACTTTTTACATATATATTTAGTTGATTATTCGAGATTAGTCATATAAATACGCGGTCCTGGAGTACCTACCATTTTCGAGCTATAAAAAAGAAATAGTAATTACAATTCTACAAAAAAACCCTATTCACTAAGTACTTCCTTCTAATAAAAGGACCATAAATTCTACATTAGCTTCCTATATTCCATACATTTCCAATTCACCTTCCAAGAAATACGAAATTTAAAATTCTCTTGTTGCAGAACCAATTCGTTCTTAATTCTGCGATGGGCTGGCTATTTAAGTATAGTCCATATACATATATATAGCAGCATCGATTTACTAAGTAAATAATCCATATACTAGCATCCTACTCCTGCTGGTTTACTTAAGTTTTCTATATGGTAAAAAACACAAGAAAAAAAAGGATTTCATAAACACACACGAAACAGCAATTTCCACAAAAATATTTATCGTAACAATGGGCACGGGAAAATTTAATCAATCTCTCCTCTTTATTTGCCGCTGGAATTAAATCTTTGAAAGTGGTTAGTTGGTTGCTGGAGTATTAGAAAGTGAGCAAATAAAAGCTTTCGTCGGTTGAAAAGATTTGTTCAAATGCGAAAATCAATTCAAAACTCTTCGATGTTGTGTGTACTTTAACGAAATATTTTGCTTAACGGCATTGTTAGATTTATTATATTTGAAGACGAGAAAATTGATAATTTTAAATTATTAAAGCCGTGACCTTTGGATAAATATTTAAATTGTCGAGTTTTCCCCGCAAATAATGACGAAAGATTCTCATTCCTATGAAGCTGGTTGATTTACAGCGAGTTTCGTTTCGCCGTGTCATTTCTGATATACCAAATTTATAATACCTCTAGTGTTCCTCAGCACAGACATTTTGGGCCGCTGCTCTTTAATACTTACCCCAATATTGAATTTACTGTTTTGTCTCTAGAATTATATATTAACCTAATGACAATAAAATATTTCGCGTCATTTCAAGTGATGAGAACTCAATTCTACCTAGTATCGAGCTAAAAAAAAAGTAAAATTTAACGAGATCTCCAAATATTTTATATTAAAAGCGCTGGTAAACATAGTTTTATATGGAGAAAAGAAGGAAATATAGTGATAAATAGTTGTCATTAAAAAATTTTGCAGTTTATTGATAAGGATATTTTTTGCAATTTAATTAAAGTTAATAAAAATGGATTTAATTAAATGAATTAATGACGCGATTGTCTATCACGTAGCTCTAAGTGTATAGATTTTTTTTCGAAAGCTACCAGTAAGGGCGCCTTGGATTTTTATAAACTTTTGTTTTCAAATGCGGTATACAAATTTTAAATTTTAAATATGTAATTAAATTTTATTCAAGTTTTTTCTGATATTTTGAAACTTGAAAACATTTATCGCAATCCAAATATGTTTAAGGAGAATTTCTTTCTTTGGTAATTTGTTCGAGCTAGTGAAAAAGAAATATATAAGACCACTCGACCGAATTAGCCCCCACAGAGAAACTGGCCATTGTGTTGGAGTAAATTTTTATAATAATTTTTATTTTATCTTGAATAAATATTTTTAAATATATTTTGATATTTCGCGGATCGTTCTTTGTATCTACTCGTCTACGTCACCTTTTGAGGTGATGCTCGATGAAATTTCAAATGCGATTTGTACATCGTTGGAGGAAAGTGAGCTTCCACCATTAAGAAAATCATTATTTGTCAAAATTGTCAAAGCCTTCAATTCAATATACGAGAAATTAAGTTACGCTCTTATACTGCGTTATTCCACGCAAAATCGTGCTTTTTTTTTTGAAAATTAACATGTTTGAAGGTCGCACTTCGCAGGATATTAAAATTCAAAATTTCGTGAAATATCATTGTAGAGGTACCTTTAATAGTCTATAACTCCGAGGGAAAGTAAGTGACAAAATTTAATAATTTTGATATCATTTTAAAGGAGACGAACTGTATCATAAAATCGAAGAATAACAATTTTTCATGTAAAAAACTTATTCAGGAATAAGAGTTGTGTCTTTTATCCTTGAATATGGAAGGTGCAGCTGTGGTGTTTCATTTATTGTTTTTGTTTTTTTTTTTTTTTTAATAATTGCTTTATTTGTGTACTTATTTTTCCGAAAGTATAAAAGTGAGGTATCATGATTAATGTATGACAGACAAAATTTTCATACAGAGCCATTCCACGCGAAAACGATCCCTTTGTATTGATTTTCGACCAGGCCATTTCCGATTTGGATGAAAAATTCAGAGTTTGTATTAAACTCGTAGATAGCTCACCCATAAAAATTCAGCTCCTCCGAAAGATTCTTTTTTTTTTATATTTTTGTTTTGGAGCCCCAATAGCCGGTTTCACAGCCAAGGCTTAAGCCACAGCGATAGCTTCAGCCAAGGCTTAATAAATATTTCGGTTTCACAGTCAAGGCTTAAGTGATATCACTGGCTTAAGGCAAGCTTAACTTAAGCCGGTCATCTCGAAGGCTTAAACCTCAAATTTTGCTGTGAAAATTATAGGAAATTATTGCTAAATATATATTTTACCTAAATATTATAATTTTTGTTATTAAAGGAACGTACATACATATATGAATAGTTATATACATATATGTACTTTAAAACTAAATTGAAATTTTCCAAATGAGAAATAGTTATCCAATTAGCAGTTTTGATTACTGTCCGGCAGCTAGTTACAACCAAGGTAAATAGACGACAAAGGATTCCCATTCAAATTTTTGTTTGATAACCTCTGACGTAATTCTGTGACTAATGTATATACATTTTTATATGATAGACAGAGAGAGGAGAGGGAGTATTGTGTTCTCTGTACCGTACTTTCCTATACATTTCACGATATTACGTCACCTAACGGTGGAACATGGTTCGTAATGGTAATACCCAAGGTATATAGAAGACAAGGTAATCCCGGCACGAACCATGTTCCGCCATTTTTCTTAAATTTTCTTTTCCTTTTTTCTTCATTCACTGAAGTACGTCACAGGGCATCAGCTGCAATGTGTCAAAATTCTTGGCGCTTTTGATAGGTTTGTTTTGGTTTGGTAAATTATTTTGTGTGATTTGTGTGTTGTGATATTTCTGATGTTCTGAATTATGTCTTTATGTTTATTATGTATAAATTATGTCTTACAGTGCTTTGTAAACTATTCTGGAATCACTTCGGGAAATATCTTTCTACGTGGTTGCGATAGTTTCCGACATGGGACTAACTAATGTGGCCTTATGGAGGGAATTAGATATTAGTGAGAAACAACCATTCATTCAATGTTCAGATAATGAGTTGGACAAGATTTCCTTTTTTGCTGATACCCCGCACTTAATAAAATTAATTAGAAACCTTTATTTGGCTTTTAATGTGTAGATGATGAGTGATTGAAACCTTAACCCTTCATTCAACCCTATCTCATGGAAAGTCCTCAGTTTTGCTCTCCTCCGGATGTGTTGAGTTTTCCAGTTGATAAATCAAAAGTATATAGGGCGGGGTGACTTGCTCGAGTTCCACAATGCTTATCAAGATTAACGCTTTGTCGATTACAGTGAATTATCTCTTGTTTAAGTTCCTAGGTTGAAGTATTTACTGCAGTTGATTTTGAGGATCTTTCTTTTGTTTTGTTACAATGCAAGTACATCTTTCGTTCAAATCTCCTAGAATAGTACTTTGGATTGTTTTATAATTTAAACTTTTCCATTGCATTAAAAATAAAATACTCTTGAGGGAATATGTACTCCATGCTATTTGTAGCGATATATGGAATGTTTGCTGAAATGTCTCAATCAGAAATAATACATGTACTTCATGTTTTACATTATCCTTTATTAAATTTAATAAGAGCTTAACAAATGGCTATTATGTAGAGATACCACCTAGAAACGCAAGTTCTGGAAGAACCCTTTATCTTTATTAGCCCTGTACTTCTGTTCACATTTTACTCTGGTCTGGAAACGTTCTGCTTTCCTCTTAACTGGATCCTTCAGGTCCTTGACAGACACCTTTTAAAATGTAATATCTTGAACTGTGTAGCGCGTAGGCATCAAGTGATTATAGTTTAGAATCTTTAAGAATGGCTTAATCTTAGACTTCTTCAATTTCGCCTAGTCCATTTTTTTGGATACCTGTCAATCCCAGCTATGAGAGCATGTTCAAATTACGATACGTACGATTTTCCCTGTTTTCATAATTTTCCTCATCTTGGAACTATAAAAAAAATGGAATGAAAAAAAAATTATTTTGATGAGTTATACATATATACAATTAAGAAAATATATTTCAGTAATTTTTTAATACTTTTCATTGCAAATTACTTAAACAATATACGTTTTCACTTTGTGCGATAACCAAAATCAAACGTAATTGAGGTAATAAATAGCAGGCCTGCCTAAAAGCAAATAATGTTCGAACACCAAATCAAATAATTGTCTTCAATTTCACCAAATTCTTTAGTGTTTACAACAATTTGTATTACTGAAATTCGAAATTAATTTCATTTAATATGCGGTGACATAAAGAAGTCCATCAACGGAATTATTGTTGCTATTTCTATCCAACGGATCAATATGTAAAAATAATACTTGTTTTTCGCCCTCCCCCTTTCCATAAAAAATTAGTGGAATTAAAATTTTTTTTCTAAGTTTAAATTTGTATGATTTCGTTTTTTCGAGAAACTCAAATCCTGTGATCTGAGGTCATGTGTCTCTATGAAGAAATTTTAGCCAATACCGAAGATCTTCATTATGTCATAGCGGCTTCAAGCTAAAACTCATAATTTTTATTTATTAGCACGTTTCCATAGTCACGTCTTGGATAATCGTAGGCAAATTAACGTATTTTTTTTTTGTAGTAAAAAACAAACTTTTGCGAATTTTTATAATTTTTTTTTACGTTGAAGATTATTATTTTAATTCAGACATTTTTTGAAAATTTAGTTCCGGCCTAGGGAGGGTGGTTGAGGTATGGCCTAGGAGTAGACAATATCATTCGTCTTTCCTCACAATAGTTTTGATCTGGTGGCCCCTTCCTCTCATCCCTATAAATTAACGGCATATGATTTTTTTACTGATGTACCGTGACAAAGTGCAAAAGGCGTTTCGTTTCAACAAGAACTTAACACTCTTCAGTACGGCTGGTTCTTGCTTGCCGCATACGCCTGAAAATATCTAAGTTGACTACACATACACTGATGTGCAAAAAAAACGCAGCACTCGAATTTTAAAGAATATATTTGATTTACGGCATATTTACGTTTCAAGGTTCATCGCGATTGTTCTTAATTTGGTTACGTATTATGGAAATAACATTTTGGGACAACTTTACAGTAATTATTTCATCTTTTATTGTTAATTTTGTACAAAAACAAAAATATTCAGTTCAGCTACAATATATTCAAAGAGCACATTTCTTGAGGTAATTCTCCTAAGTTACTTCGAAACTAATTATTATGGTAAACATTTTTATTGCATCTAATTTAGTTTTATTATTTAATAACCTATTGGCCCACCACGAGCCCTGATCACCACTATACAGCGGTCTTTCATACTTCCTGCAAGATTTTTAATAACATCTTCAGATATTCCATCCTAGACTTCTGAAACTGCACTCTCCAGTTACCTTTGTATTTTTGGACGTTGTCTCCTAATACGTAGTTTTAGAATAGACCCCAAATTCTCGATTGGGTTGATATCAGGACTATTTGGGGTTCACCACAAAGTCTCAATACAGTTTTCCAGTTGGTAGTTCGTAACCTATAATATAGAATGCAAGCGAAAAAACTATATTCACGACAATATAATCAATTGAATAATAAGGAACACATTTCTTCCATTCAGTTTTAATAAAATAGTACCTGTCTGGCTTTGTGGCAAGGCGCATTGTCGTGTTGGAAAAGGAACTCCCCATTTGTTGCAAACAGCTCTAAGGTGGAGGGCTTCAAGTGATTCTCCAGAACATCAATGTAGGCATTGGCATTTATTCTACGGCTAACAAACGTGAGATGTCCACATCCGCGTGAACAAAAACATGCCCAAACCATAACTCCGCAATCCTGAGGTGGTACTTCTTGTACACATCTAGGCAGAAGTCGCTCTCCTTTCCTTCTCCGCACGTACAGCCTTTCATCAGAAGAGTGAAGGTTGAGTTTGGATTCGTCTGAATAAATAACTCTATTCCACATATCCTCTGTCCATGAACGGTGTTCGCGTGCCCACTGGAGACGTAATTGTTTCACTCGAGCTGTTAAAAGGGGCTTTTTAACCGATCGACGACCGTTTATTCCTTCTTGAATGAGTCTTTGTCGGATGACTGAGGAGATAATATCGACGTTATGCGCACTCATTAGCTCTTGTCTTAAATCCGGAGATGTTTTGAAACGATCCGTCAAAGATCTACGAAATAAAAACCGATCTTCACGAATGATAGTCCTTCGCGGTCTTCCCGATCCTTCACGACGATCTACGCTGCCAGTCTCTTCGAATTTTTTAATTAGCCGCACAATAGTGGAATCGGATCATCCTAACCTACGACCTATTTCACGCATAGAAAGATTTTCCCGCCACAACGCGATCGCCACAGCTTTTTGTTCACTACTTAGTTGAACCATATTTAACAAAATTTTCTTTCAATACACAAATGCGTTCACTATCTGAACACTAAATTGAAAAACAAATCAAACTCGCATCTTTTGCATCTTATTTAGTCTATTGTGTCATATTTTTCAGAGATCTTCGTGAGACTACCTACTAATTAGGAAAAATCATGATTTTCCAAGGATACCTGCCAGTGCTGCGTTTTTTTGCACACTACTATATATTCAGTTAAAATTCTGACTATTAATAATATGAGGCGAATACTTAGGGCCTTTCCGAATTCATGTCTTCGTGTTCGTTTTATTATTACAGCTAATGACATAACACAACAAGCTCAGCTATTATAATATAATTAGACGAAGACGAAGCTAACCTGTCCGAATTCGTTTGCTTAGCTTGATCTCGACAGACAGCGAATAAACATAACCTCAAAATATGTTGTCTATTTAAAATAGTCAACTCGAACCTTGGCTCGATATCTAAATATTGTTATACAAAGTAGCAAAGCTCGATGGCATAGACATGGATTTGGATAAAGTTTGACTGGATGTTACGCCACTAGCTGTAATAACAAGACGAAGACGAAGACTTGGATTTGGACAGGCCCTAAGTATTTACTTTGTATACAACAGTTTGGCCCAAAACGAGACTAGGCAAATTCATACAGAAAAATCAAGAAGACATTTCGTAGAAAAATGTTATCAATTTAAAAAGAAGATTGTTGATAAAACTGTAACTGCAACTGATATCTACTTCCGCTTAGGGCTAAACTGCTGATTACAAAGTAAATACTTAGCATTCGTCTCATTTATATTAGTTGAACTTGCTTGGAGTGTTTCTATTAACAAATGAAAGACAAACTATTGGATATCACAGGTTTGGTGAAAGTAGTAAGTTTGCCACGTTTATTTGGTAGGTCGACCTTTTTTATACACGCAATAAACATCAATGCAAAGAGCAGAGAGCAGATGACGAACAATTGGACTTCGTTGAAGGACGTCAAAGTCACTTGAAGGTGGATATTAAAAATTTTATGTAGAAAATATTTTCTATTACAAAAACTTCAATTTATGAATCTCTGAAAATCTTGAAAATGCAATTAATCTACGCGAAAATCTTAGAAGGAACAAAGAAAGCAGAAATCTTACGCCATATTGCGGGATCCTCATTATAACATAAGGTGGTCATCCACCACTAACAGAACCAACAAGACATACATAAGTACTACTACTACTTCATTTAAATTTCTGACCGATAGCACTCGATATTTAAAATACACTAGAAACTTTCGAAATCTCTTAATTATTTAAAAGAAATAACTTTTTAGAAAAACTTTAATAGAGAATTCTCTGTACTGTCACTGTCAGATTTCCTTTTCCTTTTTTATTCATTCACTGAAGTGCGTCACAGGCTATCAGCTGTGATGTGTCAACATTTTAATGGGATTACCTTGTCTCTATATACCTTGGGTAATACCTTGCATTCTATATACCTTGGTTACAGCATTTCACATGACGTTTTAGGAAAAAACCTAACAGTTTAAGACAAAAATGAGTTATTTGTCTGATGCAGAGGATATAAGTGACAAAGAAATGTATAATACAATATCGCAAAGTGTGACCCGTGAAAAAATTATAAGAAGACGCCCGCAACATTTCAAGAATTGGAATGACGTTGATTTTTATTCTCGATTACGACTGTAGAAACATTCGGCTATGATGGTTTACATTGTCAAAACATTCTTCTGCAACAATGATTTTGGAGTTAATATCCTTCCAGATAAAAAGCACAACAAACTGGTAAATAAAAAGTTCTTCTTCTTTTCGCTTAGTTTTTATGGCAATTTACCTTTAAAAAACTTCACAATTACAACAGTGCTGACAACTTAAAAATTATCATCTGCGGCTTAACTAAGCCTTAGCTTTCTGAATACTATGAAACCGAGCTCTAAGCTTAAGCCACACCCGAGGCTTAGCGAAGCACTAGCTTAAGCCTGGACTGTGAAACCAGCCATTAGTCTTATCTATCTATGTGACAAAAATTGCGGTCGTATTCGGCTTCATTTTAGATAATTTTCAAAGTCACTGTATACCAAAAGTAACGCAATATGGGAGCACTACTATGTTACTTTCATAGCTCCAAATCGAAATCGAGCACCTTCACAATTTTTGACACAGGCTTATGGCTCCAAAATAAAAATACAAAAAGAAAATCTATTGATCCTAAATTCTAATAGTAAATAATATACTATTTGTTGAAAGAAAATACTTATTAACAAAAAATATTTTCATTAGGTGCTACTGTATTTTTTTATAAAAATATGAATCAAAAAAATCAGTGCCTTTTCTCGAGATATAATTTTTTTGAATATTACGTTCCATCATAAAATCACAAAATTTCTAGACGCCCTAGCGGGGGAGGGGGGGAGGGGATGGACGGATGAGAAATGAGTTCCGTACAAACTCTGAAAGTTTCATCGAAATCGAAAATGGTCTGGTTCTGTATGGAATGACCCCCAACTACAGGTACGTAAACAACAACTACTGCTGGCAGTTTTTATAGTCTTGGAAATGCATTGCGAACGACAAAAAATACCTTTCCCAGAGGAGAAGTTCATCATAAATCAAAAAAATGTTCAATTATTTTTTTTAGATGATGTTTTTCCATTTACCATATGCGCCAGCAGGCCAAAAACATTTAACTGATAAACAACGATTATTCAATTTCCGACTGAGTAGAGCAACATGAATCGTGGAGATTGAATTCATTCGGTACTTTATGCTCCAAATTCTTGTACCTGGAAATAATAATGTTCCTGATTGTCCTGATTGAGCACAGAAATTTAAAGCTGCATGTTATTATTTTATTAATTATCTTGACAATAAAAGCAAAAGCAGTTAATGTCCAAGGAACTATGCAGATTATTTGGAAACTTCATCGAAGGGGAGAATGACAAGATTTCCGAGCGATTCATTATTTACCGCCGATATCAAAACGTATGCTAAATTCAGTAGCTCTGAAATAATTTCTGCAATTTTTGCTCCATTTTTTTTTATTCATATCGTAGAAACCAGCAAGAGCAGCATTTCAAGATTTTTAACACGGGTGTGGTATCGCATTCAGTTTTTGGAGGCATCCTTATAATTTTCAAGTAAAACAGAAAATATTAAAAATTATTCATCTCTTTCTTTAGGAACATTACTCCATGAATGACTATTATGGTGTCTCGCTTGTTATCTATGTAACTTCTAAATTGCTAATATTTTGCTCAGACCAAACTGCAAGCTGTATTCTCTTGTTTATGATAAATGTCTTTTGACAACTCATTGCAGGAACAGAAACCAGCTGGACTTTCTCTATCAAAATCTCCTTATCTGGCCGCACGCCTTTATATGTATACTCACGTCCATCCATTGGTTGGATGTGGCAGATGATAATAAATTTAACTTATTTATTATATTTAACCTGTTATTCATAATTCATTATTTGTGACATTAAAATTAGTATTAAACGCGTTTCGAACATTGTATGCCCCTCTTGTGCAAGTCTGTTGATGCTTGAAATTAAATTGTCCTCTGCATTTGATCGCATAGTTACTTGCATTTATAGAAGAGCAGAAGTATCAATACCATCAAAAATTCATAATTATATTGTACTGTAGCTTATGTCTTCTATGGTAGATAGTTACTCTGTGAACAGGCTTACTTGAAGCAGGAAATGGTGATGACTTGAATAGCTGGTTGAAACAGAAAGCTGTGACGGCTCAACTTCCAGACCTGAAAAAGCTTTTACTTGAAAGTATGAAGTCGTCTTAATGGCGCTTTGACGGGTACTATTCCGTTAGGAAAGCTGGACCGGTGGGACCAAGTCGACCTTATGTGGACTTGACGGCCGAGCTACTACAGCGCTGGTGACGGTCGTAACGAGAGCAGCTGTAGCGTTGGTGCTTCCTGAAGGATTCCTCTCTTCAGTTCCGGATGGAGAGTCCATTAATGCCAAGTCTAAAAAGCAATGTAGTCTCTGATAGTAAGGCTTATCTAATGCATGAAAGGAAACATTAATCCATTGGTTATGGGTGTCGGTTCAGGAAATTAATAGTTTTTTTTTTATTTCCTCTCCGTTATTTTGGACTTGTTCATTTTTCTCTAAATCTACCCCTTTTTGGTGTTAGTGAATTGCACGTTAACATCAGACAGATTACATTTTTTTTTTATATTTTTCCAAATTCAAAGCCTACTAGCAAAGTGTTACTACATGCGAATTTCGCAATTGATTTTGCTAGGTTTACAAAGTGGCTTGTCAAATATTAGAAAATATACGACCCGGCATAGACGCGTCCCCGCTGTACTCTAAATACGCAATAATTTTTACGGAAACTATGCAAAAACTAATCAGAAATTGTTGTTGCAATTATCGCAATCGCTAAAGTCGCCAATAGTGCCACCACCTATTACATGTCACTAAAATCGTTGAAGAAGTCGCGGAAAACGTTTATTCGCTTAAATCGCGGATAATGTAACCTCGCCGCCAAATACGTGTAAAAAATAAAATTTGAGCTGATCCGCAAACGTCCAACAAAAACAGCGTTCCGATCTTAGTGCGCATAATCACCTTGACTTTCAACTTAATATCGCCAAAATCTCGTAATCGCCTAATCGTGCAATTCACACACAATTTTACCGTAAAATTAGAATCTATTTTTCTACACATTTTTAATTGGTTTCCATTAAAGCCGATGGTTTAATGTCAGAAGAGTGCTCGTAGTTGTTTGTTCCGCTCGCACATGGGTCAAACATTTGATGAAACATCAAACATTGAGTGAAATCTGCAATTTTTGCTGATATTTTAAGAAAATATTTATCGTGATCAGTGACGTATATAAAATTTAATTATATTTTGAACATGGAAGGAAAAAACGTGTACTTTCGGTGCATTTCGCTTTTTTATTTCTGAAAAGCCAAAAACGTGTCGCAAACTCACAAAAAAATATATTCCGTATACGGCGCAAATGCCGTTAGTGAAAGTGTTTGTCGAAAGTGGTTTAAAAAAATAATCGTTGTGGAGATTTTGATCTGCAAGATGATCCTCGCTCTGGTCGACCAGTCACTACCAACCTTGATCACCGACCAATATGTGTCTACAACGAAGTTCTGAAATAATCTCAACATAAGCCAGTCAACTGTTTCCAGGGGCGCATCGAGAGGGGGGACGAACGGGACAGGTCCCCCTCCAGAATGTCAGTTTTTTGAAAATAATTTACAAATTATGTATAAAATGTAGTGTGTATATTATAACAAAGTCCGATAAAATAAAATAAAACCTTTAAATATACAACAGCAGTCCTTAAGTGCTGAGATGGGTGCAGGACATGATTTTA
Source organism: Dioctria linearis (assembly GCA_963930735.1). Classification (NCBI taxonomy): domain Eukaryota; kingdom Metazoa; phylum Arthropoda; class Insecta; order Diptera; family Asilidae; genus Dioctria; species Dioctria linearis. Next base: position 20,425,683 of record OZ005742.1, on the reverse strand, counting down.
GAGCCCTATTTTTCCGACTTCGTAGGACTTGGTACATTTTGGTCCCCACAAAGCTAAATCCTGGGTGCGTATTTCGAGACATTTTCGGAAGCTTGGCATGGTGAAAAACGTTAATGTTTGGATACCTCACGAAAAGGCGGATGATCACTGGCGATGAAAAGTGTGTTGCCTTCAACAATGTCAGTCGAAAAAGATCATGGTCGAAGTACGAGGAGGCTGTTCAAAAGAACGCAAAGGCTGGATTACACCCAAAGAAGGTCATACCCAGCATCTGTTCGGACCTTGCATCTTCAGACTATGACTTATTTCGCTATAGAACAGTTTAAATATTAAATTCTTCAGTTTCCTGGATATTCTCAAAAACCAACCAATTGGAAGACTTCTTTGCATAAAAATCTTAGGACTTTTACAAACGAGGGATAATGAAGCTTGTGGATAGATGGCAGAAAGTCATTGAACAGATTGAGATACACGAGCTAGTACAGCTAGCATGCAAGCCACCCTTCCAACTTGACAGCAGAAGGAAGTTCGGTAGATGTCTTATCATCTTGTATACAAGTCCATTTAAAAAATGGCATTGAAACATAAAGTCTTGTGTATATTGGCAATTATAGCAATAAATAATGTAGCTGAATCGGAGAAACAGAAGAAAAAAGGAATGGAAGAGGAAGGTGTTGGTAAATGATGTAATGCAAATGATTCCAGAAAATCTTATTTTCCTAGTACATATAAATTTATCAATTTCTCTCAAGCATTTCTTTTCCGCCATCTTGAAAACTGTATAATGTCAAATTACTATCAGCTGTCATGATTTTTCATCAGGTAAGTTCGCTGAAAGCTGAGCTGCCTGCATAGCAGTAGGGATTACACGTGCAAGAAATATGGCAGTATAAGTTGCATTAAAGCTGTACTATCTCGTGTAACCCCCGGGTTAGTTAAAAATTTTGCATTTGAACTTTACTCGATTTTCGCTATTTATGCATAGAACCAAATGGAATTGGCTTAGTTTTGAAGTCCTTTTTGCTTATAACTGTCCAATGAATCTATTAACAAAATATTTCGACATACATATATACTGTTTAATGTAACTATATGAAGAGTCTGTGTTGCAAATATAATAAGAAGGTAAGAACTGAAACATCCTTCTAATACCATTTTTGCATTTTTGTAGATACACTCTTCTGACATTAAGCCATCGAGAATAGAATACATTCCAAACTTCCAGTTAAAATATAAAGAAACATAAAAAAGATTGCAATTTTCGTTATTCCAAATATTGAGAAACAATAACAAAAAAAGGCATTCTATGTAGGAACGTTTCTAATTAATTTATGTAATTAGGAACTTTCTTTACTTATTCCCCAGAAAAAAAAGACATTTTGCAATAATTTGCTAAACCAGCTTACTGAAGGCTTGCACCTTTACACCCAACATTAAATGATGATAAAATGCAGATAAAAACGTATCAAGGCGAAAAACCTTTTTAATCTCACCTGTTGCTTCATCATCAGAAAAATAAGGCATTCCATCTTATCACCGGATTACATACATACTAAAGGGGCCCCAATTCGAACTGGACTTGCTTCATTTATTCAATTAGTGAACTTGGGGCTCTTGCTACGTAGAGTAGCTGCATTGCATTTTTTTTTAAAGTGATAAGTGATTTGTTAAAGGTCAGTGAAAAATTTCTGGAACAAAAATCAAAATGAGCCATATTCCGGTGATTGCTGTTATGTTGTTGTTATTATTGTTGTTATTATTTGCCGGAGGAAACATAATCGCGGATATTTTCTTAAATCGTGAGTAATTTTATTAATAATTTATCAGCATACAATTCAACATTACATAATATTCGTAATAGGCCAGAATTATAATGATCGGAAAAAAATATAAATTAAAGCAACAAAAATACAAACATGTCTTTGGTACTCCGAGTAAGATAGAGTATCTACAGGCTGAACCATAATGTGCAGGTGTGGCTTGCAGTTTGCTCTGCAGCTGCCGCTTACTTTTCTCTGACACTCACAATGCAGCTAACGGTGAAGCACAATCCTGCAAGTCGTAGCCAACTCTTTTAAAGTTACTCGAATGAGTAAGCTGCAATATGAATTACTTTTACTTGACTTAAATTTCTCGCACTCGAAATCTACCCTAAGTACTTCTTCAAGAAGATATCAAGATATCAAATCCGCAGAAAAAATAAAGTACCCAAGCAAATCATGAAGAAACCTACTACCAAATCTGAATGATAGATTTATTAGATTTACATATATATATAGCGGGGCGAGTGGACTTTGCACTGCAGCCATAATTGGCTTATTGTGCACCGCTTGCATCACAGTTCCTCCAGCAAGCCCAGTCTTCCCAGGAAGAGCAGTATGTTTTTGGAAGATATTTCTTCAAAGTCGGCCGGCTTTAAGAAATATGAGCCTAAAGCCTAGAATCTACATTGCGCAATGACTTCACAGCACATGCTCCGATGTTTCATACTCTTCGAGACATAGTCTACATACACCAGTGCGTAAGATGCCTATCCGATGCATGTGTTTGTTGAGCTTACAGTGTCCGCTTAGTACTACTATAATGATTCTGAGTTGATTTCTAGATAGGCCTAAAAGATCTAGGCTCTGTTCTGAGGAAGATCTTTTAATGAATCTTTTGGCTTGTCTGGATCCTGTTAATGAAGTTTCACCTCTGGTCTATCTGATTTTGGATCCAATTTTGCATCGTAAGCTTCACGGTATTGTAGGAAATACCCCAAAAGGGTTCTGGTCCTATGAAGGGCATAGATGCTCCTTTTTTGGCCATTAAGTCTGCATTTTCATTACCATCAAATCCCGATTGTCCTGGCACCCACTGACGTGTTAGGTGGTTGAATGTACCAAGGTTCGTTAATGCTTGGAAGCATTCCCACATTAACTTCGTTTTGATCTCAGGTGATGAGATGGCTTTCAAAGCCGCTTGGCTATCTGTAAAGATATAAATATTTTCATTAGTGTAGGATCCTCTGAGCTTTTCGTATGCACATCTAGTGATGGCATAAGCCTCTGCCTGAAATATTGAGACGTATTTTCTTAGACTTTGATAGATTGTGCTCAACAGCCATTCTGTCTGGCTACATATCCAGTATTGGATTTGCTTCAATTCTATTGGTTAGAGTGCGTAGACTTTCGGAGTCTCATTCACTATAGCCATCTGTCCGGGCTCTGTACACCATGAGTCCAGCCTCTTTTGCAACAAAGTCGCCGAGTGCCAGTAGATTCAATAGTGCCTCTAGAGCACTGGTGAATATTGTGCGCATGGCACCAGTTACACTTAGACAGGCCATCCTTTGGAGCTTGTTCAGCTTTCTGGTGATTGTCTTTTGTTCACATTTATTCTTCCATGCTGCTGCAGCATAGATGATAGTACTCCTCCTTGGGGACAACCCCTGGTGCTGCGAGCCTCCAGTATCTCACCAAATAGCTGCGTCCTTATTATCCTGTTGGAAAGCATAGCCTGAATCCATCTGTTATGTGTTAGATTCACTCCAAATGCAGGGATTATTGACTTAACGAAGGTTATTAAACGCGCTTTCAATGTCCAAGAATGACAAAGGGTCATTTCCCTGTTGTCAATGGCCGTTCCTATACTAGCTGTTAGGTTTAGTAGAGATAGTTCTGTTGATTTTTGTTTTTGGTATGCAAATTGGCTCGAACTTAGTGGTTGCTTGAGCGTTCCGTCTCTGATGTGCCTTTTCACTATTTTCTCCATTACCTTAAGAACAAATGAAGTCAGGTTGCGCCTCCGGTTTACCTCCTACCATGCTTTGGTTTTGATTAAGATTGGCATGAGTTCATCTAGCCCTCTTTGTAGCAGAGCGGGGAAGATTTCGTCTTCACCCGGCGTTTTGTATGATTTAAATGAGTTTATTTATTGCCCATTTAATTGGATGTGGTGTGAAGATTTTGGTAGAGGCTGTACACGGTGTCCCTAAAGCTACGGATAGGTCATGCTTAGACAAACAAAAAATTGTATGGGTGAGGGTGGGATCGAAACTGTTTCCGAGAAAACGGGACTTTAAGATATTTGGGTATGTTTTTCTGCATTTTTTGTACTTTTTCCTAAGCATCTCCACCGAAAATGGCTGAAAATTTTCAATAAATGCCAGAAAGTACGCAATTATCTTTTGGAAAAGACCTTTTTCAGCCATTTTCGCTGGAGATGCTTAAGAAAAGTGCAGAAAACGCAGAAAGGGTTACATTTTTGGTACAGAGTGTGATAGGTCATTTTAAAGCTAAGCTTTTGGGCATTTTAAATTCGATATAAAATATTGGTATTGACGACGTGTTTTTTTATAAAAATAGTTGTTAAATAAAAAAAAAACAAGTAAAAATTCCGACATTTTAATTTTGTTGAGCCATAACTTCAAAACTGACAGGGTGATGGAAAAAATGTACAGACAAGTGGAAAGGTCCAACGTTTAAATCATCATCATAGGGTGTAACGTTCAGAAGTTACACGGTGATCTATAAAAACATACCCAAATATCTTAAAGTCCCGTTATCTCGGAAACTGTTACGATTTGCTGGAGTAAATTACAAGTAGCTTGTACCCAATCCTTATGAAGAAAGAATGAATTTTTGGAAAAGGTATAGGTAAATATGTATTGGTTACTTTTTCTAGCAAGAAAAAATGATGGCTTTCTTGGTGAATTTCACAGAAAACGAACTCGAATATCGTCCATGTATCCATTATTACCTTATTCAATAAAATAAATTTGACATGTGCTATAACGCAAACTAAAATGCCGAAATTTTGTAATAAATTCTGAAAATTATCTATGTTGTCTTAAGGACGGAATACTTTCTTCAATACAAAGGTCTGTTTTGGAGTATTGTTAGATAAAATGTTTTGAAAGTGTTTGTGCTTCTTTTAGTATCAGTCCATCTTTAGAAAGTAAGGAACACCTGTGGTGACTAATGAATCCGTAGTTATAGGCGAAATAATGAATGAGGATCCTAGTGCCCAAGTCCGACCAAATCGGATGCAAACTACATATTCAAGAAGGTTGAAAATTTCCTTCAGATTGCATTGTTTCATCGGAAAAATGAAAATTTATGACATTTTCATTATAGTCCTGTTAATAGGGACTCCGAAAGGGCTTTGCCCTACAAAAGGTGGGGTACAAACGATTTTGATATATGTTATTTAGTTCCGGGCCCCGATGAAAAATCAAGCATTCGACCTTGGGGGTGGTCAGCGTTTTCGCCATCTTGTATTAATGGTACAAAACATTTTTGTTTTTTTTACAAAATAATTCCTCGACGGTTGATCGTACAACAAAAATGTAAAAAATATTAATTTGAAAAAGACTAAATTCCCTACATGTTTTGTATAAACACTTTTTTTGAAAGTCTGATATGTAACAAGTTACACAGCGGTGGAAACATGAACACCATCGGGACCCGGAACTAAACAGCATATATCAAAATCCTTTCTACTCCACCTTTTCTGGAGGAAAAACCAGACTGGAATATTATCCAAATAGAACAATGCAACTTGGGGAAAATTTTCAAATGTTTTTACTTAGGCTCAATCCGGATAGTAAGGGTCCGAAGTTCAGAAATCGGATCTCAATTATTCCGGATACTTTGAGCTCTAATGTGTATATCGGATTCTTTGAAAAATAGAAAATTACGGAAATCTTGTCAACCAGAAAGAAATTTAAAAAAAATATATATGAAATTTTCAATTTCATATTTTTAAATTCTCGATATTATAAGTGGGTCACCCTGTATATCGGACGAACACTGATTAAAATAGCATTGGATTCCAGGCCCTTGCTAATTTCTCCTAACTGTGCCTAGATATCTCCTATTTTTTAATGGACTAACCAACCACTGTAAACTTCCATGGTTTGAGGTGGATGAACACTGATCACCAGCGTTTACAGCACTAACATTGTTACGTAATCATACCACAACACATCCATAATAAAGCATTAATAAAGCCGTAGGGAACTACGTCGAGATTCCAAGTCTTTGATTGTTTTGGTATTGGTAGTTGGAACTTGGAAATCTAACAGATTTCTATGTTTTTTTCCTTATTACTTGCGCATGGAAATTCGAGAGAATTCTAAGACTTTCCATGGCGTTTCTACATAGAATTGTTAGGGATTTCAATGCTTTTTCGGCATTTTTTAATTAATGAAATCTAACAGAATTCCAGATTTTTGCACTGCTGCTAATATTTTTGTAATGGAAACTTAACATATTTATGATATTAATCATGGTAAAAACAATTGTTTTCTTCCAGCCTTATTTATTTTTCACAGAGGAAAGTCCCCACTTTTTACCTATGTACATAGAAACTGCACTTATAATTTCACCACCAAAATTATTTGCTATTTCTACAGATAATTTGGTTTTACCAGTCGCTGTAGACCCTAAAATACAATTAAAGGAACTTTTCGAAGCATTTTATTAAAAATGCAGAAGAAAAATTGCCATTAACATTGAGAAATGAGATTTTTCGTATACCTACCTCGAACACATTTACAAAACTGAAAATGACTTCCTGTAAGCGTGTAAAAACATCTACATCTGGAATTTTTGTTTTTGGGATGTCTTCCATTTTGTGCTAAGATCCCACCACCTTTTGAATATTTTGAATAATTCGCGAATAAATAGCCACGAACTAAGCAACCACATCCACAATTTCGAAATATTTATTTTGGGTAGAAACAAAACATACCGAATATCATTCCAAACCTGAGGCAGTAGAACCTGCTTTATTATTATTCTGTCGCCAGGGTTACTCAAGAATTTTCATTATCCATAAGCGAAAGTAATAGTTACTGCCCCAAGTAACTGCAGCCGAGTTCAACTTACTTCAATTTTTTAATAAAATGGTATTGGAAATGGCAAGTGAATACACTTTTAATATCATCTGATGTGGAACTTGTGAAATGTCAACACATTTGTTTTGGAGCAATCAATATTAAATTAATTAAATGACTACATAGATCAAAAAGGGTACCAATTGTAGAAAAAATACTCAACTTGTCTACCTTTCAGGCTCCATTTCGCGAAAAAGTTGAAGTGAGTGGAATTCGTCTCCGTACTGGCGCAGGTAGGATGATGGGTATTTCAAGAGGGGATGAGGGCATAAAAACAAGTTTGCTTGCGACAGTAACTTCGCTTGTGAAAACCATGCTTAACCTGGAGTTGATACGAGGAAGTACAGCTTGCGTGCAAGGCTCCCTTCCAATGCGATTTTAAATTTGACATCAGCAGGCAGTACGCTTAATGTCTTATCACCTTGCATGCAAGTTTAATTTAAAAAATGACATTGAGACGTAAAGTCTTGTGTATATTAACAAATATAGCAATGAAGAAGGAGCAGAATCGGACAGAAGAAAAAATGATGAAAAAGGTGTTGGTAAATGATATAATGCAAATGATTCCAGAGAATCTTATTTTCCTAGTACATATAGATTTATCAATTTCTCTCAAGCATTTCTTTTCCGCCATCTTGAAAACTGTATAATGTCAAATTACTATCACCTGACCTCACTGATATACTAGGATAATCGGTCTGTTCGATGAAAACCTCGGGTAAACTAGAGCTATAATATCTGGTTTTTTGAAAAGCCTATAGGACTACCCCGAACTTACACTAACAATTTTTTGGGGTAATGGTTTGACATTTGTCACTTGAGAGCTGTCACTTGAAATTTGTTGCTCATTGGGGCATATAAATTAAATTCTTGAACAAAAATTAGAAGATAATAAATAGGAAAATGGCTAGGGTACATTTGATTTGTCTTCACCCATTTTATAAATTTTAATAAATAACTTTTCGCAATTAATTATTCTCAGAAGAACTCTCAGAGGAATGTCATTAGACTAGGGTCACCCTAAATTCAAAAAACTTGTTCGATGAATGCACAAAACCTTGGGTACATGTTTGAGGGGAAAATTTACTCGGTATTTTTATCTAACAAACCTTAATAAGAATGGACTGAGCCATCCTATCGAATTCCTAAAAACAAAAAAAAAACACAAGTTTTTGTTAAAATCTGTTTGTTTCCTTAAAACTTAAAATGTAAAATGTACATTGAACTGTAATCAATTTTGGAAACAGTACGGTTGTATTAAATGGAATGCATTGGAATTGACTTACACATTCAGACAAATATATTGCTTATACAAGGTATCTGGGCCGGCGGGGGGGGGGGGGCTGGTCTCCCCAGAAGGTCAGTTTTTTTTAACATAACTTACAAATTATGTATAATATGTAATCTGTATATTATGAGACATTCAAAATTAACTGTTTTTGGCACCAAATGGGTCTAAAAGTATAGTGAGGAAAAAAAATGTGTAATAAAATATTCGATAAAATGCAATAAAAACTTTAAATATATAAGTAATATCAGTTCTTAAGTGCTCAGATGGACGGATGACGTGTCCTTAGAGCCCACTTTCTCCAACTCTTTTTGGACTTGGAACACCTATGCCCCCCCCCCCCGCCCAAGCCAAATTCTGCGTGCGTTACTGTAAGGTGTTACAGACTAATACGACTATATATTTCTAAATGATTCCTGGACGAAATAAATCATTTGGCAAAATATAGTCATATTAGTCTGGGACACCCTGTATACGTCTATCTCCTTCAGCACAACTATGTTTGATATCAAATCTGTAGAGGAACACATTTATCAGTAATATTAAAAATAAATTTTTAGTTTTTATGTTAATTAAAACAAGTTTAGCTTCCTAAACAATGTTTGTTTAATGCAATACTATGCATTTTATAACATCCTTAGTGTTTCAAATCGACAAATAATAATAAATTATGAATCGGTGCATAATTGTACGAAATAAAGGGTTTTCACAGCCTGTTCATAATTTGTGCCATTTTTAAAGCAAGAACCCTCAGTCCATGGAAGCTGTACTTCCTTGTGTAATCCTCTGGTAAAGCACCGCTCAGTTGCCAATTACTTTATTATGCACAGGTTTTTTTCAATGTATAGAGAAAATGTACTTTACCTGATTTCTTCTTTCAATAACAAATTTACTCTGCTTTCAATTTATTTAGCATTTATATACAAACACATGCTCAAACATTTTTTTCTGCCTCTGATGTATTCATGAATCATTCTAGTTCTTTAGAAAAAAATTAAGCTTATTAATAGTGCACTGTAATTTGTAGATATCTCTTACTTGTCACTAAATTATATTTGTCATTCCTAATACCATAAGCACCTTACGTAAAACCTTATAAATATTTACGTAATCATATTTATATAAGTACTTTGTCTGGCAAGAAAAAAAAATCTATGATCATTTTTTTTTATAATGGAGCTGCTCACTGAACAATCCAATATTTTTATCATGCAGAGTTATCCAAAAATCTATAGCCTAGAAGTAGGCAAAATCTAAACAAGATCTCTTGATTTCAGTCTATCTAAAGAGAAATACTATCCAGTAGAGATGAGGAGATAATAATAAAATCGAGCATCCAATACTCCCGTCCCCCTCACGATCATTCTCTTATTAATGACTCTTTTGTTCATAAATTATACTTAACTTACACACTAACGATTTCTTGGTGATAATCTTTCAACTCTCTCCAGCTTTACAAAGCTTGTATTAAACTTCAGCAAAATATTTTATCGAAACCGCCACCGTGCACTTTTATAAAGCTTCAAGCAAGTCTTCTTATTTCAACTCAAAGTTAAGCGATAAGGAAACCTGAAAAACTTCAACGACAGCCGCCAGTTTTAATTTTCAAATCGAGCAGTGCGGTAAGACATAAATCATTATACGCGAACGGTGTGCTCAACAGGTGCCAACGTGGTTACTTGTGTCATACGTAAACACCTTACGATTAGTGATAACGCGCGACTTAATTAGAGTAAAATGTTACCGCAATTCTTCACCTCATTTCAATTTAAATAGATCTTTAATTTTCTGTTTTTTGTACTCGTTAAAGTGACCAAGTTACTCAAAGTGTATACGTAAAAAAATTATGTTTTCTACAACAGATACCGATCCAGAGCTGGAGAATGCTATTAAATTGGCCACCCCGGAGTTCGCCAGCAGCCTGAAAAGAGTAAGTAGTTGTTACCTCACAGTCAGTCGAAGTCGAAAGTCCTAATTTAATTAAGTTTTGATAGAAAAATTACAAACCGATCGCAGCAGGAAATTGTTTTATTTTTGTTATGAATTTCGGTTGATGTGATTGGGGCTTTTTTCTTTATCATCCAGAGTTGTTTTTCGAGTGGGAAGATAAAATGTTTACCTGAAGTGAAGTGTGTAGATAAGAAAGGATCATTTATTTGTGTTTCAACTATTTTTGGGACTTTTATGAATAGAAAATAATTTAGATTCAGGCGAATTAGTTTTTTTTTTAATGTTAAGGTCATTGGGTGTAGATAGTAACTATAGAGAAAAATTTATTAAAACAGATACTAGTGCATACCTTATATGTAAATGTTATCTACATATGTAAACTGTGTTATGCTATCAGCTGTATAAAGGTATTTTTTTGTATTAATAAGGTCACAAGGTTTCTTTAAAAAAAATCGAAAGATGAACACTTGTAATTCGGCGCTGTGTTTATGTTGTTTAGTTTTGTTTTTAAGGTCAGCAGCCTTTATAAAATTACGCGAATATTTTTAACGCTTTAAGAAGGCTCGAAGTTTCGTACATGCGCCTTACTTAATCTTATAAGGGATGATTCCTGGTTTAGAGTAGAGCAACCGAAGTATTTTACAAATACCGTACTGCAGTTACTGGAAACGGGCCATCCCCATTCTTGATGCAGTATGCATATCGGCATGGTCGTCTTTAGACAAGTGGGGACCCTGGGCTCTTTAGGATATGGTCACCACACTGACAGAAATCAATTTCCAAAATACTTTGGGTTATCAACAGGAATAATAACGTAAAGTATGCTAAGACCTATCACACAATGTGATTTTATGGTTCCTCCGGCTAGCAACTTTTGAGTGACGAAACTAGCACCGCTCCTTCACGTTTATATGTATGTGCACGCACTGATAACATTTTTATCGCTGCTTCACTGCCATTGTTTTGGGAGACGTTGTAGAGCTAGGAAAAAATTTAAGAATTTTTTTTTTAAATGTCTGCTGCAACGATAGTGTGAGAGGAAGATATAATTATAATGAAGCATAAATACAAGAAGTACAACCAGGACTGCCCCTATACAACAAATATCTAAAGGAATACTGTGAGAGCTATTCGAAATTAAAAAGTGCGAAGAAATATCCGTGAAAGTCCTTGTAGACCTTAGAGTTACAGCAAGTCTCGCTTCGGCTTCAATTGCTAATCGCATTTTGGTACTTTGGTAAATTATAGCAGATCTTAAGATCTTTAGTAAATCATCAAAGCTTTCAAGACTCATACTTAAATATCCAGAGAAATTTTCAGGATAGAGTCGCAGTTAATCAAATATGAAGTGAAATTTTCTTCCTTTAAGCACCATTTAGCTCCAAAATAAAAGAACCCAATAGAACTGACATTTTCTATATACTTGTGACAAATACACATATCACAGCTGCCTCCTCGAAATTTATATTGATGAATGATGATATAAAACATTAGTTTTATGCGTGACAGTTATCACTGTGTGCATACTAAACTAGCCCACGGTGACAGGAAGGCGACAGGACCAAGAAGATGTATGACAAAAGGTCTTCAATGCGCGTTAAGCCTAACATCTACCAATAGTATAAAAATTTTCGCTAATTACCAAATAAATTGAGTTTGGCACCTGAATGTATACCATGAAAAAAGGTCGGAAATTTAAAAATACTGGGGCTGCAAACGCAGTCCGTAACTTTGTATGAAAATTTATTGCCATGTATAGAATTTCAAATAAATCCCAAGGTCTACTTTCAGTATCCAAATTCTGACAGCTATACTAGCTTGTAATAAGTTGTCTTACTGGTTGAAACAATTGATCATCGGTTGGTTTACTATCGCAGGGGCTACGGAGCCCCATGGATCACACGACCCTGGCTGAGCCCACCGGGACCATGCGTAAAGATGGCATTACACACCGGTTTAACAACAGTCTTCGTCTCCAGTCGAGAATTCTTGCGACAGCCTTCTCATTCATATACGAATAAGAAACTTTAAATGAGTGAGTGTATTTCATGAAAAAATTTCTAAGCCAATTCTAAACAACCATCTAAATATAGTTGTATTAGTAAGGAACAACACGTTACATAGGTTTGATTTTTTATCCAAGATTTTTCTCCAAAGTTCAGAAGAATTGTAGAGATGCCTCTAATCTCTCTCTTACTGTTATAATTAATAGTTTCTCATCAAACCTATACACGGAAACCTCGGGTGTGCCAAAAGGCTCAATTCTTGGTCCACTTCTATTCGTACTATATGTTAACTATCTGCTCAATGAATTGTATTCTTTGTCCTTAATCTATGCCGATGACACTAAAATTTATAGAGTAATTAATGCTCTATCTGACTGCCAGCACCTGCTGCTCGCTTGGTGTAGTAAAAATCAATTATCCTTAAACGTGGACAAATACAAATGTATTTCTTTTACAAGAAAACAAACCACATTATACTGGAAATATACCTAAGTTGGACACTATCCTCATTACCCGCATTTCAGAAATTAATGATTTCGAAATACAATTTGACAGCAAGCTTCTGTTTGACTCGCACATTAACAGTATCACCAATAAAGCTTTTAAGACTCTGGAAATTTGTCTTAAGGTGCACTAGGCCCTTTAAACAGCTCTATTCCCATAAAACTATGTATTGGAGCCCTAGTTAGATCCATACTAGAATACGCATCCCCAATCTGGAATCCTTTCTATACAACATACAAATATAAAATCGAGAGTGTCCAACGTAGATTCACGAGGTATTTGCATTTTAAATACACTGGCTCATATGAACATTATGTCGACAGATTAGCTAGATACTCCATGATATCCTTAGCATCACGTCGTTCCTATTTCGACGAAATGATTTCTATTGATTCTTCTCAGTTATTATCCAAATTAACAACCAACTTTCCTAGCCATTTAAATCGTGACACCCAGTTGCGATTCAAGTCACCTTAGGATAGAATTCAAGGGGCCCACAATACCTATACATATACATACAATACATATAATGATCTGGATATATTCAGTGAGAGCTTTGGGACTTTTAAACGCAACCTCTTGGCCAAAATTTGCTATCGTATTAATCTTTGCTTCTTTTACTTCTTCCCCAAAAAACCAGTTTGCATACTCCATTCGAGGAAATCTATCCAATAGTTGTACTCTTGTACTCCGTTTTTATTATTCAACCATTTCATTTCTAAAACTCCATATTTGATAGCAAACCAAGTTTATTCAATAAAAAAAAAATTCATCTAAGAGGGAGAACGGAGTTTAGTAAATAGTACATTATATACAGTAATAAAGTCTATATTAAATTGTCAGATTGAAAGAGTGATTTGGTACTACGGTGAAATACCAAGTTCAATCTCATATTGAAAAGAATAATAATAAAAGTAATTTCATTTCACATTATTTTTATTATTAAATTTTTTCAATATTATTTCATGTCATTTATGCCACTGTCATTCGTTTCGTTGGATTGCCTTATGTAATGTTTTGCTGTTGTGTTGTCTGTTACTGCCAGTAACGTAATTATGTAAATGCACTCACGAAGAACTCAGAATTCTAGAATTTAATTTAAAAACTTAATCGAGGAATTAATTCATAAAAACTACATCAAGAACAGGAGATACAAGAAATTAAAAAACATTTGTATATTACCTAATGTAAAGAGATTCTACATCGTATAAATTTTAAAGAGAAAAAGAATACTGAAACTCGATTTTTAAGTTAACAAGTAAAAAAGCTAGATTTCTAATTCTTAGGATACCCTAGGAATACCCGTATGAATTTTCGTATGGTCTCCAATTTTGATTTTTGCAGTGGTTTTTCGCATATATTTCTAGAACGGTTCGTCGGACAGAAAAAATTATTATAACTAATTTAATAGGATTTCATATTCTGAAGAATTTTTGAGTACATTAAAACCGTATAGAACTTATCGTTTTCACAGTATACGTAAAAATCCTAAATTTTATTTTAATATGGCAACACCAAGAAACGGTGGTCCGATTTAGTCCATTTTTGATATTATATTTACTATTCTTATGAAAACACCGTGTACAAAATGTCAGCTCCCGACGTTGACGCATTCTCATGTAGTGTCCAAATATGTAGTGAAAACCGAAATTTTTGTGTGGTAACCCTACGAAGGAGTTACCCGATTTGTCCCATTTACGAACTTAATTTTACTTTTTTTTTTAAATCCACGTACAAAATTTCACCTCTCTGGTGTATACTGTGAAAACGATCCATCCTAGACGTTTTTATTGTACCGAAAAGTTCTTCAGAATATGAAATCCTATGAAATTGATTGTAATCATTTTTGCTGTTCGACGAGCCGTTCTAGAAATATATGCGAAAATCCACTTCAAAAATCAAACTTGCAAACGAACGTTCATCTAGGGCAGGGGTCGACAACCTTTTGAGTCTGAACAGTCAAAAATTACAATTTACAAAATTTCAAAGTATTTAAAGAGCCACAACATTTTTTCTTCCCAACAATAAATAGTACTCGCATATATAAAGTTTTTTGATAAAAAAAAAACTAATCTATTTATTCATAAGAAAAAATATCTATTTATCATATATAAGTAGTGTTTTTCACAACAAATTACATAATATAAATGGCATTATTAGATAATTACTTATTATTTAAGTAAAAATTTAAAACCATTAAACATTTACTTAGAAAACTAACTTGTATTTCAATAATAAATAATAATAAAGTTTGGATAAATTTGGCTCATAACTTGTTGTTTTAAGTTTCAAACACGAGTCTAATTTTCATTTGTTAGTTGGCTTCTTACTTTACTTTTAATTATATTCATGCACGAGAACACTTGCTGGCACGAATATATCGATTGGAAGATAGTCAGCACTCTAAATGCCAACTTCTTCACCTCACTGTAGCAATCTGGAAGACTATTCCATGCGTCGAACTCGCCTCAACTCGCGGCATTTCTTTTAAATCTGTCCACTTTTGTTGCGTTACGTACATACATTTTTGGACCTCCAACTCTTCCCACTTGCTTTCAACTCTGTAAATTTTCCACTCCACTAAGCTTTACTTTTTAAATGGATCAATTGCATTTCTACAGATTCAGTATCAATTCCAAATGGCTTTTTCTGGGTACTAACAAATAACTAATAAAAAACCAAAAAACTCTTTTCCAGTGGAGCAAAATATTCTGATTCAAGTTCTTTCGCTCAGATTTTCGAATCAATGGTTGTCAACGTAAAGTATTAGACATTTTTTTATTTTTTATTAGGTTGATCTGAGCTGAACTATGCTGCAAACTTCAAATACGCAGAACAAAATTACATAAATCTTCAAGCACCAACTGTTGGTATGTTTTCTGAATGTTTAAATTTGGCAAAAAAATTCAATATCGTCGTTAAAATTTAAATATGTTTTGAAAAGAAAGCATACCGATTTGTAGTAATGTTTGGAGAAGTATCAATTAAAGGAAGAATCGTTTTTTTTTTGGCGTACGCAAAGTGTTTCAGGATTCAAAATTCAAGTTAAATGAACATTTAATAAATATTGAATTGAGAATATAATAATATGCTTAAAAATCATTTTCAAATGTATCCATCTCTAAAAAAGTTATCAAAGTATCCATTTCAAGAATTTCAAGTAAAATGTATCCAAAATGATACAATTGTATCCAAGTGGCATCAAGTGACTGAGAGATAGAATCGGTCCCTCATCCTCGTTAATCGATTCAGAACGATTTTTAAATGTTTTTTTTTTTTTTTATAAAATAAATACTATTTTCGTATGGAACTAAATAGCCGCAGCTTCACAACCAAAGAGCCGCATGTGGCTCGCGAGCTGTAGGTTGCCGACCCCTGATCTAGGGTATCATAAGAAATGGTCTTATTGTTACCAATTCTAGCTTTTTGACTTGTTAGGTCTTAATTTTCTCTGGGAATTTTTGTTTTTATGTATTTTTAATTGTCTTTTACTAGGGATATTATGTGTGTTGTGTATACAACAATTGTTTGAGAAATATGAAGATTAAATGTTAGTGTTTTGTCTAGTGTAATACCCAAGTATTTAACTTTATCGGACCAGGGCATATCCTGTCCGTTAAGAATACAATTTGGTGTATGTAATTAGCATAGTTTCCTTTTACGACTGAGAAACATTGCTTAGGTTTTGCTGCATCCGGCTAGATTGTAGCGTTGATATGATATCTGCAGAGTTTGCCGCTGAGGTGAAAATTGCTGTATCATTCCCAAAGATAGAAGCATTGCAGCCGTCTAATGCAGGAAAGTCTGCTGTAAAGATACAGATACTATACAGGATGGGCCCGAGTACAGAGCCCTGCAAAACCCCTACTGTGACCCAGTGTGTTTCTGCGCACTCAGAGCCAATACACACTTTAAAGTATTTGTCCTTAAGTAAGTTGTGTATGAACAGCGTTAAATACGGCGGAAATGCATATATTATCATTTTATATATTAGGCGCTAATGCCAAACTGAATCAAAAGCTGCCTGGACATCTAATAAGACTAATCCCATTGACTTTTTTAAGGAAATGTTATTCTTGATACACTGTGCTACCGTATGCATGGTGCAATGCACACTTCTAAAATCAAATTGAGCAATGAAGCAATGAAATTTATAATCCTAGCCTGCAGGACCTTTTCTAATAATTTTCCTAATGAGCTAAGTAGAATTATAGGTCGATAACTTTATGGGCTGTCTGCCACTTTCCCTGGTTTCAGGATAGAAATTGTTTTGCCATTTTTCACTTAGCTGCGAAATATTGAAGTTTTAGGGAAGAGTTTATAATGAACGTTAAGTATACAATTGTGGATCGTGGCAAATTTTTGACATAACAGTTGGGAATCTTATCTAATCCGGGGACTCACACCGCTTCATAATTTTAAGTAGCACACATATTTCTTTCGCTTTAACATATATGATCTTCTCACCGTCAATATTTGTTGCAAGGAAGATGTTGACTACTTGCCTAATTTCAGTGATAGTATTTCGATTGCTAAGATCTTGAGAAATTAAATTGTTCTCAACGAGTTTATCTGCAAAGAGCTCTGCTTTTTCTTTGCGAGTAATATAATGCTTATATTGGTATTTAACTACCGGAAGAGATCTGTTTTTGATTACCTTGGTAATGGCATTTCGAGGCACCTCAAAGCTCACTCTGGATTTTTTTTCTCCCTTTCTCCTCTTGAAAGTCAAGGGCCTATACATGGTGTTTCCCCCTAACTTTGTTATCCGAAGCTATGCTTCAGTTTGTTCTTCCGTTTTTGTTCAGAATTCTGAAATATTAGACTGCAGTTACTATTTAATTATGTGGATGACATCTGTCAGTTATTTTGTGGTTGGTTTTATATTGGTTATGAGGAATTTTAGCGGAAAATCGTACAAATTTTTAAAAATAGGAAAATTTGTCAATTTTTTTTTACTTTGACGTCCTATAACTAACGACTTGAATTTGGTGGACTGTTGGTTCGACATTGGTTGGAAAGTTAAGACGGTTTACTATCATCTGATCACCTTCATAGGTTGTATAAGGAAGTTATAGAGTGTTAGGAGAAAAAGTGCCCAATATCACAAACGAGGCACACACACGCGCCCTGCATTACCCTCCTCTCTTCCTATACAATTTTTTGCTTCACATTGAGTATGGAATCCTTGGTATAGATGAAAAGCGCGAGCTCTGGGATAACCTGTATAGCCTTTCGTGTCAGTTTTTCGTGTGTAAGCAGTATTCCGAGTAGAATTCAACCCCAATTTCCAAAACCGCTTTTGATCTATTCGAGAAAACTAATCAAATTACAATACCATAACTAACGATGGACATCTCATGGTGTATTGGTTTTGGTCATATGAGTTTATTGTTTTGTAGATGTGGCTTGAATTTTCAGTTCGGTAGCTAATGTCGCCTATCCAAGCGATTTGGAAAGTATACTACTAATTTTTTTCCATTTGCAAATGTTCATATCAGTTTTTGGAAGGTTTACTGCTAAACTACTGTCAATTGTCCATTTTTGAAGCTTAGGATATGCTTCTTGGATTATTTCGTTAAAAATAGCTAGCAATTTATTGAGACAAATTTAGCAATCTAATTGTTGATCATCTTTGTAGAATATATGTGTCGATTTTTCAGCAATGAATTACTCGATTTCCATATTTTAGTTTATACCCTTAGATGAAGTGCGTAGAGAGCATCACGAATTTTCTTGATTTTAAAGTTTCTAGAAGATCTCAAAATAACATTATTTTTCATTTTTTTTCTTTTTCCTACGGTAATAAGAATTAAAAGTGGTGGTAAAACTTACACAACCCCTCCCAAGGAGCCCTTCCAACAACCTTTTTAAATATTCTATATTTTAAATATTTAATGTCTATCGTCTTTAGCATTTGTATGAGCTCTTTTTTTTTCTTGAACTCTACCTCTAGACAAGAAAGACATATTTTAAAATAGAGTCAGCTATACAGTTACAGCATTTTGTATTTTTAAAATCATGATCAACTTATTCTCCTAATTGCTACAGTGACTTAAAAATAAAACTAAGTTTTCAGTGGCTCCACCCTTTTTTGTGCTAGGTGACAATTGTACTTAAGTACGCAATTTTTGTTTATTTTTTTATAACGTGGAATTAGAGTAAGCAAAAGGAATAATTAAAACTAACAGTATAAAATCGGAAGTTAGTGAATAGTTTACTCGAAAGACCTTTCTTGAAGTCTGAGATTTGTAGATATGCACCAGATCTAACGACAGACGATAAATTTTTTTACTACTCTGAATGAAGCCAAAGCAAATCATTGCATTTTTTGCAGGGTAGTAATCCCTCAAATTATCGACCACTTCACTTCACTTCGATTCTTTCAAAGATTTTTGAATCTATCATTAACTTCAAATTAATAAATTATCTAGAAACTAATCAATTCATCAATGATCGCCAATATGACTTCCGAGCTGGACGCTCATGTGGAGACTTCCTGACTTTTCTTACGGAACGTTGGAACCGTAGTCTCCACAATTTTGGTGAGTCCAAAATTGTTGTCCTAGATAATTCTAAGGCCTTTGATAGAGTCTGGCATCCAACTCTAGTCAAAATTAAAGCAATTCATCTCTCCCCTCCTCTTCTTATTATGGAGTGAAAGTTTTCTATATCTAGTCGCCAAATACGTATTGTGTTAGATGGCGTTACATCTGAACCACATCCCATAAATGCCGGTGTACGCCAGGGTTCTGCTATCTCTTTAACTTCCTTTTTAATTTTCATTAATGATCCGCTTTCCCTTACTTTCAATCCCATCCATATCTTCGCTGATGGCAGTATCCTTGATTTCGCTTACTCCTTTGATTGACACTCTTGTGGACTCCAGGGGGAATGCCCCTTGTGTTAAACGAGATTGCATGATTAGATCATTGAGTAACGATCTTGACAATATCCTCGTTTGAGGTAAAGCGAATCGCGATGAATTCAATGCATCTAATACCCATAGCTGTCAAGTCTCATTAAAACAAGACCAAAATTAAACACTCCCGTTTCTTTTGATGGAGCATTAATATTTCCAGTAAGTGAGGCTGCACAGATCACAGCTTCTCTGTTGCCAAAGAAACATCAAAATATCTAGGATTTCTGAAAAGGTGTAAGAAATATTTCAGCCCCCATCAAATCTAGCGCTCCTTCACAAGTGCTATATCAGTCTTCGAATGGAATACAATTCCTGTATATGAGCTGGGTCTGGTCGCACAGCCTTAGCTTCATTAGATATTGTCCAGAAGAGAGATTTCAAGCTCATTGATGATAGGGCAATAACTTGTGATAGCGACTCACTAGAGCAACGCTGCAATATTGGATGCCTTTCGCTCCTGCGGAAGTTTAAGGGCGTCATACATCAGCCTCTCCTCATATCCCCTAATCCTTTCCCTATCTCCTTCCTACCATGCAGTGCTTTACATTATAGGGTATCCCCTGAACTTGGCTTAATGGAAAAAAATTTTATCATTCCAGCTTAGGTTAAGGGATATTGCGACTCCAAGAATGTCTAGGTATAGGAAAAATCAGGAATAGACACCCCATCAATCAAAATCAGGTTAATCATGACTATTCAGTGCATTGAACTGTAAACAATTTGATATAGTTCAATGTTCAAGAAACTAAGAAAGAAGTGAAGAGTTTTACGGAGTATCTGTATCACTGGCATGTTTACATGGACTGCTTCATTTTCTATTTCATGTGGTACCAATTTTGTTGGAAGTGGTGTAAGAGTTACCTTAATTTCAAGATGCATTTTTGTTTTAATATTTATATAAAAGTTCAACAAATTCCAAACACATTCGAAATTATTACTCTTATTGAAAGCTTATCTCCCAACATCAAATATTCCTTAAATTCGATGATTTTTAAGGAAACAAAATAAATCAATTTTTGACTATCCCTAAAAGTAGGTTCACGGAACAGAGAAAAGGTTACTAATATCGTATTGTCATCTATTTCTATGCAAGAAATTCATTTGAAAAATGCACTGAACTTTTTGGATTTTTTACAGAACTTATTTGAAGTTCAGCGGAATAAAGTAAGTATTAAAACCAAAAAGAGAAAGCTAGACAAAAGTGATCCCATGTTAATCTAAACAATTTTAGTAGTGTAAGCGGTCTATGTTTTGCACGTCAGTTATCTCTGGATACATGGATTTTTTTACTGCTATTAAGTAAATCTGTATATGTAGGTACTATACAAGATGCATATTATGAAGAAACATTGCAGCACCTCAATGGTCATTATGTGAGAAATCTTTTGTCAAGTATGTAGGTATCATGAGTTAATGTGTTACTCATTATACCAGTGACGCTTTCATACCATTTCTTTGGATTCAATAGGAGCTATAGCAAAACACGGAAAGAAATGTTCCTCTTACAAAATTAACCGATCAAGCTTGATTAGCAGCAGAAGCAATTAGGTAAACCATTATGCTTGTTGATGGGTTTTACCTTCTGAAAAAGTGATCTATTCCAAGTCTATAGAGAGCTTTGAATGGTTCATTTGTTCTTCCTTTCAAAGCCGTGGAAATACATCAAAAAATATTATCTCTTATGCTTAAAATACCGTTAGATAAAAAAAACAAGACAAGAATCATAATTGTAGGCAAAGCTCATTTTTAAAAAAAAATTTCAATAATGTAATTCACCCTGCTCTAGCGAACACAATATAAAAATGTTTAAAAATTCTTCTCTCTTAATTGGTTTTATTTCTCAATATAATCCAAATTTTATACAAAGTTAATCAACCTATACCAAAACAAAAGAGATTGCCGAAATGCCCATGAAAAGCAACCAAAGCAATCGACTTAATCTAAGTCAAATGAAACTGAGAGTGAAGTGAAAGAATTCCAAAGCGAAACTACGTAGCTCGAAAAATTTGCTAATCATATGAAACGAAATAATTGGAACTGTGTCAGTTTTTTTTTTGTTTTATTTGTTTGTTACGTCACTAAAATCGACAGTAATGCTTCAAATGACTCAGCTGACCATTTTTATGAAAGATTTTGTGCATGCGCGCAATCGAATTAATTTATATGGAAACCAATTTTTATTGAAACTAATCTAATCGAAAAAGAGAAAGGTAAGTAAGGCGAAATTATCAAAGATTATAAAAGATAGGTACTTTGGTAAATTGGTTATTTTTGATTTTCAATTATATAATCATAAAATAATATTTTACATTATTTTACTTAAATCTGCTGGGTGTTCTCTTCTTTATTTCTTATTAGTTTTTTCCTAGAAATAGAAAATATTTACATTTGAAAATAAACTTGAAAGAATTTCATTCCAAGCACTTCATATACTACAGCACACATTTTTCTGATATTACCAAGAAAGGTTTGAGTTTATTGCCCTATCAATCTGGTCCCATAGTTGTGGTGCCTCTAAAATCAGGGTATAGTAAAGAGAGTGACCTCGGTAGCCCAATTGGTTGGTTCGAGTCACACCTCAATACGGTCTTTCGTTTTTCCTCCTACCTATCAACTTGCGAAGCTTATCTTCATATCACATTACATATTACTCCAGCTATAACAATTCCTACACCTCTTCTCTTCTAGTATGTTAACAGAGGGCGGATTAACCATAAGGCGGAATTGGGCTATAGCCCGGGCGTAATCGAAAGTAGGAAGTAAAATATTTAAAAAAAAAATAAAAAATTAATCAGATCACCATATAATACCGCCTTCGAAAAGTGTAACAATGAATCTGCACAGCCGCCTAATGTCCAAGCTCAAACAAGAAGTATGATAAAAATTGTGGAAAATTTAGAAACTGGAGTTCTACTAGCTTTTTGGAACCACATTCTCATATATTTTGATAAGACCAGTAAAACGCTATAAACCATAAATACGAATGTCCTTTTGATTGTAAAATTATATGAATTTTTTATAAAAAGTCTGAAAAATAATTTCAAAGATTTTGAAAAAATGGGCGAAAAAATTACTGTGTGTCAGGATTAACCAATGCCCCAAGAAAAGAAAGCTTCAAGACGACGAAACTAGAATAGATTAGATGAGATACAATTTAATGGAGGAGAGAATATGCCAGTAAGCATATGACAAAATTTGGAATCTGTTCGAGGTTTTGGCAAAAAAATTATATTATCATCTGACGAGGAAATAAGAACAAAAGTGAAGCAACTTAAAGATATACATATAAAAAAAACTATCTTGATGATTATTTTCCTCAGGAATGTGTTCAGTATAAATATTTTTTGATTCGTAGTGGACATAATTTCAGCCTAAATTTGGGAGAACTTCTACAAAGTTTAAAATCTGAAAAATTGATTTCGATGTTTTCTAATATCGAGGTAGTACTGAGAATTTATCTCTGCCTTCCATCTACCAACGCCTATGGAGAGAGGTCTTTTTCCACATTAAGAAGGATTAAAGATTATCTCAGAAACATAGTTTCAGATGAAAAGACAAAGTGACCTGGCAATAATCAACGTTTTTCATTAAAATTTTGAGTTCTATTTCTGAAAATGAAAATAGATTTGTATCATTAAAATAGAGAAAAAATTGTTAAGCTGCACAAGCATTTTTCCGAATGTTCACTTTTAGTTCAAATCTATACTGTTGTATCAGTATTACTCAAAAATGTAGTCTTGAGTTTCCTAATAAAAAACCTATTTATTTTCTTTCTATCTTCATATTAAAAAATTTAAGGGAGGGCCCGGGAAAGGGGGAAATGGTGTTGATCGCCCAGGGGCGCAAAAAGTCTTAATCCGCCCCTGTATGTTAATCTCTTCCACAATATGTTAAGGCGTCAACCCAAATGATAACAATAATCAAAAAGCTTCTATAATACGATTCGCTTTTTCTAATACGCAACAGATGGCAGCAACATTATTGGATAGCAATTGCAGGCTAATCACCTATACAGGGTGTCCCATTTTTCTCGAAAATGTGCAGAGATATCGAAAAAGTCTTAATAATAAAAGTTAGGCATCTTTAGTCAAGGTATCCCCTGGCATAGCCAAGGTCCTTGAAAAAGGACTTGGGAAAGGATTTATTAAAAAAATGTCCTATTCGTCCTCATTAAGGATACATTTAGATTCATTTTTGAATTCCGCGAATAACACTAATACAAAAGTGTTGTATTGGAAATTCCAGTTTAACCCTTTATTATCGAGACATAAGGCCTCAAATTGTACTCTATGCACCGTGTTCCTTTGCCATTTTTCTCGATGCACACAGATATCATCGAAGTGCTAGTACCAAAAGCTACCCATCATAAGCAGGGTTATCTTTTAGTATGGTCAACATTTAAAAATAAACGCCACACGAAAAAAGGATATCTTCGGTTTGGTCCTTTTCGTCCTTCTGAGGATGCATTTTGGTTACACGTGGGACACCCTGTATAGTAAGCAAAAACGATTAAAAAACTCAAGCAAAGTCCGGGATACAGATTGATAACAAAGTATGGAAAGGCTTTATGCTTCCAAGAGTAGGGAAGAAAAAAACAAAAAAAAACATTTTGAATAGGAGTTGAAATAATGGCAATTAGGCGTGGTTGCTTACTTTTTCAATATAATCACCATCATGCTGTATGTCTCTTCATACCAATATTCCCTTCATTTAGTTTTTGTACGAATATTATTATTAGTATTATTCATATTCATATTTATTCAAAAAAAATTTACACAAGATATTCATCTTATTAAGTATATTCTTATATAATAGCAATGCCAAAAAATAATTTTAAAATTAATAATTATTATGACTTATACTATACGACTAACTTATTAAATTTAATTCAAAATAAAATAGCTAAAACAGGAAGAGGTAGAGAAACATAAACTAGAAGAAATCATATAAACAAATGAAAAAGGAAATCAAAAAGCAATATAATGAAAAAGACTAAATAAAGGTCATGTGAGCGGAGTAACCTTCTAAAAGTATGCATGTTTTCCTCCCTCAGGACATGTGCAGGTAAATCATTCCAAATGCATATCAACTGAACAAGGAAAAATCCCTCCATGACTCGTTTAGAAGATCTTGGAATCATAATTTTTCGATGTCTTGCTGAACGCAGAAATCGTAGGCGATTATAAAGGTAGCTAGGTTTGTGTAAGGTGATAAGGCCGAAGAGGTAGATCAACAGTCTGCAAGTATGTCTGCAATCTACAGCTTAAAAAGGATGTTCTCTAGGATGTTATATGATCATAGTGTCGCACTTCATGGACAACAGTCATTAAAACCTACATTAACTCTTCGTGTACCTATAATGTCAAGTTTCGGATAAATAAAATTTCCAAAGCAGAAATGAGAAAAGAGACGAACCTTGACAAGTCTTTCGCGAGTGCTGGATGGTAGTATATCAGCTGATAACCATACAACATCCGCAAACCACAGTAAATTTTCCACAAACGTGCGCTAATATAATCTGTGCAGTTTAAATCGGAATTGATCATAACTCCAAGAGTTCTTGCTATATCTACATACGGTAGGGGTATAGAGTCGATGGAAACTATTAGAGTTGAGCAGGATCAAGACCTAGGTTGTGTATTGGGATTGACGAGCAATTCGCCGGATTTAACCTCATATCATTAATACGAGCACACTCAGATAAGTTAGCCAGATCCTCGTGAATGAAGTCCACACAGGGCTACATAAGGCCGACAGAATTACTGAGGTAAATCTGCACATCATCCAGATACAAATGAACTTTAGTGAATTGGATTTTCTATGGGAGATCATTTATAAATAAAGAGAAATGACGAGGTTCAAGAATAGAACCTTACGGCACACCTCTATTAAGTGATAAAAGACTAGAAAACTCACCATCCTCTTTCACTCATTGCTTTCGATATGACAGCAAGCTCATTACAAGTCTACAGGCTGATTAGAAAAATTGAAAATTCTTGTTAAGTAGGGGGATGCTGAAAAAGTTAACATCTTTCATCTAGTCACCGCTACCTAAAAGATCTTTTATGACATTATCCCTAAGTATCCTAAGACGCCCATTCGAAAGTAAGATCTTTTGCAAAGCCTATAGCATTTTTTGGGGCCCCTTTTGCAACATTCTCTCAATGGGAATGCCTGACTTGTGCTGAAATATGACTTTTTGTGTGTCCAAAAATAGGCTCAAGGTCAATTTCGCAAGGTAGTCTGCAATCTCGTTGCCCTTAATGCATTCATGTCATGATACCCAAATCAGCGATACTTTATATCCTTCTGCCAGTTGCAGTCCCAGTCCCCAAGCATCATAGCCGAAGCTGATTTACTCTTGTATCGCTCCGTCAACTATTGCAAAAGCTCCTTGTCTATAGGAAACGCTTTGTCCGTCCATTTTAGTACCTACTTTGTATATGGCCCAGCATTCTCCAAGGAGATAGAAACTGTCCTATTTTGAATCTTCAACCAGTTTAAGATCGCCACGTATTACCACACATTCTAGCTGGCCGGCTTTCTCAAGCCAAGCCTTGGACTCAACCATGTTCAGTAGACTCTCTGTAGCTCATGAATCCCAAAACTGAGAAACAATTTCGATGCATGCAGTAGCGTCAATAATCGCTGTAACAGTCCTACGTAGCGCTTGAAGCAGACTTCAAAACATTGCCTCCCGGTAGTCAAAAGAAAGGGAAAAATCTCGGTGAGAATTCAAAAACTATAAAGTTTAAATTCGCAATATATATCCAAAAAAATTCCAAAATTCTATAGCTAGCAGTGGCGGTTTTTATAATTGGATAAGGGTCCAAATCCAAATTGAGGTGAGCGATATTTGTTTCCTTTGATTATTATCCAAATCAATATTTTCAGATTACTCTATATTAACAAAATTACTAGTTATAAACAACGTAAACTGAAAACAATCCATTTAATTTTAAACATTGAAAATTTTTCTATTTATTTTACAGCGATTCACCAACGTTGGAATTAGCGAAGAATTTCGAAGTAGGCAATCTATAAAGCCGGCAATTCGTTTAGAAGACACATTCTTCCAAGAGGAACGAAATCAAGTGTAACTATTAAATAAAATTTTAACTTTCATTTTACGGCTACACATAATTTAGTTTTTAGTGCACTTAAGAATTTATTCATTGAGAAGTTACCAATTGCAAGACTGAGCGAAGTTGTGCCAAATCTCGTGGAAAAACATCTTCGAATATCCGCAGATTGGTACAATGTTATCGTAAAAGGTACCTATGAAATGACCAATTCTAGTCAACTACAATTGTTACCAGTACGAAACGCAGGAAATATACAGTGAGTGCATCAACACATACTTACATACATAAGTTCATAAATAAGGAAGTCCTCCAATTAAAATTCTGTTCCTTCTTGTAAGGATAAAAGTAGAAAAGGTTGCTGCCGATGGACTAATCGGATTTCAAATATATGGAGATGCCTTAAAAACTACCAACTTCTATTTAGATTTTAATGTCGAAAATATTAATATTCAGGTATGTGTGGCTGTGTGTATATAAAATATTAACATTTTTCTCGATTATCTTCATCGATTTGTTTTAATTTTGTATAGATGGAATATAGAGAACATGAGACGGGTACCTTAACGAAAAGTTCTTTAACAAAGAAAAACGTTGGTAAGTTTTTAGGTTATTTCGAATTTTTCAAAGTTTCTGATTTGTAAATAAAATTTCTTTTTTTTTTAATTCTAGATAAAACTTTGGTAAAATACATTCAAAGGGATTTATTTTGGAAATTACAGGAGGCTCTACGTTCTCGCTTGAATCAAGTTTTAATTGATTTTTCATTAACAGAATTATTTCAAGAGGATCTCGAAATTTCGAAAAAATATATGTATTTTTGATATCGATAATTCGAAAATGTTAAATATGAATTAATTTTGTTCTTTTCTTTCTTTCTTTACTATTTTCAGTGAGAGAAGTCATCATGTAGACGATTATATCAACAAAATAGTCGACAAATTTCTACTTAACGCCAGAGGTCTTTTAATATCCAAAGGTTATGCAAATATAACTGCTCCAGACTTTAAGACGGACTTTTCACATAAATTCGGTAAATTTTTTTCGTGATCCATTTTTTTTGTAATGTAGTTAAAGCAGAAAAATGGCATCTTAACAATTATAGATCAAAATTGGGAGAAAGGGGGAAAAGTTAAGAAAATTATTTCAAAATAAACTCTTCTTATTTATTGATACCGAATGAGAATAGCTTTCTGTCCATAGTATTTTAATTTATTTTGAATAATCATGGGTTTTTCTTCTACCTTAAAAATAATACAATTTCTAAAAATTAAATTTTTGTAGCTATTCACAAACTTAATAAAATAAACAATTTCGAAAATTTCGAACTATGGGCTGCACGATTTGCGAATTTGGCAAGTAACAACTCTTGACAGTTGATAAAATTTTTAAATTTTTGTTTTGATTTATCTACAGAATTAAATTCTCACTTTTTCAATTTTTTAACACTTCAATCTCAGCTCATATCGAAATTAAATTTATTTAAGAGAGGGTCCCTTTTAAAATTATATCAAAATTAAATTTTCATTGAATCGAAGCGGTATAAGTGTGGTTGGTGAATAAATTAAATTGAAAATTTATTTATGTTTACTTAGTGAATACACGGCTCTATTATTATTTAATAAATTAACTTGAATGAAATTTTATACGTAGTATTTAATCTGTTGTTTCATTTCAAGAAAAACTTCTTGAACAAATATCAGAATAGATAAAAAATTATGTTTCCTTTTCAGGTGTAATAACATTTTGGGGAACATTTGAAGCGAAAAATGGTTACATTCGTGATATTTCCCTTATGAAAAGAACTGGAAACTTCTCTATAGCAACAATACCTAATAGCGATGATTTTGAAATTTGGGGATCTCTTGGATTGCCAGATTTGCAGGTTAGTTTCAAATTTTAAATATAATTTGATTATTACATTTAAAATTATTAATGCAATTATATATTTAGTTGAAATATAGCTACTATTATGCTCACATATGGAACATTGGACCTTGGGGTGATTTACAAGCTACAGTCGGTGATAATTCAGTCAACTTTAAAATTATTGCAGACATTAGGAACCTCATAGAACTTGATTTTATTGTGAAAGATTATAACTTCAAAGTTGTGCAATTAGAGTAGGTTGCATATTATCTATAGTAAAAAATCTTCATAACCATGATATTTTCAATATTTTTCATGCTATGCTCTCATTAACTATTTATTTTAAATACCGCGCATGTGTGTGTAGTGATCGTTTTTGAATATTATTTAACTTCTATAGTCTGCCTAGTGAGAATGTGGTAAAAATTTCATTTCTCTTCTAATTCTCTCAATCACTCTTGGTGCAAATCAACAAGTCTCATATCAGGTCTAGATTAAAATCTAATTCCCATATTTGAAAAGGGGCTGGACGCACTGCATTGTCCGCATTAGACAAATTCCAAACGAAGGCCTTCCGGCTGATTAACGATGAATAGCAACTATTGATTTCCTAGAGCACCGGCTTAATGTCGGATGTCTATCTCTCTTTTATCGCTACTTTTATGGTAATTGCTCTGACTAGCCTGATCCCTTCTTCTTACGCGCATGATACGAGGTGTAACCCGAGCTCATCCTCACACCCTTGATGGAAAATTCGGCTGTACTGTAAAAATTCCGAGAATCCTTCACAAGCAGAACAGAACGAATGTGGAACAATTTGCCATCCTCTGTTTTCCCTTTCAGCTATGAGGCGCAAACATTCAAGCGAACACCGTTACATCCTTGGCTCAACCCAATAATTCTCAATTCCCTACTCCTTATTCCTGCTCCGGCTTTATAGGGTATCCTCTGAGCTTTGAACACATCATAGAAAAATATATATATAAATATTTCAATATATAAACAACTGGAAGAAGATTTAAAGTATGCATTTCGTTTCTTTAAATGAACACGTATAAAAGAGAAATGCTCGTTTACCTATTTTTCTTCATTTATAAGTCAAGATAACTTTTAAAATCACCAAACCGAAATGGAAAAAAAATTTGCAAATTAAAAATCCAAGAAAAATAATTATAAATAAAATTTTTTGATTGCCTTTAGTTGTCAGGGAACAGGACGCAAAGAAAATGTGTGTGCCGATTAAATGATTTTAAATAAATTATTAAGAAATTTAAAACGACACCTCCATAACACATATGCGTTTTCTTAAGTTATGACATAAATCTATTCACGCATTTATTTGAATTTTTTAGGAATGTAAATGTGAACGCGACTGGATTAAGTATTTTATTAAATTGGTTACTCTCTTATATTGCAACATGGATAACTGGGGTGTTCAAACAAGATATTGTGATTGTTGTTGAGGAGGTAAGACGATATATATATTTTTTCTCATATTTTTCTCTCAAATTGTACATATATGCATTTTTTTTCTTCAGCAAATCAAGGCGCTCTTTCGGAGATTTATTAGAGTAAAATTACCAGGGATCAGTAAAAAGCTTTAAATTTTTAAAATTAATTCTGTTTTTTGTTAATAAAGCATTTTCTGAAGATATATTTCTTGCGCCATTTTTTTATATAATTATTCAAAAAAATTCCTTAATCTTTTTTTTCAATCAAGTGTAAATTTAGTAAGAGTTCAAAAAAAATTCGTATACAGCAAAAATTAAGCTAGAAAGCATTGAAAATATTGTCGACCTTGAAATTGGTAAATCGATACAAGCTTAGGATACAGTTCCTTTCTGCTCTTTCTAAGGAAATAACGGCTTATTCTGGTGTTCCACAGGGTAGCCATGTAGGGCCCCTGCTCTTCATATTATTCATAAATGATGTTTCTCATGTAGTCAACAAATCTGATATATTAATTTACGCAGATGATTTAAAACTGAATAAATCTATCGATTCGTATTCTGATTGTCTTGAATTGCAGAAGGACCTGGACAGACTTGTTGAATGGTGTACTAAGAGTTCTCTCTTTTTGAACATTGATAAATGTAAGCTAACCATTTTCTCTCGTAAGCGAGTTCCTTCGAATGATGTCTATGCTATGAATGGTTTGTTGCTTTCGAAAGTTGATAATATATCCGACTTGGGAGTATTGTTTGACTCTAAACTCACTTTTAACCTCCAGACTGATCACGTTGTTAGTAGAGCGAACTCAATGTTAGGTTTTGTAAAGCGCTGAGCAAAGGAACTTGATGATGTCTACATTACTAAAGCTCTTTTTACCACTCTTGTTAGACCCATTTAGGAATATGCCACATCTGTCTGGTCTCCCTCGTACAAAAATCACACAGAACGTATTGAGAGCGTGCAAAGGAGATATTTACTTTTTGCCCTAAGAGGTTTCGAATGGAGGGATAGACTTCATCTTCCTCCTTATAACGAAAGATTAAATTTAATACACCTTCCTACTCTAGAAACTCGTAGGAAAATATGTGATATAAGCTTTATTTTTCAGCTTATTAAGGGTGACATCGACATGCTTGATGCTTAATCAAATGAAATTCAATTCACGAACTCGACACTTACGATCGAATGATTTTATTTACTTGTGCTCCCATCGCACCAACTATGGACACTTTGAGCCAATGTCTAGAATGTGCTGTACTTTTAATTTGAATTTTCATTCGATTGACTATCACATCAATAAGTCCCAATTATGAAAAATTTTTAAAAATTGTTCTGTTTTATAGCTTTTACTTGGATATTGTTTTTTGACCGTTGTAGCTAGCATTTTTCGCGAAATAAATAAATAAATATTTTTAGCGAAATAAATAAATTAGTATCTCCAGCCAGAGCACCAATACGTTCCGACGTGAAACTTCTTATAAACCTTCAAATAAATGCTGAAGTATTTCTTGTCAGAATACATGTACACTGCACACTTAGGCCATCCAGAAAAAATAAAAAATAGAAAAACACGATTCTCACAACTACATATTTACTTTGGTTTAAAATAAGATTTGATCACCGTATATTTTTCGAATTACCTATTCCCTCCGCTGTTTTATCCGAGATTTTTAACCGATCGAAATCAATTAGTAAAAGTGAATCCTTATACCTTCAGTACCCGCCCTCTTTTGTCTGGCATTCCACAAGGCTCAATACTGGGCCGTTTGTTATTTAGTTTATTCATAAACGATCTCCCTGACACCGTCCCTGATATCAACGTCCAGTGTATAGGTGGTTTTTTTTAATGAGTTCTATCACCTTAGTTCTATTCCATTGATTTTGTAATATTTTTTTGTTTTTGGACTTTCTTTTTTCTTTTTTTTTATTTCAATTATAAAATTGGTGTTTCCATTCAAAACTTCTTAAAAACCCTTAACGTGCGTGAGTTATCGAATTCACCCAACTTCACAATAATCAATCAGTGGATTTAGCAGTCCTGTGTTGCCCAATTGCCAACTGTTTACATATTTGAATATTGCTTAGCCCCATACCCGCACATAGATGCGCACAAAAACAGTAAGGGAAACATCAAAGCTATACACCAAAATTGCCCACGTATCAGCTCCTTCGTCTCCATTTAATAGTAAGTTCAGCATTTATTTATTACAAATTACAAATATTTTTATAACTACATTTAATATTACGAAATATCCAAATCTTTATTGATGACTATCGACCGAACTATGTCGTTCATAGACTGAAAGTAAAAATGCATTTATGTATATGAGTAAATTTGTTACCTACGTATATGTGTATAACTATAGTTACGTACCGATTCCGCTAAATTTATCATATTTTGATGGAAAAAATTTATTACGAATGTAACCAATATCGACAACAACCAGTCAAACAAAAAAGTGGCTTTTGAAATGGAAACCTTAACCTTTCTAGAAAATTTGAAAAAAATAAACGTTAATAACTTGAGTGAAATGAACGATGATTAAATTTATTATGTATTTCGCTAAATTTTACATTATATGAATTGTAAGTATAACAGAAACATAAACTAACATTGGCACAGAAATGCTAAGAAATTACTCATCAATTTTAACTAACATTGGCAAAGAATGGCTAAGAAATTATACTCATCAATTTTAATCAATTACAATTCTGTTTTGGTGAATCATTATCATTACGCTACCCCGCATTACAGATTTTTTCGCACTGAAAGATATTCACGGAATTCTCCTTATCCATTTCAGACTTTTCACTTTTTAAAAAAGAATTAACTCGATCAGTCTGCACGACCACAAAACTAAAACGTATTAAGCTGGAATTTTGGTACACAAGTTACTGAACATTACAAAATTGTGCCTCCATATAGCACAATTTTATATTACCTTTGCTTTTTTCCAACCCTAATACCACAGGTGCTTCATTTACAACACCCATGTTTTGTTGTATTAGTCGGCAGTAGATATTCATTGATGGGGATGCCATCTAATTATTTTCATAGATGTTTTTCTTTCGGTTGTCGCCTCTGCTCATGCCTTATAAATATTTTGAAACCCAGCAAATTTTCATTTTACATTTTAGCAGTGCAGGCGATCCAAATTTTTTATGGGTCAGTCTATCATTTAAGAAAGTTATATGAAATAACTGATTCACTCAAGACCTTTACATCCTCTTTAAGAGCACTCACAATACCAATTGTAAAAGATTAATTGTCGTTATGGTGACAATGACAGGTGACCACGTTTGCTCTCACTCGAGTATTTGATGCTATTACTGACACACCACAGAGTTACGAAACAAATATGGTGAATTCTTTTCAACAAAACCGAACAGGCACTGAACTGAACCAGAATCTGTCAGATCTGTCAGTTGAAAAGAATGCAAGAAAGTAGAATATCCGAAAATGTTCGTCCTTTATGATTTTAATAAAAAAATAAACCACTTTAATAAAATAATTGTATTTTCACAAAATGTCCACACATTCATACTTTACTTACAAATCCTTCCGATTTGACGTTTAGCTCCAAACCGTAACCACAAATTTTCATGGAACAAGAAAGTTCAAACTCCGTGGAGAAACCGAACATAGAACCGCTGTGAAAAGAAGGTACGCTCGGAACCAGTTCTGTATCAGTGTGGTGAACAAAAAACACTTTAGGTTTGGGAACCGAACGAGTTACGATTCAGTTCAGGTGAATATAATTCACCAATAGTTTTCGCTAGAAAATCAAATGTTTATGAGGATACTAAGGAGATGGCCGACTTTTCTGTGTACAATTTGCATACGAGGCCTTAGCGTGTTAGATATTTGACTCGACATTTATTTGTATACCCATTTCGCCCCACGGTTGCGTTTTCGCAACATATGTAAAGTTTGTATTGGCTGTATATTTTTATGGATATAAAATGAGTTGCATACTTTTCCACGTTTTTAAATATAAAACATATTGACTACTTTTAGGCGACATTTTTTCACAAAAGGGTTAGTTATCTTATCGGCAAAACGAAATTAGAGCAAATGAGTATGTTTAGCGTGTTTATGACGACTGCTTAACAATAATTATAATATTGAATTTAAGCTGAAGAATTTAAGTGAAATTTGTGCTTATTCCGTTAATAAAAGTAACAGTGCATATTTTGTGCATATTATGTGTCATAAGCTGAACTCTGTTAAATGTTACGAAAACGCAATCGTGCTACCAAACGCTAACTTTTTTCTCTACGTAGATGTCAAAGCCGTAACGTATCTACTCTTCAAGAAGCCGTATGAAAATCGAATCGAGGTCTGGATAGATGATAAAAATCAAGTTTTTCTAATGCTGACATCATTATTTTACCTCCAAAGGATTACATATATTGGGATCAGTAATAAAGAATATGATGGTGAAGGCGTTGTTGATGAGTGTAAGTTCCCTCATGATGTAGCCGGAAATCTCGAAATAAATGCAGAGCAGAGCATGCCGATTGGGACTACTAATGACGAAATACCCCTTGAATTTAAGACTATTCCAATCAATAACTAGTTTCAGGAAAAAGAGAAGCTCGAACGTCCCTTATTTCAGCACACACCACTTGATCTTTTTTTGGAACAAATTTTCACCGAGGAGGTATATACATACATAATCTAACACTAGACAAAATATACATAAATGATACAAAAAAAAACCAATTTGTCCTTATCCTCCCATAAAGATTAGAAAGATTTTTTTTCTGGCCATCATACCGCTCCCCAGGAAAATCTGTACTGATCTAATTCTCCTGACTTTGATTTCAACATAATTAGAATTTCGATGTCCAGGAGTATTTGTTACAACATAAATTCATACATGCATCTTACCAATAATAACCACATAGACCCTAAAGAAAAATTTTATAAACTGAGGGAATACCAGAGTCTAATTTTACGCTTAAGATGATCTTCCGTTACAGGTACAGCTCGTGATACTAGAATAGAAAGATGTCCACTTTCTAACCCGAAAATTTGGACAATATTGAACCAATAACTACCGTTGCTATTAGTTTGACCATGCAAGCTATTAAAGCAACCTCTTGGTTGTAGTTTATTATTCATATCAAATCTAAGTCATGTCTTGTGTCATTCTGTAAGTCTATGTACGTTCATAAAGATGATATTACACCACCAACTCATGATGTATAATATCACAATCTCTTGTTAACAAAAGAAAAGCTCATGGCGGGATCAATTCTAGAGTACAGTATAGAAGAAAATTGGTGCCAAACTCGTATCGTGAATAGAACATAGTGTATTTATAAAGTGTGTATATAGTGTGTTTTACGATTATACCTTTATTGTACCATCTTCTATCCATATCGAAAGAAGGTCTAACACGCGATAGTTCCAGGTTTCAAAATAAAAATTAGATTGTTTTTTTACAATGGGATTCTTGCCGGCACTTAGGAATAGTGGGTTATTACCCAATTGAGCCTCGCCTTGAAGTCGGTGTTATTTACCTTTCGTATTGGACATAATGCTTTTCTATTGAAGTAGTCTCTAAAAGAGTTTATATATGATCGCCTTGGCTCTGTTATTCATATCCTTCACCCAATATAATCCTCAAGATATCTACGAAAAATCATCTTGAATATGCATTAATGAATATGAAATCAAATAATCTAAAAATCACAATGTACCCAAAACATAATCAACTTTAGTACTTACCCCATATTACTTATCACTAAATTAGAACCAGTCACTAGTGCTGTCGCATTCCATACATTAACTGTGACATTTATTGCGATCTCAATACTAACATCATTTGTAACAGCCTGTATCTCACCACTTGTACCAAGATATTTCCACAAGGAGATTGAATATGAAGGAACATGAAACTGAAGAAAAAGCATACCGTAAGAAATTATCATTATTTGGCAAAATTTACCTTAATAACTTCCATCCCACCGGATGTGAATAAATTCAATTCTCCAGAAAAGATACTCCCAAAAACTGAAGAGTCTCCAGTCCTTTTTAAAGTTGAAAAATCTCCGAATGTAACGTTCGATAATTCCATATGTCCCCAAGTAGTGAGCAATACTGCAAATTTACTAAACAAATAAATAAATACACAAAAAATTTAAAGAAAATGCAACATTTACACGACTTGACTGCAAAATCATTTGTAATAACTGGTAAAGATACATGCTCCAAATGCAATTGTTTTACTGTAGTCGTGAAAAGAGTTATAACGGAATCCATTACAGAGTTAATTACATTATTCCAGATTGTGCTACTTGATCTGAAATTAACTGAATATAATTAATGACACATATATAATAAATCACCACCCGTTTTCATACATGAACCTTTCAATTGTTGCATTGTTGTGATTGAAGACGACATCTAGTGGTAAATCCTCTAAAATTTTATTCACCTGCTGCCTAAGCACTCGATCGAGATTCCAATGGATTTCACGTTGCATGGAGTGAATGATTGGCTTTTCTGAAAGAAAATTATTAATTTCCATGACGCATGTAGGTACAACTTTAGACTCTTGTTGATTTGTTTGTTTACTTTTAGCATAGATGGCACACGAACTAGATGTCGCATGGCATACCAGAGCAGAGAATACAGATTGTGAAATGGGTAGCGCATTTTGGAATGGACCATAAGATGTTTTGGTATGTGCCGAAAGCAAATGTTTTTATAATAGCAGTTTTGTATATATTTGATCGACTTCCTCAATACGTCAGATACGAAAAAATCATTTCAAATGTTGTGGTCCATTCCGGAATGGACCACCCAACCATATAAATTGTGTATAGTTTTTTGGTACTGCATGCCAGATCTAGTTCTTGCACCATCTATGCTTTTAGTAAGTTGTTAGCATATTTTAGCATGTATCAATATATTTTTTATATTATTGTCACTGAAACGTGACGGATAAGCATAAAACTGCACACTTAAGAATTTAAGAAAGGGATGCCAACGTCGTCTAGTGGACGGAAAGAGGACTTGTAAATTAAAAAAAAAAAAGTTATTTTGTTTCTTTCTTCAATAATGGTAGAGACTAGAAGCATAATTTCTTTTTTCTATGGAAAAAATTGTTTAATACCAGAGGGATACTTTTTAAAATGTTTATCTTTTACTACTTTTTCGTTAGTTCTTCTCTCAAACTCTGATGACCTAGTAGTCACAATTCGGAAGAAGCATAAAAAAGTCAATCCAACTTCGTGCAAAAAGGCCTTCCCAAAGTTGGCATGTAATGTTGAAACAATAACCTTAGAATGAATCCCAGCAAAAGGATTACCGTTCCGTTCACAAAAAGGGCGATACTTTCACTAACGGCTGCTCTTCTCGATAATATGGAATTGATATTTTCAGAGGAAGTCAAATTTCTGGGGGTCAGTCTATGTAGACAAAAAACCTACATGGAATTCTCATCTGTCCAGAGTGACGGAAAGGGCGGTATAATCTCTCTACACTTGTCGTCGCTTCATTGACAGAACATAGGGTCTGAAGCCAAAAAATGATGTATTGGAAGTACACCATAATTGTTAGACCCTTGCCGCCCTCGGATGGCGGCCAAAAATTAATCAGAAGAAATCGAAGCACTGCTTCAAAAAACCCAGCCTGTATAGGAATAACTGGTGCCATGAGAACCTGTCCTACAGCAGCCATGGAAAAACCCTCCACCCCTGCAAGTGCAAGTCAAAAAGGAATCAATCTACAGTGCTATCAGAGTGAAAAAGGAGAACAGTCAAAACCAGGCGATCTGGTTGGTCAGAATCTTAAATAAAATATGCTTCGAGCAAATGACGACAATATCTGATATAATCACATCCAAGGTGGATTTTTTAAGACCATTTAACGTGGTTTTGGGAGACCGACAACAATGGCGTTCCATTAAACTATCCTTTCAACAAGGATCGATGATTTGGTATACAGACGGTTTCAAAACGAACAGTGGAGTCAGACTGGGCGTATACGGCCCCAGATGCTATATATATTACGGCCCTGGGCTCTACCCCTACCATATTCCAAGCTGAGGTATTAACCATAAAGAATGCACCAATACTTGCATTGAAAGAGCCATAAATGGCTCAACCATTTATATCCTCTCGGACAGTCCAGCCGCTCTCAAGCCTTAAAGTCTTACACTATCCAGTCAAGGATTGTCTAGAAATATCTGGAAACCTTTAAAAATTTATCAAGGAGAAACAAAGTTATCCTTATGTGGGTACCTGGACACGAGGACGATAAAGGAAATGAAATTTCTAACGGCGTAGCCAAAAGAAGAGCGGAAGTCCCTTTGGCGGACCAGAGCTATTTTGTGGCACTTCAAAGTATTACCTGAAAGTAACTCTAAATAGCTGGAAGAACAATCAAAAATCCCTTTATTGGAAAAGGCTCGAAGGACTTCGTCAGGCAAAAAATTATATAGACACGACTGGCAGACAAACAAGAGAACTCCTACTTGTTAGGATAAAACGATTACAGAGCTCCTCTCAGGCCATTACCCATTGAAGTATTACCTATGCAAGATGGGCTTGGCTGAGACTTAATCCTGCCGCTTCTGTCATGATGTTCATGAAACTTCAGAGATTACTCCACCTCGAACATGTTTTTCCTC
Organism: Dioctria linearis; assembly: GCA_963930735.1. Classification (NCBI taxonomy): domain Eukaryota; kingdom Metazoa; phylum Arthropoda; class Insecta; order Diptera; family Asilidae; genus Dioctria; species Dioctria linearis. The sequence goes on along the minus strand of OZ005742.1, from coordinate 20,387,085 downwards.
CACCAAACTACGTGTGGAATCTACATAAGTCCCAGAATGGCTGTAGATTTTATTAACAGTCTAAACCTAGAAAGGTAGTAAATTAAACGGGAACTCACAATAGATCTTTCAGATCGCAGTGAATGCGAACCTAATGCAGTGTTGGGAGATTGAGGGAATTCTCCCATATTGTGCGAATTTTCACTCTCAAAGAATTGAAAAAGGGAATAATCGCATCTCCTCGAACAAAATCGTGGGAAAAATTAAACATCCAAAGTACAAATTTATTATCTCACATTTCACACACAAAATTGAATTTTTCTGCATAATTAAGATAAGATTAATTGAGCATGGCATATAACTCAAATACAAAAAATTAAAACAATTTATAGCTGCATATGTATTGAAACCATACGTTCAAAACCATGTAATTCAAATACTTCTGAAATAAAAGTTTTGAGAACTTGAATTAGTATAAGCGCCGCGTACCCCATTGGAAGCTCTTCAGAAGAATATTCACTGATCTATCCAGAAAAATTAGCACAAGTACGTAACTCTCAAGATCTTCTATAGCTATCACTTGGAAACTCTATAGAAGATTATTTGATGAGCTCAGCAGAAGTACAAAAAGAGCTGATTTCATTTAATTTTCCACGAATTTTTCATTTTTCCACTGTTGTGCGAAGTAACGCATTTCTCATGTTTAAGTAGTGTTCTGAACCGCTCCTTCGGAGGCATACACCGCTGTCTTTCTCCATCCCAATTCCTTGCCTCATAGACATGCTTGCAGTTGCAAACTCCTTACTAGTGTTTTCGGGAAGTAGTCTTGAAGGTCTCTTATCACATTAAAGAAGAAGCACTGCGAAAATTATTCAAAAAAGTCTTTAAAGATTTCAAAAATCTCCTTTAGCATACCTCCTGGAGTGCTTCTTTTGAACAGCAGTGAAAGTGTTTGCCTCTGCGGACATAATAAAAATGCGACGAGGTGGAATAGAGAAGAGAAGCGCTGCAAGCTTCCAGGGAACCGCTTCAGGAATTTTTTTAGAGTACTCTTTTTTCCAATGGTACCCTCCATAATACTACATATAAGTAACACAATGTAATGAAGAATACGAATAACACAAATGTACTTTTTAGAGTTAGAAGGATTTCTCATGACTAAGCTTTTTGCTGAATTGTTAGGTAGATACGTATTTTATTTGAAATTGTTTATCAATAAAAATTAATTTGTTTTGAAAAATTACTTTAATAGTTCCTTCTAGTGTATTCCGTATGGCTTTTCGTCCGACGGAAAACATGTGGGAAATTGCTTCATAACCTGTGCTCAAAAATTCCAATTTTGGAGGGATTTTTCACCACAACCACCTCCCAACACTGGGATAACAGCTGCACACCCCTCCACAAATCTAATCTAATCTAATTCTGATACTAATAAACAAAAGTATCTCAAACACCCGGCATAAAGCAATGCCAATTCATGCAGAGTTAGGAATAAAAGATATTCTAGATCCGAATTCCGCCTAAATACCAAAAACGGATATTTTTTTTTAAATGGCCTCAAATGCATGTAAAATTCACCCTAGACACACGGGACATATCGACGATCATTGACGGAGCAATGATCATTGCATAGCTCGTGTGTCACTGCATCATTGGCGCAATGGTCATTCGTTTCGTCATTGCACCAATTACGCCCCCACAAGCTCATTTGTTTCCAATTATGCATTGCTTGTCATTTCTTTTAGCGATAAGCGCGCTTTAAGCGGTGAGGAACTGCAAATTATTGGAAAAATCAGCTGATTTTCCAGCCATCACTGTCAGATGTCATTTGTGAAATTGACTGATACATTTTTCAAAGTAAATATTGCATGTTTCCCAAATTATTGAATTCTTCAAAAAAATTTCATACATTATAGATGGAAAAAGAGACGAAGAAAAAAGCAAGATTCTGGAAAACTGTTGAAAATTATAAGTTGCTCGAGCTGTGGCGCATTTATATAAAAGATCTGAGAAAGGCACGAAGAAATACATAGCCACATATACGCGGATATGTCTGTGAAATTTAAGGATACGAGAGTAATCGCTAGTATGCACAAGTGACACATTTAATGAGTCAAATCTAGTCTGTCAAATCTAATTACGTGAAGACCGTCATTGCCGTGTGCCACCCCAAAACAGGAATGATCATTGGTGCAATTACGTAATTGAATCAAAGATCATTGATATCCCGTGTGTCTAGGGTATAACGCAGATATTTTAGAGTCGATTATTACTTAAATCTCGGAAAAAGTAAGAAATGTGTTTCTCCATTAGACCAAAATCTATAATTTACAACCATATGACACCTAGATTAGAATACAATTCCGACAATTTTTTCTACAATTCTTTCTCTGGGCGTACGAGATATTGCAGATATTGTCTATCTTGACACTCCTCAAGTTGAATTCGACCGCACTCCACAAACAAGTTAAGGTTCCTCTCGACATTCCCTATATTATGTACATCGTGCATTAGTGCAGAATTGATACAAATCACCCTGACCCTGTATGTATTTCAATTTCTTTTAAACCTCTTTTCCAGCAATATTCTGTATAAGTTGGAACGCTATCTGAAAATCCAAGCACATGTTGAAATCTTATTCGATATCGGCTATAAAAACTTGAAGAATTTTTTGATAGGATATTTCATTTGAATTTAAAAATTTAATTTTATTTACTCAACTTGTTATATTGGTAAATTTTAGTAAGTAAAAAATAATGGGGTGGAAAAAAGCTGATAAGTAAAATAAAGCATAGAGTGCAGCAGATAGTATTTAGTACAAGCCTTATCCGTATGGATTTAAGTTGCTAAGATTTCTTTCTCTCTCAAATAATCTCACATAACTACCACACGTAGCTATAAGAATCGTAATGTTATAACGATTTGTTTACCTGGTGATACAGATTTTCGAAACTTAGTGTCTTCCTTCTTGATAACATCCGCAAAATACTATAATAAATATTGAAAGTCTGTTGGTCTTATTCGTAAAAAATGTTCAAATTCACTTTAAACTCACAAATCAGCCATAAATGAGTGATGAGAGCTTCTTCTGGTACACGATTCGCAAGAAAACTATTTTACATTTATGTTGAATGTACTTTTTTTCATTATACTTAAGCTCAAATAACAACGCTGAAAATGCTAGTAACACCTGCTTATTCATTAAGATCCTATTATAAGGAGTTAGCGTACATTCAAATAGAAACACGTTGAATTTAGCTAACAAGTTCAAATCATGCTGCCGCACACATTTAACACATTTATTATTAATGGAAATGAGGTTTTATAAACATTTCTATAACTCAAAGTCTTTCCAGAACACAAAACATAATTTTAGCGTTGTCCAATAATGCGAAAATCAAAATGTTAATCAACATTCAATGTAAGAAAAGATTACATGAACATTACTCGAGTCATGCTGCAGTTTCAAGCGACAGCTATTTTCACTATGTAAATATAGCTATAGTTTCATAAAAAAAAACCTATATGTATGCAATGAAACCAAACAATACTTGTACGAACTAAAATCAATTTTAACTAAGCCTCACATATGGTTTGGCAAGATATCAGACACATACCAAACAGAAATAAAAAATTTTAGAAAATGTAAAAAATTGTTTACTTATACTTACCAAAAATTGCAATCGTATTTCCCCAACAATCATAGCAATAGACCTATAACAAACCAAATATTATATAAAAGAAAACAAAAACACAAAAACTCTACTTAAAAGAAAAATTATTATCTACTCACACGAGGATCCTCTAGATATAAATGCAGGTCAAAATTAGATGTCTGAATTGTCTTTTGTTCTGGTTTCAAGCCTACAGATCCGTCAACTTTTACTGTCCTTATGGTCACGCTAAATAAAAAAATATTTTATATTTAGACGTAAGACGAATCGAAATGTTTTCCAAATGTGCTCAACAAACCAACAACAAATAAACATACAAAAGAAGAAATCTCATAAACATTTCAAGAAAAGGTGCGCACAGCTGGAGTTTACTCAAGGACAAGGACCTCTACTTACCAATAAATCTGTTACTATAGAATGGCATTGCGCACATTTAACACATCTTCACAGAAATTTAACTAACTTTCCCATAACCATGATGACTGTCACACTTTTGGTTTCTTGTTTAAACATACCTTAATCCCTTTAGGTACTTGAAATCCTCAAGAGGATATAAAAAACTGACACGTGGTCACTTTCGAAGATATTTACCTTGATGTAATTTCTCTATAAAACCGCAAATATTTTTCAAGGGAAGTTACTTAATTAATTAAGGCTTAATTATACTACATTTTGTGCCAGCAGATGATAATAATAGATAACATGAAATTAAGTACAAAATTAAGAAGAAAGGAATTTTAACACTAGAAGCAAGCATCAATTTTCGGCAAAAAATTATCCGCTTTAGGATAATTTCTAACTTTAATTCTTTTTTATCTCCCTTACGTTTTCCGTGTGGCATGGAGCCGATGGAGAGATTCGTATGTTTCTTTACAAATTCTATAATTACACTAATTGTACATTACCTGATAACCGTATAGGGAATAATCTGTTTTCAGGGGAATATCTCAACCTTTACATTGGTGGCCACATAGAATGATAAGAGCCAAAATGTTATCCATTACATCATTAACTCGAAATGTTATTGTTAAGCCTGCTTTCCAGTAATAATAATTGTGCCGACTTGTTCGGCAACATTTTGTGAACTTTGTTGGGAGCCAACTTGTTAGCTAAACTTAACATAACTGTTTGGTTTAACTTCTTACATTCAATACTTGAGAATCGAATCGCACTGGATAAGCAGGTGTTATTAGCGTCTTGTGTTGCATTTGTTTTTTATATCGGAATTTATTTGAGTTTAAGTGAAATGCAAATTATCTACAACGTAACTTTAAGGCTGTTTGCACACACGACGGCAGAATCGCTGCGGTTATATTTCTATATCGCCGTGCCGGTGTCGTTGCTGCCATGTGTAAAATCGACTGATTTGCTTCTAGTTTCTACATATTTGATACGCACGATGGTCCCACCATGACTAGAGGTAGCGACATCGCCGTTGTGTGTGCAAAACAGCCTAAAGGTGGTGAATTCTTAGCTTTCTCGCGAAGCGTGAAATAAAAGGAGCTTATCACACTTTAATGGCACGTTTTCGATATCAAATTTGATTTGAAAGTTTTTTCGAATAGGTATTAACAATGGACTTAGAAAATTTATTATATCAGTTTTGCTCCTACATCAAGAAGATAGCAATTTTCAAAAATCTATATCAGCAGCAGCGAGCAGATGGCTACAACTTTACAACTCTTAGCTATACTGGCGATAATTACCCGAGTCTAATGTATCATCATCGAATTTCTAAGTCTAGTACATAATACATCCAGATCTGTACCAAATGTTTGCAACAGAATCGCTGGAATCATTAGTTAGCCAACACAATAAATCGAGTTCTACTTAAATGAAAAAATCCACCCAACAAATTCTACGGATTTTTACAGTCAACATCGAACAAGTTGCATACATACAGTACGTTTACATGAATTTTTGTAGTATGCTTGAAGTAAACAAAATATCATGAAAAGGCTCATTCAACGCGTAAATTTCATCTTAAGTAATTGGAAAATTTAATTCAGGTAAAATTCATGTCAATTAATTGAAATTAATTCAATCAACCGCCCTACCTGAGCTTCAAGTGGATTTCCAGTCAAGTACTCAAGTATTCATATAATAATTAATACAGCAAACTTATTTTTTATTGTTTTATTGTTTATTTGTCGGACAAGAAAATTTGTATAAATGGAAACGATGCTTTAGTGTTGTTTGTAATTTTTTACTTCATACATACATACAGATGAACATCTGACTGTAAAGGGCATTTCATCAACGTTCTAAGCAGGACCTAGACCTACATATATCAACGCAGTGTACAAAAATCATCAATAATGAAAACGTGCAACAAGTAAAAATTAATGTGCGAGCACTAATCAGAACGGAAATAATTAATTAATTGCTGACCAATGACAAAGCAGGAATAGATTCTTGTTTTTGACAGAATGATTTTTGAGTTTTTGTTCTTTTCTTCTGTTCTTTTTTTCTTCCGATGTTTGAAATTAGGAAAAAATGTTTCTTATACTTTACCGTTTGAAATATTTTATTCAATTAGGGAACACTTCCCATATCGACTGCAGTTATGTTTTGAGTCGACTACATACATATTTTCAAAGTAGTGTTGAACGTGACCTATTTTGTATCTATTTTAATTTTCCAATTTGGAATTAAATCATTTCAGTTCAGTTTGAATCGATTTTGAAGCTTTTTGGAGTTTTTCTCTGAAATGGAAGTTTTTGTCCTTTTGGTTCTTACCAATTCCATTTTTTTTGGCTACTCGATTCAAAATTTTCGAGACCTATTGGACTAAGTATTTGAGACTTTACCTTTTAATTTTGTTTTACTTTAGTAATATTTCAAAATTTGGAGTTTCTTGAAGATTTTCAGAGTATTGTCACGACCTACTTGCTTTGATATTTCTATAGCTTTCTTTAATTTTCTCATTATAGACCTTTATGGATGCTCTACAATATCTGACGAACCTATATCGAACGCTATTGTAGAGCGTAGAATGACCTCTGGAGAGTAACTGATAAAGGATGTGGATTTGACTTTACGTGACGACCATGAACTACATAGACATTGATGACGAGATGTCCCATGAAGATTTTTCTTACTTATTTTGTCCTTTCCATATCATGCTATCGAAAACATGTCAGCATCGATCATCGGATTAGGCAAGAGTACGAATCCTCGAGTTTGATCTTTTGCCTTGAAACTAGTACTGGATTTTGAAATTGTTACAAATATCTTTCAGACCTATTACTTTTCATAATTTGTTTTAATTGAAATAATTTTGAAATGAGTATACTAAATCGTTTAGAAATTTTCATTTGTACCTGTCTCTTGATAATTTTACTTTTGTTGGTGGAATCTTATAAAGATTTTCACTGATCTGCTTTCTTCTAAATAACTATTGATATTTTTAACTTAAGAGATGAGATGATCTTGATGTCGTGTTTTTCTTTATTAAAACCCCATCCCTTTTAAGATTTTTATTTTCTAACTATTGACCCTTTTTTTCCAAAGACAGGGTGACGAAAGATCTCAAGCATGGAGGCCAGGACGGCTCATTGTGCTAACCTGCTTTTTCAGCTCATTCACAGTTAGAATGACCGGCCGGACAAGCACACAAAGTGTTCGGTTGTCTCAGGCTCTCCTTCTAGGCAACATAGACAGGGCAGTCAAAAACTCCTATCCTTGTTAGATAAGCGTGAAGCGAGCTGTGGCCGGTGATGATGCCAACTACAGTTCTATACATTGTTTCTTTCCAAGCCACAAGTGAAAATCAGAAAAATTCCTATTGGGCCCATCAAGAAAAAGTTTTGTGCATCTACAAGTGCTCAAGTTCGACCATCTCTGCTGATGCTTGATACGAACATCCGCTTTGATGAGAGACCTGATAACCACAGTCATACTTGCCTAGAAGGTCAACCCTGTCATTCTCCATGATCACCATGTAACCAGGAACAGGAACCAGGATACACAGCTTATCCACGCTTCCTGCATTCCCCCAGTAACGTAGATGTTATACGAGGGCCACTCAGAGCCACCAAGGTTTCCTGGCTATCGAAAGGATAGCAACTCCTTTCTTTCGATCTCCATATCAAAGGCTATTAACTCTTTTAACACTGAAAAAATAAAATGTCAACCCTAATCAATTCATATTAATTCACACAATTGGTTTGTACAACAAGATTTACAATCTGTTAGATATACGATATAAAACATATTGCTTGTTTATTACTGAAATGTCAACTGTATACAGAATCAGAAAACAGGAAAATGAAACAAAGAAAATACAAATCAAAGAAAGATTCAAATTCAGTTAATTAAAACCTATAGTTCAAACTACTATTGCCGAGAACACACTCACCCTAGGATCATTTATTAGAGAATTCCATATTCTAGGCGCATGACAAGCGCCTGTCAACGTTACAAAATGTGGTATAGTAATATTTGAATGCCTTGGAGATTGAGCAAGATGTATATGTTCCCATAAATAATCATGTTTACAAGTATATATACAAGCTTATATAAAAATATTAAAGCCTTAAGAAGAAGATACGTATTTAGGGAGCAACCCAGAATTACGTTTCTGTAGGGCCTATATGGTCATATCTTCGTAACCCGGGAAAACAAGGCTTCCATAAGTGAAAAGCGGTATAATCAGGGGTTTTACTATCCTAAGTTTAGCAACAGTGGAGAAGAGATACCCCGAAAGCAGAGTCTTTTTAAGGCAGCATAAACATTATTTAATATTTTCTTAATATAGTCGGAACATGACATATGTGAGTTGAGCATCACACCAAGATTCCTAACACATTTAGAATGTGGTATATCAGATGAATTCATAACAACCAGAGGAAAGTCAGTAGGATTAACGCCAACAATAGATTGTTAGCAACAGACCGTTCACGTATAGGTACGTTTGAGGTACATACTTAATCGACAAAACCATCCTCCGATAGAACAGTGGGGCAACTCAGGAAAACCTGCACATCATCGGCGTACAGATGCACTTTTGCATCATGTACAATATTAGGTAGGCCATTTACATTGAGCAGTAACGGATCCAAGATGGATCCTTGCGGCACAACTCATCTAAACTGTATCGGCTCAGAAATTTGATTTCCATGTTTAACCTGCTGTGAACGTCACATCAGGAAGCTATTTATTGTGTTGATAGTAGAGGTAGAGAAACCAAATTCATTAACTAACTTGGATTTTACATTGTTATATGACTTACACTATCAAATGCTTTGGAGAAGTCTAGCAAAACAATAACACTCATATCATGTTTATCGAGTGCCATACATATATTTATTTATTTCACTTTTAATAAAGCAGTTTCACAACTGCGATATCGTCGAAAACCAGATTGCAAAGGTGATAGTAATGAATGTTCTTCAATATAGTTAAGCATTTGAGTAGCAATAAGTTTTTCACTTGACTTGGCAAGAAAACAAGAAACTGATAGAATGGTAATCAGAATAACTGCTCGGAAAGTTATTTTTAGGAATAACAAAAACAAAAGTTTTCCTCCAATTAATGGGGAAATTAGAAGATGTTAAAATTGTATTGAAGATGTGAATTATGGATGCGATGGATTAAGACAAGGCTTAATAAATATTTCAGTTTCACAGTAAAAATTTAACTTACATCACTGGCTTAAGGCAAGCTTAACTTAAGCCCGTCATCTGGAAGGCTTAAGCCTCAGATGTTGCTGTGAAACACATATATAGATTATTGCTAAATATATATTTTTCCTAAATATTATAATTTTTGTTATTAAACGAACGTACATATTTCAAAAGTTACACTTTAAAACTAAAGTGAAATTTTCCAAATGAAAAATAGTTATCTAATTAGCAGTTTTGAGTACTGTCTGGCAGCTAGTTACAACTAAGGTATATAAAAGACAAGGTGTAAGAAATATTTCAGCCCGTCAAATCTAGCGCTCCTCTGCAAGTCCTACATTAGACCTAGAATAGAATACAACTTCCCTATATGAGCCGGGGCTGGTCGCACAGCCTAGCTTCATTGGATATTGTGCAAAAGAGAGCCTTCAAGCTCATTGGCGATTTGGCATATCTTGTCATATCGACTCACTCGAGCATCGCCGCTATGCTGGATGTCTTTCGTTCCTTATCGCTATATGCATGCTCAATGTTCTGATGAAATATCTAGTCTAATCCCTTGTAGAATGATTCCTGCACGCAATACTTGCGCTGCAAACCGCGCACATCCTTTAACCCTTTAAATTACTTATGGCCGTACAGTAAAACTCAGGAAAAAACCAAACAGTTTAAAACAAAAATGAGTTATTTATCTGATACAGAGGATATAAGCGACAAAGAAATGTATAATACAATATCGCAAAGTATGACCCGTGAATAAAGGAAGGAAGGAAGGAGCCTTAAATTATTCCAAAATATTTTAGGAGGTAATTCAGGATTAACCTGTCTACCGAAATATCTCCGTTTAGCCTTGCATATTTTTATACCTTAGATGAAATCTAAAGGGTATACTAAGTTTGTCATTCTATTTGTAACACTACAAATAATGGATTGGACACCCATGCATAAAATTAAAAGTTATTTTGATTTTTACATGTCCGTCTGTCCGTCCGTCCATCCGCACGATAACTCAAGAAAGCGTGTATTTAGAGAGCTGAAATTTTGTACATAGGCTTTTAAAAAACAAAGTAAAATTATGTTCAAAAATGCGACCAATCGGGTAACTCCTTCGTAGGGTTGCCAAACAAAAATTTTATATTTCACTACATATTTGGATAGTGCCGCGTCAACGTAGAGCGTTGAAATTTTGTACATAATGTTTTCATTAATTATATTTTCGAAAACGGACTAAATCGGGCAACCTCTTCTTGATGTTGGCATATAAAAATTTAGAATTTTTACGTATCCTGTGAAAACGATCAGTCCTATACGATTTAAATGTATTGAAAATTTCGTCAGAATGTGAAATCCTATAAAATTTGTTATAATCATTTTTGTTGTTCGACGAACCGTTCTAGAGATATATTCAAAACCTTTTCATCTAGGGTATCATAAGAATTGGTCTTAGACCAATTCTTGCTTTTTTATATGTTAGTGTTGCAAATCTAACTAACAGACATCACATTTTTTTTCCAGTAAATTGCTGATTGTTTTTACATGATAATGAGTTTCCAATTGACATTAGAATCAGAACTAATAACAATATTGACACTGATACTGCAATTTGTTGTAGGTATATATAAAACAATTATGCTTCCAAATATGGACTATTGTGCAACTATAATATATTGCTGTTACTGGGGAAGTTCATAGTTTGCAAAAACTGCAAAACCGAGCTATGCGAATATTATTACAAAGAAACAGATTTGAAAGAATTTCAGATATGCTGCGTGACTTATTCTTGATGACTGTGCATTAAAGGATTGCTTCGAAGTTTTGATGTTTATTTTCAAATTAAAAATTTTTATGTCACCTGATTATGTGGTGTACTTTGTTGAATATGTACATGACGTTACAGACTATCTATTAAGAAATATAAATTATTTCAGAGTGGTTAAATATAAGAAAACTAGTACACAAAACACATTGCTAATTAAAGGACTAAAAATGTTTAATGAATTACCAGAGATATGGGAGAGTGAAACAAGTATTTTTTGATTTAAGAGAAGGATCATAGATATAGTGAAAAATAAATATTAAACATTTAGTATTGTAATTTATACAAGAATTTTATCCAATAAAATATCAATTAATCAATAAAAAAAAAATCTATAATTAGGTAGCTACTCATAATTATTGTGATATCAATTCAAACATTAACTGAATTTAAAAAAATCAACTGCACTTCACTTACCTCAATTTATTGTAATTTTCATCTGAACTATTCACCTTCCGTAATTGATAAGAAGCAGTGATTTTTATGTTGCTCCATAAAGCCTCCAGCTTTATAAACCTGCCAAGTAAATTTGGTTCTATATTGGATATGTAGGTATATCCGATTTCCGAGAGTTCAATATTATCCAGTTTTCTATAATCAAAAGTTCATTTTTTCACAATAATTTCAACATAAATCTTATTTACATACAAACTATAACCGATACCCATCAAGTCTAAATCTTTTAGTTGAATCGGTGAAAAATTTTCATTATTTAAATATTTAGCCAGCAATTTCTAAAATAAAGAATTTGAAAAAATTATACATTTAAAACTCAATTTTGTGTAAAATACACCAACATTTCTGATTTCATTATAAAATGTTAAATTAGCTGCTTGCATTGGATCTAGCTTATTCTCCTCCAGCAAGTCTAAAGTAAAAGTTTTTTTTTTATTATTTATTAATTCGGTATTAAATAAACAGGAAAGTTATTTAGTTACCTTGCAACCGATTACCTTCAGCATTGTTGATTATTATTGAAACTATTAATAAAATTTTATAAAGGCGTGCGACAAGAATGTTAATATCCATCCTCTATTTAAAAGTGCTCAAAATCTTATATTTAGTAACTGATCAACTTGATTTCTACATTTCTGTGAACTTCAGTTTTTAGTTTACGCAAAATTTCCAATTTCACGCAATTCTAAATTAGCATGGAATCGATTATTTGAAACAATGAGGCTGTTTTTACGTGAGAGATAAGGTCAAGTATTTTGATGTAAGTGTGTAATTCAACGGTTTTTTAGCAGTTGGAGTAGTAACCCGAGGAACGCAGGTAGTCATTTTATTCATTCTAAACAGCGATTTCTATCAAAAATACTAAGAATTTTGGCACGTTTTAGAGTTTGTATAGCGAAAACTTTTCGAACTACATACATAAATAGGAAATGGGAAATATTTTAAAACAGGAAAATTGCTTATTTATTCTTATAAGTAACATAAAAATAAATGTTCGCATAATAGAGAATAATGGTGACATTATTATTTGAGGGCTTTTTAGGAAGGTTTTTTTTTCAATTGATATTACTATTCGTTACCAGTTTCAATGGTAATACATTGATAATATATATATAAATTGATATTAACACCAAAATTAAATACGATAGATTTCTTTAAAAGATTTCGCCACTTAACTAACAGAAAATCTCAAATATCATTAAATTTTGTTTCTATATTCGTTGCACGTGAGAATTGGAGATATCATCTGAAGTGATCTCATCAGAATCCCATCTCTGGAGTCAGTCACAATTTAGACATAAATAATTTTCTAAATAAAAAAGAAATGTGTCGTATTTCATCTGAGATGACCATATATATCCATATATACCATATAATATCAGCTAATTCTGATAAGGGATGTCTTTATCTAATTAATATGCTGAGAAGGAGACCCGAAAGTGTTCGTGCTGTAGAAGGGAAAACGTAGGATATTCACACAGAAAGTGAAACTGTTTATAAGAAATATACCTGAAAAACGGCTATCTTTGAGTGAACAACGATTACATCCAACCAGGAGTCCGGAAGGAAAGATATGGGAACTGTTCTTAAAAGTTCGCGTAACTTTTCGTTCCTTCCGGAATGAAATAAATTTTTTTTTAAAGATTTCGTTCCGGAGAGAGCTTAAAAATATCGTTCCGGTGGAACCAATTCATTTTATAATTAATGAAAAGTTAATTTTGGAACTTTTCTGTTTAAATTTTCGAATAAAATTCACGTATCATATTTAAACAAAGCGAAAAAGAAAAGCAAGAGAATTAAATTAAATTAATACACAATACTTAAGCTAAATTATATGTAAATAAAAGCAAAAATATGTATAATTCTACAAATTTTTCAAGTAAAAGAACGAAAGTGTTGAAAGATCGAGTCTATTTGTTCTTTTGAGGAGCTAAATCTCTAAGGAGCCATTCAATAATTTTTTAAAAAATAAAGCTCAGAGCGGAACTTTTCACTCTGAACGATATTTTTTAAACACTCCGCTCGGCTCGGAACTTTTCATTTTTTTTCCGGACCCCTGCATCCAACACAATTTTCCATTACTTCCCGCTGAGTTTACGAAATTGAGTGAACGAACCTTGTTTCTGGTCCATTAGTGAAGCATTTTTCTACTATTAGTCTTTTTTTCTGAGTGAGTACTATTTTATAAAGGAGTTTGCGTACAACAACTACGATCGAAGAAGGAAAATATAGAGTCAGATTTTACTAGAAGATCTTGCGAGAAGATCATAGCTAGTTCATTTCAAGTAAATTATATTTCATAACCCTTAGCCAAATCTGGATATAGTTAAAATTTTGATGTTCTTATTGCTATTAAAGTAAATGTACCAGTCTTCGTCACCTTAAGAAGGTTTTGATAATTAGTTAATTGTGAAAATTGTATACTTGCTGTACAGGTATCTATAATTTGATATAATATTCATACCTAATCAGGTATCATGATAATGTTGTTTAACTTTTTCTACATTTAGCGCTTAATTTAAATTGTTAAGCAAATATTAGAAAGTACAACGTATCGTACTAGTATTTGTCAAGTAAAAAAGTGCGCCTGTAGTAGTATTCGTCAAGTTATGTACCAATATTCGGCAAAGAGCTTGTATACATTAATTGATTTGGAGCTTTTTCTGTTCTCTTTTTAAATGATACTCTTTCCCTTGTTTTCTTTTGTGTAACTTTGGATGTTTCTGTCCAAAATAATGTATTTTTAGGCTGAAGTACAATATATGTATACGTAGGTACATTTACTTACGTAAAGCGAACGCGCCCTTTAAAATAACAGGCGTACACAAATTAACTTTTAACTCGTGTTAGGGGAACTTTCGTTAAGTTAAAAAGTCAAATTGCAGTCAGTAAAGGTGCGGTAAGAATCGCTCATTCCGTAAGAACGCGATGTGTTAAACAATTTAATTATTACTAAATGATTAAAAGTGCAATGTAAAAATTAAAATGGAATAAAAATGGTACTGCGAATTAATAAAAAATTTAAATCAACTTCGATTTGTTAATTTTTTCACTTTTACCACTTTTTAAAATTTAAAACATTAAATATCAAGATAATAACTCTTACGGAATGTGATATATATTTAGGCTAAAAATATCAATTTTTCGTAAGTAAACCCAAGTCTCATTCAATTTCGTAAAGTTATTTACTTCTATTTAGTCTAAGAGCCCGCAGTAAATGTTTGGTGTGAAATATAACCAAAAAATGTATGCATACGTATTAAGCTAAAGGAAAGGCAATGTCGAAAACAATCGTCTGGCAGGAAATCTCCGCAGCCTAAGTGAGTAATAGTATGTTGAAAACACCCTTTTTTTCAAAATTGAAATACTTATTATAACCACTTAATGCACATCCTAAAAAACAGAGAGGTTTTCCCTGAGCACAAATATGTAGGTCCAAGATGTTTTACGCGCGGCTAACCCCTTGCCAGACGAAGTAAAAGTACTGAAAATTCCAGATTTTCCAATAATCTATACATATAACCACATGAAATTCGGCTCAGGAGCAGAGCTAATATCCCTCAGCACAAATATGCAGGTCCAAGATGTTTTGCGCACGGCTAACCCCTTGCCAGACGAAGTTGAAGTACTGCAAAATATCAAACAAATCTTACAATTTCCAGCATTCGTATTTTACATTTAGAAATCGTTTTTCCAAGTAAGCACATCGTTTTCGTTTTCTTCATTTACATTAATTTTAATGATATCTTGCAGTCTTTTCGGTGTGGCATTTCTCTCGAACCATTTAATTTTCAATTTATTTTCTGCTAACACCCAACCACTTTCTGTTGGTGATAATTTAATTTCGTCATTTTTCACCGCATTCTTCCATATACCACATATATAACTGCTTCTGTATTTTGTTGCAACAGAACTGCTTTGTTTGAGAAAACTTCCTTCGAAATCTATAATAGACAAAATTATAAGCAGTTTCCTGACATTTCCAAAGGTTCACAGAGAATTCACTATAATTTTTTCTTAGAAATTTACTGGAAAATTTTTCCTTAGAATTGTTATGCATTGGAGGCGATAATGGCTACTTGAGCGAACTTCTAATAGTTCAGTGTAGCTATGAGAGATGTGTAACACAACTTACGAATTGATATCGCGACCGAATTAATGAGGACATCAACTCTTCTCCATGCCCAACGGAAATCTAATCTTGGCCCGGCAGATGCTACATAAGCAAACTATTTTTAACATTTTCTACCTTACTTACTGACGAGCTTCAAGCAATATCTACGGATTCCAGGTATTAGGGATTTAAGGAAAAATGATAATAAACATGCGCTTGGATTTTTATAATTCATGCAACTACCTTAATTAATGTAGGCGATAGCTCACATCTACACTTCGGGTCGTATGATTTTATTACGCATGGAGAACAGAAGACCATGCAGGCAACGCATTCTTCACCGATTCTAGCCAATTATTTCATTACCTTGGTCTAGGCAGGTAAAGGAACACGACTGCACTCTCTTTATTTACTATATCTTGCCGCCAGCAGGGATTTCGCCGGCACCTTTTCCTGTTCTTCATAATTTCTTTTAGTTGTAAGTTGTTGATAACTTATGAAAGTTTCACTCTACCTGCAGCGCCGAAAACTATAAAAAACTATAAGTAGTAGCCACAGGGTTACTATACATATTATAGCTTTCAAAAGGTATTTATTTATTAATATCTATTAACTGAATTCGATAAACTTCATTATATTACTGCCAACGTACAAAGATTCTAAAAAGTCCGTGAGCTATGCACTGGTTGATTTTTGTAATGAATAACATATGGTTCTTTATTAAATTATATTTTCGTTAGTTTTTGCTCCTTAAACCCAATATATGCTTTATGTGTTGAACAAAATGGTAAATCTGAATGTTTATCATGCAGAAGTTGTAGGTAACTTCTATATTTGTATTTACCCATTTAAAATCATGTGTTGGAAGATACTGGGACATGGCCCAACCATATAAATTATTGACATCAAAGTACATTAGATATTTGGAATCCTCTTGATTGTTATAGTTTGTCTGTCATATATGTAGCTATTACACGCTTTGCTATATCGATTTGAACACTGACTTATTTCGCCTCGATTTCCTCGTTCTATAAACATAACCATATCGATGTCAGTTAACTAACTACTCCAGATTTATTTTGGTGTATTTCAGCATAGCTTCCCATATTAATCCTGGCAGAGTAAAATAGTGCGCAGGGTCCAAGCCATATGTTTTTGTACATTACCTTGCTAAAATTCTCAAAAACATCGGATAAAAGTAGGATCCTTAAATACAAATCTGAATATTTGCCGAGAGTTTGTATGTGAAATATTTCCCATACAGTTTTTGCATGCAGATAATCATCATGAGAAATATCTGATCCATTTATCCCATTAACGCCCAATGGCAATACTTCCTGCCAAGATCATAACCAGTAAATTTGTCTCTTTATGTGACGCATAACATACAATTCTTGGAAACGGTTGTTCTTTTTCCTTTTCCTGAAATCTTTTCTTTGAATATAGAAGTTTTTACGTCGGAGAAGTCAGTAGTTGCTTATAAATAGTGCAGTGAAGTGACAGTGAATTTTAAGGTGACACAACCCCTAGTATACTACAATGAGTCAACCGAGGTAAGTTACATGATTTTTTAACTAAAAGGATACGCTGGATAATTTTATACAGAAAAGGTTTATAGTTTGATTATTATTAACTTCCGTTCAACATTAATTTATTATGCGACGCATTTATTGCCTGTTTTTTCGTAGCGGCAGTATTACCTGCCACTCTGGGAATTGATGTAGTAGTAAGTTAGATGTTGTCTGGAATTGAGTATTTTGTAAGTAGTTTTTACATGTTGCAGGTTAACATTACACGATATATACGATATAATGGACCATGATGATGATTTTTTAACTGCGGAAGTGACAATATTCCCCCTGCATGAACTACCAGATGCTAATTCCCGATATTGATAGTGACCTCAGCGATGACGAGGTTGAACTCAACACCGCGCATTTACTTCTGAAGTTGCTTCAGGGTGAGCGTGAACCCATAATTGATGGAAATTTACATCAAGAAGGATCCAGGAGCACACTAGTTCAACAACCTGAGACGAAGTGCAAATCAAGGAAACCCACTGTTTTGAAGCCAAAAACGGCTAAAACATGCAAACAAGAACTCGCTGATAAGATGAATTGGAGTAAATCCACTGAAAATAGGGAGACAATTTCAATTCCTATTATTTATCATATACAAATTTTATTTTATTTCAAGGGTCGGTATACTAACGTGGCGAGTTTTCAAAAGGCTTATCATCCGAACCAGGAGGACTGGCTTAGGGAAACTTTAAAGTCTCCTCTGGATTTTTTTCTTTTGATGTTTCCTCCTAGACTCTTTCAGCACAATTTGACTACTTCTTCGCTTTCGTTAGAAAATATTCATTGGTTATTGGGAATTCTGCTTTTGGCTGGGTATAACAAATTACCGAATCGGCGGATGTATTGGAGCACATCACCAGATACTTATAATAGTCTCGTGTCTGGATCAACGAGCCGCAACGCATTGGATGATATTATGAGAAGACTTCATTTTACTGATAATCAAGTCGCCACCAATGATCGGTATTATAAAGTGCGTCCCATGTTTGACATACTAAATCAGCAGTTTAAAATCGTTATTCGTGATCAGTACCTTAGTGGGATGAAAGCATGGTGCCGTATTATGGAAAGCATGGCACGAAGCAGTTTATGCGGGGAAAACCGATTCGATTTGGTTTCAAATTGTGATCATTATGCTTTTCAACTGGATACCTGTTGCATGCAGAGCCATATTGTGGTGCTAGCACTCATTTGGATACCACGGAAAAAGCACAATGTTTTGATGTTGTAACAGGTTTTATAAACAAGGCAAATATCAGTACGGGATCCCATATAACTTTATAACGGGAACTATGAGATAGAATAGAGCGAAGGAAGCTCCTTATTCAAATAAAAAGGTTTTCATGAAAAAACCACGGGGCTATATGGAAAAGATGATGATAAAGTTATAGTTCGTACGTATACGCTAAAAAAAAATTGTGGTACCCACTCTTTGATTGGGGTGTGAATGCGAGTGTAGTACACGCGTGGCTGTTATACAGGAATCTGAATGAAAACATGCCTTTGGTTCATTTCCAGAAGCAATGCGCGTTACAACTGCTAACAGTCTATGGAAAACAACAAATATGGCCCACATCCAGGCTTTAAATATTGGGGCCAGCACAATCTGCAATTAGATACGACAGGATGGACCTTTGGATAGTGAAGGGAAATCAATCAAATTCGCGTTGTAAAAATTGTTGTGGTCGCACCGTATACTTATGTCGAAAATGAAACATTCCATTGCATCCAGAGTGTCATCTTCCATACCATGGACGTGTTTTTTAAGAGAACCATTTAAGTAGATTTTAAGCGTATTTACATTTATTTTTTGGATTTACTAAATTTTATTTTCATTGATGCTAATGTTGGTTTATTTTTATATTTTGACTCATGAGAACTCCCATTGGCAGGATAATCTGCCAGCCTAAAAAAACAACTTTTAGTTATCATACGGCAATATTAATTGTTTAAATAATGTAAGAATGTCTCATGTAATTACTTCTAAAAATTTCCGTATAATTTGGCGAAATAAACTTACTGGGCATTAATGGATTAATTGATTAAAACGCTTCTTGGGGTGGTAATGTTACCACATCCAATTTTTTTCCAATCACTGTTGTAATCATAGGGAAATACACCTTTTCTTGTTGCTAGCTCAAATTCTGAAGAATTCAAATGATTCAAATGGTTGCACTCCATTTTTATTATAAGCATTTGTCAGTTTATCTAAAAATGATGCCATAAATTTGAAAGAATCAATAAAACGGAATATAATTTCACTGGCTTTAACATTCTTTGTAAATGATATATACATATACATATCGTTTTTTATTAATGGGTTAAAGATCCACTCTGCTTTCAAATGCAGTTGCAAGTTCCTTTATTACAAAATGAGCATCATAACCACTGAAATTGTGGAATACTATTGGAATTATACGAGTATATTGATAATTAAGATTACATTCTTCATGAACTGGACCTCTATACTTTCCGGTTAGATGGCAATGACGTTTTATTCCAATTGCAAAAAGTTTTTCACAAATACGACAATATCTCTCATATCTTAAGTAATGAGCGGTTTAATCTGTGAAAATATTTCCTCTACCTTTATCAGAATCTGTTGTAGTTGATTTACGAACCAATGTTGAGAATCAGCACCTCTATAAGAACGAAAGTAATTCCGACAACTATTAAAAGAACAGTTGAATTAATACAACACACTGTAGACCTCATATTTTTCGTAACTTGTAGTTCTCCCCGCCTCATCAATAGCAACAGGTTTCCGCAAACATTTTAAATCAGCATACGCCGCGCTTTCCTTAAAATTAAAATTTTTAAATTTCAACTATTTATTATATTCTGTTGGCATGAGAACTTTGCATTCATTCATTTTTGCGTAGTCATCAACATGTGCAGTTAGTTTTTCTTCTGATGAGAAGTAATGAAGGCATCTATCGCAAATATACTTTTTTTTTAGAGATTTGATGGGAAACTAGGCGGGACAAGTTTTTAATCCAACACTAATAGTATTTAAGTTCAAAGTTAGAATCCTCCTCTTCCTTTTCTACATTATCTTCATCATCATCAGTATCATCATCAGAATATTCCTAAATTAATAATAAATTAACATGTCTATCTTGCCTATGTCTATGCTTACAGATATAGTATTTAACTTTTCAAATTTAGTTATTTCATTTAATTCGGGAGCTAAACCAATTCCGTTCAAATTTAAGATCTCGTCATTACTTTTTATATCTGTGCTACGATAAATTACGACATTCTTTGTATTAAAATATTTAAATTCAAATACATCCTCATTCTTTCGAATAATTTTAAACTCTCCGCAAAAAGTAGTGTTAATTTTAAGTGTGTTATACTTCTTTAAAATATTTTGAATTCGCCGTGAAAGTGAGAATCTTCTAAAAATATTTAAGGATCCTTATGAATTAAATTAACTACTACTCCTGTCCTGATTCGATCTATAAATGCTGATTTTACATCCTCCCAAAACAGACGAGATTTTCTAGATTTTCTTGAGAACTATTGCTGCGACCACGATGCAATATGAATTGGAGCTTTACCTAAAACCCCTTGAGTTCTATAATACATCTTTGACATCATCATTAACACTGAACGCGATCATTGAATATATAGTCGGCATTTTTTTAAGAACATCATTGACTTCCTCTGGACGACCATTTAATATTCTGAAGACACTGTTAATTTCATCAAGCATTGTTCAACAAATCTAAATAATAATTTTTTTTATGTATACCTACATATGTCTCTTTAATAAAAACGTTACAAAATTACTCCTAAGTATAAAAAACATGTAAATGATGGCTCAGAAAAAAATAGCTCTATTATCTAAAGCTAAAATGGGACAAAAAGACTCAAACAATTGTATAATGACTAAAAAAACAACAAAAGGTACAAATACGGAATAAGGCACACTAAATGCCCCATTTTTATATCAAAAATGTTGAAATTAAACCATGCCCCTCTAATACTGCTCTCACCCGCACACCATTTTCTTAGTTAAAAAATGAATAAAAAAAAACAACCATATTATAACTCAACTTAGTTTATTTATTTTTTATAAAATACATATTTAATATGTTTCACCATAAAAATTGACTGTCTCAATGTAATCCTCTAATTCAACTTGATGTGAAATCCTAAGATTAAGCGATCTCCCAATTTCACCTCCATTAATTATGCAGAAACTTTCTCTTTGTTGATAACCTCGAGAACCTCATCAGATAAATTATCGAAACGCTGTGGTAGGTAAATCACATTCGACTCCAGTTCCAATAAAATGCTGTTGCATTTATTTTTTAACACTTCTTGTTTAGTAACACAAGATCACTTATTTTGTTTAACACTTTTTTATTAAATCTTATTTTTCATTTTGCAACGATTTTATTTTTACAAACTTATTACTTGAAAACTTCTACTAAGACCGTTTAGGAGACGCACAACCTTTCCACTTGGACGACTCAAAATTAACTTCCTCGATCGTTCACCGATCGCGCTATTTAAATTAAAAATCCCGGCATTCTTTCAGTATTACGCGAAGACATTCCCACAGTCAAAAAAAGTCGCCTCCAATATCACGCGAAAACGTTCCCACAAACAAAAATTGTTTTGTCACCTATGCATCTTGCGTTGCATATCATTGGCGCATGTATATCAGTGGTCTATTGCCTGGACGCTTGTCCGAAATCAGACCCTTCTCAAGTTATATTTTCAGATTTGAGAAAAATATGTACGGCTAGATGTTTGCTCGTAACATGAATCTCGTGCGCGGGACTTGTTGTGAGAAAAATATCTCGAAGTTAAGTAAAGTGCTTATGCCGAGCTCTTATCAGAGTACTCTTATGGCATATATAGTGCGCGTATATTTCCGTGGGAAATATTAAAACTGTATCAAGCGCGTGTACACTTGATGAAATATGAATATTTTACTCTGACTTGAATTTGTGATTTCTCCACTTTGCTTAAATTCTGGAAAGTAGAGCCTTCTCAGATTTCGTTGTCTTTCCGTAAAAATATTCTTGTGATGATAAACTAATGCTTTTGCATTTTGTGGGAAAGTATTTTTGAACTGAAAGTTTAATGCCTTTGCATTTGTGGGAAAATATTTTTGAGATGATAAAAATTATTGCTTTTGCGTTTTGTGGGAAAATTTCGTTCAGCATGTGTACTGACTGAAGCCGGTCTAATTACGGATAAGCCATTCTGCTTATATTTTAATTAAGCCTTTTGCCTTATGTAACAATGCTTTGGCCATATTGGGTTGAACATCTCCGTGCCTTTAGTACCTTTGCCCCATTAACCTCCATGTCCTTTACGTTCAATATATTTTTATAGCCAGAAGCGTTGACACTGCTCAAAACCTTATTTATTTGCCCCTGATCAAAAGTAACTTCAGTTAAACTAAATCTTCTGTTCAAAACTTTATTTAATCTTTGATGCTGTTCCGTTATTTTTTGTCTTCAGTTAAACTTAATCTTTTACTGATATATTCAGGTAATTATTTCTGCCTTATATTGTACATTGTTTCTCGGCTAACGAATTAAAAAACTAAATAAAATCAATGTGAATGATCCATACATATTTATATAGCAAAATTTGTATTTTTTTTTTAGAGTTTCAAGTTTGTTCGTGTTGTTAAACCTCATTTATCAAGCAATTTACTGTTTGATCTGCTTGATCTGTTAATGTTGATAAGATTTATTTTTCAAGTTTACTTGTGTCGTTGACAAGATTTTTTGTGGAAGCAAACTGTTTTGAGTACAGAAAATTAAAGTGATTCAACCCAAATAGAAAAAAAAAAGATTTACAGTTCCCGTCAACAGGAAATTGAGGTGAAGCACTCTCATTGGCTGGATGTCTGCCACAACCCACGCCTGACCCCACTCACTACCACCATATTAGTATGACGATTGCCATGATCCCCACCCGACCCCGACTCCGCCCCCGGCCACAATCACACCAACACATAACCCCGATTGGCCAAAGCTACACCACCCACAACATCCAACCCCACCCCGCCATCTTAAATTACCCGAGAATAAATTGTATCCAACAAAACCATACCAAAATATAAGGTCAATCAAGGTCAAACTGTATCAAGTACATTGACATCCACTTGATCCAGAATCCGCCTAGTTTACCGACTACCATGATTTTATATTTGAGCAAGTACCCAAATTGCCATGATTTCAATCTTCACAAAAACTCATAACAAAAACCTGAAGAAGGTTTGAAGAAAGAACCCGGCTTATGATACTTAAAAGATATTTAGCTCTCATTAACAAATTTTCCGTACTTCTTAAATATGATGGAAACTCGGTTATCCGTCATCTGATGAATGAAATCTGATAATGAATTAAAATCCAATAATCTACCCTTTACTGCTGCCAAACTGGAGCTGGAATGATGCAGACGGTGAGTACAAAAATAATACTCAATGGGTACTATGAAAATGTTACATACACACTATCCATCCAACACACCCGTAGATAAGTCGACATTCGACGTTTCTCTTGGTCGCACATACCTCATTTAAAGACTGAACGACAAGCATATGCTATATTCCAACAAAATAAGTACCCACCTTAAAATTCAATAATCATATCAGAAGCACTAGTTTTAATTTAATCTTCACTTTTCACTTAGACGCTAGGAATGTCAGATGTTGAAATCTTTAACAGGCCTTACCATACCTGGTCACTTCTTGTTTTTCCTTGTTTTAATACCTTCAAATAATCTATTGCCTTAGCACTTAGAGATATCCTCTAAACTCATTTATTCTTTCCTTTAGCCAGTCCAGGTTATTATTTATTTGAAGAATCGCCGCCCACCAGGTACTAGATTTCGATTTTTATACCCTCACCCGTTTTCCCAGAATTGTTCTTACCTATCTAAATACTTAACGCACCTTAGTGTAACATTTGCGACATTATGTTATTATTATGTATTTGCAATAATCAGTTACTTACAATTTCAATAATTGATGTTTTGTAAGTTTGGAAAATTTCACAATTATTCAGCCATTCTACGTAACATAAAATTGGGCCTTATCATCGCTTTCGTAAGTATCATCGTTCGCTCGAGTATCTCCACTTTCATCACTATCGCCTGTATCTGCATCGTAGCCGTAATCGCTATCCAGCAACAAATATATTTCTAAAGCAACCGTTCAATTATATCCACCAATATTGGAAACGTAGCTGGAATTCTTCGAGCACAGAAATACGTTTATTGATCTAATCGAATGGTATTTCGCTAATCTGTCTTACTACACTACATACTTTACTCTGTGGCGACCAATTTTATTCTGTCGGTTATTTTTCTAATTATATTCTCCGAAATTTCCCTTATCCGTCTTTTCAATTATGCCACAGGAGCACTGGCCCATACCAGACGGATAACAGAGTTAGCACTGCATATCAATCAGTCTTGATGGTACATTTTTAGCTGATTTCCAAAAGTAACAGTTACTCTTCGTCCTGAATGATATTTCTTTAACATTTTTTTGATTCCGAATAAAATTTTAACCTTTCTGTTTTTTCTTCACTTTTTCATTTCAAAAATCTACCTTTGACTATTCTTAAGCTTTTCTATTTTAGAAACCTTTGTTAACTTTACCTTTAATTAACTGTACAAACGTCCATGTTTATTTGTGATCAAATATCTCCATTAAAGTCGTAATTATAAGTCTGGCATTTATACAAAACAAAAAGTAAATGTAACTCAAGTTTTCCTTGCCGAAGATCCTTCATTTCTTCAAACTAATTTCACCACAGTATCTATACATGTATTTACTTTAATGTTCAAACCAACTGCTGAATTTTATAATATGTGTAATTAGAAACTGTAATTCAGATGTTATTCGGTCATTGCCAATATGCAAGCATAAATAAAATTTAGAACTCATCGTCTCCATTTTTCGATGTTCGTAAAGGGTTCAAGAATTTCTGTCAAACGCAGCAACTAGTTAGGTTGCGCCTCATTCTGCCTTAACAAACTTGAGGAATGACAAAACATTTTGGAAATAAAATTTAGTTCTTTTTTCTTTATATTGCATGTGTATTCAAATAAAAATTCTTACATATTAGGTATAACTTCATATAAAAAAGGCACGTTAAATTAATTAAAATAAAATCTATTCTATGAACTGTAAATTAAATAACAGTAGGTACTCGGATAATTCATATTAAATAAGTACGAAATTAAATTTTAAGAGATTCGATATAGGTACTTAGAGAGCACAGTAAATAAATCACCTTTTTCTGCACATTTGTATCATAAAAGACTACAATAAAGTAGTTCACGATAGTAGCTATTAATTTCTAATTAAGTCTTTCAATTTTGATACGTTTTTGTAATTTCATCACTCAGTGGTGATATGAAATAGCCTTGCCTGGCGACATCTATACATCTATAGAAGTAAAAACTTAATCTTAAGTTTTTTTGGTAAGTACAATCGAAAAATATTATATAATTGACATGAAAATTATGAAAATACTTTCGTTCAAGTAATAGAACATTTAACAATTTCTTAATTGTTCATTTCTTCTTGACTCTTCTCTACGAATTTCCTCCATAACATCGGAAGCACTCAAAAAAGGAAGATTGTGATTATTTATCATCGGAGGAACAACATTATTTCTCATAGTTGGTGGCATTGGTCTTTGATAAATTGTTTGTGCGTAGGTAGGTGGTTCATTCATACACGTTGAGGGATTTAAATGATCAATTAGTGCCCCTAGTGCCTGTAAACTACCGGTATTAGGTAAGTTAGCATGTTGTGGTTGTGAGAATGGCATTGAAGTTTTTTCAGCTTGGTGTAAAATATTGCGAAAGCTGCTCTCTACGACACTAGTGAAAGATTCTCTTGTTATTTGCGTTGATTGCGAAATAATCTCAAATCTCCTCCACAAATTATTTGCTAATTGGTTGGGACAAACCAAGTTTACCTGGACATTCCATTCTGCTGGAATCATTTGCCTCATGAAAGTGCCCACTGTCAATTTTAGACTATTATAAAACTGATTGAACACAACGTTTTGTAAAAATAGCTTAACTTGCGGATTTCGAGTATTTTCAATTAGGGCTAATTGCTGTTTGCCAAGGTTATCAATCGTATAATTGAGTATGGCTAAATCTTGAAATGTTGCAAGATACAAATCCTCTCTAGGTGATAAATAATCTACTAGGGAAGCAGCAGAAGTGCTCATTACTTCATTTATATTACTATTTGGAATCCGACTTATGGTGACATTATTCGAATTATTTGAAAGCAATGCTCTATCTTCTGTTTGAGTTGATGTATTCTTGCTAGGCACTTTACGATGTAATGTCATATCACAGAATTTACTTTCAATTAATTCACTATCCGTTTGACATGCGGAGTCGTATTGTTCGCAGTTTTTCGTTTGGATGGCCTTTGTTACTGTCGGAATATGAGTTTGAACTACGGCATGCATTTTTTGTTTTATAATTAGCCCCCCTATAACTGAGGAGGTAATTAATTTCTCGCTATCATTCGTAGACCATTCTTCATTATTATTGTTATTTTCAACTTTTAGCCTTTTTCGTTCTTTATGAGAATTGCTTTTCTTATCATCTGTTGATCGGTTACTACCTGGTGAAATTTGATTTTCTACGGCATCCGAATTTCTTCTCCACGTCTCTGGCTGCTGGGTTGGTAACATTTTAAATTCTGGACATTGAGATCAGCACATCCAACGACAAATGCCTACAAAATAATTTAAATAATTATTACATTTAATAGAAACTTAAAGAACTTGTAGTGGGTAAGATTTTGGTTGCTGGTTTTATTTTTCAGTGCGAAGAAAGAGTTTTTGATAAAAAAAAATCAAATGCAGAGGCTTTTGTGGTAAACAATTTAATAAAGTGTATCGGCTGGAACAGAATGCAACGCAGAATTTCGCAAAACTAGCAAAACTAGTTAAAAATCGCAGAAAATACAATGTTAAATGACAATTTAATGCAATTATCATATTTTCAGTATTGTGCTTGAGATATTGTTAAAAATTGTGCGAATAATAAGAGTAACATTTGAAATATCCCGCATTTCATTAAAAACAAACGAAAGTTTCTTTATGGTGCCTGCGTTAAAAGTTGGAAATTGCCCAACTTTTTTGCGACGCCGGGCTGCAGAAACTGCATTCAATGTGTACGAAATAATGTGTTTCAAATGCTATCAACTGCGGCATGGATAAGTTGCATTAAGTTCCAGCTCCAGTAATAAGGTAATCAGTGAATATAAACATGCAAAACTTGAAAATGAAAATATCAGATTTATATGTGAAGAATGTGGTGATTAAGTTTTTCCTGCTTTATGTTGTCATATTACAGGCCTATTAGTACTAGAACTTATTCAGGAGTACCACAAGGATAAATATTAGGTCATTTGTTGTTCGTGCTATACATCAATGATATAGTTCTGATCCCTACACATTGTTCGATTTTACTTTATGCCGATGATGTGCAACTTTTTCTCTCCTCTCCCGCTATCAATATTTTTAAATTTAATCAAGACTTAGCTCGAATTAGTGCTTGGGCTGCTGAGAACAAACTTTTGTTAAACCCTTCTAAGTCCCAGAATATTGTTCTTTATAATCGATACGTCGCGTCGACACGTCCTCTTTGCCATTGTTGTTTTTAGATAACATCCCCATCGAATATACGGAAGTACTGAAAAATTTGGGGACTCATGTTGACTCTAGGTTATCCTGGCATGAGCGTATTGATATTACGGTTTCAAAAGTTTACCAAGGATTAAGAACACTTTGGCGTTATGCAAGGTACACACCACGTCAACAACGTCTGGTCCGAGTGTTGCTTTTTCCAATAATCACATATGGTGACTGTGTATATTGCAATTTGGATTCCTCATTAGGAGAAGGCTCAATGTCGCATTTAATGCTTGTTCTCGGTATATATTCGGTCTACGGAGATATGATCTGTCTTTTCTCGACAAGTTTTGGGTTGTAATTTGAATAGTTATCTTAATCTTAGAATATGCATAATGATATATAACATTTTAAACTCGTCAAACCCAATTATTACTATTACCAAGGTTTTATACACTGTTTAGTACTCGCGTCTTTTTCATTCATGGCGTAATAATTTGGAATACTCTTCCTTTGGGTGTGCGCACCACGGAGCTTGTTGAGGGAGTTCAGAATGGGGGCTTTGGATTATTTTGCTCAATGCTGAAAATAATTAGGTTCACTTATTTTTATAATACCTGTAGATGCATAATATGTTTTTCTTTTCTTTTTTCTTTTTCTTTTCTCTTTTCCAATTTTTGTTTCATATCTTTTATAGTTTAGTACTATATATATATACACTCACTTCTGTGTTTATTTTCCGATATTGTTTCCGTCTAAATTCGTAGAAAACTGTATTAATTTCGATTTGAATCCGTTCATCAAATCAACCATTGTTGGAAACGAGCGGTCCTTACCCTGCAGTCTTAGGATAAGCATATTAAGATAATTAGTAATATCAACTAAAAATGCAAGATCGCATAATCAAGACTCATTTTTAAGTAGATCTCTCTCAGCAGACATTGCCTGATTTTCTTCTAAAAATTCCATAGCCTGAACTCTCAAAAAATAAAACTGTTTCAAAATTTTACCCTTTGATATCCAGCGGACAGCGGAATACAAATGTAATTCCCCTTGTTCACTTATTTTGTCTTCAAATAAAGCTCCAAACCTAGGATTGGGCGGCCTTGGTTTAGACTGTTAATAAAGTCCACAATCAGTCTGGGATTGAGATCCCAGTAGTTTGATGGAGGAAAAACATGTTCGAGATGGAGTAATCTCCGCCTGGCCAATGCTTCCTAATTGCAGAGTAGGTGCTCCGAGGTTTAATGAACATCCTGACAGAAGCGGATGGTTAATCTTAGTATATTTTTTTCTAGCTTATTTTTGTTCGTTCTGCCACTCCTATAACACTTAAGTAACAGTATTTTTATACAGAACGGGCCCAAGTTGCTTGTTACAAATAAATAAATAAAAAATAAAACAAAATAATTTTGTTTGGGAGCTGAGGAAGTTTCAAACAAAAGCGTTAACAGGGATTAACGAAAACAAAGTCTGTGGAAATTAAAAAAAAAATGAAATAAGGAGATGAGATAGATGACTCTACCGGAAAGTTTTAATAAAAAGCGGGAAACTTATGCGGAGAAATTAAGAAAGCCTGATCCTGCAGCAAAGTTAACTTAACAAAATAAAATAAAAAAAATAAAGAAAATAAAAAATCAAACTCTTTAAAAATTTTATGAATAAAGATAAAAACTGTGAAAGCGCAGATTACATTCTCACCTGACCCTCATGTGCTTCATTCAGAGTAAGAGGACATGAAGTTTTCACTAATGGATTTTTTCATTTTTCTTCCTTGGCTTCCGTGAAATCTTTCAAGAAAATAAAAGTTTACCAACAAATTTCCAAGAATATTGTCGGATCAAACCAAACCAATATTGTTAGATCAAAGGAATCAGTTTAATGTAAGCGAAATAGTCCGATTTGGTGCATGAACTAAACGCTTTTTAAATGTAAACAGTGTGACCTAATATAATTGAGGGGGTTAAAAGAAAAGCGGTCCAAGTACAATTTTTACACTTTTATGTCCTAAATTCTGTGTAAAGTCTTAATTTTATGTAATTATATTAAAAAAGCCGCATATCTTAATACCTTTTTGATGTGGTTAAAATATAGCTCGATGGTTTTTAGTTTAGTAAAAACGTAATCACTTATACCAACTTTGCTAAAAGAACCATGTCTGAGCAAAAATGCCTTCTTGTAAGTCGTTAAAATAAAGGCTACTATAAAACAGCACGGGATAGCAATTTAATTATATCACTTTGCTCCACTAACAATTTGGGTATATGTAATTTGAATTTATGCACTTATCTCAATTGTTAACAAAATGTTACTTATATCCCTCTCCTTTTAAGCCCCTCAATTAGTTGTGCACTAAAAGTCCGTTTCATAACCAGAAACCCGTCCGATTATTCATTAACAGCATTATTTAAAAATTCAATTCAATATACATTTTAAATTACAAATTCAAGTTAAAAAGTTGTATATATTTACATATGTATCGTTAATGTATTGGTCTAGTCTACACATAACCGCGACCACAGAGATCGAAAGTGCTAGACGGAAGCTCGAACAGAAAATTATGGTGCTTCTACACTTCTTCCCAATGTCGAACTCTGGAATGGAATGGAATATTGCAACCTCAAAGAAGCTAATATTCAATTTCAAAGAGCATTTATTTATGAGCCCCTGCTTAAAGCAACGTACAACGCGGGGCATTCTGACATATAACAGCTTAGAAATAGATATTACAATGGCAAAACAAATTATAAAAATAGCCGACTAATACATATTCAGTAAAATTGATACAAGAGAAAATATTATAAGATACAAAGCTTAATTACCGTGTATTAAATCAATTAAACAAATCAAATTGAATTAAATCACATTACAATAATGAAAAATGGAGTAAATACAGAAATATGCAAAACAAATACAAAGCAAAAATATGCTTGACAAAAAACAAAGCAATAGCAGAAAGAATAAGTAATGCCGATGATTCGAAACATATGTGGAAAGTAATGAAACAAACTGTGTTAAGAAAAGAGACCAACAAAATCAAATGTATTAATTTTGGAGACCGTTTTATCACAGACGATAGGGAAATAACCGACAACTTTAATAAGTATTTTATAAATAGTGTCATTCAAATTAGTAGGTTTATAATGGTGAGCGCGTATCAGGATAATATACAACCGGCAAATAAGCGCTTTGAATTTCAAATGGTAGATTTGCAAACAATTAAAGGAATTCTAAAAACAATAAATAAGAAGCCTGAGTATAATCACGTTAGTGCAAAAATGATAATTGAAAATAATGAGCTGGTATTCGTAATTGCAAAACTTGTCAACAATTCATTGTCTGGAGGTGAATTCCCAAAAGTGTTGGAAGAAGTCCTTAGTAAAACGGGCCTTTGAAACGGTGGAACCCAATATTTTGTTAAAAAACTTAGATGCATATGGAATCAAAGGTAATGAGATAAAATGGTTTGAAATTTACTTGAGTGAACGATGCCAAAAAACGAGAATTAATTGGACCCTGTCTACAATGGACTTGGAGTACTTCAAGGCTCCTTCTTGGAACTTTATTGTTCCTTATATATATAAACGACATTAATGATCCAATAAGTATCTGCGAGATAAATTTATTTGCAGATGACGCACTAGTATATATTGACGGTAAAAATTTACAAGAGTGTAAAACTAAATTAGAACAGGACTCAGAACAATTGTGTCTGTGGTTCAGGAGAAACAAATTAAGTTAAATCTGAACAAGACCAAGTTTTTGACTGTTAATTTTAGAGATGAATTTGAAGTAAGAATTAATGGAGAAACAATTAAGAATGAAAGTGAAGTGAAATATTTAGGAGTTATAGGGACAGATTTTTTAAGTTTTAAAATCCAAGGTAATATTGAGCGAATTCAAAAACTTCAAAACAAATTAATGCGGATAATTTTGCTGTGTAATAGATACACACCAATACATTGGATGCTACAAGCATTAAAATGGTTGACTGGCAAGCAAAGAATAGACTTAAATGTACTTTTGTTCATAAGGAACGATAAACTCCCCAACTACTTGAGTGATTTTGTACAATGGGCGCGTTCACTGCCTCCGAAATAGTGACTGTTTGTCGACTACGAGCCACTACAAAGCGTTCACTCCAACAATTTTAACAGTAAACTACTACGCTTGACTACGACTTTCGTTCACTTTGAATGTACCAAATAGTCGACTACATTCGACTACGCTCAGGAGGATAGTCGATCGTAGTCGGTTTGACAGAACTACGCTACGACAACGACTACGCTACCAAAGTGGCAGTGAACGCGCCCAATATGTTGGCAACGTTCAACCCTATCCACTAAGGAGTAACCAAAACTTTCGACTTCCCGGTTGTAGAAGTGGAGCAGCGCAAAATTCATTAGGATATCAAGGGTTCTCATTATTTAACGAGCTACCTGAAGAAACAGAGTGAAATTAGATTTAGTCAGTTTAAAAAAAAATGTATAGAATTTATTAGAAGAAGAACTTGAGTGAAACATTTTTTCGGTCTGATAGTTATACATATGTTCTATACTAATAAAATTATTATTATTACAATTCCCTTCTTATATCACAATCGATATTAATTATTTAAGGCTGATGCTAGCTGCATTTAGACTGATACCAGCCTTGCAACATAGTGCCTAAAGCCGGCATTGTATCTTATATCACAATCGATGTTAGTTATTTATTTATTAGTTTGTAAGCCTGATCCAAACCATGCTGTTGGTAATTTCAAAGCCTTCACATGTAAACAGTAAGTGGCAGATATCATATATGATATTATTTGACATTGCGATATTTGATGAGCTATTATTTTAATCCGATTAGGAGCTCTAATCAAGCTGATTGCTTTTTTATTGAACTTTATTGAACTGCTTGTTGAGACTAATTTCTCTAATCTCACCCAGTAGGCTGTTGGAACTCGTTTACCCGAGGATAGATTAACCTGCAGCTGTTTCTTCTACTCTATGAGAAGCGCCCACTCAAATATCCAGGTAGCATACCAGATCTTACCTTGTGTATAAATGATAGTATCTTCAGCTCATACAAACAGTGAAGAGAACCTGGTAGAAGGATTTCCAGTAGAGGGACAACATGATCTCTTCTTCTCAGTCCGAATACATAACGTGCACAGGCCTTACGAGCTCGCAGTAGTTTGGACAGCCCAGCTTGTGAGAAAGGGTAAAGGACTACTTTCGCGTACATAAAATGTGGCAGTATTAGTGCCTTGAAAAGCCTTAGTCTAGTAGTTTCATCGAAGTGCTGCGCGAGAGGCTGCGTAGAGTGGCCGCAGTCCAAAGTAAATGCGTGAGCACATAAGATTAATATGCGATTTCCAATTTATGTTAGCGCCCATAAGACCTAGATTTTTAACGTATTTGCTAGCTAATGGGATGTTGTCTATCATGATGAAAAGATTAGATATTCCTGTTTACTGCTTTATCTTTGGTTATTTAATACTATAAATAAAGGTTTAGTTGTATGGATGAGTTTCATCCCAATGCTGAAGAAAATTCCCGTTGGATAACCTCCTTGCACTGAACTTTACTCACTGGGTTTTGATTGGTATTTTCACATTCACTATTTGAAGAAAATCCGAGTGTAAGCTAAGTTCCTTAATATGAATAACCGGCCAAATCCGAGTCGGACTCGCACACGAAGGGTTCCGTACCATCGTACAAAATTTAACACTATGTACTTTTTATATATTTTTTCAAATGAAAGTAGGCGTCATGTGAAAAAATAATGCAGTCATTTGAAAAAAAAATTCCTACTTATGATAATAATAATGAATGAGAATAAAAAGAGGAAAAAACGCAGAAAAAATCACGTTTCTTGCTTGGGGGCCCCCTTTAATTTAATTTTATTTTTATTATTTGTTGTAATAGCGGCAATAAAAATACACACTGAAAATTTCATCTGTCTATCTGTTACGGTTAAAGAGATAAAGCCCGGTAACAGACAGATAATAATAAAAATGAAAAACGCCGAAAAAATCACGTTTCTTGTATGGGGGCCGCTTTAATTTTTATTTTATTTTATTTATTTTTTATTTGTTGTTATATCGCCAATAGAAACAGTCTGTGAAAATTTTAACTGTCTACCTATTACGGTTCATGGTATACAACCTGGTGACGGACGGACAGCGAAGTCTTAGTTATAGGGATCCCGTTGTTACCCTTTGGGTACGGAACCCTAAAAATAGTGAATAGTGAATTGTACTAATTTTTCAAAATTAAATAAAAAATGATTAAAAAATGTGTGCTACTTTATGTAAAAAAATTTAAAACAATTTTTAAGCCAAAGAAACCTATCTCACTTCGGACTTATTTTGCCTTCAAAACCAGCTAAGTATGTGCTTTCCTTTTTTGTTAATAAATTTATTTTTCAGAAAAGAGAAGTAGAGCTTACCACCAGTTGCCGAAAGTTTGCTTCAAAGAAAACAACACAACGAAAATGTTTCACATTTATTCTCAAAACGATAATGCTTTCTTCACTTGGCCTAATTTTAAAGTCAAGTGTGAGTACAAGTTTGGAATGTGGCAATAAAGAATGCTCAAAATTAAGAGACAAACAAATATTCTCCTTTTTTTTGCAAACGACCTTTCCCTTACCATATTAAAATAAATTTTTCGTGTTTTACCTCTGAAGGCGCCACCCTCATAAAAAAAATAGAATAACAATAACACCATAAATCACACTCTTTTCCATTCAATTCTCTGGGATCAAAGAAAATGTAACTACCCTGGTGTGCACTGCCACTGCGGGACAAAAAAAATACCAGATATGAATCTTTTCCCACGCACAATTGCCATCACATCACACCACACAACAAGCTTAACTTCACCGCCAAGCGCCTGCCTTGCTCAGGAAATGCCAAAGCCCTTAATCAGCGTTTTTTACTGATAAGTAGATTTGCTTGCACGCTTAAGCTACACAATTTTTTATCGCTAACCACAGGACAATAATTAGATAATTAATAATTTTGGACCTTTGAAATGAAGCAATTGCCTAACAAACTATAAGAAACAAAACTCACGCAAAGCTTCGGCGCGGATTAAATTAATTTGAATTCGGAAAACAGATATTAAATTATTGTAAACAAATAAATAGTATTTTATAAATGTGTAATATAGTCAGCATTATGATATTTGACATTAAATTAGAATCAGCACATACCTTCTTCTTAAGAATCACTTAAAAACACGTCCTAGGCTAACAAAATTTCACATGAACTAAGAATTAAAAAAGAAGTATACAAAATCCTCAAAATTCATTTGTTTTTATTAGATGAAGATGACTGACGGACGGGATGAGATGAGTGAAAGCGAAGGAGGTTGCTTGTCATTTAATTTCTATAATTTTCGAAATCCGAGTTCGAATGATGAAATTCTTCTTCTATTCACGGCATACTAGATCTTCAAAGATAGAAAAGTCTAACACGTCTTACATGTAATGCAACCCTGGACTGCTATACTCTCATTTTTTCTTGAGTTTTTATCATTCTGCAACTTCTTCCCTAAAAATTTATTTATTAAAGAACCTCAGCCTAAGCTACGTTACACCCACTGACATATATATAAATGGACTGCTTGATCTCCTGTTTAATGTTGCACCACTGGTGGCACCATTTTGTTTTCAGAAAGTATGTTCTCACGGTCAATGCTACCAACTGTCGTAAACTGGCGTTAAATTTATATTATTTGGGAATTTACGTATATGCATAACAGTGGGATTTACCGAATTTACCACAAAAGTATTTGGGACTATTGTTTCGTTAAATTTCAATTATGAGACGAAGGAAGTGTTTTTTTTACAAGGATTCTTACAAGCAATTCCTCGTTTCTAATCGTTACAGTTCATTGGGAAAGTATGCTCTCACGGAAAGAGAGTAATATGAAAGTGTGCCATTTGCTTTCATGCATTTTTGGTTCAACAAGCAGTCCACTTATATACATGTCAGTGGTTACAACTAACTAGGTACATCGAGTCCAGTCTAAGCCGAATAATTAATCATACTTCGGTCCAAGCAGACTGTAAAAAAGAAGAAGAGCATTAAGTCAACACAGGCGGGCATGGATATGGATTAAAAATAAGGAAAAGATCTTATAGATTTTATAAATTTATAACAATAAAATGTCTTTAATTACTGCATATTCATTACGAAATCTCGTAGCAGACTTCAACCGATTAAGGTAAGAAAGTGTCATACATTATATACAGTTTTGTATTTTGTATAACCTCTATACTTAATAGATTACCTATAATTACTCAAATCCGAGAGAGATCAAGATTAAATAGGCCGAAACTACGTAATCCGCATTGGTTTATAAGAAAAACACGAGCAGTAAGCACCAATTTCGAAATAAACTATTATAAAGTTATTAATTTGTATTTTGCAATAGATTACAGAAGATTTCGTAACCCCTGAGAATCAGAGCTTCATTAAAGACGTTTTACATGACAAATATAGGGCTCCAATGCTTATTAAAGGTTCCTCTCAAGGTCTTGTGAAAACTGAGGAGATAGAAAAACATGAATGGAAACATAATATACGAAGAACCGGTGTTCTAGCCAGGAAAATTGGGCAATATCCTTTATGGCTGAAAAATGGAGAACGAGTTCGTACTACTCTTTTACAGGTATCGTAGAAATAATATATAATATGCCCTATTATTATAATTACTTGATCAGATTCCAAAACTTTTGTAACAATATTCGCTAAGGCAGAACCAATCACGTCGAATTCGAATTATCTAGCGACAAAATTTATTTTCGGCGTTAATGGGTTAGAAAGTTTTGGTTTGAGTAAAGGGCGAATTTATGTATAAAAAAAAATCACATTTAATTTCATTAATTTCTTCCCACTCATTATGCGATGCGATACAATAGTCCAACAATCTCCAAAATCTATCCAGACATATACAGACCTACATTGAAATATTTATTCTATATTGCTGTAGCTAAAGATGGATTTTTTTGAATATGATAATAAACTTTCTTCCTCTTTCAGGTGATAGATAATCACGTCATTAAATATATTCCACCAGATCAATATAATCCAGCACAAAAACCTCGAGTTGTGAATCTAAACAAATATGGATGTTTACTAGTTGGAGCTGAAAGTGCTGATCCTTCCATGTTTACCAAGGAATATTGCGGAATTTTCAAAGATTCTGGAGTAATGCCCAAGAAACATTTGGCTCGTTTTATAATTTCACCAAAAGCTGCTTTATTACCAGGCACTCCGCTTAATGCAACACATTTTAGAGTCGGTGATTTTGTAGATGTAAGAGGAAAAACGTAAGTTATAACCTGTTCCCGAATATGTAATGTTTAAATAAATTTAAACAATATCAAATATTCCATTGCAGAGTTTATCATGGATTTCAAGGTGTTATTAAACGACATGGGTTCAAAGGGATGCCAGCTACACATGGTGTAACAAAAACTCATCGTAGACCTGGAAACATAGGTGGTGGTGGAGAAAAAGGTAGAGTATGGCCTGGCACAAAAATGCCTGGACATATGGGAAATAGATGGAGAAAAATTAAAGGTCTTCGTATATGGCGAATTAACACTAAATACAATGTCCTATGGGTTCAAGGTAGTGCAATTGCGGGTGAAACAAACGGACTTGTTTACATATATGACACAATTCTTCCTCTACGAAAACCACAGACTGCACCACCTTTTCCAACAAGTTTTGATGATGAATTAACAGAGCCTCTACCCGAAAATATTTGGTACGAAGAAGTACACAATTTTAAAGAACCAACAATCCTTTTTACGCCGGAGAAATAATTTGTGGTTTTAACTAAAAAGAAAAGCAATCAAGGTACACTCTCTAGAGCAGATTGTACAAAATATAATTTAGGAATATGTATATCAATAAAAAAGTTCACAGCGAAGATATTTTATTTGCAAAAATCCATAGATACTGCCCATCTTTCTGTGTTTCAAGTAGAATTCCCTCTTTTGTTAGTTTTTTCAAATGGTGGTTAACATTATAGGCTGCTGCAGGCCATAGAGCCTCTGGCGTGCTCTTGTATACAATTTTTACTATATCCATTTCCGTAAATTCTTTATCACGATTCGACTGTAGAACATCTAAGATTTGTCTTTCCCGTTCGTTACGGTGATCGATGTAGTATTGTACTTTCGAAATTGGATCCTAAAAAAAAAACGCAATGTAGTTAAGAACTAAACGATTTGTTATTTAAAATTAGCTTACTTTTACAATGTTCCCATGACCTGGATATATTACAGTCGGTTTAAGATCCAAAATTTTTTGTAGGCTCAACATATAATCGTGAAGATCTTCAAAAACAGCAGTTCCTTCACCTAAACAGTAAAATGTTCAATACAAATTTAGTAATGAATTATTTTGAAAAATTAAGTAAAAAGAAAAATATAGACAGAGTTCTGTTAGCGGATACCGACAAATCAAAAATTGCATTAAGTCCTAGTTTCGATCAACAGCGAGGTTGATATAATCATGGAAGTATATCTGACTACTGTGT
This sequence comes from Dioctria linearis, assembly GCA_963930735.1. Lineage (NCBI taxonomy): Eukaryota > Metazoa > Arthropoda > Insecta > Diptera > Asilidae > Dioctria > Dioctria linearis. The sequence continues at coordinate 20,348,640 of OZ005742.1, read as the reverse complement.
CTGAAAAAAAAACAGTCAAGTATACTTTCCTGATGATCAAAACACGAAAATAACTTAAAAGCAAAATAAACTATTAATGGCCAAAGATTGTAATAAGAGAGATGGCAGCCAAGGCAATTATATTTCTCCTCACAGAGTGCTGGAAAATGTGTCACCATTTCGATTTTCTCATAGCACACCCTATACATTCTGGGTTCTAAGCAAGTACAGGTGATCGGTGTTAATGGGTTTTAAGAAAGACTTATTCAGGCTTAAGAATTTCCCCGTTAAGCTTATTTTTCCAACAATGTTTTTTTGTTATTCTGATCGTTAGACCATTAAGCCAGAGATGACTGCTCTGGTAGTCATTACAAGCGCGACGTCTTGGAGTGAGCCCGATTGCGAAAAGCCTCCGAGCGCTAGCTCCAAACCATGTGAGTTCTTTAGCTTTTTCGTTATCTGAGATGTTGCTGTGATCCAGCACTAAAATAACAACCTTCATTACTCCAGCAGATGGATATCTACTTTTTTCTATACCGCGGTTCCAGAATAGTCCTCGACTTTGGTGTGGAAGACTAAAATAATTGCAAGACATATGTTCCTTGTCAAGTGCACCAGAAGTAGTAACTATCCATTTTGATATCCCGCAACAGATTGCACAAATTTAAAGATGGACTCATGTAGAAGCCTTGTTCCAAATTAGATTCAGCTCAGATAGAGGTACATTCGTTTTGTGTACATGTTAGAGATATTCGTCTTCAACCGAGGAGCTGATGACCTGAATGTGCCGCATATAATGAGACAAAACTAAAATTCTGGCAGTAGTATCTGCATCACCAACAGCAGATAATACAAAAACAACAAAGGAAGCAGAAAAGAGGACAGTAACCGTTTATCATACCTTCCTTGGAGGCTGTAGTTTCTTTTAAACCCATTTTTCTTTCACACTTAATAATTCAATACAATACAGAAATGTTTTATTGAAAGACCTTGAGACCTTAAAATACTTTTCAGACTCTGAATTTCTTGACGACTTTCAGATTTTTCTATGCGATCGCTATACCTATCATAAATCTACACAGGGAGATGGAAATGCTTACAGCTTTATTCAAATTTACGTTCAAACTTAAATTTATATGCGTTAGTTTAACTGGTGAAAGCTTTTTGATCAGTAAACACCGGCTTTGCGGATGCTATTGTCTTCTGAGTAAATATTGCAGTTCTAGTCACATATACACACAAGAACTCCAAGAAGATTTAGATCGATTGAATGAATGGTTGAGCATGAACAGACTGAAATTAAATGTGTTAAAAACGAAAGGAATGATAGTAAATGGAGCGAATACGAGGCAATTGGTGATAGAAAATGATCAAATTGAGTTTGTAAACGAAATGAAATATCTCGGTGTTGTAATAGACAATAATTTGAACTTTAAGTGTTATATAGACTATGTGTGTAAAAAAATTTCGTTTATTAACGGCTATAAGTGTTTATAATACAATGATTAAGCCTCATTTTGAATACTGCTCTACAGTGTTATTCATATGTAGTAATGAAATGATGAATCGGTTACAAAAACTCCAAAATAAGGCAATGAGATCGATAATAAGGTGCAATAGATACACTTCTATTACACATATGTTAAACACTCTATGTTGGTTGAGTGTGAAACAGAGGACGTTTTTTAATGTATTATACTTCGTATATAAATTAAAAAGGAATATGCTACCTAAATATTCATGTCAAATGGCAATATATGTTAATGATGTGCAACCCTATCAATTGAGAGACGGTGGAGACTTCAGGCTGAATATGTATAAGACAAAAGGCCCAGAACGTGGTGACATACCGAGGCTTACAAATGTTCAATAACCTACCAATGAGTATTAAAAATGAATTGAATATAAAAGCATTTAAAAAAAATCTTTTAAATTATGTGAAATGTAAATTTTAACATATAATCAAAATTTTGCTAGAAATTTGAATTACTTTATAATTAGTTACATTTTATAAATAGTATTAATGAAAGTACTAATAAATCAATACAATACAAAAAAAAAAAACTAGTTCCTATCGTCCTTTTACATATTAGACAAGTGACATGCTGGCAAACATGATTTTAGTGAGCTTTTGTAACGCACATTGGCTAATTTCTTGTCTCTTTCATTGATATACACAGACTATATTTGACAGCCGTTCCATCCGATAACAATACAGGATAGACTTTTCGCAATGAGTGAAGTAACTTAGTTCACTTAAAGGTTAAAGTCCACAACAAGAAAAAATAAAAGAGAATATCTCACCTAAAATACAATCTCCACTAAATAAAGTCCCGTCATTCATGGTTAAAATAACGTGATCCGTAGTGTGCCCCGGAGTATGTATTACCTTCAAAATGGCCCCATCAACGGCGAATGTTTGTTCATTTTGTAATTTTTTAATTGGAATTTCTGACGGTATTTCTGGACATATATCGACAGAATCCGTTCTAGGAAATTTCCATATGCTGCATTTGTCTAAAATTAATTTATTGAAACAAAAACTCTTCCAGTGTATTAAAGTTCACCTTTTATTAGTTCCATAATATCTTTTACACCACCAACGTGATCATGATGCCAATGAGTAAGAACTATGGTTTCTATTGACGCTTTTTCATCTTTAAGAACCCTTTTTAAGTTTTCAATATATTCAGGAACATTTGGATCTCCAGTATCTATTAATATTCTCCTGAAATGTAAAGATTTCGGTTGACTTTAATAAGTTGGAAAATAAATATTACCTTTCCCCGTTCCCGATTAAATAAGTGTTTGTCCCTTGAAGTGTCATTGGGCCCGGATTACATCCCAAAACTCGTATTACATTAGATGATATCCGGGTAATAATCGGAATTTTAGGACCTAAGCCACTCATTGCTCCTGTTTTCAATAAGAACTGTGATATGAACTTCAACAGACGTGACATCTTGAACAGCTGTTTACATTCTTGTAGTTACTTTACTTCTACAAGTGAAAATATTTTGTTTGATAACAGACACAAGATAACCAAACATTTCTTTTCTTCTACAATTAAATTTATTCATTACAAACCCAGGCTTGCGCCACGTAAATAAACGTTGAATAAAGCGAATGAGGTAAGAAGTGTATAGTTAGAAAATAGTCAAACTGCTACCGAATTGAAAATAACAGAATACTGTCAATAACACAAAATGAGTTATTTAATCATAACATTTATTCTCTCAAAAAATCACAGAATATTTAATTCCTAATTTAAAGTTACAAAGTAAATTCATGGTTCCGCTACGGTTACATCCTTTTCATTGACTTTCAAATTTTGTTCGGCTTTGCTTGGAATGATTAAAGACGAATCTAAATTAAATTTCTGAATAGTATAATTAATTTTCTCGTCAATTAAATTAGTCCTTTTCTCAGTTTTCTCCATTAAACGCTCGAACTCCAAAAATGAATCTTTAAATTGAATACACGATGTTTCCACTTTATCTAAGATTTTTCGTTTTTCTTCAAGTATAATGTTCTCATCGTTCTTGTGATGATAGTCATAATTGTTACTAACAAAATGCAAAGCCTTGCGAAGGTTTTTAATGCCTAATTCTACTTTATTTGTATCTTCTTGCAATTTACTAAACATTTTTAAATCTACCCACCAAGTGCCAACGAAACTTTTGACAGCTAGCTTAAGTTTTTATTCCAGTCCACAGAGGGCTCAGTACTCAGTTAAGAGTAATTTACAATTGGATGCGCGGGTGCATTCGAAAAACGGAAAAAACGGAAAAAATTTCGAAAAAAATTTCGAAAAAATGACTTAATTAAAACAATATACATACTGTGATTACTGCCGTGATGTAAATTTTGTAATAAATTACAGCTACTTCATATGTTTTTGCAGTTAAATTATTTTCCTTTCATTGTTTAAATATGCCTTTTTCAGATTAAAAACAGATTTCCTTTATTTTAAGCAGATTTCAAAAGGACTTCAATAATATTTCAAAATAAATCAATAAATGAAATCTGTTAATCTGAAAAATTTAGGTATATTCCTGAGCTTCTAGTGGATTTCAAGTCAAGTTACTCAAGTATTCATGTAAACGTATTGATTTTGATTGCAGTACTAGCAAAGTATAATAATAGTTAAGTAATAAATTACAAATTGTAAGTTATGACTTTAGTGCTTGGTACTGTAAACATTAGAATGGACTTTGAAATAAATTTAGTGATAAGTTAGTTACGCTTATACATATACATATGTATATGTAGAGATTATGATAGGGTTTTTCTATAAGAGCAAGTATAATCCCAAAAGCTGAGCTTCAAGTGGATTTCAAGTCAAGTACTCAAGTATTCATGTAAACGTACTGTGTGTCGCAATCTAAATCCCTCCAGGAGTTATACTAGCAAATTTTTGAAAATCCATTCTGCTTGGTTCTTTAAGTTGAAACTCTTTCCGTTTTCAAAGCATATCCGCATAATTTATCATGAGCGTTTGAGCAATTTCTGCAGCAAAATTCTTTCGGTGGATAGTATAATAATAAGACAGATTGAAAACAACCAGGGAATCAGTTATGACTTTTTACGAAAAAAGCCAACTGTAATTGTTATTCCTGACCGATAATAATTTGAAGCTAAAAACACTAAGCTGGAAAGTCTTTTTATTTTCTCTGGTAAATATAAAAAGCCAGCTTGGCTAGAAAAATAAAAAGCCGGGCTCGCTTTTTATATTTTTACCGAAAAAAAGTATCAAGCCGTTGCGTTTGCTTTTCTAGCTTCAAAACTATTACCAGGAATAACAAGTAAATTAAGCTTTTATCGTAAAAATTCATAACTGATTCGGTCCCTGAAAGTAAGAAGCCAGCCAGCTTGGCTTTTTATACTTCCGGCTGCAAAACCTGTTACTTTCAGCTCAAAAAAAAAAAAAATCTTTTCCAGCTTAGTTTTTTTAGTTTTTTTTTTTAAAGTTAAGTTTGAAAAGCTTTACAGAAATCGAAACGGGTTTCGTTCGATTGGTATATTCGATTTGGTATATTCCACTAAATTCAGCGATCATGATTTATCGCAGCTTTTTTTGTTTACAAATTTCAAAATATCAGTTATTTTCGGTCCCTGAAAACAACATATTCGAAGCTTTTTGGTAATATTTCAAAGTCGAGCATATGTCGACAGTCAGAAGCACAGTCACAATCTTCTAAATCCACAAGGAACCATGTAACTACAACTTATTATTTTTGTCAGGTACTTTTTGAAATACGAATTTGACTTTACTCACACCGCAATTGCTATCTATTCTAATGGTAAATGGTGTTTACAGTCGAATTTTACGTAATCAATTTGAACGCGTATTATTAATTGCCGTTTCATATTTGAAGTTTTACTACAATTCCATGCAACAATAAATTAGAAACAGAAATAATTACCGCTATTGTCTATTATAATATCTAGACATATATGCAGATATAAATACGCGCCTATGAATATAACATTAAAACTAACAAAACATTATATTAGAAATATAAAGCTAATTGTTAATATATGCATTTATTTGATAAACTATTCACAATAATCAACACATGTGACTAGAAGAGGAATACCTAAAATCACTAATGAAATGTTAGATTTACTATGGCGGTGCTGAAAATGTTCGACATAAAGGTGTATGTTCTTGTCTGGGTTTGATTAGAGCTTCCGTTTGGGCATTTTGCCTAAAAAACTTTTTTCGGAAGCTCGCCTTATCTCTCCATTTCCTTCGAATTTGTGATGCCGCAGTTGCCCTTGAAGTTTCTGTTTTCTTTGATGATTTTCGTGCTTTTTGTTTTCCAGTTTCAGATGTTTTCGGACCAGATGGGACCTCTTTGTTGTCTTTACAAACGAAATTATTGGCATTTAGTTGTTTGGCTAAAATCTCTCTTCTAGCATTCTCCCCCATTTGTTTTGCCTGCGTAAACAATAGAAAACCATAAAATTTACCAGCGTAAATTCATTCTTTAATATAGAAATTTATTTATGTACATGTGTAAATTATTTCCGAAGCTTAAATAATATAATCAAAATGTAGTAAATGATTTCATTTTAAGGGGAATACAAGAAATTTTAAGCAATTCAAAAATACTAGACCAGAAGTTATAATTATCTTATGACCAATTATTATTGTCAATCTGTTTTAAAGAGTTCGTTAAAAATGTTTTATGATATGTTTGAAAACTTTTCTTTTAAAACATCGACTTACGAATTTGTTCTGCAGGGTATTTCCTCCATGGTGGTCCATAGAGCGCGATGTGATAGTACTAACCTAGACAAGAATGGCTGGGGCAATATCAACCGTTTCGGAGTTACAAGGTGATTAAGAAAATATGTTAGGTTTTAACAAACACCCTGTATCTTAAGAAGTAAAAGGTGTACGGTCACCGACTAAAACTGCTTGTATGCACAAATTCATCGCCTTTCCAACGACTGCTCAACCAGCACACTCATCTCCCCTCAGTGTTATCGTGGTCTAAATTAAAAATTTCTGATTTTCTTACCTTTTTTTTTTTACTTTGGCCTTTAATTTTTTTGCAAAAACTTCGTTAACATACATTGTTTTATAAAAACAAAATCTGTTCTGTAGACTCTCCTCTTTAATTTGACCTATTACACCCTGTGCCATCTATAGTAGTTAAAGAGTTATTAGCTCTTCCTATTCTCAAAGTTAATTTGTTCCCTTAAGGCACTTTCACATCAAAAACAAGAACCGAAAAATGTACATGGAAAAATTAAATTTATTCCACTTTAAAACAAGATTAGAATGTTACTGAGAAAATAGTTATATTTGTTTCAGATTTTTAAGAAAACACAACTTTTATGTTTTATCGGACGAAATACATTTTCGTCCGAAAAATTCGGCTGATAAACATAAAAGTTTTATTTTTCTTAAAAATCTGAGATAAATATACTATTTTATTAGTGAAATTATTAGTTTATCCTATTTCCATGGTTTTACTAATAATTGGAGCAAAAATCTTGTTTTAAAGTGGAATAAATTGAGTTTTTCGGTTCTTTTTTTTATGTGAAAGTGCCTTTGTGACTGAAAACACGTCATTTAAAAAAAAATCGTCTAATTTCGGTATGACATGTATAAGTTATGGGCTAATAACTGTTTAATGGCTACAGTTTGCAGGTAGGGTGTAATAGGTTCAAATTAAACAGGAAAGTCTACAGTTTATGTACATTTCTTATAAAGCAAAGTTATGTTAACGACCTTTTTGCAAAAACAAATAGAGGTCAAAGTAATAAAAAAGGTAAGAAAATCCGAAATTTTTAGTTAGACTACAATAACTCCTGAGCAGTCGTTGGAAAGGCCATGTCTGCATACAATCAGCTTTAAACGGCGACAGTAGACCCCGCACTTTTTAAGATACATACATGTTGTTTTGTTAAAACCTAGCATATTTTCTTAATCACCCTGTAACTCCGAAATGGTTGATCTGCCCCCCCCCCCCTGCTAACAATTTTTTGTTTTTCTAAATGAGTACTATCACCTTTGGCTCTATAGAGTACCATGGAGGAAACACCTTGTATAGACGAACATGCAACAAATTTCACTAAATTTATGTTTGTCTCCTTACAGTTTAAAATATACACTGAACGCTTGATACAAAGACTAAGCGACAACGTGCACAGTTCAGTGAAATACATACATATTCTAATTATGAATTTGCATTATAAATTTTAATTTGCTTTGAGTTTCATTGCATGTAGGTAGGAGAAAACCGAACTTTAAATCGCTCAAAACTTGAAAAAATCACTTTCATAACTGATTCATGCAAGAGAAGAAACACTATCGGCAAATACTCGTAAATTTGACATAAAAGGTATAACTACCGAAGAACGATTCTTAACAAGAACCTATAAGCTTTATGTTGAGACAAAATAAGACCTATTAAAATACGAATTAAATTCTTTATAAAATTCTTTCATGAAATATTTCTTTCGTTCTTTAAACATTATAAAGTCGTTTGCACTTTGAAAGGTGAAAATGAAAGCGCTGTTCCAACAAAAACGTAATTTTATATTCTGCAACATCGAATGTTGTTTCCCTCAAAAACTACTAAAAGGTAAAATTCACTTATTTCTTCACTTTTCTGAAGAAATTATTTACTTTTTAAATCGCTTATCGAGAAAAACGCTTTTCAATGTTTTCGTTAATGAAATATAATTTTCCGAAAAGCAAATATAAAGAACTACTTTACGCGGGTATCATTATAAAAAAAAAGTATTTAATTTCTCAAGTGAAATAAAAAATGACAAATTTCCGACCTTATGTAATGTAATTTTATCAATATTTCTATTGCTTTAGTAACTCTGACGAGTGGGTTTAATTATAGTCAAATCAAGAGATTAATTGTCAAAGAAAAATTAAGAATTAAGGTTAATTCATCAACTTTGAAAACCTGTGTTTTTTCATCATTAAGTCTTAACTACCCCTTCTTGGCCTACCTTTGTCTATAAATTCACTGTAAAAAGTTCCTTTCTTCAAATTATCACAGATTTTCCAGAAAAATTTTAAAATTTTATTTTTTCAAAAATTTTAGGTTAAGACAACCAAAAAATCAAACAATAGTAGAGGAAGCAAGGTAGTTTCAATTATTTAAATTTATTTGGATTTTTATATATCTAAAAGAGAAATGGTATAAATACAAAACATTAAAATTAGGTTACACCAGAAAAAACAATTTTTGGTATTCTGGCTTTGTATATTTTGGAATTGAAGATCTTGAAATTTTGGATTTTAGGGATATTTCTGTCCACATTTGAAATGATAAAAACAAAAATTTCATTAAATAGTAAAAGTACATACAGCTGCTGAGGCTATGTGAATTGTAAACGACACATAATGTATCTATATCTATTTGTCGAGGTAATATACACATATTGATAGGTACATATTCCAACTATATTAAGATATTTTAATCATATACATACGTACTTATATATAATATACTTACAAGTAATAATCTTCGCTTTTTATCTCGTTTAGCTAAAAATATAACCCACCCCCCGTATAATATCATTATTAAAGCTGGAACTAAAACACCTGCTAAAACTGCTGTTTTTCTAATCCAGGCGTGATATATTGCAATAAATATAAGAAGTAGAGCCACAATTACTGCAATTAGCCGACCATTCGCCTTCCTTTCCTCCTATAAAAACAACAAATTTTTCTACTATTAGTTTAACATATTTCAGTTTCTCAGGTTATATTTAAATAAAACATTAGCTATGAAATATCTGCTACATAATATGCTGACAAGTAAATAGGAATGAATGACATGAACGAAAATGTCTTAATTGAGATTAAATGGATTTTCATTCTGAAAATAATCTGAGCGTTGAGAAGGCTGCTTTTAGATAATTTTGGGAAATGATATTAAAAAAAAACTTGTTGCTACCACCAATTGCTCAATTTCTTTGGAGCAAAGTTAAAAAAACTGGAGAAAGTATAAATCTTGGAACTCAAACTGAAAATATTTTATTTTTCAAAAAACTTTTCGATCTCCTCAGGAAATTAAATCCTCCCCTTCTCAGTCTCAGTTCTATGAATCTAAGATATTTTTCAATTATGTCATCACTCCAATTTTAAGCTTTCACACAATTCTTAATCAATTTACGAGATTTTTTGTTTGTTTTATCGTGGAAATTTATTTCGCCAAAATGTTAAATATTAAAAAATTCCGATTTTCTTTTCAAACTATACAAATGTCTTAAAATACTTCAGTTTAAGCGGTTACCTGTGAGCTTAAAATGGAAAGATTTTAAGATCCCTTATTTCATAAAGATTACTTTAAAAATGATTTCAACAACACTTGTGGTATACAAGTAACAAAGTAATCCAACCATTTTGAGCCACAATCCACAATGAAAACAATGGAAAGCTTACATCCTTCAAATATCATTATTATCGAATCTCTCGGAACAGAAGAACACATTAATTCCTGCATAAAGGACTGCCGTTTCTCAGCTGCCCGCTATCCCGGATAATTGAACCAGGACTACAATTTCTATAATAGACCAATGGCATATAGGCATATCTGTATCCGATAAACTCGAAGACTTCTATGAGTACCTACTTCTGAAGAAGATATCACGAATCATTCCGTGTAATTAAAGGGAAAGATTTCCCCAGCGAATAAAAGAAGCATACAATCAGGTATGCTTTTCTGGAAGGAGTCCAACAATCAACATCCCTTCTTTTAACATTGGCATGTCCCCAGAAGGAAGGCTTCGTATTTGATGATCTCAATGTCTTACTTGAGAACTTATTAGGTTAAAAACTACGAAGTCATTTCAGAAAATTAAATATAAGACGAATAAAAACTCAATTGCTCACTTTCACTAAACTTAATTTCGCTATTTTCAAAGAATTAAATCGGTTATGATATTCTACATTTGCAAAACACTTCCTTGGAATGAGTCTGGTATGGTGTTCAGAGTACTGCTATAAAGTTGCTTCCTTAGGAAGGTATTCAAAAGTTTTCCACTGGGTGGGTGCTTCACACGAAAGTCAAAGATTCAGTATATATATTTATGCTTGAATTTTTTTGTTTTGAAGGCGCTACATTTATTTTGGTAATCTGATCCAGGGCATCGAGCGCTCCCCCTGTTCCCCCTTTATATACGCTTCTGTAATAACGCAGCACAGGGAATAATCGATTGAAATATGTGTTCATTCCGGCCCTGGAACCGATCTAATTGAAACGAATAAGTTCAGATTCAGAGGGGATCAAAAAAATGTGCTTGCATTTTTGTACAAAAGCTTAAAAATTTCCTTGTTTATTGACAATTTTTTCCTATGTAGGTGAAACTTGGTGCTTTTCGATCAATGGGTTGACATCATATTAACTTCAAATAAAAGGTATATTCGATATCCCGGTATACATACATATATGGTCGTGACGTTATTTAGAGCCATTCCAATAATAATTACACGTATTAGATCCAAAACACTACACTTCTTTTCTCCAATATGGTAGATGATTTTTATACGGCCTAATATGATTCATGTTTATATTCATTAATGACTTATCCATTTAACATAATTTTATTTTAAAATGTGGTTTGGTAGTCCTGTAGGAGGTGAAAGGGAACACTTAAAATTAAAATATAATTAAATTTGCGTTGTTTGATGCCGCCAATATATACATAGATACTATGTATGTAAATCTTAATTGAGTAGGTACTAAAAACCAATTAATCGTGGTCCGGTCTCACAGTTCCGTAAGTAGTTGTATAGCGTTTAGTGCTCCGGTAAGAGAGGGTTATTAAGTAGTAATTAAAATTAAATTAAAATTGATTTTGTATTGTATTGGTATCAAATAAACACAAGATTAATTATAATTTAAATGTAAGTGCTCCCTAACCCTGTCTTACAAGAGAGGAGAACTGGGAAAAACTATTTTCAGTTTTTTTTTAATTTCAAAATAGTCACGAATTTTACAATTTATAGAATTTTCTCACCCTGGAATTTTCTTCTTCTGAATTATCCTCAACTGGAATTATTTCTTCCGACATAGTGTCATAATATTTTTCATATATTTTTTTATAAATGTAAATATGTATTTTCTAACACGCGCTGTATTTAAAAAAAAAATATTATACTTCACTACATGTATACGTGATGTGTGGAATTAGTTTTGTTTTGTACTCAAAGATTACACGGACAACTAAACAATTCCGACCCCTTAAATGTTCGATGAACAACTAAAGTCACATTTGATTTAACTTCATACTACCTACCTCTTAAATGGAAGGATTTTGTTTATATTTATGTTGTGAAACGAACAGGAACAGCAACAACATGATTTAAAATTAGCCAGTGAAAACAAAACAGCATCACTCGCCTCATCGTATATATTCATTCAGTCCGTTTTTACATTCTCTTAAAGAAATTCCAGACCTTGTGGTAAGGTGCCGCAATTCAGTTAGTCAGCAAGAAGAGCTTTTTTTTACATGCATAGAACAGAATACCTATAATACACAAATTTATTTATGAGAAAAAGTATAGTAACTTGAGTAAATATAGAGACGTTAATAATAACTGCATCTCGTAAGCAACGTTTTGAAATCGCAAAACTGTACTGGATAATTGAATACGAATTGCAATCAAAGTCATTCTAATACATACCTGTTTGCACGTAGATAGGTACTATTTTTAGAACCGAAAGCCATCTCCGTGATATCATTACATTGTCATGGGAAAATATTTACATCTTTTGATCACCTAAAATATTCTTGTGAAATGTATATAGAACGTCTAATTCTTTGAATGAGATGAAAAATTTATTAAATGAGTACTTATTTTTGGTTTATTATTTAATATCTACTACGTTCAAAATATTCTTTCCCAATTTTTTTTAATTTGTAATAGCCAACTTAGAAAATGTGCTTTAACTGAACTGGCTTCTGACAAAATTTGGGATATTATTATTTTTTGTTTTGTTTATGTTGTTAAATGATTCTCTATCTGTTATTTATTTGTTTGTGTTATACACTTATATTTCTTTACTCTTATCGAGCAAACGGTTAGAGAATTAAGGGAGATTATTTGTATTGCCAGAACCACTAAATCTTGACGGTTTTCTAGTTTTGCATTGAACTAAGTTCGAGTTAAAATTCAAATTTTCAGTTAGTGATATATAACCCATATCAGCGTGAAGTTTTAAAGCCTCTTTTGGACTCCGCAGCTGTTTGTAAAGATAATCTCCAAAAGGTTTAAATTAGTTGCTAGCTATTATGAAGGAGAAAAGGAAATATGATATGCCCACACTTTCCACGACTTATCTTCTTTACATCTACTGTTTCTTCCACTTAGGCTTCATTCGTGTCGACATTTTCTAAAAAACATTCATCCCCGGACTGATTGTGTAACTATTGCTGGTCTGATAGAGGGTATGGTCGAAGGAGAAGGCTGCTCTTTCCAGCAGCAATACTGAGCATCTTTTTTCTTCTTTTTGGTGTGGTTAAAATGATGATAAATGTGACGATAAACAATGAATACTTTTTCGTCACCAATATTCTTTGCTTTGGTCAAATATGTGATTCAAACCAATCAGCCAGAAAATAACTAGTGATCAAACCAACCGGATGGGTGATATATTGATAATCTTTTGGTTCTTTTTTCGTCCATGTGGAAGCAAAAGGTCTCCTGCAGCACAGTCCCAAAATATGAGTGAGGTGCTTTTATTTGAAGTATATATTTTCTGAATGCTTCACTCGACAGCGAACGATGACTCCTTTCTTCGAGATCAATGGTGAAATTGGTTTCGTCGTAGTTATAAAACGAGAAAGTGGGACTTTCTTGATGATTTCCTCAATACTTTAATATAATCTACCAGAATCTCTTTAAATTTGAATCTGGATATCCATTTCTATAAAAATGTTTGAATAAATAAATTTGTATAACAATTTTGAAATCTTTAATTGCTCGGAATCTAAATGATCCCACTTTCTCAACATGCTACAAAGTCGTTCTTCTCATTCTGAGAAAAAGGTGGAGGCTATCCAGAACGCTGCATATGTACTTCTATTTGTTTACAAGGAAATTCATTCCTCTACGTCATTTCATTTGACTACTTTCAATCATATCGAGGCCATTGAAAAATAACTAAAAATTTCGGATTTTCTTACAATTTTTTTACCTTGATCTCTATTTTTTTTGCAAAAAGGTCATTAACATTACTGTTTTTTATAAAAACTTTACACCACCCTCCTAATTAATTTGATCTATTACACCCTATGTGCTATCTGTATGCGTTAAAGAGTTATTAGCTCAAAGCCTATTCAGGTCATACCAAAATACATACATATTAGCTGATATTTTTATACCCTATAGATGATATCTATAGGACAGGGTATACTAAGTTTGTCATTCCGTTTGTAACGCACAGAAATAACGATGGTAGAGCGAAATGGACTGGACACCCACGCATAATATTAAAACTTGTATTTAGATTTTTGCATGTCCGTCCGTCTGTCTGTCTGTCTATCTGTGCGCACGTTAACTCGAGAACGCGTACACTTAGAGAGCTGAAATTTTTACACGGACTTTAAAAAAAGTAAAATTAAATTCGAAAATGAGGAAAATCGAGCAATTCCTTCGTGGGGTTGCCATACAATAATTTCGTTTTCCGCTATATATTTGGACACTGCCTGAGAACGCGTCGACATAGAGAGCTGAAATTTGGTACATAACGTTTTCATAGTATGTAATAGCAAATAAAAATTTAAAAATGGACTAAATCGGGCAACACGTCATGGGGGAATACTTTGAGCCAGGTCTCTTTATTTCGTGAAATCTCGTGTCTATAAAAACAATAAATTATACAAAAATATTGAAAACTCTCTTACGTTTAAAATAACAAGAATATTTACAACAAAAAAGTACAAATGCATAATAATTAACTTACCTCGATATTTGACTGATTTTAGAGATATTTAGAGGTTTTGTTCAACTTTTTTATACCCTAGATGAAATCATAGCGGATACTAATGTTTGTCATTCCCCGCGAAGGAGTTGCCGGATTTGTCTCATTTTCGAACTTAATTTTACTTTTATTTTTTAAGGTCCGTGTACACAATTTCAGCTTTCTAAGTGAACGCGCTCTCGAGTTATTGTGCGCATAGACAGACAGACGGACGGACTGACGGACATGCAAAAATCAAAATAACTTTTAATATTATGCGTGGGTGTCCAATCCATTTTGCTCTGCCATCATTATTTCGAGGTGTTACAAACGAAATGACAAACTAGTATACCCTTTAGATTTCATCTAGGGTATAAAAATAGGCAAAATCGGCAACCCCTTCTTGGCATTGCTATATAAAAATTTAGGTTTTTTTACGTATGCTATGAAAACGATGAGACCTAGACGTCTTTTATTGTATTGAAAACTTCTTTAGAATATAAAATTCTATGAAATTGGCCAAATTAATTGTGTGCGTGTTCAATTAAGTCACAGTTTTTGATATAAACAATAACTGTATCACAAATTCAAAACACTTATTGATTAATAATATATTATATTATCATCTCAAACCGCAGGTAAACATCTGTACAGACGTCCGATCAGAAATATCAGAAAATTCGCAATTTCAAAATGGACGGACCTAATTTTCTTCCAGTAGTATTGGTATGCTGCCCATACTTCCGATCGAAATTTCGTAGCACGAAATTTTTCCTACCCCCGAATACTTCTCACCCGTAAAAGCTTCCGCGTGTGGGCTATGGCTTAGACTATTTCTCGCTTTTTTACTTGGTTTAACAAACTATTTAGCAGTTCACTTTTCACGAAACTTCTGTTAGCCTGTGACAAGACTATTAGGGAAATTCTCATTCTACAATTCGACCAAATACAACAATAATAGATTCGTTTTTTATCTCTCTGATCTAATCGGGTTCAATTTTATGTACGGAAAACAACAACAATCCGTGATCCTTTGTTGTTGTTTTACGTGCATAAAATTGAACCGTATCAGATCAGCTATTAATAGCTGCGTTTTTTTATTTCTTTGATCTGATCCGGTTCAATTTTATGTACGTATGAGATCAGAGAGATAAAAAACGCAGCTATTGATATCACTTTGCATTCAGAAATTAAAATGTCTCTTAATTGTCCGTTAAGTTAAAAGAACTACCTTGGCTCCTTAAACAATTTACAGGGTAGGCGCAAAATATTTATTGCTGACGAAAGCTCACTGAAGGTAACACTAAGAACAATGATCATACATATACAGGATGATCCCAAGGTATATAGAATACATTCCAACGGGAAATGGAAGCGTTCAAAGACGAATGCAACAGCGCTTCTTTGAAAGCTCGCATCGCTTCCCTACCGTATCCTTGTTCATATCATTTTAACGTGAGCATGTTCGCAGAGGGAAGTGCTCAGATTCAGATTCTTGGGAGGTGCTCTTGGAGCGCTTATAGGTAATACAGAAAGGGCTTTACTAAAAATTTCAGTTTTATGCTGAATGCACTCCACCTATTTATTAATCTATACAAATTACAAGGGCATGTTTTTGTTAAAAATAGTAATATTGTTATATTATATTATTAAAAAATTTTAATTAACCCGAATAGCTTATATTCCATATACCTTGGGATGTTTCGATACAATTCTGAACTAATGCAGAAGGTGATAGGATTATAGGAAATCTCAATAGTAACAGCAAATTGTAAGCGAAAGAAAGGTAGGGGCTCAGTGCTTAACTGTTCTTATAGATAGATTTAAAAATGGACACCGACCGAGATAAGCAAAAAGGATTCCTTGTCTTTGTGAAGTGTGATGCGCGATATTGAATAGGCAGTGACTGATGTAGATTTACATTGATATTTTAAGAAAAGTGCACGTCAATCAATGAAAAACGAGTTCAATGGAACAACTTTTGACGCAATGAGAATGCAATAGTAGCTCATATCCATGTAATTTGTTAGATTGAAATTTTCTAGGAAAAATAATATCACAAATAACGTAAAAATTGTGAAAATTGTACTTTGGTGTATTTTGGTGTGATTGCGAATGAATTTGGTGGAGTAATAGTTGAATATTGATATGTGATGCTCAGTGACATTCAGTTGTGACATTTCTCATGTAGATGTGTGCGTTTGTTGGTCACCGCTGATTTTTCGGATGTAGCATCAGGGTCATTTGACGTACACTTATTCTAGCCGTACAGGTCAATGGAACGATTTCGGTGTAACAGTGGAAGAAAAGTGTAACACTTCTGCTAGAAAACGTGATCAATGGAAATCGATATTAATAATTTTGGAAGTAGAGTTCGTTCAAGATTTGAATTACTGTTTGCGTCATTATTATTACGTCACTCCAGGGGGAAACAATAAGTGTTAATTCGCTTCTGGGTATTTACAAAAAGTAATACTTTTGCTGGCAGTACAGTAAAATGTTACTGATTAATCGAGAGGGTTTAGTGAGCATCAACTAAGAATCAATCAACATCCCACTGTATACCAGAAAGTAAAATTCTGAGAAATTAAAAATTCGATTTTAACGACATCGCTAACTAATACCCGCCACTTGAATTCCTCTTGATCCATATTACAGGCTGAAGATGGCGGTGATTGAAATTATAAATTGTATGAAATTATCTGAACGCGGCATCAGAGAGCATATGGCAGCACTGACTAAATTCGTTGCTCAACAGCTGTCAGTCAACTAGCTAAATTCCCCAGAATCTAACCTCCTGTAAGCCTTGTTGGCTTTTACAATTATTGTTTAACAACAGAAATTTAAAAAAAAGTTCTTAATGGAGTGTTTATTATACAATTCTAGAAACTAATTTTATTTCGTGCTAAATAAATCCATTGATTGATTCTAAAAAATGACAGACCGTGGACCAGGGCCTGTACCTAATCGATGGCTTCATTGCCCTCGAAAATCAGAACATTTTATTGCTGAGAAATTTCTTGCATTTAAGACTCCCTTGAGTGATAGATTCAAGGAGCAATTGCCATTACATTGTATGTTCCCACCAGAAATGATTTTTGGATACATAAAAACTTTGAAGGTATTGCGATTTACTTAATGCGAAGCTAACAGGAAAGCAACTTTTCTTTCATTAATTTCATGTAGTTAAAATTAGGGTTGTGGATAGATTTAACTAACACGAAAAGATTCTATGACAGAGAAACGGTCGAAACAAAAGCTTGTCGATATGTGAAACTTCAGTGTAGAGGACATGGAGAAACACCATCAGTTGAACAGACTCATTCTTTTATCGAAATAGTAGAAAATTTCATTAATGAACGGCCGCTGGATATGATCGGTGTTCACTGCACTCATGGGTTTAATCGAACAGGTGGAGAAATATTGAAATGTATTCCAAAAAAATTAAATTCTTTTTATATTTGTTTTTATTGCAGGCTTCCTAATTATATCGTACATGGTAGAACGACTGGACTGTTCAGTAGAAGCAGCCTTAAATGCTTTTGCTCAAGCTAGACCTCCGGGCATTTATAAAGAAGACTATATAAAAGAATTATATAGAAGATATGACGACGAGGAATATGCTCCACCACCACCGGAAATGCCCGAATGGTGTTTCGGTAAAATATTTTATTGAAGATTTACTATGAAAACATTTTGAATAAAATCTAATTTATTTCAGAGTATGACGACAGTGAAGGCCATCAAAATAACAAAAGGTCGCATGACAATGATATGGCAACTTCTAGCCAGGAATTTGTTGATGATGAAAATGATGTTCTTGAGAATGGTGCAGAAACAATTAACGAACAAGGAGATCAACCGCCTAAAAAGAAAAAGAGAAGAGAAATGTTTAAAAAGAATGCTAAATTCATGGCAGGTGTAAATGGGGTTAATCTAGTCACAGACCGGTCTCAATTAAGTGAACTGCATCAAAAAGTTCAAGATATGTGCAAATGGACTTCTAATGGATTTCCCGGGTCTCAACCAGTTTCAATGGATCAGTCGAATATCCAACTTCTCCATACCAAGCCGTATAGAGTTTCATGGAAGGCTGATGGATCCAGGTAATCTAAAAAAAAATGCCCACATACAAGCCTATTGCTAGCAACACCTCCCAATTTTGCACAGGTATATGATGCTTATCAACAAAAAGGATGAAATCTACTTTTTTGATCGGGATTTCTCTTGTTTCGAAGTAGAAAATATGACTTTTCCTCACAGAAAAAATCTCCATAACCATTTAAGTGATACTTTGTTAGATGGAGTAAGTTTTACATGATCTTATTGTATTTTTTCTTATAACAGTGACGCGATTTTCAGGAAATGGTAATTGATAAGGTCAATGGCAAAAGCATACCTCGTTTTTTAGTTTATGATATAATAAGATTTGAAAATGAAGATGTCGGAAAGCGGCACTTCTATCCGATTCGCTTGAACTACATTTTGAAGGAAATTGTTGGTAAGTTATTCAATAGTTATCTCTAGCGGTGATTTTGATTTTTTTTTATATGAATATCTAGAACCAAGATATGAAGCAGTAAGACAGGGTTTAATTAACCGATCAATAGAACCGTTCAGCATTAGAAATAAGGAATTTTGGGGAATTACTCAAGCTGGTGCCTTGCTGGGACCAAAATTCGCCCAGATGTTATGCCACGAACCAGATGGTCTAATTTTTCAACCATCACTTGAGGTATGCATTTATGATATAATAAAGTAACTGATTGCGGGCTTGTGTACATTTATTTTGTTCTTCACAGCCGTATACTCCGGGTACATCTCCAGAAGTACTTAAATGGAAGCCACTTAGTATGAATTCAGTTGATTTCTTGCTCAAAATTACAAAAGAATCTGGAATGGGGTAAGTACTATTAATGTAATTTTTCTTTAAAAGTTAAATGATTGTAAGGTTAAGGTAATTGTCCATTTATACACTTAACTGTATAAAATTAAGAACCAAGCACATGTAATAAAAAACTAAAAAGATCCGTTTTAAATAAGTAAAAGATTTATCGAAAGAGACGATTAAGTAATATGAAAATGTCGTAATGAGAAATATTGATGGTAAAGAACTGAAATCAATTCAACATCATTATAAATTTCCTCTTAATTCCTTGATGGAAATAATGGGAAACATGTTATGATATGTGGATATCATAACCCGCTTTATAATTTACACTCGTATGCATGCATTTTAAGTGCATACGTTTCCCTTTTAAAATTCATTTGTCCCACTTCAAGTGCATATACTTTTATTCGATTTCATTTCAAATTACTTGTAATGAAATGTCTAACATCCACTTAGATTTGTCAGCACAAACCAAATTTTTACAACTGTACCCGTGCTTTCTCGTGGGGAGAAGAGAGCACAGCGGAATCACGTGGTTGGTCTGAGGGTTGATAAAAACAAAAGAGTTCAATATTTCTGGTTTTAATTGATTAACGAAATATTTCAACAAGATTTACTTTACTCTACTTTGATTTATTTAATTCCGTTTAACGAAATATTTCAGCAAGATTTACTTTACTCTATTTTGATTTATCTAATTCCTTTACTTTAATTTAATTTCTATTACAAAATGGAGGAAGAAAAAAAAATAACGCCTCAGAACCAACAAACTTAATCTTACGTAGCCGCGACTTTACCCAAGACTGCCTTTTCTTTATCTTTTAATTCATTAGTCCAATTCTTACACTCGTGCCATCAGCAGAAACTTCCCACGATCGCGTCGATCACGTGGGGCATTTTCGATGATAAGTGAGGCGTGTTATATGATACGCCACAAGTGTATATGCAAGTGATCAAAACGAAAAACGATTGCAACAAAGTTACAATTGGTGAAACAAGTGAAAAAGCTAGAATTGGTCTAAGACCAATTCTTATGATACCCTAAATGAATGCACGTATGAAATTTCGTATGGTCACCCATTTGAGCAATTTTGATTTTTTGCATTGGTTTCTCGCATATATTTCTAGAATGGCTCGTCGGACAGAAAAAATGTCTAGGACTGATTGTTTTCAAAGTATATGTAAAAAACCAAAATTATTATATGGTAACACCAAGAAGGGGTTGCCCGATTTAGCCCATTTTTGAAATTTTATTTGCTATGTCGACGTGTTCTCAGGTAGTGTCCAAATATATCGTGGAAAATGAAATTTTTGTATGGCAACCCCACGAAGGAGTTGCCCGATTTGTCTCATTTTCGAACTTAATTTTACTTTTTTTTTAATGTCTGTGTACAAAATTTCAGCTTTCTAGGTGAACGCGTTCTCGAGTTATCGTGCGCACGGACATGCAAAAATCAAAATAACTTTTAATAGTATGCGTGGGTGTACAATTCATTTTGCACTACCATCATTATTTCGAGGTGTTACAAACGGAATGACAAACTTAGTATACCCCTATAGATTTCATCTAGGGTATAAAAGTGTCTGCATAAAGTCTGCAATTTATAGGACTTTATGTTTATGAAAATTTGGTTTGTGCTGACAAATCTAAGAGGATGTTAGAGATTTCAATTCAAGTTATTTGAAATGAAATCGAATAAAAGTATATGCACTTGAAGTGGGACAAATGAATTTTAAAAAGGAAACGTATTCACTTAAAATGCATGCATACGAGTGTTCGCTTTTTTCTTGCTTAACTGGTTACTTGTGGGATCTTCTCGCCATGTTGCAGAGTGTGGTCAATCCGGTTCGACTTTCTTCATTTTATATTGTTGATCCTGTCGTGGTCGGAACGGCTTCACATGACTCGATCCTGCCAGACAATTTTCAGGATACGCCGCAAACAGCTATTTATAAAAGTTTTTGCACGGCGGCGCGTTAGAGCAGCATGGATTTCACATTATAATTAATTTTCATTATACCATGTTCAGACTGCGTCGAAATTACGTATTTTCGGCGAGGTAATTTTGATATCATGCGAGGGTGTTCACACTGCTACTGAGATAATTTCAAATGTCACGTAAATGTCAAGTCAGTCAAAATTACTTTTTATTTAAGAAAAAAACAAATATTACTCCATAAATAGACATTGAAAAAATAAACATTATAAATAATATTTTTATGTAAGAAAAAGGATTAATATCGAAGAAAGCGACGACAACATATTCAAAGGATTTTAAATTTTCAAGGCCAGAATTCTATTTTACTAAATGCAATTGCAAAACAAAAAGTATTACACAACTTCTTAAATTACCGCATTAATCAGTGGCGACATGTTATAACTTTGCATCGAAAGCAATCATCGAAGCGAAGATTTCGATCTGGCGGCATGTTATAAGATTTTCGTTCGACAGGCGATTTTTCTTGTTTCGAAACTATTTCCGAATTTTTCCCCTAGCAAAAATGACATTTATAGATTCTTTTGATAAATTTTAATAATAATAAAATTGGAATCGATGAATTTTTCAAGCGCAGTGACTTTATTTGTGGAGGATAACGAAAATGACGAAGAAATATATAATTACCGGGACAAAAGAAAATTTTTAAGCCAGCGGTATTATGTTATGGATATGCTTAAAAAAATGTACTGCCTTATTAATTTTTGAATTCAAGAAATATTCTTACAAGTTTTATAACTTCAAGTTTGAAGAATCTATATAATTATATATAAAAACATTTAAATTGAATAAATTAAAAAACAATGTAACATATAAACCTAATTTCTAAAATTTACATACATTTTTAAATCTTAGCTTGTACTATCACTCTCAGCAAAACTCAGTGATACTCTATCGAAATTATCGCCTGTCGAAAGTGTTACAATATACCGACTATCGATAAATTGTCTAACTTCGAATCTTTCGAAGTTATAACATCATGCCCCAGGCTGATTCATAGCCATAGCCCAAACGCGGAAGTTTTTACGGGTGAGAAGTATTCGCGGGTAGGAAAAATTACATGCTACCAAGTTTCGATCGGGAGTACGGGCAGCATACCAATACTACTGCAAGCAAATTAGCTCCGGCCATTTTGGAATTGCGAAATTTCTGATCGGACGGCTGTACAGATGTTTACCTGCGGTTTGGGGTGATAATATAATAATTTAATAATCATTACGTGTTGTGAATTTTTTTGCAATTTCGTATGGTCACCACTGTGTGCATTAAAGAGGTTTTTCGCATATATTTCTAGAACGGTTCGTCGGACAGGAAAAATGATTATGACCAATATCATAGGATTTCATATTCTATAGAAGTTTTCAATACAATAAAATACGTCTAGGACTGATCGTTTTCCTAGCATACGTAAAAAAACCTAAATTTTTGTATGCGTGTGCAAAGTTCCAGTCCTCTAAGTACAAGCGTTCTCGTGTTATCGTGCGTGTGGACAGACAGAGGGATATGCAAAAATCAAAATAACTTGATATTATGGGTGTCCAAACCACTTTGCTCTACAAGTATTATTTCTGTGCGTTACAAACGGAATGACAAACATTGCTATCCCCTATGATTTCATCTAGGGTATAAAAAAGTTGAACAAAACCTATAAATACCTCTAGAATCGGTCAAATATCGAAGTAAGTTAATTATTGTGCATTTGTACTTTTTTGTTGTGAATATTCTTGTTATTTTAAACGTAAGCAAGTTTTCAATATCTGATCTTGTAATTACGCAAATGTATGGGAAATTACGTGATTTCGAAGTTGATTTCAGAAAATAATTCAAAATTACGTAATTTCCACGCAGTCTGAACGCCATATTACAATTTCTTAGAGATTTTACTAGAGTTCCATATCCGAAATTGGTAGCCTATTCTGTACCGCCAGGATCGGTAATTATGACACTGAAAATAAAGTTGTTCACTACCTCGACTCGGTAATTATGTGAGTTTTGGTAATGGTGTTTGTATTAATCCACAGCTCCTTAATTTTAGATACTTCCTTATTGTTCGGTCGATTGATGTTTTAAATCTTTTTAGAATCGCGTACATTGCGGACAGTAATCAGATTCCTCTACAGTAGTACCAGGTTAAGAAATTTTTACTAGGATATCTTGCGCCCATTCCTCCGGGAGCTTTCTCCAGAAAATGATATGATGGTTCCTTTTCTTATGTTTACCCTAGTCTTCATTGGACGTTTTCAAGGTACATTTCACTTGATTTAGTTAAAATTTGGGAGAACTTTTCTACAAATACTAATTGTTTTGTATTATCCTGCAAGTAATTTACGTTAAGCCTCATTCGGCTAACGAAGTTCGACCGTAAGTTTTTAATCACAGCAAAACTTAAGGTCGTAAACACTTCCCAGGCATGCTCCTCCTTTTCAGAAATACAAGACATTTTGATGCTTCTTTGGCAACAGAAGATGTGATCTGTCCTGCTTAACTTACTGGAAATATTAATGCGAATAATTCATAAAGACGGTGTATCGTAAGTGGGAGTGGACAAATTATTATCTTGTTTTAAAGAGAGACAGCCTTTTAGATGCAGTGAATTCGACACGATTCGCTTTGCCCCAAGCGACGATATTATCAAGGCTGTTATTTAATGATGGAATCATGTAGTCTCGTTTGACAGATGTGGCATTCCCTCTTGAGTCCGCAATTGTCCAAGGAGTAAGCGAATTAAAGGGTGCTGTCATCGGCAAAACTATGGATGGGATTCAAAGTAAGGGAAGGCAGATCATTAATGAAAATACTCCTTGATACTCCTTGACGTATTGTTCAGTTCTATGGGATCCCTACTGTGCTGTTCATCGTAACAAGAGTCGAGGGTGTTCAGATGAAATTTACTAGGTTTGCTTTGAGGAAGCTTAACTGGAATGTCGATCTACCCCGATAACATGTAAGATGTCAATTAATTGAATTGACATGCAAACCTATCTACTAGACGGAAGACCAGTTTATAAAGGATCTACTGGATTATAGATTTGTCTCACCTTCACTGCTAGAGCATATTTTTATTTTTTTCACTTTTACACTCCCTCTGGAAATTTGGGGTTCTTCTCCATTTTATATGAATCGCTTCATAGATCAAATTACTGCCTTTATGGTCCAATTGCTCGCTCTGTTCGACAGTTTAATCTTTGTAGTTGCATGATTGACTTTAACGACAATAGATGCTAAATTAAGAAATCAGTGCACAGCTTTTAATTAACAAGGGCAAGAAACCATCAGAACCTGCAGCTTTGGAGACATTGATCTCATTAAGGACCTCGAACACAGCTCTCGTACGGATGTGTATTGGCTCTTGTACACATCCACACGGGAAACGCAAAACAGGTGTCTCTGTAAAATGAACATTTAGAGTAAAATAATAGCTTTATCCTGGGAGTCAACAACCGCTTCACCATTGTTAAGTAGAGAGGGTATAGATGAACTGCTGAAGTTTTTCCTGATGGTTTTGACCAGGGACCAGAAACTTTTGCTGCCTTTGCGGCTTGTCAAGATTGTTTGTCTGTTTTATATTCTAAATATGGAAGTTTCAAAGTATTAAAATATATAAAAAACTACAAAATTTCATCTGTTCTACCATTTAAAATACAGCATAATTGACGCTCTCGTATTTTCATAATCACTTCTCTAAGTAAAGTTTGTAAATGGACACTTACCTTTCATTGATATTACATATTACAATACATATTTGTTCTTTTAAGAATTTTAAGTAGGAAAATAGGACATTTATTTGTTGGAGGATCAAATGACATTTTCGGTACGATTAAATACACAAGAGAACTAAAGGATCTACACGACAAAATAATTGAATGCAAACTAGAAAACAATCAATGGATTTTTATGAGAGAGCGTACTGATAAATCGTTCCCGAATAGCTTTAATACAGCTGCTGGTAAGTACATAGAAAATTATGTATACCTAAATTTGTGGCTTATTATTTTATTTCTTCTTAAAATTATAGCGGTCGTCAATAGTATCAAGAAACCTGTAACAAAAGAAATTCTATTGAATTATATTAATACGCATCGTTTTGCGGATGACAATGAAATTATGCCACCACCACCTCAAAGAGGTTACCGATAAGAGACATTATATCCAGATTTGCTTGTTAGATTTTAAGAAATGAACATTACCTAACCACTCATATGTAAGAATTTTTGGATGTTATCATGTTCATCAATTTTTAAGAATAAAATCTATAGTTCTGATTTTAAAAAAAATTGTTGGATTTTTCTTTTTGAAGCTTAATTTTGTCGTTTGTTTTATTGAGCTACCAACCGCTATCGAACGGTTGGAAATTTTTATTTCTTATCACCTACAGAAAAGAGTTTTTGTTGATACTACCAGTTTATAAAAAAGTAACCAAATGCTCAACTGATCACCAAGGTACGAACTATAAAGCACGACTCGGCGTCAAGATGAGAGGTGCTTAGGCTAGGTTAGGTGGGGAAGGTGCTGCTATAGGTACCTAGCCAGCTTCACTCAGACTCTTGGCTTTACAGCTCCTCCAGACTCATCAGAACGGGGCACTCGCACAGTATGTGTTGAACAGATTCGATTCCCTCCGAATCCTTACAGCTCCTTCAGAAATTGTTCGCCGCTATACCCAGTCTTCTAGCATGGTCTCCTCTGACCCTAATGAACCCTACTAGATTCCTGGATCTTCACAGAAGCATCTCATTGCCTGGGATATCCCTGTGGCGATGTACCCAGCATAGGGTCACCTATGCTTTAATTTAACCAGAACAGCATCCATCGCCTTAATGGTTGCCTGGTTGTTAATGTTTATGCAAATGTGTCGCGCGGACTCTGTACATAGATGCCAATTTTGCCGCCTGGTAATCACTACAAACTCTACCTGAAAAACACTACATTCGTCCGACAGTCTCTGGAGTATACTCCAGCCCCTGTGTCCGCACTCGTCTTGGATCCATCCGTAAAAAATAGAGATGTCGGATGTTACTACTGTCTCCCTCTCATACCTGGTGGGCACCATTGCATTGACATCCCCACTAAAAGTTGGAAAAGGTACATATTTGATAGTCAGTTTATGCCCTACAGTCTATCTTCTGGAGTATATTGGCGGAGATGTTTTAGAGGACCACTGTTGCTCGCGAGGAACGTGAGAGGAAAATAAATCGAAAAGAATTATGTAAAATTTAGAAACGTCTTCGTCTACCTACACTATTGCTAGATAGTAATGTGTTGAAATCAATAGACATAAGTCTAATGGAAAGTTCCGAAAAGTTAGAAGAAGTATTGTGTTTCGGCACAATTAGTAATGTTTTCGGTTTCAAAGCAATATGAAATTAGTAGAGGGGGCTGAGACCAAGAGATGACAGTGTTCAGGAATAGTGATTCCTTTCTTGACAAGTTATCGTCTTCTTCATTTAGTACCCATTGTATATTGGGTAAGTTAAAATCACCAATAAGTAGTAGTTCGCCGTGAATAAAATTAGATGTTGAAGTGAATAGGTCGTAAATATTTTGACCTTTGTCATCAACATTGTTTATGGAGTCTGGAGGAATATAGCAACATAATATGTATAAGTCGTGTTTTAAGAGAGGCAACTTAAGAACAATAAGTTCAGGTCAAGAGTGTTGAAAAAACTGGGAACCTCAATTTGGCTGCAATTAAAACGGTTTTTGCATGCGATGAGTACGGCACCGCCTCGAACCTCAAAATCTGTCTTTTCTAAAAACCTGGTAAGAATTGTCTAAGATTTCGGCATCACGAAAGCCATGATGCAGCCAAGTTTCAGTGAAAGCAACGATATCAAAATCAGTTGCAATAGAGGGTTTGAAGATATGTGCAGTTTTTGTTCTGTTGCAAGGAGGATGCATTTTGATAATAAAGGGAAAGCGACTTCAGTTTTTTGAAATAACGTTGCTTATTTTAACTGTGTTTCTAGGTTGGTGCACAGAAGGAAAAAATAATTTAGTCAAAGTGCCGGAGGGCCAGAATAAGAGATCTAATAACTTATCCTGCACATCTGTCGAAACAGTTAAGACAAAGGATGCAACAAGTTTCGAGTATTTACTAATTTTGCGACAAGAAATACTCTCTGTTGCAATGTTTTTGGATTTTAGATACGTCAATATGAACCGAGTGACAAAAACACTCGAAGGTTTTGGTACTGTTCTCAAAGAGGTACCATTACCATTCCCTAATGTGGACACAGAAGTAATAATATTCGGTACTGTGGATTCTGAAGCAAGAGCTAGAGTGGTATTATCTCCGCATTGCCTCACATACGTCTCCGCCTGCCGAAGAAGCACCCCGACTAACAGGGATTGTCGGATTTTGCGAGCTGAATCTTTCAGTCGACAGAACCACATATTTTTTATAAGGTTTTTTTAAAACGTGATTAGATTGTTGAGGGCAGTCAACGACAGTTGAACTCACGACTTCAATTTCTTCCACCATATTCTCCCATAGACAGAGCAAGCATATTCATTGGTTTACTTGTGCATGAATTTAGTTTTATTGTTTGTGGAAAAGGTTTACTTAAATCTTAACTTGCTATAATACAATTTCAAATGTATATCACACAACCGAAGCATCGCAGCAGTCTCAGAGCCATTATGAAAGATTTTTATGTCTGAATAAACTGTCGACAACTTTTGTTTGAATCCAATCGTTCATCACTACACATGATTTACACGGATAAGTCTGTCATGCTGGGTTATTTATAAAGTCGGATAGCTTCCTGGCAGGGAAAGAAGAAATGATATTGAGTATTTAGAAAAATTAATTAGAAAAGCATGCGGACGTTATTCAATTCAGCACAAATAATTGAAAATGGCAACCCTTAAAAATTCTTAATTTTTTCCAAAAACTGTGGTTAGGAAGCCATATTTGTATCAACTATCAACTGGATAACAGGACATTTCGGCAAAAATAGCTTCTCTTGGGACATGAATATATTTTTAACATTTTACCAATCGCCTAAATCTGCGAGATGGGCTGAGGTCAGGAAAGATCCAAACGCAACTAATAAAAGTATAGTGTTCCTCGTATTACAGGGCTGATTGGATATTGAACATAGCACAGCTTTTTTTTTGTAACACATTATCTACAATTTGTAGCCACATGCTTCACTTTTCCAAATGCGGAACAAAGGAATAAATTGTAGTTAAATCGCAATTAATTTATAAGAAAATAGTATTAGAATCAATAATATGTGCGGATGGTTAACAGCCCGTGCTTGTAAACTTCGAAAATAGTCATTTCAACTGCTTCAATATAAATATAAAATGAATTATATTTTTAATTGTTACTATTTTTTTTCTAAAAAGCAACATTTATTAAATCATCTAAAAAACTATGTCATCTTAAAATGCTTCCATTTTTGATCAGACTTTCTTCGGTGACAAATCCTAGATGCAAAAGGCAAACTAGAGCAGCACCCTGCTCTGCAAATTTTTTATTCTTTTCCCAATATGAACTAGCATACTGCTTGCCATCAAATGAAATTATTGTTCTAAAAAGTTTATCTTCTCGTTGAGTTTCATATTTTGGCATAGGTATGCCATTCTTAGAAGCATGTAAATGAAGTTTACTCTTGGGTAACTCTTTGTCTGAAAAGAAGAAAACAAAAATTTAGATTGTTGTCCAAAGGAAAGAAATTGGACCATTAACGAACCATCAATATAATTTGCTCTAAAGAATGCCATATTACTTTCCAGAATATCACTTTCTTCCTTCTTCAGCTTCTTGATTTCAGGCTCAAAACCATTATGATCATCATCAGGAATTATTCCTGGTGTAACCTCGCGACGCCCAAAATTTCCTTTCTGTTGATATTCAAGTTGTTTTTTGTAGCAATATTCTCCTAGATCCCAAATTTTACTAAATTTGAAAAAAAAAGTTAAAAATTTTCATTGTACATACAAAGTGTGGCTATTTTAAAATGCGAATGCGCTTGATACGGCGAGATATGGTATATTGGAAAAATAAGTTGCAATTAAACTTTTTTCATCTTCAATATACTTCCCGTTCTCCTTTTTATCGATAACACATGAAGCTTTATTAAAAACAAAGTGCTGTAGCTGCCCAGCTACTCGATTCTTTAGCAAGTCAAGTTTTGTTTTACCGGCA